>JAJKFL010000006.1:23283281-24483281 GCA_021186555.1 Reticulitermes speratus
GACACGACAGCCAAAAGTCCAATCAATTACAGGGACAGCACAATAACATAAGGAAAATACATAAAATAACAAAGTTTAGAGTACCTACAATTGACATTAATAATAACAATAACAACAATGTTCACAGTTGCCAACAATAAAATACGTCGACTCGCTGTCGATCGTACGGCCATCTACAAGAGTAAAGTACACTGACGCACTGGCTAAATTGCACGACATTGTTGGATTACAAATGTACTTTACCGCTAAATTGCACGACATTGTTGGTTACAAATGTACTTTACCTAAGTACGGCATTGACATTACGCAATTTGTAGGATTGTAAGTCGGTGCAGTAGGAAACTGGGGTCTATGAAGTTTACGGGAGGTCTATATTGGACCAACCGACTGTCCAATTAAGATGAGGTTGACAGAGCACCACTGCCGCATCTGTCCCAGTCATCCGTACACGGCAGAACCCAGCACCGTCCTGAGCCGTCGCCGCGCAAGCATCCAGACGCGTGGACCGTCAAATCAGTGGCGACACATTCAGCTTCCGAGCAAGTCATGAATGTATCTCTTTTTACACACCTAAGAAATAAAGGAAACCTCCTTCAAGAGATATGACTGCCTACGTAAATTTACATCTCGCTGAATTTTTCTTGGGTTGAGGAAAGTTTCGTATAGAAGTCGTAGAGAAAACCAGAACACATATTTCAGATCAGAGATGTTTTTCAGACAATCGTAACGTTTACGAGATAATTACAGAAAAATACTGCAAAACGATCAAATAGAATATGGCGCAAAGAAGACGGGGTTTGCATGACGAGTAATTAAAGAAAATATACACAGTCGCAATAATGAATAATTATTTTATACTTTATTATAATTGCACAATATTGCGCCACATACAGTAGATGAAATTTGTGGTGGTGACGTAATAATCCAGCGACGCATTTTTCGTGTTGTTACGTCAAATTACTATGCAGTTATCGATTTCTTCTTCTTGCGATTTGCATGACAGATAATTGAAAAAGAAACACGTGCAATCATAATATATCATGAGTATGAAAGTTGGTGTGCAGAAAGAGTATGAATATACGTACAAACTGTGTATGAAATCTTTTTGTAAGTCAGAAATACAAAATATTTCGACGTACTGAAAATACGTATGACCGGTAAATTTAACATACACGTAAAGCAGACAAATAAATAACAAAGGCAGGCAAATAAATGGCGAGTTCTTCAAAGACATACAAAAACAGACCCTAATAATATGTAGTAATAACACTATATGCCGATCCCAGTGGCCGCGCGGTCTAAGGCGTGGGTCTGCGGCCGCTCGCTTACTGAGATTGTGGGTTCGAATCCCGCTTAGGGCATGAATGTCTCTTGTGAGTGTTGTGTGTTTTCAGGCAGAGGTCTCTGCGACGAGCTGGTCCCTCGTCCAGAGGAGTCCTACCGAGTGTGGTGTGTCTAAAAAGTGTGTGATCGTGAAGCCTCGAAAAATGAGGCGGCCTAGGCCCCCAAGGGGCTGTCGAGCCATTGAAAAAAAAAACACTATCTACAAAATTGTGAACAATAAAAATTTGTGACCACAGTGGATTACATGTTATGACCATTTGAGAAGAGTCCAGGGTGCAACTACGCGAACGCGCCTCAATGTTCTTACCACCTATGTACATCTACATTGTATCCTTTGTGGGAACGCGTGCCGTTTAAGAACACTGACTTTCACGAATCCCTCAGAGCTACGGTTCGAACCCACTCTTTCCTATATTACGTACCGCTCTCCCCGCTCGGTTCACGTCTACCCTGACGAAAGAGACAGCACGTTTCCCTTAAACATTGGAGCCATCTACCACATTACATGCAGTCACATCTTTCTCGCACTTTAATGATCTGAAGAGATCTCGTCCTGCTACAGTGTATGACGTGTGTCGTGTCAGGCAGAGTGGTATACTGAATTTAGTATACCACACCGCCTGACACTGAAAACGTCTGCCTGGGACATCTCACTTTTAAAAAAAATTTAAAATTTAAATTTACAATATTGTGATTTTATGATTGTTGACTTTGTACATTTTTTAATTTTAATATTTTAATCGATTTAATGAAGGCGACACAATACCTACATAAGCGTGCTGGCCTTTGTATTCCTTTGTTCAGATAACTGCCTGATGATGGCATCCCGGTGCCGAAACATGTAGGAGTTTCATAATTCTGAATGTATTTTATTAAGTGCATAAGTTGGTTAATGCATTAATAATAAAATCACGGTTATATATCGTTCGCTTCAACGATGAGGCCTTTTTACGCTGGTTCATTTATAAAATCTTGCTTCAAGCAATGCGATTTATCGGCAGCACTGGTTACATGATGTGTAATGCCAGAACTGTTATGACTAAATCTGGAAAGACGCGAAAAGTTACGATGTCCTTTTCAACGACATACGCGCATTTTCTTGGAAGGACTGATCGTAAGACGGCCCATTTCCGGGCGGGAATTCGAACAGTGTATTTCCCAAATACGATGCGGGAGTGCTGCCAATTGCACCGAATTACTCTGGCATGTCAAGAGATGACACGTTGTGATGCCATGTTAATACAACAGAATCTTTGGATAGCGGCAGAAATGCTCATTCAAAATAAATTTCAACCTCACAATTACCACCAATCTTGCATACAGGCTTAGGCTTACTACAAGTAAACAATCAGTCGGTGATGTTCTGAACCAGTCAAGGCAGCTGTCACATGAAGCTGTATTCCTGACGTCCAGTTGCGTGCATTCTTGAAGACGGGTACGAATGCTTTAAAATTTTTTACATGGGCACTGTACTTCAAAGACACGCCAAATTTCAATAAATTCTATTGCCCTACATTTATAATTTAATCGCCGAGTTCCTTGCTCTTTTCCAGGTTAAATTTCCTGTTGATCGTCTACTTCAGGGATAAGCAAAACATGGCAGCTGTCAGACGCGGCCAGCGGGGGAAAAAAAACAGATAACTTAGAAATTCTGCCTGCAATGAAGTTTAATTCCTATTACCGAGGAATTTAACGACGCTCTTTATGTGCACAAACTGAAAGGGATATGGAAGTAAGTGGTAGTTGTCTTTCTCAAAGTACCACTGCAGCATCTGTTTGGACGCGGTGACGAAAACTACGAGACCCTGTAGCCTAACCTGGGGTCCCTTCAATACAACGCACAAGTGTTCGGTCTAGGGAAGAAAAGATCATAATACGACTCTTCACCCCTCTTAGCTATTTTCGTTAGTTCACTTACATGATCACCATACTGTGTCCCACTCTCCTTTTTTTTAATCAAATGACCGCGTTACGCGGAATTTCGGTATAAACGTTACTTCAATGGAGAAAACCCAACCTCGTATTTTCTAAATTTCATGTAATCAGTGACTACACAATGGACGCAAAGGCAAGTGAGGTGGAAGCGACAGTGGCACCATATAAACTTTTGCTTGTTTGTTTGTTTCTTTCTTTCTTTCTTTTCATTTTTTCTCTCTTTCTTTGTTAACACAGCTTGAAAAAATTATCTCTTTTAATTACGCTCTTCGTTTTTTGTAGTATGTGAAATAACAACTTCGACCGTGCAGAACAGCAACACTGTTATGACACTAGCTCTTGTTTCTATAAGCTGTTGTGCCATTGGTGTGTACTCAATTTGCGTCTTAAAAATCAGTCTCATATGAAGAGAAAATTAACGAAAGAGCAAGCAGTTTTACGGTGGACAAAAGGCAAGAAGTCTGAACTGAACTGCACCGTGCCCTGCTAAGTGTGGTCTGGCAGCAGGACAGAACTCCAACCCACTTTGGGCACAATGTTTGCGCTTCTCTCCATGAAAAATTCCCGAAGTGGATTGGTCGCCGTGGAGGAACTGAGTGGCCCCCAAGGTCCCCCAGTCTTACACTTTGTTATTTCTCCATGTGAAGTATAATCAAAGACAGTGTACAGCACGGTCCGCTCGTGTTTTTCAAATTAAGAACAAATACATGTAGAACTTAACAACTTAGATGCGCGCGCATGCAGCAATTTACGGATCATTTCTTAGAAGATGTAAAATGTGCACTGAACATGGTGGACAATAAACTGAACAATTTCTGTAGCTCCTCATTGTAACATTCTATACTGGTTAATTGAAAAGAAAAAAAGAAGAAAAAAAAAAAGAAGAAAAAAAAAAGTAACATTTGTTTACAGAGCAAGTATAATTTCCGTAAAGCGACTTTTAGGACACCTGCATATTAACCGCACCAGAACCGCAATGTTTGAAAGTCTGCGAAGTGGGAAAAAAGACTTTACAGTTTCTTTCCTAGAGTACTTGTTACGTTCTTAGAAATGATCGTAGTACACAGAAAGCATCACAAAAAACAACGAAAATCCTGTATTCCAGAAAAATTCAATTTCTGGGGTCTCTACTTTACAATTCTCCTCTTTTCACTTAGTACGCCTACATGGGGAAGTATAAACTCCGAGCCCCACTCCAGTTCCGGTTCAATGTGTGTCTCAACACCGTCCGAACTCCGTCAACAGTGTAGGTTACCGTGCCCAAATTAATTATCAATAAGCGACATTTTTTAATATGTTTTAGTACAAAAAGTGTGTTCTATAAGGACTATCAATGGCTATTTAATAATTTTCCAATTACAAAATTCATCTCGCCACGCTTTCCGGCCAGCAGTCACATAGAAATGATCCCACCCCTGCTGTCAGTTAAACAATACTGCAGATAGCAGAGGCTCCCCTCTAAATATAACACTGGAGTCGCGCCCGCATTGCTGTGTGACAAGCGCTGGCCTCTTTCCAACAGGTGACATAACGACAGCAAAATAAAACCACTCTGATGATGAAGCAAGCGGATCCAAAAATGTAGGGGCCCCAGAAAACTGACCCCTCTTTACCATCAAACAGCTAGCACACTACAGAAATATATGCATGTAACACTCACTGCAGCAGATACCAAAATAAGTACGAAACGGTGAAATTAGTTTGGAACACGCCTAAAATTATTTTTTAAATTGGATTATTTGCAATTCTGTACACGCCACCGTACGTAATGTCCATTTATTGCACATACTGATCTAATACTATTGAACTAACTGCACAACGCATACATTATTAATCCTTGCATTTCGTTGAGTATTTACGATACCGAAAAGTGTTTCAAATAAATGCTGTACAGACTCATGACATCTACAGTCTAAGCCATGTAGTAATTTTTTGCAGAATGGTAAATTTTTTAGAGCATCTATTAAGTCCTATTTTAACTATATGCGGAGTAAAGGTTGTATTGAACCGATACAACCAACATTAAATCCGCCAAACCAAATTTAATCCAGACATCGCAACACCAAATGTAATCGAAACTCTTTACGTAGTCTCGAGCACTAAACACAGGCCTGCGGATGGACAGCCAGCCATAAACACTATCACCCTTTGCATATCATTCACTTAGCCATCTGATCACGTGAAATGAAAAATATTACAGCACGTGGTCGTATGAAGTGATAGACAGGTCAACATAAACGTACACGCAGGCTTCATTCGTCGACTGGAATTAGTCCGTTTAATTACCGTTTAAGACACGGACATAATCGTGACAGTCCTAGCAGATATGGATGACAATTACATTACCAATAGCAGTAACAATAACACCGCAAATTTAATATTATTTTAATATTTACCTTGTTGCAAATATAATCCACAAATCTCACTGGAAAATACAATGCAATACAATACCAAATCTGCCAGGACTCTCTTCAAAATGACACTGCAATAAACCTCACATTCTCATTACTGTCAAAACACATACGAAAGGAAAATGACAAAGACATAATCATGCCTTTGCATAAAAACATAAATAACCACCACAGTCCGCACTTGCTTCATTCACACACGGCAACACATAAACCTGTTCAAAAGAATGTACCGTACTTATAAAAGTTGGCATAATAATGGAAAGGTTCTGAATGACTAATTTCAGTAAGACATGTTTTCCTTAAACTTGTAAATCATGTATTTCGGATATATAAACTATGATACAAATGTAAGTACAACATCGAAGATAAAGATGATAATACGTGGAAAACGACGAATATTCCACGACCACACTCCTCTGAAAAAGACGTGGCTATAATAAACGATATAAAAGAAGTGGCTCTAGTGCTTGTACCGTAGAATTCCTACGCCAAATTTCTTCCATATTCATTACCTACGTAACCTGGGATACCAAACACCACACAGGATAAACAAAACACGAAGCATGACCCTACGATTTAAGCTTTTCGATTTCTAGGCGCGTTCGCATCCCTGCGGAGAGCCTGTTAAAGTCATCCTGTCCGCCTATCTGTCTGTCCATCTGGCTGACTGACTGGCTGGCTAGCTGGCTGTACGCAAGCAGCAGCTCATGAACGGGTACAAAGATATTCATTAAATTTGGTATTTTATGGAAAACTGTCGAGTCACTTCAATTTTCATTTATAACAGACAATTCTATCGGAATACTTTACTTGAAGAACACGCGCATTTTTGCGCGAATCTAGAATTAGAAAAATGTTCGAACAAAAAGTAGTCTACATTCTCCTGTTCAATTCCAGGCCTGGTAGACACGAAAACATTATTGTACAGAAAACAACTGATGTGCAGACACAGGTGTTCGTTGATGCAGCTGTTTTTTTTCAGCCGAACCTGGAGTAGCTAATCGTTATAACTTGTCACTCTCCACATGCCTTTCTGCGCATGTGATAGTTTTATATTCCTCTCGCCGAAACGAGGTCATTTGGACGTCAGGCTTCGAAAGACCCAAATTCGGCCTTGGGCAATCTTAATGGGCCCGAAAATACGAATAGGATACGTTCTAACCTACTTACAAGCAGCACGTGAAATTCTCAGTGTCTCTAGCTGAGGGTTTTAACTGCCAAGAAATGTTTTCCCTTTTGATTAACCCATAACGACTAGGCTTAAGATACATCCTCTAATGAATAATGATCAGCCAATAACGAGGGAACACCGTTCCTTGCCTCGCCAATGACTGATGCCTAATTCACATTTGTCAGAATGACACTGAATACAATCGTATCCAAAGGCAACCAAAGGACATGATTTTCGTTTGAGGCAGTAATTTTACGTTCAGTGCCGAGGATGGACGCAAGAACACTCACCACACGTACGTCGAGTCGCAAAAATACAAGTATTTACAAGCAAAAATAAATCTCACATTAACACTGTACGAGAGTGCTCGACATAACCTGAATCATCAAGATAAAACACTTTTACAACGAGTTATATTTAGCAACAGGGAATAAAATTAAAAGCCATGAAGCACGAAACCGTGAGTACAGCAAGGTACATTACCAATGTAGTGAGAATTACGAAAGTTACTCAGCGACTATCACGGCGTGTGCAGGAATGTGTACTTCAGTAACTTTTACTGATTCAAATAGCTTGTTATGGGTTCATTAATTGCCATCCTTGCGTTAACACCTGCATCCTTGTTTGTCGGAGCATACACCTGTTAAGACCGTGATAAAGCAATCCGTGTTACCATTACTGAGCTAAGCTGTGCTCGTGACCTTTACCTACTCCGCCTGCCATAAGCAATTAACTTGGCGTCCCTCACTGGGGCGGAAGGTGAAAATTGAGGATAGGAAAATTTTGCTTCGAACAACGGTGACACTTGTATAAGGGCTCATTGTGGGCGGTAAAAAAATGATGTAGAGGTAGATAAAACAAAAATTTTATATCTTATATATTTTTGTCGCAGCTTCTAAGGTTTTAGAGTAAATTTGGGTAACGTTCTTGCATTTCCCAACTTGCACTGAAAAACAACAAATGGTCTTAACCCAACATTCTCATTCCGCCACGTCAAAAATAGAAAATTCTTCAGTGGTTGTTACCATACGTTGAAATAAGATACATTTTATCTTACAATACAGCGCTCTAATAAAATATACACCTTTGGAACACGTAATCAACAGGGCGAGAGCGCGCGTTTTTTTGAGCGCATGTATCATCTGAAATTCAAAAAGCTTTACATCGATTTCGTTTTGTTTATGTAACACGCGTAATGAAAAATAAGACAAAATTTCCTTCTCTTAAGGTAATTTAAAAAGTATGGATGTTAGCATGCCATTCATAATTATTCTTTCTGTCAATGGCTCATTTTAAATGTACTTTTAAATTTTTTTTTCCAATATTAAATAAATAAATACGATATCTTTAAACGAACTCTGCATGTTTTGTCGGAGTTTCTCCCCCCATCGAACTATCAAGTTATCCAACACGCAGGTCACAAGTTCAAGCCAGTGCGATAATTTTTCAAAAGATTACATCCTTGAAAACAGTCGTTTCTCTATCACGCGACATGTCCTTGAATTA
Source organism: Reticulitermes speratus (assembly GCA_021186555.1). Lineage (NCBI taxonomy): Eukaryota > Metazoa > Arthropoda > Insecta > Blattodea > Rhinotermitidae > Reticulitermes > Reticulitermes speratus. The sequence goes on from JAJKFL010000006.1 coordinate 23,291,649, forward strand.
CATAGGGCTGCCACTATGTTAATCACGTGATCACCTGGATACATATATACAGGGCAATATCGTCCCCATCAAGTTACGCTGTACTTCAAAAGGCGTTCTTTACGACAACTGAAAACTTTTGACAACTCACACTACGATTTAAGGATCTCACAGGTTTTTTTTTTTTTCAAAAAACCAACTGACGCACATTCAATTTCACTATTTATTTTAGTTAACACTACCCCTACATATGTTTCGGTCTTACTGGACCATCATCAGGGGGTCTTTCTATCAAACTACACTTTTATACATCCATAAGTTCATGTGTTATCATTTGTAGTCAAGTCACTTTTAGGTTTTGTGATGTTATAATAACCCTTTAGGAATTGGATATGTTTTAATTTTGTAGAGACAGAGACACTGTATAAAATATCCAATTCCTCCGGTTTAATGGTCCTGTAAACGGTGCTTCCACAGAAATGCTGTATGTACGTACGTATGTATGTATGTACCCTACGCATGTATGTATATATATATGGTAGGTAGGTAGGTAGGTAGGTAGGTATGGTGTAAACTGTCAAGTTCTTCTCCCCGTTACAAACAGCTGGGATAGCTTGCTCAGAAAACTGACTGGGTGGCAAGACTTTGATTTCCGGCACGGGCTTTTCAATTGCCCCTCTTTAATACATTTGGAAATTTAGTGTACTACATTATGGATCACATTCTTACCAATATTATTACTATTATTATTATTATTATTATTATTATTACCTATCATCATCATCACTACCGCCAGAATTCGATATCGAGTACTTAGCATTCCTGCTACATTTTTTAGAGTTTCCACTTTCAAATCCTGACTCGCATACCCGCTATAACAACTAAGATACAGGGTGTCTACAATGAAACGCCCGAATTTTAACGTATTCTCAGGAAGTAAGGAATAGAGATATGGCCTATTTATTGACAAATATCAGTCACACAACACACCAAGTTTAATTTAAAAAATCAATACACTTGTACGTGAGCACCGTTGGTGACACGTAGGATATCTAGTCTGTAATCGAGTTCCGCCCAGGTCCGCTGCAACATGTCCGGAGTGATGGTACCGACAGCTTCCACAATCCGGGCCCGGAGGTCTCGAAGGTCTCGCACTTTAGTGGCGTAAATTCTGTCCTTCACGTAGCCCCAGAAAAAGAAATCCAACGGCGTGATGTCAGGGGAACGTGGAGGCCAATCCGTTGGTCCATCTCGTCCTATCCAACGGCCTGGAAATGTTGCATTCAGAGCTCGCCGCACGTCTAGCGACCAGTGGGGTGGAGCACCGTCTTGTTGAACAGGACATTTGGCTGTAGGTGTTCCAGCTGAGGAAAGGCGTAGAGCTGCAGCATGTCCAGGTATGAGCTACCTGTGACAGTCTTCTCCGCAAAGGAAAACGGTCCGATTATCATGTTGCACATGACGCCACACCAAACGTTCACTTTCGGGCTGTCTCGCACATGTTCCATGACGCTGTGCGGTTGCTGTGATCCCCATATCCGAATGTTATGCCTGTTTACAGCACCAGAGACATGAAAAGTGGCCTCATCTGAAAACATGATGTTTGTCAGAAAGTTGGGGTCTCTGTCGATTCGGTCAAGCACGTCACAGGCAACATTATGTCGCCAGTTGCTTGTCCTCCGGTTTCAGCTCCTGCAGAATCTGCACCTTGTACGCATAGAGACGCAACCGCTTTCGGAGAACCTTATCCAAAGTTGCTCATGGCATCTGCAGTTCCCGTGAAGCCCGAAGAATTGACTTCCTTGGACTTCGGATGAACGCTTTACGGACGTTCTCTACCTTCTCATCGGAGACACGTTGCCGGCCTCCTCCGTGACCTTTCAAGATGCTCCCAGTCTCCAGAAACTTGTTGTGCCATGCTTTAATCCTCTTGGCGTCTGGTGCTGCTTTCTGATAAACACGACGAAACTCCCTTTGCACCCTCACAATGGACTTAAACTCAGAAAACCACACAACAACTAGCACCTTCTCCTGAGCTGACGCCATCTTTGCGTGAAATGACAACAGCGCCCCAACGGTGGCCCGTGAGGTAGCATAAAACGTTAGGCAGGAATATGAACTCCTGTAGTATGCAGGAGACCCTTAAGACCTGAAAAAAACCATTTGCCTATTTTTAAAAACTCTCCAAAATCAGGGCGTTTCATTGTAGACACCCTGTATTTTTTGCGATTTTCTACCGTCCCTAGCAACAAACGTTGCCCACGACCAACTTTGTCAATATAATTCACAATGACTCTAGCATTCGACACTATAAAACCTGTGCAGTTGAATGAGAGTCCTCGAAAAATGCAATACTAAACTGTTTTGGCTGTTACTATTACTATTATTATTATTTTATTATTACTATTATTACTATTATTATTATTATTATTTGTTATCACCTGCGTGCAGGGTATTTACAATTATATACCTGAAACAAACCATGTTTCTATGCTATAGTGTTGCAGCTATTCTGTAGTTACAATTTATGGTACATGTAATGTTATTTCCCATGTTGAATGTTCTGTAGTTTTACATTAGCACTTTCTGAAGTTTAAATAATAATAATAATTATTATTATTATTATTATTATTACAACTATTAACTACAGAAAGCATTCTTCTTAAAAAGCTGACCCCTATCAAGACACTTTCCGCCTATTATGAAAATCGACAACCTTTACCGTGTTCATGAGTCCTCCACTTGACCCTAACGTAAGACAAATGAGTGAAGCCACACTCTAACCCCCAACCTCTAAAAGATACATTTTACTGTCATTAACTAACTCCATGGAGCAGAGTCCTTCTTGAGAAGCTAACAGATCGTCAGTTAGTCAAGAAATTCCCCGCGTTTTATGGAACCCGAAGGTTCATTACCGCATTCACAACAGCCCGCCACCTGTCCCTATCCTGAGCCATATCAATCCAGGCCACGCCCTCCCATCCCATTTCTTAAAGATCAATTTTAATATTATCCTCCCATCTATGCCTGGGTCTTCCAAGTGGTCTCCTTCCCTCAGGTCTACCCACCAAAATCCTGTATGCACCTCTCCCCTCCCCTATACGTGCTACATGCCCCGCCCACCTCATTCTTCTTCATTTGATCACCCGAATAATATTTGGTGATGAGTACAGATCATTAAGTTCCTCCTCGTTATGCAGTCTTCTCCACTCCCCTGTTACCTCGTCCCTCTTAGACCGAAATATCCTCCTCAGCACCCTATTCTCGAACACCCTCAGCCTATGCTCCTCCCTCAGTGTGAGAGACCAACATTTTACTGTCAGTATCCCACATAAGTCCAGGCCTCTCAAATAATCGTTTGCTTTCAGATTTTATATGCATTTCTCGCCTGTTGTTACTATTACCATTACTGGCAATGATGCTCTCTTCCGAATGGCGTATGATTGGAGCCTGAGGAACGGTGTGCGCTGGGGCGCTCGTGCGCCACAGCGTGAAGGCAACTTCTCCGTCATAAATGTTGTGCATGTAGCAGAAACACTGCTATGCAGGCGAGTGGGCAAAACCATATGCACGCTAATGGCTGATACGTCCCTCAGTTGGAACCAGCACTTCGACAAGGCCGACAATTCGCAATTATTAGCCTACAATTAAAACCTCTGCCGGCATCAAGCATCCAAGTGAAGTATGTCCGCCCGAATGGTAACAACGATAGATCAGAGAAGAACGATTTAAAGAACAAAAAGTATAGAAGGCCGATGCGATTGCAAAAAAAGGGCTAAACACAAGCTTACTCTTATCATCTTTGTCAACTACAGTAAAATGTGTAAAAAAACGAACTGAAACTCTCGCGACAAGTCGGTTGATAAACACTGCCGCACTGGATGAAGCAATGTCAGTAAGGAAGAAACATTGTCATAATGCACCTTTGGGAAACAGGCTGTCAAGGAGTGCAGTTGATCATTCGGCACAGAACAGGGTCTAATGATGGGCTTTTGTCAACGCGGTACTGAAATTTCTTGATCGCAGTTGGTAGTGATACCAACTTTTCGATTAACATCCTGTACTTACAGTATGAACAATGCAACTTGCCAGTACTTTTAACAACTTCGTGGGAGCATACCTAAATGCCTATGATGTGCCGAATGACAGTAGGCACATACTCTGAAGGGAGTAACAAGCCAACACCCGCGGATTTGGCGATAAACATGAAAGTGGTACAGTAACAGACGGGAATCTGTGCTTAATACCGGATATGTTGGGTGGAAGCATTTATCTGTATACGTTCAAGTAAGACTGAAGGGCCTAAAGAACCCCCCACCCCACCCTCCTACTACTACGGATTGCTGCTTCCAGACAAAACGAGCAGTTCCGATGGCTGAACCTCGTTAATGACGCAGTCTACAATCGACACTCAAGTGAAATTCCGGTTAACGCTTCTTGCTATGAACCAAAGGGGCAGTACACTCCTGAAGGTTACAACACAGACAAATTGGTGTTACGTTTCCACGGACACAACTGCCATAGCAACAGCTAGCACTACGTACCGGAGGAATAATTACGGAGATGGTGACCAAAGCAACGCGTAACTCAAGCACACGCGGCGATTTGAGGGCATTAGAAAGTGAAGAATTTGCGAGTACCTTCCATTTGATCAAACTGTAGACAGGGCTGGGCAAAACACAGTCCACAGAAATAAACGGTTTAGTTGACACAAAATCTGAACCTGTAGACATCCAGATGGAATTACATACTTTGGAACGAGGTTTGTCTGTATATGTTATATCTCTCTTTCGAAGAAAACACAATGCAATACCATTACAATTACATACGTATTTTAATATAGTCACTAAAAGTTCTGGCGGTTATTCTGAGAACATTCCCTTTTACCGCGGAAGGGGGCGTCCTGAGGTTTGCAAATGGAGCATACGACATCCAGGTACGACGTCAGTGGCGTGACAAGGCCGCCGCAGCAAGCGCAGCGCGAGGGACCCATGAGTCTGAAGAACCCCGAAATTCTTTCGGACTGGACTCCGCTGTTCACACTGAATGCAGGACTCTGGATCCCTGATACGATATCTTGGAGTAAAGTAAGTTTGCTAATAACTGTAGGCAGTCCGAAATTATCGAGTGGCAGGGGAGAGAGAGGTTGTCTATGCTAATGTTTGGAGTACGTAGACAGATATATATAAGTAGTCGCGAACATCAAACAACGGAACATCCACCGACTTGGGTTGACAGGAAGGTTACAGTATTACAGTAAAAACTGACGTGTTACAAAATATTACACAGTACCTCGGATTTGAACTATTCTTTTAATTGCCCAAAACAATAAAGCATTCGCAAACTGGAGGATGACATTAAAACAGGTCTTGCAGACGTGCCTATGAGGCTGTGAAATGAACCAATCTGAACGAAGCCTGAATCCAGTGATGTGGTCTAGTGAGTACAGTAATCAGCCTCGGTGTTCGACAAAAGGACTTACGCTTCTTGACGATGTGGGACCATCAGATTTTAAAGACTGACTCTGTGGCATGTACTTTGTTATTCTTGAAACAAAATGGAACCCACGCGCACACACTGTGGACAACATGCTGTGTCCTGAACGTTAAAGCAAGTAAACAGATAACTTACAAACAGATAGTGTTTGCAACGGAGCACATAAAATGATCACGCCAGGCTGTTACAGTGTTCCCATCGATCGCTAATGTCCCAGCAGCAACTTATGTATCCGCGGTCAGGGACAACAAATAAACCACTACTGTGCTAACCATTAATAAACAAGCCTCCCATCACACCTACTTCGAAACAAATGTAAATGGCAGAAAAGTAATTTGGTAAGGCAACTTAAAAACCTTGTTTACAGCAAGCCGGCGGCTGTAACAACGTCTGGAAGCCTCCTTAACACAGCTTATAGCTGTCAAAATGAAACCAAATATTTAAACTGTGACACTGTACGTGCACTTTATTACTGTGCTAATTTTCTGACTTCGTCCTGCTGTATTAAACAGCGGCATCACCACCACCACTACCACCGCCAAACCACTAACCAGGTAGGGGTATGAAGAAAGACGAATGATGTATGAAACTCCTACTATAATATTTAGAGCCTGTAATAAATCAAAGACCAAGTTTCATTTGGTCAAAATTGGTCAGCATTTACTATTACTTTATGTGAAAACCTTAACCCTTTGAGGACGAAAATGCAGCTACAATGTACATAAAAATTTAATTTGTACCTCACGGAGGACAGAGTGTGCTTCCATTAGAAAGACCAGTCAGTGAATGTTGTACAAGTAAACAGTCGCTGTTTATTGCGAGAATCACATGAAACAGATAAATAAAATATGTGCACAAAATGCAACATTATAATGTTAAATATGACAATACACATACACTAACCACTAGCCATTAAAGGGTAATATCACTATAAGAAGCAATGTATTTCTTCAAACGTAACACATATTCGACCTGCCACGAAATTCCCTCCTGTGGATCCAGACGTTTCGTCACCGTGTTCGCAGATACCCGCCATTGAACATTTTCCCTGAACCAGTTCATTTCAGTCCACACTCACTCACTCACTCTCTCTGCTTCTCTAAGATTGGTGCCAATATTGTCCTCCGGAGTAATTCCAGATCTGCCGAGCCAGCTGTTCCTTTCAGATTTTCCAATTAAAATGTTGTATACCCTTCTCTCATCTCCCCATGTTTGCTGCATAACCTACCCATGCTGTAGATCAAACCGCAGTTTGAAACGTCAACTTAACGTGAATGTAGTTAATTGCATTTCATCTAAATCTAATGCAGTCGTTACACTACCATAACCCATTCGCTGGAGCATAACTTGTGACAACGGTGAAGGCAGTGGAGTAGAGTAGAACAGAATAGAACAGAATTTATTTACGTTCCACTGATTCTATATAGTACAAGATACAGAACATGTCATAACACAATAAAATATGAAACGCGTGAGTTTACAGCTGTTTATCGTCATCTTGTATGCCATATTATACAGACCAAAACTACACCCAAGTATGTTTGTCCAATATTCATAACATGCGCACTACTTTTATGAACTCTAGTTGAACAAGATAGGCAATGTACATATAACGTAACACTGTGATGCGTTCGCGTAATATTTACACCTCCTCGGCTATCCTAACACCCCGATACCATTTCACTCGAAGACATCGCTTTTATGGCGATTTAATGTCGCCGGTAACAACAAAACCCACGTAGTTCTTCATGCTATGTCCGATACTTTTATCAGATTTTAACCGAATTTGAATTTTCTCGATAGATTTTCATAGAAGTGCCCCATATCAAATTCAACGGAAATCCGTCTAGTGGGAGCCGCGCTGTTATATGCGGATGGACGGACAGGCGGACATGACGCAGGCAAAAGGCGCTTTACGCGACCATGCGAACGCGCCTAAAAACAGAATTCTGCAGAGCAGAATGAGCGAGCGAAGTGGTCATCATGTAAAGCTGGATTATGTACTTTGTGTAGTGGCTGAAAGTATTAATGTCAGATGGAATAACATCGTATGACTTGGTTCCCGGATAGCCCACGCCTTTCTGCTGACTAGCGACATATCAAAAAACCCACTTTATTCAGGGCATAGCTAATTCATGCGGAGTGGCGCTGCCGATCTGGTGTGATATGAAGTTTATGAAACATACGCCAATTCACCGAAACATGACGAAACACGATGCTCCCTAACATGTAACACACACGGATTATTAACAACACATCAAACTTCTCAAGGTTGGAATTTCACAGTCCGTCTACAGGAGACCATAACCTGTCTATAACATCACTTCTTCTGTACGAACGTTTTCCTTATAGCTTGCATTTTAAAACCTGCTTGTCGAGCCTGTGTTTGGCTAATTCTCGTACGTGTGAGCTGCCTATTTTAACAGGTAAACCCGAAATGTCGCCCAGCATAGTCGTCGTTTCTCGCTTAAAACATGATACCCTTACTGCAGTGCTGTCGAAGCTGAACACGCTTCCGGGCCAATTTTAAAATCTGACCTCGTGACCCGGGCCACAGACAACATTAAAAACAACATAATACAGTAAAGTATGTGGCAACTCTTATCATTAATTTATATTAAATAGATAAGTAAAATTTAAAAATAGCCACTACATACTAACAAACAGCATTTGATACTCTGCATTGCAATCATCGGGGGAGGAAAAAACGCCTCCCGCCAGTCCAGGGAAACTATTTTAAAGTGAGGGTGACACGAAGTTTTACTATCAAATACATAGAAGGGCAGAATGGCTGAGCTATGGCCGGCGAGGCGTGTGTTTGACGGGCAATTTTAATGAATATTAGCTGATCGATCTCAAATATGTGCACGTGTCCTCTTTCTCATCCTGTTGCGCGTAACCACTTGTAACCACGCTTATCTGTTTTAACGAAGCTGTCTCAACTTCAGCAGGTTATGAAGCGAGTAAAGAGAGGATGAACGTGAATAATGAAATAGAAGAGACGTGGAAGAAAGCAAACGGTACCAACAGGCATAATGGTCGGATCTGTGAGAAATAAACACAGGAGGGCCTTCTGCACAAGATAAAGAAATGCTGATCACTCCACCTTAACCATCAGAGCCACAACATACCGTCCTCATGATCAGACTATCACCTCACTCGTCTGCTACAGCTTCATCTGTTCCTCAAATGACTGAGACGTAAATTATATAACGACACCGTACTAACCACGGAGATTATGTAACACAACGACAAATTAGGGTATAAATCTGTACATCGAAACAGAAAAGATGGAGGTATGGGTACACATTTAACTGATAACAAAATGTTAATGCGCGTCTGTCCAAACGATTAGCCAGTTCTACAAGGGTAGCACCTTCATAAGCGACTTTCTCCGTAAATGAATTTGGAAAATACGTTACATTCAGAACGTCTGCTTCGCGTGGAAGCCTTAAAATTACACTTCTTGAACCATGACGTTCGGTCAGCAGTAACCTTTAGTGAAAGGCCAAACGAACTCACGTCTAGCTCGTTAGAACAGCCATCAAACCGAAAACTGCTTCAGTCAACTAGCAGCGACTATTGTAGCCAACACAACTTGAAATATTCGAGCGATCTTCTGCGCGGTTCCTTTAAAAACAAGGAGTTATTTGCTATTCTTCATGCCTCAAAGGCCTTGATATTCACTTACTGCAGACATATCAACTGCTGCAAAGCTAGTCTCACTACCGACATCACGACACTGCAAAGTCGGAAACGAGTTTCCTTCTATTTCGTTAAACGTTGATCGAATCAAAAAATACTGCAAATAGGATTACGTGAGCTCTATTTTATGTTACAAGGGCCCTACACATTTGTATACAATGGATCATGTATTGGTCTCCGCGACGGGCCGACCCGTCGTCCAGAGGAGTACTACCGAGTGTGTGTGTGTCATTGTGTGTTATCAAGTGCAACAATAACCTCTACACCTAAAATGAGTAGGTAGAAAGAGGTCAAGACTAAAGAAAGAAAGAAAAAGAAAGAAAGAAAGAAAGAAAGAAAGAAAAGGATCATGTATTTAAAAGAATTAATAAGGTTAAATTTCAAAAGCTTAAAAAGTACGATTAAGGCCTTTGTATAAGCGCCTGACGGAAAGTGAAATAAGCAACTTTCACATCAAATGAAACTCATAATGACTCCCAAATACTTTTCACAGATAAAGCTTTTGTTTCAAATAAATGGCTATGTTAATCACAGCACCTCAACAAATCATTGAAGCTTTTCTCTTGAATGGACATCGTGTTGCAAGCAAGGAACAAAAACTTAAAAATCTGCTGAACATTTCCTAAGAAACTCAAAGATTATGTCTCAAAACAAACAAGACACTTGACTCGATAGTTCTGCAGTTCTTTCTTGATGAGTCAGCACTATCATAGCATTTGCCTGGGGCTGAGAAACCCCAAGGCAATCATGAGAGTAATTGGCAGAGACATAAACTCAGCACCTCCTGAATATGATGCACGAGCTACCGACTCAACTGCACAGGTCGGTAACTAAATTTGTATTAACGAAACTCTAAGGTGGTCTAAGTATATGTTAGATGGAACTGGCTCAGGTAAATGGTGTCGGTAAAGTCCCTGTCATTAATTAAGCATCAAGCTATGATGAAGTACAGAGAAATGAGGTATCACTCCACATATTTTTAACCTTGACACTAGACAGAGATGAATGGTCAGCTTCATGCCGTAGCTGCTTTATCACCAGAGAAATAGCCTCCAGTATCCAATGGACAGAAGGCTGGATGGCCCCAGGGCTAGTCTAAACATGGTGGCAAAGAGAATAATTTCCGTCCCGTTCAGTCCCTCATCCAGCTCGTGGCCTTGTGTCTTGTATTTGTGTTGAGACTAACTTAATTTCATTCTGGGAAGTTGTTTGTTACGCTGCTATGAACGAATGACGTAGTTGAACCTGCAACTTTCAAATAAAATCCCCAAAACTTCCTCTGCTGAACATATACTCTAAAAAGTTTCTAATGTTGATCTATCTGTATACATATAAACATCGTTTGCACATCACTTCATTGACTGCCTTTAATTCAAACACATCTGTACACATATGCTTTAAGTTTCGTCCACCAGGACCACATTTATAGTATCCTAAGTGGCATTCTGGTAATGAGGGCTTACATATGATATTGGACAGAGTCTTTGTAGAAGTTATTTCAGTACTAGAGCCAGGTGTTTTACACTTCGCTTCCTGTTAACATTAATTCTACATTTTGAAGTGTGTGCCATACTGATGACCACATGCGCCAGCTGTAACTATATTCCTGGGCCTTATTTCAAAGAAGCTGGAAAATCTAACTTTTGCATACAGGTATCACTGCTTAAACAGCAAGTATGCCTCATCCAAGTTGAATACCAATGATCGTTTTTGTTTGTGAACTCTTTTTACGTGTGAAATCACCTTTCTCTGTCACACAGCTGCTAATTTCACCATCATCATCATCAACTGAAGAACAAGTTTCATAATATCATCTTCTAGCATCTCATCAGGCTTATGATGTGGAGTAGATAGCATGCACTTTAATTTTACAGTTTCTTTGGTCTTTCCAAACATGTAATTGAATCCACACTCCTTTTCTATTTTTCACACACACACACTACTTCTGTGATTAAAACTGTCATAGTGTTTACTGTTGTTGGTACTGGTTTCAAGGTTATCCTTCAACTACCCTGTGACTTCTGAATGTACACTAGAAGGTGCATCTTCTTCCCACCTCCTTGCTGACATGTGTCACATTTTGTACTTTATTATACAGGCAATTTGCTACATCTTTTCCTTAGTACAATCCCTTTCTTGCAAATTAACTGGTGATTCCCGTGTAGCCTGTAGGCTAATGTTTAGTATCTCAATAGCAACATTTGTTTTCTGAAATAAAGTAAGCTCTTCTCACATAACTGTGTAATTCACTTGCACCTGCTCCTGGACTGCCATACATAAAGTTCCATAACTAACTAACTAACTAACTAACTCCATGGAGCAGAGTCCTTCTTGAGAAGCTAACATGTCGTCAGTTAGTCAAGAAATTCCCCGCATTTTATGGAACCCGAAGGTTCACTACCGCATTCACAAAAGCCCACCACCTGTCCCTATCCTGAGCCATATCAATCCAGGCCACACCCTCCCATCCCATTTCTTGAAGATCAATTTTAATATTATCCTCCCATCTATGCCTGGGTCTTCCAAGTGGTCTCCTTCCCTCAGGTCTACCCACCAAAATCCTGTATGCACCTCTCCCCTCACCCATACGTGCTACATGCCCCGCCCACCTCATTCTTCTTCATTTGATCACCCGAATAATATTTGGTGATGAGCACAGATCATTAAGTTCCTCCTCGTTATGTAGTCTTCTCCACTCCCCTGTTACCTCGTCCCTCTTAGGCCCAAATATCCTCCTCAGTACCCTATTCTTGAACACCCTCATCATATGTTCCTCCCTCAGTGTAAGAGACCCAAGTTTCACACCCATACAAAACAACAGGCAAAATTATAGTTCTGTATATCTTAATCAGTACAAGTTCCATAGGTTGTAAAAATTAAATGCAAGGTCGTTACAACATTACATGTAGCTCATATATTCCAATGAAGTATCATTATTTTTCAACATAATCCCCGAAAATGCTGATGGATTTGCCAAAACTTGGCATGAGTTAAAAAATTCCATTGCTTTAGAAATCAGAACCTTCCACTTGCACCAGCCATTTCCACTTCTTCATTACCCACGAATCAGCAGCCTCCCAAGTGCTGCTTCATTTTCCAAAATCAGTTCCTACACTCATGCTGAATTCATGTCTGTCCTTGAAGTGCTTGGCCAACCAGTGAAATCATTAACATGGATGTCCATTGAAACTTTTACAACTCCCCGCACTTCCAATATGCCATCACCATATACCTCTATCATTTGGTGGTGAACTTCAATAGGGACAAAATGTTGTACCCAATAAAAACTGAATCACACTACCAACTTCTTCTGCGGATGAACATTCCAATGTTACTGCCAATGCACACCAACTTACCACATGAACCAGATGTGACTTACTGAATCTTGTGCCAACTGCTACATGTTACCCCTACTGTGAGTGCTACCCTCTACCACAAAATAGAATGCTTCATTAACACAAAAGTTACAGGTTAGGTTTCACAGTGCTAACTAAATTTATCGCCCAATGGCTGAATGTGCCTTAAGTTCTTCCCAGTAATACAAACATCTCACATCTTTAAAAGGATCATATCAACTCATGCCCGTTATTTGACAAAAAACACAGAAAAGCACAAACTGCAATGTACACGACAGGGATGTGTACCATTCAAACACTCCCAACAGCTTCACTTTAAGAATTCATAACTTAAACTCCATAACAATACAACATCTGTTTAAATGCTGTTTTAGTGCAACAGAAAAAAAAATATATAGCACCCTGCACAAACACTAAAATACTATAACCTGCAGTTTCTAGAAGCAACACATCATGACCTCTTTCAACTTGTCAGGTTCTGCATTTGTGCTGCCGCCTGTCAGAAAACAAATTAAACTCTTTCATTTAACACCACTACCTATACTGCCATCTGCTGTCAGAAAGCATAGTAAAATTTCCACGAAACGATGCTTGCATATACCATGACCTGTGCTTCTGTAATCAAGTATCAAAATAATTGAAATTTGAGGTTCTCACTGCGGTGTTGCTGATGATTCAAGTCTTCTGCAATGTGATGTGTCATTGGGCTAGTAGTTCCCAACATTTCAAAGGATCATAGTGCCTTCATGTGCAGGGCTGTTAACCCTGAAGATAAAAGCACTATGATCCTTCGAATGTCAGGAACTACCCCACCAAGAACATGTCAGTTCCGAGAATACTCAAATCTTCATCCAAATATTTAATTCCTTCATATGTTTTTAGAGTCCTACCTTCAAACTTTCAGTGGATGTCAGGCAGCTATAAACCTATAACATAAAATGTTTTTGAATTTTAAAACTTCCCTTTAATAAGAAAGTATATAAATATAAAATAACACAGTTCTGACATACATCACTTTAAAGCTGACTGCAAGTATTTTTAAAATGAGCCCAACTACATGTCTGTATGTCAAGTAAAACCTTGATCATGTGGGTGGCAAATTTCCCCGGTTTTAAAAATTGTTTAATTAATTCTTGAAATAACTGAACTCAAATCATTAATCATAATTAGTTATACCATGTGAAACAAATTTCATTAATATCAGAGTAGGTGACATTGTGTGCTGTGCTGATTTGGCATGAAGTGACCCATAATCTACAACAGAATTCTGGACATAACCCATAAACCTTGTGTTCCTACTGCACAAACTTCCAGTCCTACAAAGTTTGTGTTCTCAATGTTACACTCATGTGTGTGTGTCTGTATATGTATGTGTGCGCACCATGGCGCCCATGCAAGCGGTTCACTAAACAAAATTTAACACCATGAAATAGTGGAATCATCAGCAGGGAAGTTAAAATGTTTAATTAGTAACCAGTTAAAGAAGTGCTTGGACAAAGTGAATGCTGTCAACTTATCACTAAATCACTCCATAACAGAATGATGCTCACCATCACGCCTTATTTATTGTACCCTGGCAGACATATTATATAAGCTTACAGCCCAAATTAGAATGCACTTTGGGTCGTGGGCTGGCATGCTGGGCTCCTGCATATACACAGTCAACAGACTAACACTTCGGACAGAACTGTTCTATTTCTTGTAATTATAAATGTATTGTCATTTAATTTCCATTCTAAAAAGCACTTAAGTACAGATTTCTGTTACATTTATTGGATATAAGCTACAAGGTCTGTACCACAAACATATTTGTAATTGCTGACTTAGATCACAGTGTCTATGAACACACAATTTCATATTCCTTGCCCAGTGGTTCATCAGTTACTTCTATCAAACAACACCTTAACACATGTCAGATATTTATCAAGCATCTGTAACCATGCAATACTTCGGCATCCCAGAAAGGACAGCACAATCAGTATAGTGACTAGGGAACAAACTGGATGACCAACCAACCACGGGTTGAGTCTCTGCAGGGGCAAAAAATTTTCTCTTCTCCAAAGAATTGTGACCAACTCTGGGGCCCACCCATCCACCTACAACTCTACTACACCATATGCTTTTATGGCATGCAAGAGCAAAATGTTCGTTTCTTTAAAATTGACCATTTGTTTCAAAGGTTGACTGGGAGAAACAAACCATACGACCTCATAAGCTTTCATTCTTCTTCAAGGGAAGCATGCAATTCAAACACCTGCTTACATTCACCACGTTAGTGAATAACTAGCAGAAACAGGTCTCACAATCACGTACTACATGAGGAACCTTGTATAGCCATACCAGTTTCTATTTAGTCCTAAGACTGCTTGATGTTACTTAATTGAAATAAAACTTGCTAACACCACATAAAAGCAACCTCCCCTTCATTTTGCAGCAGACATCAATTCAAAGAGGGGATTTACTCGCCACTTAAAAAACAGTGTATAATTTTAACAGCAGGATATGCAACTATAACAAATTTCGACAAACATAACCCTAATTACAACATGCAATTTATCAACAACGATTAGCGTGAACTGTAATTATTTCCACACGTTCCCCTTTATATCACTTATAAATAGAAATTACTTAACACCACCATGCTAACGCAATACAGAAAAGTCATCGATTTGGGACACCGGCGGTAAGCTGGTGCCGCCCCCTACGAGGAACATTCGTACTTACCGAAATTCCGCACAGTAAAGGTGAAAACTAAACTAAACTGTACATATAGCACCGAAAGACGTATACTCACAGACTCTATCCAACACACTTTCTTCAGATTTGGGCTTCGGACCAAAATATATTTACATCTAAAAATGTTCGAAAAATACTTCTCACATTAATATGCAATATATTACAATTCTGCTAGACGGCAGCACCATACGCAACTCTTATCTGTGGTGGGCAGCCTAGGCCAAATCGGGTGACGTTCCTTTAGGAACGCAATGGACATCACGAAAAAATGATCCGATATGTATGCCCTGAACCTCGACGAGCGCCTGTAAACAATCATAAACTGCAGTGCACAAACCCACAAATTACATTCTTGCTAAAAACTCTCCTACATAAAACAAAGTTTAATGGCTCTAGGTCTGAGTTAATTAAAAAGATTACGCTGTACTTATGACTATCTACTAAGAAGTTGGTGTTGGGAATGATCGGAACATGAAATAGTCATGTATGAATGCTTAAATGAATACACTGCAGGTGCAAATTTTCTGCAGAAGGTACTTGTGTTTATATGATAGACACTTACGATAGCAGATACACCAGTTACTCGGATATCAAAATTTTATGAACGGTTAGAACTTTCACTATTACATAAGAATGGATACATTTGCTACTCTTGCAGAGAATACACATACCACATTGTGACGATTAAACTATTTTAAACAAAGAGCGTGTGTAAATGTGGTTGATTATGATGTTAGCTTTGGTTAGATTATGTTGGTCAGTTTAGTTCATATAAGGCTTGATTGGCATGGTACATCCCATCATGACGCCGGCTATGCATCAAACTGCAAAATTTATGCCGCCGTAGGGTGTTGTAGGTGTGTACCGACATTGCAGAGAAACGTGCTGTCTCCATCTTCAGGGTAGAAACTAAATATTGAGACAGAAACTCCATCTGAAAGATATCTACCACACTACACAGTGTCACATTCCAAAAGGTTAACCCTGGAAAAATTGTTCGAAATTCCCCAACTGCTGTCCTGAGATTCAAACCTAAAGCCGGAAAGTTCGTTTACCGGACGTGAAGCAGGTAATTTCATATTTTTCATTTATCTAAAATATATTTGATTTCCAAATTAGGCGAAATTGAACGAATAACCATGTTTTTCCCTAGCACATTTTAATGCAATTTACAGACACAACATTCTGTTTTAATGTAGAACAGTTCAGGAAACTGGAGTGCAGTTACCTCTGATGTGTGGTAGCTACTTCACGATAAAGCATACAGGCTCTACGATTTTTTTTTTCTTTTTACAAATTTTAAAAAGTGGACAATTTTTAATGTTATTGCTGGTCTGAGCGCCAGTCAGTGCATTACCTGGAAAAGGAAGTGAAGACAGTTTAAGGAGTTACGGAATACTTGTAAGTGGAATATGTATTGGCCAGAAAATTGCTTTTCATCACAAATGCCTTTTACTTTTTTGTAGAAAGATCTATTACCACAGCAATTACAATGTTCGCCTTTCACCTTTGGCATCATGTACTAGATTATCTGAGTTTGACATTATGCTTGTTTGGAACTGTGGGTGGGAATCACTGAACTGTAAAACGAATGGAAGCAAAGTCAAGGATTAAACATCTGGATATAGAAATCTGCGCATTCTCAAGTACGTATCAAACACGTTCTGAACGTACTTTGGCAAGGCAGACAATAATTGAAGTTAGACACCCGTCGTAAGTAATCAAAACAAAGTCAGACGTAGGAAGGTGTCAGTTGCGTTATTTGTACATACCCTTTAAGACTATATCGAAACAGTACCTTGAGAAGATGGGGAGTACTGACAAAGCAGTGATAACAGGGTTTATATGTCGACTATGTTCCAAGATGAATCGATTTGTTATTCATATTTATGGCGAAGAGGGTGAGAGGATGCGTCTAGCCGAGAAAATTAATGCGTATTTACCAATAACGGTTTGTTTTCTTCCTTAATTATTTTCGTGTTAGTAAGTAGTACCTGAGCAATGTCAATAAACTGTAATTTGAATCTAAGCAAATTGTTAGGTAACAAAATTACAATTGATAAGTCTCCGGCTTGTGCGCTCTGCTGGTGGTAGCCGTGGAATGAATGTATGTCTTGCACATAAGTAGTAGGCTGCATAAAATGCAGGATGTCCTGTAATAGTTGAGTACGTATCAGGTATTTCGTTATAAAAGGTTCTGACGATGGTGCCTACTTAAGATCACTGGGTTTCTGGACTTGTTCATTATTTGGTATTTGGAAAATTGTTTCGGGAAGTGCATCTTTTCCCGTCTTCGTTTGAACGGGCACATAAGCACCTACTCACTTGTGCCCAACAGAAAGAGCCAATCTGTCACTGGACAACCTGGCATTTAATTACTATACTGTTTACTGATAAGTTGTGCAGTGGTTGAGAATAACTCTTTATGTTGGACCTGGTTGAATAGGTGTTGCCTCATCCTTTTGCGTGAAGATGGGAACAGATTCTGTGCCAGTAACCAGTAGCTTACTGCCACACATTGTCCAGTGATTGAGAATAGCTCATTTTGTTTGACCTAGTTGTGTTGATTCCTCCCCACTCTTTCACCTGAAGAAGGGAAGATCCAGTTCTAGAAATGTGTTCTTTTTTTGAGTATGAGTATACTAACTGTCTAATATTCGTATGTTGCACATTATGAATGTAGGAGAATAAAAAGTGACATATATTTAGACACTGTTACCCTTACTTCTTGCACAGTGTGATGGATTCATTGAAACTTAATGTTATTCCTTTATTTTCAGATTAATGTTAATGATCCCCTACCAAAAACAGTGTGCTTGCCATGTATTGATCGTTTGGAAGCACACCATGAATTGATAGAACAGTTTACGTGGGCAACACAGCGCATAGCAGAAGCAAAAGCTGCAAAAAATTCACAAGTTAGTACTGCTGGATGATTTGCAGAAATTCTTGCTGATTATACACTGATTTATTTATTCATGCCATGCAGGTTACACATGAGATACAAACTCTGTAATCATCTCTGCCATTAGACCTTGTACATCATTGAAGTGATATTAAGTGATATGAACATAGCACAGAGGTCATTAGGTACAATGACAGTTACGTTTAAGCCTTATGTTGTTGACAGTGAAATATAGCTCAACAATCAGAAAAACTCACTGCTGCATTTCCATGACAAAAACTTTAATATTTGTCTCTTGTTTTGCTGCAGAATTTATTCAAGCAAAATGGCTGACTGATACACGTGTTATGAGAGCAGAGATCAGAATGTGCCACAATGTTGATTTTAGGCTTCTGCCATGATGTTGATGAGATCTGCGCTCTTCTGGGATATTATGTGGCGTCGTGTGGTAATTGTTTACCAACGTTCCGGGACTCTTGACCCTTGAAGATGGGACCAATACGTTGTCCCAAAACATTGGTAAACAATTACCACACGACGCCGCATAATATCCCAGAAAAGCTCAGATCTCTGCCACAGTGTTGTGTTATACTTACATGGTCTGTCTTGTTTAGACAAAACATCAAAGTGTATTTTTTTTTACTCGTCCATTATGTGGGCTGGGATAGCATAGTCAGTATAGTGACTAGCTACAGGCTGGATGGTCTGGGGATCAAATCCCGTTTGGAATGAGATTTTCCGCACCTATCCAGATTGGCCCTGGGCCCACCCAGCCTCTTACATACAGTGGTTACTGGTTCTCTTTCCTGGGAGTAAAGGGGCCAGGGCATGGCATTGACCACTTACCCCCATCTAGTGCCAAGGTTAAAGAAAGAGTACAGCTATACCTGTACTCTCCCTCAGGGCCTTCATGGCGTGTTCTAGGGTGAACTTTACCTTACCATCAGTCCAGTATACTGAAAAAGGCACTTATGTCACCTAGGAGTACTAATGGGAACAAAAACTAGAGCAATGTGAATGAATGAAAAATTGTAGTGTCTCATGTATGACATGTAAAGGCAGGATGGCACTCATGACATATGTCTGAAGTGTCTTACAAAGAAAAATGCCTCAAATGTGGGCATATGCAGCATGGGTCAATTAGTTGTGTTTGCAGAAATACAGAAGAATAAGTTTGTGTGGATGAGGTGTTACTGTAGTGTTACACAGCAAGGCATAATAGGGGACGAATAACCATTTCTGCAGTTTTACTGTTTTATTCTTGTAAAATGTCTTTGAGAAAACAGTAAAGAAAAGCTACAAGGTGAATTCTTCTTTTACAGAAATCAGTTGATCCTAGTCAAGCTAGGGATAGCAGCTGTGCTCTTCCTGGTTGCAGCTCATCTGCACAAGAGGGCACACCTGAAATGGACACTAGAACACACAAGTAATGGTGGAGCATAATATATGTTTCATAGGTACCAATGGACCAAAACGCTCAAAGTGTTTTCGAAGTCTTAGGTCACCGAATTTGTTTTAAAATAAGCAGAGAAGCTTATATGGGTTCGAGAATTTTGTGGAGCATACTCTGGAAGATGAACCTACACACAGATTTATTACACAGTGTTTGGAACGGATTTTATAATTTTATTGTTTTTGAGTTTAATTTTTCCCATCGTATGGTAAAGTCAAATTTACTGAGAGTTGAGTGTTTTGTATTACCCTTCAGGACAAGGTCCTGGGCAGGATGAACGGTGAATGACTGTACACATGATAGTGATGTGTTATGGATATGTGATAACTGTTTCATGTATATCGTACTTTGAGAAATGTGCTATTAACAGCAGCGTGTGGTTTTTATCACCCATTATGGCAAATTGGACATTTTTTTAGCACATGATATACCTATGTCAATACCTAGCAATATTTTCATTTATCAGTAATCACCATCAGGCATTTACATGTAACTTACAGTGAAAGGTAAAAATACAATCATTAAGTTATACCTATGCAATGTCTTTTCATAATGGCTAAAATGTGAAGAGACATGATATTACCACATGTATTAGTGCAGCAGTGGTAGCCCACATTCTACAGCATGCAAGTGCAGCTTGTCAGCGAACTCTTGCTCTGATACACCTTGATGTCTGCAACAAAGTATGAGTGAAGTGACACCTGGTGCAGGAATGAAATGTTATTTTTAACATAATTCCCAAGGAGTTTGATACATTCTTCGCATTTTCCGTTTCTGTACTGTGACGGCTGCTGGAAAAACATTCCTTGAGAGGTGTGTTTACCCCACTGGTAAATGGCACTAGGTTCTGCAGATCATCTGAAAATGTCGTGCCATTAAATGAGAAAAGCAGAAATCATAAGGTATGAGGTTCAGTAGGTATGAAAAAAATTCTTGTGCTTTGATAGCATGGTGGGGAATTTCATTGTCATGATGAAGGCAAAAACAATTCATTGGGAGGGTGACTGCAGTGTAACACTATGAAGTAGCTGTTTGCTTTAACAGTAGCGTTCTTAGGTTCACAGTGGCTACGGATATTTGTGTTTGGTGCAACTTCAAGATCATCAGTCCTGTTTTATGCAGACGCAGTTAATTCTCAGAGAGATGCAAGTCAGATACTGCAAGTGGGCCAGTAACCTTTACTCCACAATGTTGTTGCAGTCTCACTGTTACCATGGCTGGTCAAGTATAATAGGCAGAAACTTCCAGTGAGCTTGCATAGTGGAAAGAGTACAATGCTAAATATCCTCCTTGTAAATAAATGATGTGGCTACTTTATGAAGACTTTTGATGGAAATATAAAGAAGTTCAACAAAGGCTACATATATCTTTATTAAATTACAAGAACCCCACCTGTTCCAGTTCTAAATGCCAAATCATTCTCGGGTGTTACCTCACAAATGGGTTTTCCAACTTTACTTCTCATAAATTAAACACACTTGGTAAAATTAATACTATTAACAGTACATAATGTCTATACCAGCCCTTAAATATTGAAGCCAAATATGGATATGAGAACACAAGGTAGAAGATCTTTTGAGCGAGGATGCTCATTGTTTTAGGCAGGCAGATCACACTGAACGATATGAAGCTGAGTCAAATGAAAACCTTATACACTTATAACCGTTACCAGCTAGTTAGTGCATATTGGTTCAGCACAGTTCTGTACTTTTTAACCTAGTCCCTGTTGCAGTCAATACATGTCCTCCAGTGCATCACTAGTGCCTGGATTTGCCTTAAAAAATTCCTGGCAGTGGAGAACGGCACATTCTGAATGGTAGATATGAGATGAATTAGGGCAGCTGATAGGATCTTATATTCTTTTGTGGGTGAAATTTCTCAAGTGACTTGGACAACTAATTGTTATTATGCTGTCTTACTGGTCACTCATCCACCAACTACAGAACAGAATTCTCCACTGCCTCATGGCCTATAATTATACATACTGGTGCCAGGTGGTGAACGAAGTGGCCTAGGTCAGGTTTCTCTCAGTGTACTTTGGTTTTCCTGTCAGTATCATTCCACCAATTCATTCATTGACTACCAACAATAATCTTTACAACAGACAGCATCATTAAACACCACACTTCTCTCACTGTCACTTAGACACTGTGCTTTGAGGGGAGATACAGGCAGATCTTATGAAACACTGGCAAACAGGGCCACAACAGAACTTTGTCATCCACATCCCCCCCCCCTTTTGGGAGAGAGGGAGGGGGAAAATAAATAAAAGGTTAGCATTACACCACTGGGATGACTGAAGCTTTCTACATTCACAGTTGACTTTAAAATCTTTTAAACACACCAAAAAATGAATTTTACAGAACAGGTTATGGGGATGTGAACAGGATTGAACTGGCTATGGGTCATATTAAATGGGAGGGTTTAGTGTTCCCAGGCTTGGACCTTTGGGATCAAATAACAGTGAAAACAGGGTGCTTTATATCAGTGTTTTTCAAACTTGTTCCATAATGATCCAATGTAAAAAAAATACATTTTTATTGCTACCCAAAGAGCAAAATTCTATAAATTATTGAGGACTAACAATAAAATAGTAGGACAGGCTATATGAGATGAATAAATTAATACCTTGAGTACAAAAATTATGATTAGTTAAAGTTGTTTATTTACCTAATGCAACACTTGTGCCTGCTGGTTTTCATACTTCTGCCCATTCTGGAATGCACAAGGACAATATACACACAGGTCCCCTGTTTGAAGTATTCTGGGATGTTATGCCATGTCAACTGGTAAATATGTAACGACATTTTGAAGGATCTTAGTTGTTTCATCTTCAGGGTCAAGCAGTTCAGAGTGCCCATGCCACCCCAGTCATCACTACATACATAATATACACATATCACCAGTGCAGTTACTCTTCTGGAATTACTTGACCCTGAAGATAGACACTACAGTCTTCTGAAACATCAGTCACTTTTACAAGTCAACACAGTGTAACATCCCAGAAGACTTGAGTGTTCATCAGAAATCCTAGTTCCTTTACACAGAAGGTGGGAGAAAGAGTGCACATCAACAATGGGATTGGTAGAGAACTCAACAAGAGAAGAAATCATTACCGACATAGGGGCAATTGTCTGACCATTCACAGTAGCACAGAAATTGGTAGTGACAATGACAGCCACAGGCAAACAAATGGATGGCTGAATGAAAATAAAGAAACTGCAGGCAACACCCTTCCGAGTCGGCATTTGAAAAATATACCATATGTAGCAAGTATGCACACTGTACAGTCCACAGACGGTAAGGTACAGAAGTGAAGTGATGTGTAAAACTTGCTGTCTGCATGGAGTACAAGCTAAGATACTTGAGGGCAGTAATTACAACAAATGTTCAAAATGTCTACCCTGCACTCATTGACATGTGGCTGCACATTATGGAATACTAGCTTGCACTGTCATGTGATGTCCACATACATTGATGGTCTGTATCATAGCATGTAACTATGCTATCAAGTCTTCTATGTTCATACGTAGGATACTTGTAAACAAGTTCCTTTAACCTTTAATGGATGAACAAAATAAGTCCCATTAAATGTACATCCTTGTATTCTAAAAGGGAAAACATTGACCTTCAGTGGGCATTTAAATTGAACAGACCTCTGGCCACAGCAAAAACATGGGACTTCAAGGGCGGCCATATGCTAAAGCAGAAGTGTCCCCAAAGGCAAAGTCCAGACAGTTTGGGTCTGGTGCCTTCATAGGCCAGAATACTTGGCCACCATGCCCTATTCACCAGGAAACTGTGCACAAAAATGTGTCAGCACCCCACCCTGTTGAAACCACTGTGACACACAACCAGCAACACACCTTCATGCAGCACTGTGGTTAACACATTGAAAAGGAACAACAATGCACAGGGCCAATGATATTAGCCCACATATTAATGCCCCTAAAAAATCAGTGGCCTCTCTAACATGTTACATGGGGACTGTGCCAGCCGCACCAGTGGCTGATATGATTGTGGAAGGCGCCTTTATACAAGAATGCTGCTTTGTCCATCCACAAGATGTGCTCCAAAAAGCCTGGTGCACATTCATATTCCTGTAACACACTTGTAGTACTGGAGTTGATGACAGTCACAACGTAAAAGGTCTTGGACCTGAAAGTAGTGGTGTGGATAGAGGTCTTCATAGTGTACGATTGAACTGACTCCACATTATCTGATATAAGACTCTTGGGTAATCATTGGTTCTGTGCCACATCTGAGTAGTAGTGTCTGTTATGGGTGTGGTCTGTACAGCAGGGATAATGATCGGGGTACCTTCTCTAACAGCAACAATGACCTGGTTCTCTCTCTCTCTCTCATACACACACAAACATAACAAAGTGCATATGATAAGATTCATCCAAGGTACAGTCCAAGTGAGCCTTCCATGCTGATGGCTTGCTGCCATGCGCAACTACACAGCACAACAGAAGGCCTGCATACTGAATGCCAGGTACTTATTACTGTGAACTAAGTTTCAAGGGTTCATTTATTTCTTCATCTTTCATGTGCAATTCAGTTACAGATTTTTTATTTTAAAAAGTGATAGGAATATCTTATCCAATCTTCTTTTTCTTAAATCTGGAAAGTAATGCTAAAACGTTGATACAGTCAGTGACACGAAACTGTACGGTAGAGTTCATGTCAAGCAATGTGTCTTCGCTGGCAATATTCTAGTAGTGAGGCACTGAATACTGAAGGTCAGTGGTGGCAAAGATGGGGAAAGCTACCATCCGAATGCAGTACTCAATTTGACAATACTTTGCCTTGTGACAACCAATGAATACTGAAGAAAATGTATGCGATTAGCCCAGCTCTGAATAAAATATTTCGTGAAGGCAGTTATTCAGCAAATTTATTGTAATACAACTGACAATTTTCACTGCTTCCTCCAGTGTTTCTGTAGGATTAGAAGAAATATCTTTTCATGACAAGGCTTCATAATGGATACAACAGATCCCAACAGCACAATTACTGGTTGCCTCCAATGATCTTTCAACAGCTTGACCATCTTGCTGTCATACTTGCAGTATCATGAGTTCTAACTGTAATTAAAATTACCCAGTATCAACTTACTATGTCCAATGGTGCATTCTTCCAGTGACGTTAATATTACTAATGATATCATGTTTGATGGCAAATTTAAACACAGCAAATCATCCACAAAATTGTACTGCCATACATATCTCACATAACTAAAAGTGTTTACATAATTTTAAATATCAGTGACTCACTCTGGATCACAAAATAATTGCCAGACCGTAACTAAGTAACGAACATTGTTTCTAAATAGTTGTCAACTCATATTCTGAACAGTGTCCATTACCTCAGACTACAAAAAACCCACACGTCCAGCTCTTTCTAATGGGCCCACCAGAGTAGAGGCAAGAGTCTTCTTTTCTCCAAGACATCCAGATGGGCTCTCAGGCCCATGCAGCCTCCTATTCAATGGGTATGGGGGTTCTTTTCCAAGGGTAAAGTGGTTGGGGAGTAAAGATAACCACTCATCTCAGTTTCGTGCTGAGGTTAAGAATGAATGGAGCTATGCCTCTACTGCCCCTATATTCCTTCATGGTGTGGACAGGAAAAACTTTACCTTACCAGATAGTTATTAATCACCTTCAATACATATTGTGTTGATGGTGATTAATAACTACCTTTTAATATATATATAACACAATGGGATGTCCAAAGTAAAAATTTACCTTTACTCTTTTACTGGAGTAGGTTCTACCCTTTTCCCATTCTACCTGAAGATGGAGGCACACTGAAAACAAGAGGGGTTTCATTATAGACTGAGATGATGTGCAATGTCCAAAATTTCAGTCATGACTATGACCATATACCATCACAAAAATCCCTTAAAGTTAAACTGTTTCTAAATGTTCTACAATAAAACATATTATCTGAGTCACTGTATCATCAATAAGAGTAATATTTTCTCAATTTTCAGCAGATTACTTATCAAACATTGTATGCACCACATCCATAAAAGGTGGGGAACAGTTTTTCAGAATTGTCACATTTTCTCTTTTGCCACACAATATGCAAATACAGAAGCCAACATTTGGGCTTTATCATTGGCAATAGTAACATCACACAAATTGTGCTGGTATCTTTAAACCTCATTTCCTTCTCTGAAAATATTTGAGAGGTTTACGAGTAAATTTATCATGCTCTTGTTCTATGTGTCTTCTTAATTCTGATGGATTAAAGCCTTGGTTGTAGGAACTGTATCAACTGATCAAGATGAGCATTTTCATTATAATTTCCAGGACTGATGAAACCATATTTCAAATAACCTTCATTAAGTAGCATCACACTCATTTTCTTTTCTTGGAATGTAACTGAAAGAAAGTCAACTTGGGCCAGTAGCATTCTTTGTTACACAATTGGTACTTGTGATCACAGAACATGCACTTAAGTTTGAATTTGCAAATGCCTTTACCTTTTTCACTCCAATATTTCTCTTTCTCTTAACCCACTGTACAAACATCAAGTATGGCCTGGGACAGATACTGTATCCATACTTGACACTAACATGTCTGATTACCTCTGGCATTTCATTTTCATTTCTTATCAATAAATGGCAGTGTTGTAGCCTTTATGCATCATTTAACTAGCTTGAGACAGCTGTTTCCTATCAGTCATCATTTCTTTGTTCCTACTCTTGCATTCCGAAAAAAACTGGGTGTTGGAAGAGCCATAGTACAATTTCAAATGACCACTCCACACACAACAGCCGGCTACTTGTCTGTCCACACAAAGGTTTAATAATAAAATAAACTTTTTTGTGAATAATTAAACTTACAAGAATATTATGTGCACACACAAATGCTCATACAGTGAATACTGAATGAATGCAACCATATGAACTGACACGCAAGACTGCCTTTACCTTTGCCACTGCTATGCAAAGTAATATATGTTACCCATATGGAAAATTAATTAAATACTTCGTTATAAAAACACTAAATAATTTACCTCATGCTCAATAAATTTATTTATTATAATATTTTATTTGATTAGTGAATAAATATGTATAATATGTATGTATAAAAATATTGCAAAGAAATAAAATTCTGCTAGCTGTAACACTATTTATAGCAGGTGGTTATGTCCTTGATTTACTTTGGCAGCCAGCCATACTTGCACTGTGCACATCTTGCACACCTGCTACTGGTGGTCCTGCTGAGGCATTCATGGTACATTCTGTCTATCAGTAACACCACATCCCATGCAATGATAAGATGACTGACAGAAAAATGTTATGAACAGAACTAAAACTAAAAACAAACAGCATCAAGTACGTAGTTCAACTTAGCAGGTAAGGTATACATCTGTCACACACAACAATAAAAGTGATATTTGAAAATAACAGTGAAACTTATACTTCAAAACTATTTACACTAAAGTACTAAAATATACACATGAACTACATGCTATATATCTACTCATCAATCAGGTTTTAACAGCTGACTCATGCAATGCATGTATATATTTGGTACAATACTGTAAACAACATCAATATGTAAGTTTATGTTTGCTACTTTCACGTAATGTCACTTTTATTATTGTTATGTGATATAAGAATGTCTGAAATGCCAGGTACACCATACAACAGAATACTTCAGTACAAAATTATGTACAGTTCAAATTTATATCCATTTAACTTATACACTGATATATGAAATTATAATATAAATGATAATTTATAAAAACATTTATCAATGTTTATTTATAGTAACTACTTTAACATAACTCATAAGCCATGCTCCAGTGCATTACTTCATGTGAGTTTGAAAAACACTGATTTATATAACACCTCTTTTAATTATTATTCATTTATTCCACAGCCATGGATTACAATCTTTATTTCTAACCAAAGTGAAACAAATATGGAAGCTCTGGTCCAGTAACTCATGAGTTCAGATACACCAGCACCTATTCACATACGCTCGCTAATCCTCAGATGAATTCCATAATAAGCAGGAACCTTTTAGGACACAAATGTGTGACACAAAACTACAAGCAAACCAATATATGGCAATCAAGAGGAAACTAAAAATATGGTATTATGTCTTCATACAAAGTTTTGTCATTTGCAATAAATACAAAATTCATAATATTGCATGAAACCAATGCAAAACTATTCCTCCATACATTTCTAATATCTTTATTTTTCTCCTCATGAAAGTTTCCTTTAAGTTGCTGACCCTTCTTCTGGGTGGCAGTCATGAAGGTTAGCACTTTCCTATTACAGCATTTCAATTTCTTACTAAATCAAAATGTTTGTACACCAGGAACATTCATTCATATAAATGTATGTCATGTGATTCAGCAACAGCACACAGAGATCTAAAACACACATTTAAATCAACCTTTTAGTGTGCTTTATCTTTTAAATAAAAAAAGTTTGTGATATAATTTTACAAACAGCACAGTTTCACACTAACAAAATAATAACAATTATGTGTTTGTATCTATGTATATATTCTGTATGTACGTGCACCCTGTCTCACTGAAGCAGATGAAGAGTTTTAACATTTCAAAGCAGTAGGCAATGGAGGAAAAGGCATAAAACCATTCCACTACTCTGCTACAAAGACTAGTTTAACTGGAGAACAATACTGATTTCACCACTACAGTGACAAAACTGTAGGAAAATAAAAGAGAAAGATAATGGCAACACCAAGTTCATGCTTCTGCACTCTCAATTCCAATCACCGCAGCAAGTTACATTAATTTGACTGAATCTCAAAAAGCACTAGAACATTGAGAAATATTTTTATTTAATGTGAGAATGGAATGGACGCAGACCAGCCCTTGTGCTGGCCTGAAAATTTTATATTAAAATATGACTACTTCATTGTCACAATACTGTAAGTCTCAGCACAGGTCATGTGATTTATAACATGTCAAAATGAACTAAATTTAGGCAAGATATCTTACATTCACAATCAGGGAAGATCTGGTTCATTACCACTGCTGTCAATACAATACCCAAGATAAACTGAAGCTGACAGCCTACGTACCAGATGACAATATCTGTACAATGGCACTGTGTTTCTGTTCTTTAACTGCTGCCAAAAAATGTGAACAATTCAAATAACTACTTGTGTTTTAATATCTGATTAGCACATACCGCTTACACTTTTTCATCATGTCCAAAGAAAGTATACATCAGAGTAATTCCAGCAATACAAATCCTTATCCAGCAGCAATCTGGACTCCTGAACATTACCCCAGCACTGATGTTCCCTGCTGTATGCATAAAACAGGCTACACACCAAAGTGGGAATGCAACAAACTAGTTACCATACTCACCTACAACAATAAGCAATCAACCTTTCTTTTCCACCAACTCCTTTAAGTCTGTGACAGTCTTTTCAAGAACTTCCAGCCAATCTGTATCTTCTTGCTCCTCAACAGGCGTTGAAAGTTCATCTGGTTCTGTTTCTTTTGAAGAACCTGCCACTGATGATGAAGACGACGCAGAAGTTGATGCAGAACCTAATTCAGCTGACGTTGCTGGTTGAACCCTTGAGCCTTCATTCTCCCCTTTCTGTAGACTTAATTTGCGTTTCTTTGATGGAGTTTCATCTGTAAATACAATAGCAATGAATGTCTTCTATTGCACAAGATGCACTCCAGTGTATGTTCTAAGCTGTGTCCTAAAATACCTCTTAGCATACAGATGGACCAGAGAGGTTACATGTAAGTATTATTCATATACAGTGAAACCTCTATCCATCGTTTTTCATGGGACCGGAAAATTTGAACGATACATACGGGAAATGATAGTACCGGGAAACCATTAAAAATTATAGATAAGAACAATTTAATGATAATTATTACTTCTTGCTGAGAAAATCTTTCATTGACGTTTGTTTTGAGCAAACTTTACTCCTCCTCAAATCAAAGTACAATTTTTCAAGGCCTAGAACACTTTCACGACCACTGTCACTCGTGCTGTGCGCATAAAAGAAAGATCTTACTTCCATCAGCGCTTCATGCGTCTCAGCAAAGCTCGCCAGCTTCTTCTTCCTCCTTCTTCCCGCTCCACACTCCCGGACGTCACGAGGCTCACGCACAGCTCCTGCACCGCTTCTACACCACAGGTTGCCACGTGACTGTCCACAGAGACGTAGTCCTCGAATTTATCTTTGTTCATGCCACTGAACTTTTCCCAGTCTTGGCGGAAATCGTCGTCATCGTTGGTCAATACGACGTCACTATCGCCTGAAGATTGTCCCTGCACGTAACCAGCTTTCCGAAAACAATTTTCGATTGTCTGCTGGGTTACTTCTTGCAAGGCTGCCACAGTGTAGTGCAAAGCTTCCAACACGTTTATCTTCTTTTTCGTATCTTTGCCTGCATCCATTAAGCAAACAGCTGTTTGCACGAGGCGTTTTCTATAAAGCTGCTTATAACAGTTTATTACCCCTAAATCAAGGGGCTGGAGCACACTTGTACAATTTGCCGGGTACCGTATGACTTTTACATTTCTTAGAAACGATGTATCCTTTGGATGTGCGGCACAATTGTCCACAAAGAGGAGAATGTTCCTGTTTTGTGCACCCATATTGCGTCTAATGAACGCAGAAATGAAGAAAAAATGTCTGTGGTCATCCACGCTTTATTGTTCGCGTGGTACTTGGTGGGTAATTTTTTTACATTCTTGAAACATCGCGGTTTCGGAGATTTTCCGATAACAATCGGCACTTGTTAGTCAGTTCCATCACTGTTAACACAAAGTAAAACAGTAAGTCTGTCTTTACAGTTTTTCCCTCCATGACAAGACTCTCCTTTGAGAGCCAAGGTTCTATCAGGAAGCACGTTGTAGAAGAGCCCCGTCTCATCCGCGTTGTAAATATCACGTTGTTCGTAGCCCTCCAACAAAGATGGCAGTCTTTCCAGCCACGCTTCCGTGCTTTCGCTGTCCACTGCCGCACTTTCTCCGACTAACTTCTTGTATACTAGGCCATGCCGGTCCTTAAACCTCGCTAAACCATCGCTTCAAATTAAAAAAAAAACTATCAGTGCGGGAAAATGTTGCGTCAGGACCGTGATTTTTCAACTATTGGTGCGGGAAAACGACAGTTCGAGGAACAATGGAGGCGGGAAAAAATAGTGTTATTTATATGGGGCTAATTTCGGGACCAAATAAGGCAGACATACATGCGGGCGAACGACGGTAACGGGAACGATGGATAGAGGTTTCACTGTATATAGTTTATGTATTACAGAATAATTACTAATTACCTTATAAACTTCGCATTTTTACTGTTTAGAATGAGAAAAACAAAAATATACATTATCTGACTTTTGGAGTGATTTGTACATTGCCACATTCTGAAGCAATTACTCATTACAGCAGCAATTTTTCACACTACCATGAATTCTTGTTACAAGAGGTTTCCATTGTAGTATGAATTCCAAGAAGATATGAGGCTGTTTCCAACAATGTCAAAGATGCTATACTTAGCACGTATCATAACTCCTCACCAGTTACGTCCACTTCCATAGCCTGTTTACGTGCCAGCTTTGTCTTCGCCAGCAGGGCATCAATTGTTGAGACTAGTTCTTCTGATGGCGAAGGAGGGACATCCGAACTGTACACAAGAGCCAAAGCTCGCAGATCCCCATTCAACTTGTATGCTGTAGACTGTACATTCACTTGGCTCATTATATCTGAGAGAGATGATATAAGATTCTCAATCAAATTACAAGTCTGCTCTGTCAACACGTGTGCTGCTACCTGCAACAAAAGAGAGCACTACTGAACAGAAAAGGGAAGAGTTGGTGTACGAACACATCTTTAGGGAAGTCAAATGCTTATATTTGAACTACATTTCTTTTTCCTGGGGGGGGGGGGGGGGAATCATGACTACCAAAGAACTGACATTCTTACTGTGCTATCTTTCCTGCAGTGTACTAATCAGTAAAACCATGGAAACTAGTAGATATATGGCTACACCAGCCTGACCTACAATTTCAAAATGATCAGGGTTTGGACTAGGTTGTCAGAGTTTTTAACTGCTGCTGACTACACTTTGAAGTCACTTTTCACAACAGCAACAATAAATAAGACATTAATAACTGAATAAGGCACATACATGCATAAACACAATGCACGCAAACAACAGATTTGCATTATTCTTAAATGACTGAATTTGACAGAACAGATGCAAGGTAGTTGAACACACCAACAAGGCCAAACAAACAACATAATACTTTGCACCATATAGCTTTGTGATGCCCAGGCACAGATAAATGAAAATGTACCTAAACTACAGAAAGAAGTGCTAACAAAGAATATTTGACAACCAAAGACAAACTGGTGAAACAAGCAATGCAAATTTTTATGGCCAGGTGGCAAAGTCAGCTAACTTCTGGAAAGAAAGGTGCATTTTTGAACTCCTCGTTATAACAGCAAACATCTGCACGCTTTCAAAGGTGTGAAACAACTTCTTATGTGCCCTATATATAAAGCTGCTATTGCCACAATAAGTGGTATAAATGCTATGCAAAAGTGGTATAAATCAACATATACAGTACAGGAGACTTAGTAACTGAGGGAGATGAAAGGTAAAAGCTGAAGTTAGTAACTGGAACTTCTGTAACATTAAAATTAGAAACTTGTAATTCAGTATAGTACTTAATCCAACAAACTGCACCATCAATAATAAATAATCATTTGTCATTTATGATGTCTCTCCTATATGTTTTGGCCTCTACAAATGATTATTATTGATTGTGAACTTTGTTGGATTAAGTATCAGATATTCAGTCTATTGCACAGAATATGGATTACATTAAATTTGTAATTAAAATTGGTTACCTTCGGGAAGTACAATGACAAAAACTTGTAAATGATCGGATTGTTTAAGCACATCCTTTCATCCAACAACACAGCCTCCACATAGTCAACAAAGTAATTACTGTTAACCAGCATTGTTATGTACTTCCTGTCCACATGCTGCAATGTTTCAAAAACAATGTATTAATTCCTTTATACCACAAACCATATACACATATGTCATTAAAAATAAACAGAATTGTATGCAATATACCTTACCCTACTCTCACCTGAAAAAAGGAGGAACCATGTAAATCTGCCCTGTCCTTAACCCATTAAGGGCTAAGATTAACCTAAATTATATTTAAAGACTCAGTTTGTACTACAAAGTAAACACTGTGCATATTGGTTATAAAAATGAACCAGTTAATGTTGCATCAGAAAATAACTGCTGTCTGTTCTGAAATCCGTATAATACAACATGCACTTTGTGGGCAGAACATAAAATTTTTAAACATTAAAAACATGTGGCAAAAATAAAAAAAACACCCATTAGGCTTTAAAAGGCATGCAATAAGGACTGACAGGGAGAAATATTCTTACCCTTACCAGGAAATGAATTTCAGTTGTGTGACTTCAGGCTTCCATTGCAGTGTAAATGAGATCTTTGCCCTTCTGGGATGTTATGCAGCATAGATGGGTAGTTATTTAAAGTATCCCCTATGAGTGTGGCCAGGTGTATATTGGACAGACTGGCCGATACATCAAGATCAGAGTAAAGGAGCATCACCAGCACATATGGCTCATACAGCCACACAAATCAGCGGTGGTGATACATACATTCAACCATGATCACCTCGTAAAATTCCAGGATACCAAAATCCTCTCTACTAAATCTGGCTATATGGACCGACTTATCAGGGAGGTAATAGAGTTGGAGCGTGACCCATTAGGTAACTAACTAACAATCTATGCCGTGTAACATCCCAGAAGAGCAAAGAACTAACTTCAGTTGTCCTTGCTATATAACAGATTCAAAAATGTTTAAACTAGAAATCAAGGTAAATAAGAACAGAATCCTATACAAAGCTTTCACTCTGGCAGTAATAACTAATGAACCAATGCAGTTTGGTATCTGAAACTTAGTTCAGAGCTAGACAAAAGGACAAATCTGAAATGATGCAGAGCTCGGGGATTATGTTCGATGATTATCATGTTTTGTCAATCTGTCCTAGTGCACAAATGCACAAGGCTCATTATTATACCTTACATTTTATAACTTCCGCTAGCCCCTGCACAGAAAATATAAGCATGTAAAGAAAAGTCAGCTCATAAGTCCTTTCTTGCAACTGTTTTCAACAAAACCTCCAAAACCACAACAAACCAAGAATGCAGTTTGAAAGTGATCTGAGTTCTATAACGTATATTTAAATTGTTTTACCTGGGCACGGTGTATATCCAACCAAAGCGTTGGGAAATACGTAAGATGAAGGGGAACACCCTCAAAGCCAACCATGGCACTGAGGTTCACGAGTGCCTCAGACATGCAGTCATTGTTGATAGCCAGGCGGCACATAGCATCAATAAAATCGTGGTACGGTGAATAGAACTCCAGCAGTGCTTTATCGTAATCAGGGTCAACACCCTACAAACAAAACAATACAAGTAAAATTCACAGTCAGCTGTTTGAATCAACAGTTCTGGTTGTTACTGATTGTGGCCTTCATGGTGGTTCCATGTTGATGTTAATTCTATTCTTGGGTGTTGACACTGTGTGGAAATGGGCTATGCTATTGATGGTCTGAACAAACATGTTACCTCTCTCTTCAGGGTTGAAATAAGTAAACTGAGTAAGTGGTCAGATTATATACATATAGTTAGGGGCTCAGCTCTGCATATACTAATCTTACAGCAATTCAGCAAATTATCCAAGACCATAATGGCCCACTTCTGCAAGATCTTAAAATGGGTACTGTTGCTGGTGATGAAGTAGGCAACAAATATTCAGTAAGAATATTCCTAAGCCAATGTTACACGGGGATATACAATATTACCATAATTATGGGAATATGCTGTACGGAAGTTTACTGAAAATTACCAGAGAGGCAACAGCACAGGGATTTTACCTGTGGCACTTACTGTACTACCAGTCTTAATTTACACAATATTTCATACCTGATTACTGTGAAAAGGGGACACAAACCCACAATATAATTTTCAATGCTGCAAATAACCCCCATTCTGGCTGAGTTCAGGCATGACTCACAGCTCACTAACAAGTTTTGCTACACTTCTTAGGTACATCCTTAGGAACTGTAACAATACAAGGGTTACTTCATTCTAGATAGCGTGAGTGACGCAAAACTGAGGCAAAAATCCTTCAGTGAGTATTCTCATCTTGAACCCATCACAGGCAAGGGCCAGGGACTTGCCACCAGAATGTACAATGTATGGTACCATTATCTTGTTGGAAATATAACAAGTGCGAATTTTTGAACACTTACTGTTTTATCATATTTGGTGCAGTTTGAAGTTGCCGAGCATTTCCTATATGATTTTGTTACAATAATGTGGCATAGGCAATGTCTGCATTTCCTTGCATTCTCTCCAAGATGGCTGACTTGTGTCAGCCACATACAAAGTGAATGATTCATCAGGGGTAAAACTTCATGAGGCAAGAAAAAATGTCACTCACTTGTACCAAAGAATAAGACACTTCAAGTGAGTGAACAAATGTGAATTTAATTCAACTGGTTAAATGAATAATTTAATATGTAAGTAAAATATAACTACAACCTTAGCAGCCTCCAGCTGACCATGAGGAACTGCCATCTGTACCATTGGTCTTGATGGGCGTGTCCCAGCCTTGAGTCCCAGAGAAGGCAACTTGTGTCCTCGACGTGGAAAGTATGGTCCCATTGGCAGAGCATTGTGACTTTCTTGGAATGCTGCGTGACAGTGAGACAACAAGGGTACCAACACTTGTATGACTTCTGATGGCAGAAGCAGCAGAATCTCCTTCAAAACCTCTGAGGATAATAATAAAGAAAAACATTTAAATGATACAGGGGCACTGAAATCTTGCACAATTATACGTGTACATCACTAACCTTAAAATCCATTTATTAGAGACAAATCTACTGTTACAAAGCTAATAATATTACAAGTATGATGCTGCTCAGTCACAGATTCTTACATGTGATGAGGAAGAGGGCAGTAGGACTTGTCACTCACAGCATGGCACTTCAATGTGCATACACTTTGCCACAGTCATAAGTCAACAGGGCTTTTAATAAAATGAGCAACAAGAAAAATTTCAATTGTCCTCAGAAGTCTAAATAGCTCTCAAAAACAAACAAACAAACCCCACAGATTATTTCCTAAATTAAACAAAGTAAAAGCCACTGTAGGTTTTAATACCCTGTGACCCATGACAGCAAACCATAAAATATCTTGGCTATTAAATTTTTCAATTATTCACACACATTTTCCTTTTCACTGGCATAGACAATAGGAGTATATGTACATGTATGTGACAAATACACATGTGCACACAAAATTAAATCCCGGATTGAGAAGCCATATTAAAAAAAGGCAGAAGGGTCCAAACAATGGAAGCTATAATCTGTATTTACCAATACAAGATGCTCGCATTTCAGATGAGTTGTATGTGTTCAGCAGAGTGGCCAGCTTACGCAGAACTTCCACCCATTCCTTAGTACCGAGTAACACACCACGCACATCCTTATTTTCACGGTACACATGCAGACATTTCATCAAGTCTAGCAGTATGGACAGCAGCTCCAGCAAGTCCCCAGACACATGACATGCAGTCGCTTCATGGTACATCACATGTAAAGTGTGGAATGCCTGTGAAATGATTTGAACAAATTCTTAGACCAGTGCCTCCCTATTACAGCACTCAATGCACACAACTTTTTGGAAATTATATGAAGGTGACAGTTTCTTTGAGATCATCCTGAAGGCATAGTGGGGGCATGGTGGTTAAAATTCCATAATTGTAGGCTTCATTATATCACTCATGTTAAGGCCTTTTCATACCCCTCTGACTTTACTGCTGGGGACAAGCCTTGATGCCTAGTGAGTTGACAGGAGGTAAGGTGGGCTCAAAACTTTGATACAGGTGTGAGAAGAAAAAATCACTACCACTGTTGGAACTGAATTCTGATTCCGTAGCCTTTCATAAGTCACTTACGAGAGCAATCATTACACACAAGCTTATTCACAGGCAGGGGGCACATGGTGGTGCAGTTGGTTGAGGCACTGCGCTACAAGCTGGAAGGTCACAGGTTCAATTCCTGATGTGGTCATTGGGATTTTTCATCGATTTAATCCTTCCGGTCGCACTATGGCCCCGGGGTCAACTCAGCCTCTCACAGAAATGAGTACCAGGGATATCTCCTGGGGGGTAAAGGCCGCCAGTGTGTATGGTTGACAACCTTACCACCTTCATGTGCCAATTGTCTAGAAATTACGAGAGCCTCAACCTCGTCGAGCCCTAGGGGCCTGTCCAGGCCTGAAATGGGATAGCTTGTACTCACAGGCAGAAAGTTCTGAAAACAGCTTCAACTGATGACTGACTCTTATCTGATGCTATTTCAGCTGCATAGGTTATGTAATGTCTGATGGAAAGAGGATGAATGAATAAAAAACTGTAAAGGATGCAGAAGTGGTTCTGGCCTATTTTCAGGCATTATCCTAGCAACTGCAGGGACAGGAAAACCACACAAATCTGTCCCTATAGCAAAGATTCAAACCTACGACCTGCCAAATACAAAGCAACAGCACAAACAACTCCACTGTAACATTCAGCAAACACCTTCAACTTTATTCTGTAATTATGTGAGACCTTTATGAAACTATAAACACAACTGTGTATTTCTAGGGTGAAAGACCCTAACATACACACTTTGTGCATGGCTTCCTCCTAGCACATACAGTAATTCCAAAATTACTTGCCTCAAATGCCATCTGCAGTCCACCATTATAAATTACATAGATTCTGTCATCATCATTATCTATGAGAGAACGAAAAGCTAGAATTAATGTAGCCCAGCATGATCTACTGTCCAAAATCTGCAACAAACAAAGGTTTCATATTTCAAATAACCATCATTACTAGACAGGCAGCAAAACAGACTCTGGCTGTGAAAATGTTTTAAAATTTAAAAAATCAATGAAAATGCATTGAGTAGAATGTATGAGAAACTTCAAGCCACATTTATGAGACAGTTAATGTTACAACCATTAAAAAATTGACAACACCACCAGGGATCACCGCAGATCAAACTGGAAGGAAATATGGTATCCTCTGAACAATGCCAAATAGTAAAACACCTGAGAAAAAAGTATCTTGACAGAAAACAGTTTAAGAAAAACAATGCAGGAAAGAAAATGGCACCAACAAATGCACTCAAAGTTTCTGGACCATGCGATGTAATGGACCAAGATCTTAGAAAGCAATTTTAGAGAAAAAATTGTGACTGTAAAAGGGGTTAGAAAGTGCTCTATATCCAGTGAAATGGATAAATCTGATGACAATATATTGTGGAATGACAGTGAAGAGGATGGGAATGGTAGCAGCAAGTGTAAGGTACATGAAGGTGGACAGAGTGACACTGATTGATGTTTTGTGAATTAACTATGTGAAATTAATAATAAAATGTTTTTTCTCAGCAGACATTTCTTACTAGAGGGCTGTCTTAGATTATGGTCATCTTGCATTCAGCCATATACGGTAAATATCTTTCATTAAGCAAAATAAGCTCTTCTGACTAATGCCACTTCCTGGCCTATGCCTGCCATGGGAATGGTGAGACAAGCCACTTCTAAGGTGGCAGCATCTACAGACTCCAATACCCCCAGCAGCAGGATAACAACCAGCACTGGCCTGCCGCTTAACATGGGCTCCAAACCTGATGGTCCTTGTTATTTCGCACATTAACAGAACTTTACTCTTCTCAAAGTTAATGGTAGTGAGATATGTGTTACAATTTGTAGTGGATATGACTGGTCTTTTAACCAAGACCTTAAGCAGAAAAGTCAAGCACCTTACTCACAGACCAAAATCCCATTAAGCACAGCAAACAGTTGCTAAACATTCCAGTCTTGTGGCACCTTACCTGCAGATACAGTTGCAATATTTGTTTCTTAAAATTATTTATTTCATGAATCTCCTGTTCTGTGCTATCTGGGAACTTCACTACAAAAAGCTGTATCAATTTAAACAGCTCATCCACAGCCTGAAACAAAAAAGCCAGAATTCAATCCCAGGTGAACCAGGAGGAGACTATATTATATTATGACTTGTTTCATATCCAATATTGTAATGGATCTTGTGGAATGCTGAATAAAGTATCAAGTATCAAGTTCTGTGATTTAACCACTGACATATTATGCTGGTGATGTCACAGGTGTTTGTCTGTTTCAGGACATACAACTCTGATGGCTCTAAAATGGCATGTGTGGAAGTTTAAATAGTTTACATACTGGAAAACAGTTACAGTACACTTATATGGAAATTATGCCAAATTTGGCAAATGTACTTTGAAACCAAATTAATTTCACATACGTATCTCAATCAGGCAAATCAAATACCATATTTTCTTGAATACCCTGCACCCCCAAATAAGCCAAGCACATGTTATTAGGAAATAAAGAATACAAAAAATGTATTTGTGCATGGGGTATCGAGAAAATACAGCACTAAGCCAATCAGCCAACACCTGACATGACATATTTGGTACTTAAAACCCACACATAACTGCCATGATTGACTTATATTATTAACTTATTCAGTGACATGCTACAAACTAAAGAGGTTATTAACATCAAATTAGATGGGAATATGATCATATATGGTGCGTATGCAGGGATCTGGGCCCTCTGTTTGTGGTTACATTAAACACAAAATTAAATACACTCACGGCACTGTACTGAGTAGGGTGTGGCGTGATGTTCTTGAATGCCCAGTGAAGGTTCTGGTGAATCGCCAGCTGTCGAGTGAAAGTGCGTGACTGTAGACAGCAGAGTCGGAGTAACCCATAGTATGCAGGTAACATTCCACGGTTGAATAACACAACATCCTGGTCTTCATGATCAGCACTGTAAGCATTCATCATTTTGTCTCTCTGGGGGCTACAACATGACTAGCATTTGAATTCTTCGAATTACTTTAACAACACCTACACCTGTGACAAAGCCAGAATTTTTGGAATGCATTGATTTTGATTTTATTAGGTGTGTTCGCAAAATTGTCGAAAAGTGACTATTAGCTTCATCATATCTGTCTGTCCATCCATCTGTCCGCATGGAACAACACGGCTCCCACTGAAAGATTTTCATGAAATTTGATATTTGAGGATTTTTTAAAATCTGTCAAGAAAATTAATTTCATCAAAATCTGACAAGAATAACGAGTGCTTTACGTGAAGACTACATACATTTATGATATCTCACCGAATTCTTCTTAGAACAAGAAATGTTTCAGACAGAATTGTAAAGAAAATCAACACACATTTCATGTTCAATAACTTTTTTCTGAAAGTCATGCCATTTATGAGATAATGTGGAAAAATATGGTACAGTCAGAGAGGCCATAATGAAATATAACACGGCGCAGAAAAAATGCAATTTGCCTGCTGGATAACTTTGGCTACAGACACAAACTCATAATATTTAATACTTATTGGTCTTCCAAGACACAACTGTTGTGTGAACATGCCTCCATGTTATGTTATATGTACATTGCCTGCCTTGTTTAATATCCAAACTGTCCACTCCTTTCAATATGTTTAGCCTATTATTTCTGCAGTTCATGTATTCTGATTGACACATACTTCATCGGCACATTAATTTTCATTCTGCATTTATTGAAATATAGTCAATCCTGGTTATAACGACATTTGTTTATGCGACACCTCATCTATAGCATCCGATATTCTGTGGTACCAATTACAGTAGAACCTCAGTTATCCGAACTTCGCTTAATCGAAACTTGGGTTAACTGAAATGTCTTTTTTTTTTATTTAGTGCAGTGTTAAAATCTGATGACAAAGACACGGCGCTGACGTGAACGACGCAGATGAATCCATTCAACATGACAACCGGGTGACAGCTGAAGAGGGGTTCAAAGCGTTAGAGGTAAGAAGCTCGCAATTTATTTGCAATTCAGTACAGTTTAAATTTCATCATGTGTAAGCAGTCTTCAACAATCAAATTTGGGTTTGTTGCTGCAGATTGCTTTACATTTTGTTGAAGAAAGCGAGGAATTGTCACCGGCCGATGTGTTATTGATAAAGCGGTGGAGGAACATTGCTGCCAAAAAACGTAGTGAAAAAAATTCAAACTAAAATATCAGAATTTTTTTTTGTAGAAATTTGTAGTGTTGTACTTGTATCTGTAAATACTATACACTTTCTTCTGCCATAAATTTTATTAACATAAGAAGTGTTTCTGAATAAATGTTATTTTTATTGCACCTTATCACATCAAGCCGAATTTCCGAATTATCTGAAATTTTGCTTATCCGAAATCGGGTCCGCCCCCTTTATTTCGGATAATCGAGGTTCTTCTGTAATTCCTCACTGGTAACCATAACATTATACTCTTCAGTTAGAAAAACACTCATTTACAACAACAAAATATTCAGTCCCTTTCATGACGTTACAACCGAGTTTGACTGTACTTTGTCCGAACACACAAATTAAGAGTTCTGCCTTTTGCACATCTTGCCCATGTCATCTGCATGTATCAGTGTTCTGAAAATCACACTGTTTTTTCTGTGCTTACTTGACTTATTATTCCACATGGACACAGTTTACTTCCCTAAATCATATCTTC
The DNA here is from genome assembly GCA_021186555.1 of Reticulitermes speratus. Lineage (NCBI taxonomy): Eukaryota > Metazoa > Arthropoda > Insecta > Blattodea > Rhinotermitidae > Reticulitermes > Reticulitermes speratus. Next base: position 23,332,988 of record JAJKFL010000006.1, read on the forward strand.
CTAAATTTTAATTGTGAACCATTTTAAAATTCCACATTTTTTACTTATGAAACTGTTTAATGTTTATAAACTTGCTCAACTTCATTTCACAAGGTCATTTTGGACTTGCAAGTTTCTATAACTGAACCGATTGTTTGTGACGCAACAATACTATACACATTTTCAGAATAAGTCAAATACAATGTCTCTGCATATTTTCAATGTACGGATATTGGTTCATCACCTCAGTGCTTGACACTCAACAGTTCACACACAAACAATGCACAACAATACTAAATGATATATTGATTTCATAAGTCACACAAACATTATATACAGATCATATCTGGACACAAATGTTACTTTCAAATATTACATATACAAGTCTCAAATTGATAACCAACTTTTCTAAGATTACTAAACAGTGGTAAAATTGAGCTTCTTAAAAATCAGTATACTAGTATGGTATTGCATGAAACCACTCACAGTATATAGTTGAATGCAATGTTCTTGGTGACGTGACCATTCTGAAGTATCAGCTGCACATTTTCAGGACAATCTATACACACATGATGCCAGAAGAGCAACAATGCCTGTTTGTTATGATGGACAGGGATTGATGGTTCAGACAGCTTCGGATGGAATAACTGCCATAAGTCCAAGAAGTACTGGCCAAACTGTAATCAGTAAGGGCAAAAACACTTACTGCACAGTGGAAGATAATACAAGAAACATCTGCAAGAGGCTGAGATATTTAAAGGGAAGGAAGAGAAAGAAGTGAAGAAACACAGAAAGAAATATGAAAGGAACAAATCAAAGGAGGGACAGAGAAAAGAAAGAAGGAAATACAGGAAGAAACAAATGAAGGAAGAATGAAGGACAGGAAGAAAGAAACATTGATCTCCTTGTTTAGTAGAATGATCTATGACCACTTGTCACTACTCCTTGTGTACACGTATGCTGATGTGTCTTGAACATTTTTATGATCGTTTTTGTGTAGGGAAAAAGTACAAATTATGTAAAAGGTAAAGAAGGCACAATGGGAAGCACAAGGATAGGTGTACCCATTCTTAACCTCCATACTAGATGGAGGTGCGTGGTCAGCCCTTTGATGTTATGATGAAGATTTCTGCACTTCAGCAACAATAGATGCTGACACCCTGCACCTAAATTCTGAACTAATAGTACAATGTTTTCATCAATAGGTGAGGCCAGTTTCTCCCCTGAACATCATACGTTCTGGGTAAAACCACTGGATATTCCATTAATGAAAGTGAACGGCATATCGTGCAACTGAAATACACAAAATTTTAATTCTGACTGGCAAACATGTTTACCATAACCTGTGAGAAACAGCATAAATAGATGTTGATGGTGGTCATGAGAACATAAAAGGGTAATACACAGTAATCTACAATATGCCATGAGAATTGAACATGTAAGCTGTTCAGTGACAAACCTGACCTTGACATCACGCAGCAGGGAGCTGGAACAGCACAGGTAGTAAGTATAGTGACCTGGCTACAGACTCAATGATCAAGGAATTATGGTTCAATTCCAGGGACAGGAAAGAGTTTTTTTTTTATCATCCATGGAATCTAGACTGGCTCTGGGGCTCACCAAGCCTCCTGTTCTATCTTTCCTGGAGGTAAAATGGCTTGGTTATACAGACGACCGACCATCACCTACATCTAGTGTCAAGATAAAAAATGTGTGGAGCTATACCTTCATTCCTTCACACACACACTGATAGTGTAGTGCTTAATACAGCAAACAAACTTCACCTATTTTCTACTTCATGCAGTACATTTTCTGAAGCTAAAATAAGAGATAGGATGGGCACTTACCATGAGTTTCTCAGTGCGAGAGATAACACAGTATGTAAGAAGGGCGAAGTAAGCAGTGAGTTTCATTGTACCATGAGTCTGAATATCAGTGTAGTGTCGTGCTGGTTTCAACAAGCGCAGCAAAATGGTGTACACTTGGTGGAGCACCAACTGTGCTTCTGATGCAATGAGCATTTCTTTGTGTGGACTGGCAAGGGTACGGGCTGACCGATATCCTTGCCTAAAGTGTGGGCTAGGAATAAGGGATACCAGAAGGTAAGCTGCAGCTGCAAAAAACATAAATTATTGTCAGCAACATTATCACAAGCATGTACAGGATGTTTTTGACATGAATATGATACATATGCATCTAGAAATGCATCACAAGGACACTAAAGTAGTTAACTAATTCATTTCTGCAGAAACTGTATTATAATTTCATTGGTATTACTCTCTACATGACACAAAGCTCACCTGATCGTACCCGCTGGTTATTATGAGCCAACAAGAAATGTTCCACCCATGTCTCCATGCTCTGGAGTACCCAGAGTGAGCGAGTTTATTGCGAGGTACCTGCACTGCCAACCAGTCAAGTGCACTCTGGGGACAGAATTCTGCAACTTCCCAGATTCGCTGCAAAACCAGCTGCGTAAAACAAGGAAGGCCAGATGGACCAGTAGCAGGCTCTGTGATTAGAGTCAGCAGCTTGAAGAATGGCTGGCAGATCTGTTAAATGAAACACATAACACTTTCAGTTTAACATAATCCATATTCCGTGCAACCGATTGAGTATACAATATTTGATCCAACAAACTGCACAATAAATTGATTGTGCAATTTGTTGGATCACATACTGTATAACATTTTCAGGGTTCTAACACATCTCATATTACTTACCCGCACAGATTTTACAAAATTGAGTTAATTTCTTACCCAGTGTTTCTCAACCTTTTCCACATGAGATCACACCAAAGCATGGTTCAGTACCTGATGGCACACCAAAACATGTAAAGCTGTAAAGTTGTGGGCATACACAACCATGTATAAAGAATGTCCGCATTATTAATTATACAACATTAAGCTTTTCATAACGTGTTGTATCACACATTAAATGTCACAGAAAGTGTAACAAATTAACAGCATTTTAGTATATTGTAATAAATGACAGACAAAAGAATTAAAATTTAAAATGATGCTACATAAACACTGTATGTAAAAAACAAAAACATGAAAAACAGCACCATTAACTAAATGTTGGACCTGGGACATAAATTTTAACAACGAATGACATTTTCTGACCAACATAAAAACACTGGTAACCAAAGCAGTAACAATGTAACACAGAAACAGCAGCACAACTGAAAGGACTGAATAAGATCTCACCGATATTGCCATGTTGTATAACTGGTGTTAAATATGCACAAATCCATTTGCATTAAAAATCAGAATCATCACGACACAGCAGCACTCACCATATCTGAATATTAGGTGTGGCATTTGACACTTAACGGTGGTCATACTAGGCAAAAATGTATCTCGCCTCTAACAGTTTTCACCTTAGGAGTTTCTCCAGTTGTCATTCACACATGGCACTGAGGTAGCTTTTCTGTATCATTTAGCTATCTTGTGACAGTTGTTCAATATAAATATATATGTTTTTGTTATGTGATGTTGCTGTGCCATTAAAAGCCCATCAGATGTTTCCCTGATAAAAGCAGCTAGTAGCCAAGAAACTCTGTGCTATTCTTCCCACTGGTAACAGAACCTATGAATATTTTTCATTGCAAATAAATGTTATGTTATAAATGTTATGCTGGATGACCTTAAGGAAAAGAGAAGATACTGGAAATTTAAAGAGGAAGCACTAGATCGCACCTTGTGGAGAACTCGCTTTGGAAGAGGCTACGGACCTGTCGTAAGACAGACTACAGAATGAATGAGGTGACTGTTCCTAACTTAGGTCATAAAACATGTACAACATGATGTCCCTCTGCTTGCAGGCGAGCTTCACATCTCATTAACACATTTCAAAATACTCTCTTCTTGGAAAGTGTTTGAAATATTGTGTCAAATATTTTCTTTCAGTTTACATGCTATTAAACTAAATTAAAACTGTGCTTCCATGAATCAGAGAACAGCAATGTGCGCAGCACAGTTAGCTTACTGTGAACTATGTATGCCTTTAACTTGTCCTGCTACCTACCTCCCATCTTTTTACATGCTTTCTGTAGACACTACAAATGAAGTATAGTCAAAAAATAATCCATCTCTCTGAAATAATGGGTAGGTCTCACCAGATCAGTCTTTATGCAAGTGTTTCCCAACACATTTTTGTCTGCAGAAACGAGAAAGAGGAACTAAAGGAAAAAGCAATAGAAAAAGTGACACAAAGATATACATGTTAAAAAAAGACCAAATCCTACTATAGCATGCTAACATCTATCATTATTCTGTTTCCATAAATCTTGCCTTGCATCAGATTATGGGATACATAACTACAATAACAAAAAGTGATCCATATAAGCAACACTAATCCCTTGAATCTACTTACTTCTGTGTGTTTTGTAATAGCCTGAAATATCATTGATACAACATGGATGGCAAGCCTTTCGTTCCAGCGACACAGTGCATATATTAGGTTCCTTGTCTGGTGTAAGTTGATGCAGTCTTTGATTTGTTGGAAGAGAAATGGGAATCCCTGCAACAGGAATATTTGACTAACACTAATATATCTGTACAGTCATGGTAATTCAAATACATTTAGGACAATCCCATTAAGACATTTGGTCAAAAACTTTAGTATGTGCAAAAATTCAGTGAGACATGGGTGGGACATGTAGATGAAAAACATGCACAAAAATGTTATCGGAAGGTCTCAAGGGAAGATACAACATGACAGAGGTACATGTAGCTGGCTAAATAATATTAAATAGATCTTAAGAGAAACAGGGTGTGTGTTGGAATGGATTAGGCTAAACTTGCTCTGGATAGGCTCAAGTGGTAAGCTTTTGTAAACATGGCAATAAACTATCAGACTTCACAAAAGCAGGAAATTCTTGATTGGCTGAGGAAGGCAGATCCTGCCAATGACAACTGATCTAGCTCAAGTCTCTAATATACTTACCTTTCCTCCAGCAATTGCATTGAAGTCCTCGGTTGACAACTGCAGGAGGTGATCAGGACCCCGTGACTTCTCCACCAAGGACGCTACCAAAGTGATCATCTTCTCAAGAGATGCGGGTTTATATTTATCTGTTGGCAGTGGAATTACATCTTCTTCCTCATCTTCCTCACTCACAACCTCCACCTGTACAGACATTATATATCAGCAATTCTGAAGTGCTGATACGAGAAAAATATTAACAAATATGTTCACACTAAGTATGAAAATTTTATATGAGATACATAAAACCTCCTGAAGATGACTTATATCTGTTGATAACAGAGGACGGCTCAGTTTCATTACAAGGACTCGTTATATGTTGGCAATGTAGTAATACTCTGCAGCAGAAATACTGCTCAAGGGAAGGTTGTAAGCCCTGCCTTGACAGTTGATTTTGTCATATTTAGATGAATCGCTATATAACCACAAGCTCTACAATCACAAAATTTGGCACACATGTAATTGAGAGTTCTCTGGATTTGGTGACCTTTTTCTACAATTATTTATTTGTAAATATATTTTTAAAAGACCATTTAAAATTGCCTCTATGAAAAAAATTATTGCACTTATGCTCATAGGAAGTGCTCAGACACACACAAAACCTTAAATTATATGTGCGCCATGTTTCATGATTGTAGCATGTGCGGTTGCACATAAAAGGACATCTAAATTTGATAAATTTAACACTGTGAAGTCAGTACCTAAGGTTTCTTGACAAACCCTTGTGGGAACAGATTTAAAAATGAAATGAGTTCAGCACATCTTGCAACTAATAAATGCAGCTACTGAAAATCTATGCATGAATGCAAAAATGGCATTTTTTCTTTGGCCCTTTGGCACTGCAATTAAATTCCCAGTGCAACCCGACTTGATTTTTTCATGCAAACTCTTACAAAAAAGGTGGGGGGGAAAGGAAAAGAACCCCAACAGGGCTGCAGAAGAATGGCCATAATTGGCTGACACAAATGCTGTTTCATAAGGGAATTGAACCCAGCAGCCTGCAATGCAGTGTATGTGTCGTTCAGCACCAAAGGGTTAATGTAATAATGAAAAATCTTGTATTCACGATGCAGTGCTACCGATTTTTGTGCTCACAAATTCAGAGGGGCCAATTCTTTTAAAATTACACTGTGGCTAAGCCAAATTTCGGGGCGCGCGGTGGCGTAGTTGGTTGAGGCACTACGCTACAAACCGGAACGTCGCGGGTTCGATTACCGATGGTGTCATTGGAATTAATTCCTTGACATAATCGTTTCGGTCGCACTATGGCCCTGGGGTTGACTCAGCCTCTAACAGAAATGAGTACCAGGAATATTTCCTGGGGGTAAAGGCGGCCGGTGCGTAGGGCTGACAACCTTACCACCTTCATGTGCCGATTGTTTACAAATCTGGGAGCCTCAACCTCCTGGACCCCTCAGGGCCTGTCTAGGCCTGTAATGGGGTTGCTTTACCTTTACCTAAGCCAAATTTCTCAAGAAGCAGTGCTACAGATAATTTATTTTGAACCAACGGCTTCCATTTCTTTAAATATGTTTCTAGACTAAAACAATTACTTATTTTCAGAAGATGTGAAAATGCTTTATATTCTTTTCTACCGGGGAAGCACAAAGAATAAACACATTTACTCTTAACCTCAATATAATGTACTCTATTCTGCTGATGGAATAAAGCTCTGTCCTCTCTACTGGCAGACTTTACAGTATCAGAGTTCTCACGCAGGAGTGCGCAGTGTGACAGTAGCTATCCATTTAACACTAACCAGAAATTCACTGTCCACAGAGGCTGCTCATTTACTACCAATAATTACTTACATAATCCTGAGCTTTCTGTCCAAGGTAGAAGTTGACCATTGATGAGATAGCATGGACAGATATGAGGAATTGGCTCTCCTCTTCACCCATTTTGCTAAACTCATTAAGGAAGGCAAAGTATTCAGTCAGATGTTTCAAGTGGGCTTTAGCGCCATGTTCCATCTGGAACATTAAAAATTCTGTTAAAAATTTCAAAGCGTCAAAGCAAAACTCAACTGCTCCCAAATATGCTGAATAAAAAATGTGAACTGCAGGTTTGCTGTGTTCACCATCCTGAATCCGAGTACCAAGGCTTTCAGGGCATGAACACAATCATCAGGTACCAATATGGAACATAAACTTCACATGTTCTTAACCTCGATATGAGTCATGAAATTTATACTATCCCAGTGGCTACATGATGTACAATTTAACATATTTTCTATATATACTCATCAGTGTCATAATCACCCTTAATGTATTAATCTCTGCATCTTGTCACTTTGCAGTGCCACTTGCAATCTTCTCTGCCACTCCAAAGACCTTCTTCTTCTATGTCCCCCTTAATTTTGTCATGCCACTCTTGTCTTCTGATTTGATATCTCAATTTCATTTCCATATGTACAGTTATTCTTGGTACTTTACATTCATCTAATGCCAAGGTTAACCCTTAGAATGTTGTGTTTTCAATGACCTCTTGCATTGCGTACAGAGTTCTTTCTTGCTAGTTGACAAGGCTGCTTTTGCAGCAACACAAGTTTCATTTACCCCAGCAACTGAGATCATGTAGTTGGTATAGGAAATAGGCTATGGGCTGGATGACTAAGGAATCACAGTTCAACTCCTGGTAAGGACAAGAAATTGTTCTCTTTTCCAATGGCCAGACCAAATTTGGGTCCTACACAGACTCCTGTTCAGTGGGTCTCAGACGCTCTTTTGCCAGCAGTAAAAGAGTTTGGGTGTGAAGGTGACCTTTTACACCTGATACCAAGGTTAAGAATGTGTGGAGATATACCTCCACTTCCCCATTTACCATCACGCCATGCAAAGGGACAACTTTACTTTACTTTACTTTACTTTACTTTACTCTGATTACCTCAGATGCACTTTGAAATTATTCATATTTACCATACATAAACTCCCAATGATGATTATTAAAACACTATTACAATCCTCATGTATAGCAAGATGGTGTTTTATTAATTACTACCTTACAGGCAATGTAAGTAGCATTGTTACCATAAATAGTGATCAGGAAATAAATCTGACTCAGCATTATATGGTAGAGGGGAACTGACTTTATTGAGATAAATTCAATATTATTCCCTGAAACATGTTTTCAAATAACTTATTTTTCTTACCAGAGAAAGCAACATCTTGACAAACATAGTAACACAAGAATGTGTCCCAACCTTCCTAGGGTCTAATTCTTCTGACCCTTCATCATCAGAATCTGTCTTCAAGTACAGTGGAGCATGGTTCTGCCTACAACAAAAAAGTACAGACAATATTCAGGGGGTTGCAAGAAACTGAACCAGTCTCTGCACGTCCAACATAAGGAACTGATACTCCAGTACCCATGTCTAAATTAAGATTGGTGGCCAAATCCTCTACAAATTAAACTGCATTGTTTATAAACGATTTCACACATTTTTGTTAAGTCCCTCCCAAAATTTTTGTTCTCAGACTATGGCCAGAAGGATACTTGAAATACTGTTCAAATATCTTGACATAAACATTTGCTGTCACTCACATTTGAAATTAAATACCTACTTAAATCACTATCATACTGATTTGACCTTATCATCAATGACCAAAATACAACTACATGGCAGCTATATTAAGAAATAAAAATGATGTACCAACATTGTAGCATTGTCGATGTTCTGTGTTAATACATAATTTTTAACTTCTTAATTGCTGACATAATTACTTGTATTTTAGTCATTAGGGATAAAATCAATGAGGCAGGTACTGCCTTAGTTTTCTTTCATTTTAGATGTGCCTGTTGAATCTACATGAATAGTACATATGCTTCATTTCCCAAAATCTTCACATGTGCTTGGTATCATCAATTACCTTAACAATATTGGGTGAAGAATAAAAATTATAAAGTTCATAACTATTAAACTTTCTCTGTTCTGTTATTTCCTCTCTCTTTCCTCCTTAGCACTTTGTTCCGGAAGACCCGTATATATATAGTCTTCAACACCTACCTTCATTCACTACATCTAAAGCAACATAATGACAAAGACAATGACTACTGACCGTAAACTCTGAATAACGTGGATACAGAGTCTCTGGAACATTTGGCGAACCATCTGGTTGGGGCACTTAATCAGAATTTGCACTGGCCACCACTCATTGTGTGCCATGTGATTCAAGAACCATTCACATGCTGCCTGCGATGCATTGAACTGTTTTGTCAACAGCTCCACCCACTGCACCATAGTTGGCTGAAACATCATGTCATAGCTGCAGAAATACATATTTACAAAACACATTTAATCACAAACTTGCAGATGCACCATGAAGATATTTTTATACTTATCACAGGTTTCCATTCATCTACTCTGTCAGGGGATGGGGCATATTTTCATTGCCTTGGTTGCACTTTAGTTTACACCCAAGTTGTCTTGTTTTTCTTTTACTTCAAGTAAATGTGTGCATCTATGCCTTTCACATACAGCAAATTGACTCCCTCCCCCATGGCACAACAGCCCCTATTAGGCCAGGACCTGCTCATTATCAAGGCTTCACCATCACACAGCAAGGTGACTACCAGTTTTAATTTATCCCTGCAACATGCATAATGACAGGGCACAATATGCATCAATGGATTTTGAAAACAAGCAATATGCCAAGGCCAAAACACTTTTTGGATTTTTAACCTCCAACTCACACTGTGACCATCACCACCACCACCACCACCACATCAACATCATCATCATCACCACCACCATTGCCTTCATCATCATCATCATCATCATCATCATCATCATCATCATCATCATCACCCAGCCTGTTATTAATATTTAACCCCTCAAAAAGGAAAATATAGATACCGTATATTCTCGAATCTAATCCGCACTTTTTTTACAGTTTTAGAGGGCTAAAAAATCAGATGCGGATTAGATTCGCGGTCTAGAGCTGGATTTTGGAAAAATGATTGAGCTGCTGTACAATATAACAATAACGTAATTAACGTAATTAATAAACAACGTAAGAACAATACAATACAATAATCTATTATTTTATTATTTATTATTCATCAGACTCGCCGTCATCACTCGTAATTCGAGGAATGTTCAAAGATCTGGCCTTCTTTATCGCCTCCTCGCGAGTAGATCATAACTCACAAACAGTCCAGTCTTGCGTCTCTCTTGAAAAAACGTGAAGACTGCATCATCAATTTCAGGAAATCGTCCTTTCTTGGGTCCAGTGAATTTCCTTCGTGATGCCTCACACCCGCTGATCGCTGCCTTGTGTTTCCGCCATAGTCGAACGTTGCTTTCATCAACTCCAAAAATTGCAGCGGCTTTGCGGTTTCCATTCTCCTCTGCGCACCGAATAACTTCACGTTTGAACTTTGCCGTATATGAGAGTCGTTTAGATTTCAGGTGTCCCTCTTCCATAACTACGGTACACGACAAATTGGAACAAGCACCTCCCACGTTTCAACAACTAAAGATCAGCTGGCTTCAGACGAGATTGCGCACGTCTGTTGAGAAAGGCCCCGCCTCTATCGGTATGACTCATCGGCCACAGGCGTAGCGTCGGATTTTAACGCATTGGTAACATCCAATATTATTCAATCAGTCGCCCCGTGGGCAAGGGGTGGTTGAAGGAAAGGTGCGGATTAGAATCGCGAACTAACTTTTTTTTCGTTTAAGAAGTCGCCAAAAACTGGGTGCGGATTAGATTCGGGTACGGTTTAGATTCGAGAATATACGGTATTTTATACACTGTTGTTGGGATTTCAGTGAAGTTAGCTTTTTGTATAAACAATAACAACATAATGTAAACATTTAAATGGTAATGGATCTTTTTTAAAAGTACTGTAATCCTCAATCTCTACATGCATTTTCAAACGAGTTTTACTTTCCTTTTTCTGGACATTATGGTTGATGTAAGAGATAACAGTCACAAAAGGTACTGCAAACAAAACAACAATTACAAAAAATGAGACCAACCAAAACATGTAAACTTGCAAACAGTTAGTTATGTTTTGGGGTCACAATGTCCTCCAAAATGTTGGCCACTATTTACTAGATGACATGGTGTTCCACACCAGCAGACTTTAAGCTTCAATAACACTGCTGTACAAACCTCAAGTTTCAAATGAATCAAACATCTTAATATGCGTGACTACTACGAACTTCTGTTTTCCACCTCAAAAAATCACCTCACTTCCAGTGATTCACCAAACAGCATCGTAATAAATTCATCATTAATTACATAGTCTGTCTTAACGATGGGTCCGTAGCCTCTTCCAAAGCAAGTTCTCCACACAGTGTGATCTATGCCTCCTCTTTCAATTTACAGTATCTTCTTGTTTTCTTAAGGTCATCCAGTAGCTGCTTACGTCTTCTTCCTCACATTTCCGTCACTTCTATCCTTCCTTCAATAACGTGTTTTAGAAAGCAGTTCCTACACAAGATGTGACCAATCCAGTTAGCCTTCCTTCTTTTTAGTGTATGTAGGATATTCCTTTCCTCCTTGACTCTAGGTAATACTTCTTAATTTTTCACACGATAGGTCCAACTGATCTTCTCCAGTCTTCTCCAACACCACATTTCAAAACTTTCAAGTATTTCTGATTTACTTTCCGAAGTGTCTAAGTTTCAGCACCATAAAAAGCCGTTCTCCAAATACAGCATTTTGGTAATAAATAGTGGTAGTAATTTTAAAAATGACAATCATAATGCAGTAATGTCCATGCATGTGTAACAGCAGTTTATATTATATTCAATGGTGGTCCTCCAAGTGTTAATGTAATACTCTAACTTGTAAGTTACCAAAACTACTGTCCCTCTAGAGACATAATGATCATTAACCTTTTCTTTGGCATGGATAAAGGTTTCTATGAAGAATGATGTTGACAGCTGTGCCGATATTTCTGTGAAGTCCTGACCTTGGCTCAACAGCGTTTGTGGAATGTAGCCACAAACTTGCCACATGAAGCTGTAAATGAACAAAACAATGTTACATGCCTTTGAAATTCAACTGGAATACGCAAAATATTTTATGAAACTAAAATTAAATAGTATTCTTCTGAATAAATCAATTTCAGAACCACTAAATTGCCGTTTACAGCAGGACACTAATCACCTACCACGTCTACCCCATGTACAGGATTGGGATTTTTCCTAATTTAGCGTTGTCACTGTCTGTTGAGGGTCTTACTTGTACCCACGACATGCATGACAGAATTTTGCGTGAGGTTTTGAATGAATTCAGATCACAATCACATAGATGAACTTGTTAGTATGGTTTGCCCTTTTTTACCCATACACACACCTTCGACACATTTTTCTCCAGTGACTGCTTGGGCAATGAAGGAGGCTGACCAATTTTAAAAAACTTTATGTAATTTCCCTAGAGGTTGAACCTAATTAAGTTTTCCGTGGGAACAAAATGCCCACATTAAGCATAGCTGAAAAGTCACATGTGCCAGTTCAGAGGTTAAAACCATAAATTTGTCAATGCAAATGAATGTCAAACTAAACTTCCAAAAGATCTGGTTCTTACAATAGGTTTCAAAGATGTCATGACGGGATGGACATGGCTGAGATACGGGAGGGCTGAGGGTTAGAAGGTCCTTCCCCAGTTAGGGTGCGGGGGGAGGGGGGGGGGGGGGAAGGATTTCCCTTCCTCACATACAGGGGTGGTCTGGGTGGGACTCAAACTCAATCAGTGTTCAGCTACAGTGTCTGAAAAAGTATGGATCATCTTATAATCATGAATAGGACACACTACCACACTATACTGAATGTTTACATAATAGGTAGTAGAAAGTACCTAAATGCTTTTGGTAAGGTAGCAGTACTATTCATATTGCAGGCAGGTGTAAGTAGCTGACATGTATATGTTGGTTCAGAACAACATCAAATAGTATATGGAACAAAAAATGTACTCTACATTACAACTGGGGAGGAAAAATTGCTTTTCCACGAATTTAACCCCTTGACACTAGAATTAATTACCCCATGTGATATGCAGGAGACCGAAATTAAACAGGGGCTGCATAGTAAAGATCATGATAGGCCATCGGCTATACCCGTGGCCGAGTGTTTTGAGCATCACAATGTGTGACGCATATACCTGACATTAGGCAACAAACAGTTACACAACTAATGAAACACCTTTCTGAAACTGGAAGTGAAAGGCTCACCACTGCTGACACTACAGTCCACTACTGAGACAGTTTTAAAAAATGAAACCTGTTTTATGATGGATTTCAACATTACTTTATTCATCCTATTCAATTTTTTCCTTCCAAGCAGTACACGTTTCAAAATCCTCTCCTCACCAAACTGTAAACAATTCTCATTTATTAATCTAAAATACATGTCCAGTCCATTATAACTATCCTATTGTGCTGTTAGGGTGACTGAATTCAGGAAGCTCAAATGGTTGGATATGCAGCTGCATCAACCATAAGAAATGAGCATAAAAGGTAAGCTGCAAACATATGGAAGGAGGACATCTGTAAGACGACAGGTTAAGTTAAAACAGATTTTGGAAAAAGTGGTCATGAAGATGTGAACTTACTAAGGAAAGAACCCATCTGTGTGGTTTCAAAACTGCAGTGATGAAGAGCTAATGTATATAATACAACAGACCTAATCACAAATTAAAACAGACTACTGGATGCTGAGATCAACCTAATAGAGATTAAACACATAATAAATTAATAATTATTACACCTTCTGGCTTATTTAGTACTGTTAGGGCCATGAAATCGAAGCAAATACATTGAGACAGGCACGCAGCTTGAATGGTGGACACAGGAAATGCATACAGAAACTTGGTGGAAAATTACATGAAAAGTAGCCACTTTAAAGACTGGGAAAGAAATGAGAGGATAAAATTAATATAAATCTTATGGAAATATGGTGTGAGGATAGATAACCAATGGAACTGCATTGAATCTCGTTAAATGGTGTCAACCTTTACTGTCTGGCCTTTTAAATCCATCTTCTTGTTTCGGCCAAAGCACTGTTAAATTAAATCCCACTGCAGGACAATGTTTTCCCTTTTGGATGAAGAGGATATACATTTAATAGGACAGCTTTTAATTAGTTTGGCAACTGCCATCAACTTACTTGAAGTACGTATGCTCAAAGATATTCTTATCCTTCAGGAAGTGCATATTGTCTTGCCAAATCCAATCCTCAAGCTCTTTACTCAGCTCGAAAGTTGGACAGTTCTGTGGTTGCTGCTGCTGCTGCTGTAACCTAGGTCTGGAGTCAGAACTAGATTTAGGTTCTGGGTAAGCTGCTGGGGAAGGGGAGGTGCATTCTGGATCACTAGTCTCCTCTTTCACGCCTCGCTGTTCTCCATCGCGGCTGCACCATTCATAGAATAACATATAGGCGCTGTTTGTCTTCTCAAAGCTGAAGTCCATAAACTTGTCCGTTACTGAGTCATATGTTTTGCTCTATAAGACAAAAATAACCACGAGATAAATACTCACTTTGTAGTACTTAAAAGTATTCTACACTAATCCAGGTACAAAAATACATGACTGTTGCACAGAACACTAATAACACATTTCTTAAATCTTCTGCCTGACTAATAGGATTTAATTTGTCCTCAATAACATTTAGAAGTTTAGACACTTCACTTGTTCAAGACGTTACAGCTGTGTTTTGAATTTCCACCGATAGATCCAAAACATAAACTGGTAAGTCTAGTGGACCCTCTGGACTCTGTACTAAGCAAGACAAATCCAGTCAACACATTCACATCTTAGTTCTTTAAACTTCATTTTAGTACTATCCTTCCAACTATGTCTACGTCTCCCAGTAGACTCTTTTCCTCACATTTCTTCAATTAAACTGCAAATGCATCCTCCTCCTTAAGGTTATCATCGTACCAATATTTGGTGAACAGCAGAAACTATGAAATTCCCCATTAGGTTGTTTTCCCTGTTATTCGATTACTTCCTCTCTGTTTTGTTCAGATACTGTCCTTAAGCTTGGTGCACATGATGCTAGTTCTTGTGCTGTTTAATGAGCTATATTTCATGTTAAAATGAAACAACAACAACCAGGTTCTAGAAGTTGCATACCAGGAGATGCAAATATGGTCTGTATGTAGTATTCAACATGACTTGGTAAGAGACAGTTATCAGAGTTCTTTGTGTGATAATGGATAACATAAATAAAAATATGACAGTCGGTGCATTATGGGAGCTCCACTTCACCATTGCATGAATAGTGGATGGAAGCTGATGAATCCCTCATAAATTAAAAACATGATTATGTGAATTGCAACATTGTATAAATTCACATGAAGATGAAAGTACTATACTGAAATAAAACACAATGCTCCAACCTCAACCAAGTTAACACCTGTACTGAAGTCTGAACTGATGTGAGAAAGACCATGCATAAAACTACTCGATTCAAGAAGTAACTAGAAAACTGAATGCTAGCAGTAAACACATGGTGCTATTCCACTATCAGATCTTATACTTGTGCCAACTTGTATGAGAACTACCACCATGTACACCACACATTTGAGTGAGGGATGTTCATTTAACATTGTTACATGAAGAATTCTACAATACTAATTTTTACAGTAGCATGGTTATTATCTGAAGATACAGGTAGCTGTGAAAGTGTGGGCACTAGTACACCTCTGTTCCCAACACTTCAAGAGAACATAAATGTACATTTGCTGAACAACATTTGTCTACCAGTGCATAAGGAGATTCACAGTTCTGAGATCACAGTGAATCAGGGTGTCACTGGAACCTGCATACCATATTTACAAGAATACTGGCTATGGGCATGTAAGTGCTGCAATCAATTTCAAAAGGAAATTTACAACCCCCCCCCCCCCCCCATAAAAAAAAAAAAAACTGTAATGATCATGGTAAGAAACAGGAATCTTCTCACTAGCAAACTGATATAAATTTGCATAAGACAGATAAATGGCAGGAGTAGTGAAGCTAGGAGGTATGGAGCCAATCACTGCATATATCATATCCATGCATATTTTTCCCCAGTCACTGTTTACTAGAAACAGTGACAGAAATCACAGCATACAATTCTATATGATAACACTAGCACAAACAGTGCCAATGTGGTTTTACCCAGTATGGTTAGTAGCAGTATGCCAGTAAAAGAGGCTGGAATGACTGTGAAGATGACAATTAAAGGAGTACCAATAGACAAGACGGATTTAAACATTAGTGAACTTCATGCCATTTTAGGGGACAAACAATTTGCGTATTGCAACTTCAATTTGCATGCAATTAACTTTGGCATCATTGTAAATACATTTAAACATTGTAAATATTGTTTTCTACAATCCTGAAAGTTTTTCGTACTGAATAATGGCTGAAAATGACTTTGCACAAATCTTTTTTTAATAAAATGTGTGGTAAATATTCATGCAAATACAATCCTTGCAGAAAAATTGTATTGTATTCTACATAAAGGTAAAAAGGTAAAGTTCACCCTAGAACAGGCCATGAAGGCCCAGAGGGGGAGTAGAGGTATAGCTCTACTCTTTCTTTAACCTCGGCGCTAGATGGGGGTGGGTGGTCAACGCCACACCCCGGCCACTTTACCCCCGGGAATGACCCGGTACCCATTGTACAGGAGACCGGCCCCACGGCCGGTCTGGACAGGTGCTGAAAATCTCGCCCCCACCGTGATTCGATCCCCGGACCGTCCAGCTCGTAGCGAGTCACTATACCGACTGAGCTATCGTGGCCCACATTCTACATAAAGTGCACATAATTTCCAAATTAATGTATATTTTATTAACCCAAACAAGAAACATCCACAATAATAAAGTAAAATTCTTCCTGTCTGAAGTACTTTATTGTACCACAGACTTCATTTACATACAAAACTGTGGTAATCTAGGCATAAATTTGTATATTTCAATGTGCTGAAAAATAAATACAGAATCACAGAAAATTATGTTAGGTACAGTACTGACACCAACTGCTGAGCATAGTATTCTTTTTGAAGGATCATATGCTCAATGTCTGCATTTTGTTTGTATAGCCAACAAGAGAATACAATGTCTCTGGAGCTGTGCTTGAAGCCAGATTACTGCAACTGTCACCGTGAGTGCTAATGTCACAGTCAATAACAGTAAAGGCACTGACAAGTTTTAGTCCACGCTACTCACCCCCTACACCCAGTCAATAGTCCAGATTTCTTTGGGGTATTAACTATCAGTCTTACCTCTTAGTCAAGGTCAGTCTATGCCTTCTCATTAGTGACCACCTGTGTGAACAGCAAAGGATTCTTCTGTCCTTCACAACCACCCGACTCAGACACACTCATCAACTTACATTCTTCTCAAAGTCACACTTCTTCACATAGTAACTGACATATGATTTATCAGTGCAAAGTAAAATTCTGACAACTTAAAATGTACAAAACCCCAAAGTTCTTAATAATTACATAAATATGAACAATGACAACAATCAAAAACCAATGACGAAGAAATTTAAAGTTAAGGAAAATAACGCTCATGAAACAGCAATTTGTTGTAACCCACACACTTTGCCAAACTGAGATTCCCACATAACTAGACAGTTGGGTTAAAAACACACCTTCTGTCAAAATGTTGTATCCACAAAAAATCGCTTCTCCTGATATTGTCATAAAAACATAACATGCTTACATGTTGGCTTATTGAGGATTGGTCAAGTTTTGTTCTCTCTCCTGTAAAATTGTGTATTGGTAGGTTATGACAAATTACTGTTTCACGAGCGATTATATGAAAATGTTCCAAAAGTACTTTCAGTAATACTTAGAAGTAGTATGCAGTAATGAGATTTTATTGTATTTCAATGAAGAAATGTTTCTATCTACTGAAATGTACTATTAAAGATCATTACGTGTTATGTACTTACTGTCATTTCGCCTCCAAAGCATTCAGCGGCAATCTGATTTGGATCAAATGGTTTAACTTCAGCATCATTGAAAAGGAACCACTTGTCACGATTCGAAGTAGTACGGTCCCGAATAAAACTATAATAATGACCGCCATCTGCTGTACCCGTATGCACTGTTACACCTATCAGGTCATATTCATAGCACTCATTGAAGTCCTCAGAGTCTGAGTCTTGACAGTCTTCCTTTTCTTCCACTGAATGTTTTGACACATCATATTTACTACAGTCACAATTACTTGATGCAGGCACTGTCTCTTTCACTTCTTTTATGTGTTCTGACTTACGCAACTGAGATTTTCTTTTCTCCTCTGCACAGAAAATAAACATCTTTAAAAAATATTCCTTTCAATGCCTGTACAAAATATTGGTGTTAATGTGATGATAGTTAACAAACAAGTAATGTTCCAAAATTTGCATCATAACATATATGCCAAACAAGCTACCAGGCAATGATACTATCAGACAGAAGGGCAGATGAACATCACAAAGTTTAATGCTCACTGACCAACTATGAACAGTGGATGCTCCTGCTATGCACTACCTTCATCTTTAGTGTAGAAGTGAAACTTTTTCTACCCTAAAGATGCAGGCAACAGAGCTCATTCTTGAACTATCAGTACTGGTTCATTACCATCACTTATACGCATCCAGAACAGAACTGCTGTCTGAAAGGAATTACTCATTTACTCTGACAATGCCGCCAGTAGTCATTTGAAGTCCTCCATTCTGGTGGAGCTTTTGTTCAATTTCAGTACTTCTGTCCTTACAAACACTCCAAATGAGAAATAATGGAACTATTACCAGGCTATGTATCTGTAAGAGGTGCATTCCATAAATCAGACTGTCTAAAACAAATATGTGCGCAAGTGCATATGCCAGTTTGTTAGAGTTGTAAAAGTACAGTAATGGAACTTATGGTTTCCTTTCTAGGTAAAAATCCAAACTTCAAACTTGAGCACTCATTTAAACTGCACTCAAACCATAATAATGCAGGTATCTAAAAAACCATTCACGAGGATATTTCATACAAATTACATACACACTTATCCATACTACAATTCACACCAAAAAAGATACACCCCATTTCCTGTAAGATAAAACAGGTTACACTATACACTAACATTCAACTACTATATTTAAGGCTACTGTGTCTTGGCAGCCATCTCATGCAACAGAAAAATGACACTTGAACTGTCACTGATATTACACTGCTGCATCACAAAACTTATTATGGGCATGACTTTTTAATTTCTTGAGGCAGATTTCAAAGTACACATCTTCCTACAGGAAATGCAATGCACTATTAACTTAAAACTCTGTGTCAGTGACATACAGATAAATACAATACATGTACCTTGATAATGTTGTGGCATGAGATGCTTTTCAACATAGCCTGACATATCTAGTCTCAGTGGAAATGAAAAATGTGTATTGACTTTCTCCTTGAGCATTGTGACCATGTTGAAAGTGTACCTCATTGTGTTGAAACACAATATATGTGGCAGCTTCTTGAAGCAAGCCCTTGAACAGAACAGTAGCACATTACTACTGATCAACACACAAAATAAAACATATTTCTTCAGCATATCTACTCTATGATGCATGACATCACTACACATTTTATCAAAATGTCAAAGTGCCTTAAAACCTCAACACAGAAAAAATTCAGGAGATTTAACATTTTGTTATAATGATGTTCTTTACAAACAGGTTATCTCATATAAGAAATCCTTTCATGGCAGCTTTATTCATTTCTCAATTTTCCCTCAATCTCTGGTGTAGCTGCTTAGCAATCACAACTGGTTACATGGCAAAACTGAGATATGCTAATTTCATATCACCATTCCATGGATACAGAACTTCCAAAATAAACCAGTTACCAGATGACAGTTTTCCTAACAAACCATTGAATTTTGTTTAATTTTTACACACATTTCATTTGTGAATACAATACAACCCTGTTTTTGAATGGAAAATAAACATTAAAAATAGTTGGCCAAATACAGTATGAGGAAAGTCAAGTAAAAAACTTGTAACTATAATTCTGCAGGCTTAGAGAACAATGATACAACTACTGAAAAGTGTAACAGAAGCAACATACAGCCAGGGAGGTACATAAAGTTCCTGCAAAATCACCAACCTCTTCTCTGCACGCACTTTCTTCCCACATTGTGAACATGTGTACATGTTGTCACCTTCAAGCGTATCCTTTACTGTCACTTCATCCAGGGATTCATAGAGGTTACGCATATCAGCAACCTGGCAGCGGACAGTATAAAACTCTTCCAACGTCCGACTTACATGTTCACAGTCCTGTACATAACAGATCATTAGTGTTTTAGTGCCATATGCAATTTAAAACATCACCATGCAATGCAAGATTAGTATACATGAAGATCTTCACTTCTATTTTGTCTTTTGTCTTTCAGCAATAACAGAAAATGATAATAGTAACAAATGTCTTGCTACAGGGACTTTATGCACATGACATACATACATACTACATAATACATACACAGTATATATGACAGTAAGTTGTCTGGTTACAAAACTTCCTACACTTTTTTTATGGAACCTAAAGGTTCATCATCATGCTCACAGAAGACCACTACTGAATTCTACTCTGAGCCAGCTTGACCCATTCACACTTTTGCATTTTATCTTAAGATTAATTTTAAAATTAGCATCTCATCTATGCCTAGGTCACTTCCCTTAAAATTTTCTGAAAATTCTGTACACAATTCTCAATTGTCATTCAACCTATATCCCACCTGTCTCATCCACCTTTACTCAGCCCTTTGGAACCAAATGTTGTGTGTATGTGAGTGAGTGTGTGTGTGTGTGTGTGTGTACAATGTGCAGTGTGATGCTCAAAATGCTGAACATCATGTATCTGCTCTTCTGCAGTCCCAATTTAAATTCCAGTCTTCTGTAGCTCACTACAGGCATTGAATTCTGGTGACAAACGATTAGCCATTATATGAACATCATGTAAAGGAGAACTCTGTAACTGCCCTGAAGGTTTACAGGGAGCAAGGATGGAAATCTCTCAGGATGTATGGTCTTAGTTACAAATTAAGAGAACAGGCTTACACAGTTATACGTTAGGAGAATGGTCAGATTTGTGCTGCAGCCACCTTTACCCCTCCTGGCACAGCAGGAGAATCAGCAGACCATAGAACGAACACCTATCACCCTGCCCGGAGAGGAGGATGTGAGGGACAGAGAGGGAGGGGGGAGGAAATCCTGGCCTTCCAGCAGTTTCACTGAGTTATCATGCTTCATCACTATGGTAATCAGTGTCATAATTTGCTGTGAATGCATGTGACAAAGCAGAAATGCACTAAAATTTGTAACCTGGGAGACCAAGGCACCTAACTGCAGATACACATTATGAAAATATTTGCAGTACTGCTACTGCCATGTCTGCATAAAGAACACTTACCAGAGACACAACATTATTGCTGATCACACCCCCAAACAGTGTTTTGACTAGGTTCTTCAGTTCTGGTGTCATTTCCTCTAGCTTTGACACTAAATCAATAAAGAATTCAGCCATATCTTTCTGTTCTCCTGTGTTCAGTGGCTGGTGGTCCATTGTGTACACCTTGCAAAAACTCCTGGGATTATATGCTTTCCTCTCACTTTCCTAAATGCAAAAAACAAAAACAAAACACAAAGAAGTATCACACAATACATTCCTTGTTTACTTTCCTTATTTTATACGGGGGACAGGCTTACTGTGGAATCATGCATGTGTGTGGCCTCACAACCCCAAAAGAGTTTTTGAACTGTGGTATTTTCACCAGACATTAAAATTTGAGGTGGGAACAACACTAGTGCCCCTCATGCAGTCTGAGTGGCAATAAATCTCCTGACAATGCAATTCTTGTAGAGGTAATATTTTTGTAGAATGTAAAACAACATAGTGGCTGTGCAAAATCTATATTCAGGTATTTGTCTGATGGTTATTACCAATGAGCCATTGCAGGTAGCCACATTGAATTCTGTAAAAACATCATTAACATACCTATTTCTCACATGTAAAAATTACAAACAAGGTGACAACTTGAATCTCCTTAAGTTATAACTGGAAAATTTAAGGAAGAAAATGTATCAAAGTTCTTTCCAGAACTCCCTGCCTCTTGTACCAGGCAGCAGCCTTCTGTTATTACTCAACTGTTATGCTACTCTGGGGATGTTAACATCAACTAGAAGGCAATATGAAGTTCTGAGAAGCAAACATGTGAGCATAGATGCACATTCTGTGTCCACAACATACAGTGAACAAGAAAGTACTCATGCTGGTCATCTTTCTCTACCAGTAAATAAGGAAATTCTGAGTTATGAAGACGCAAAGAATAGGGGTATCACTGGAAACCTACAAGTCAGGGATGTATAAACAGTTAATATTCTAAACTATCTGCAAACTTAAAAGAGTACATCAGGTTCAAGTTTAAGTTTAAATGAAAACTTGCCTCCAGCTCACCAGCCATTAGTGACTCTTATTAACTGCATGCAGTGTGACTTTTCTGGATAATCTTCATGGTGAAATAAACATACTCTACCACTGAGGGGCATTTGATAACTTATAATGATGGCAGATCACAAGACAGGACCTATACTTTATGTGAACTGTGAACCAGAGGGAGGAAAACAGCACTTGTTATAGCCACCGCAGTTCCAAAAGTCTATGCTTCTGGAGAGATGAAGCCTTAAATTTATGTGCAGAATATCAGTATCCAAAATTTTTTGATCAAGAATAGTATCTTGCTCTATAACCATCTGATCTCCTTGCTCTATACAGACTGTCCCAGGAATCTCAAACTTTGTGCAAACATTAACAAAATAATTATGCATAAAAAAAAGTCATTAATATGAGCCCATTCACTCTGTATGAATTTTGTGAAGGTAACACTAAAGTTGTCACTGACAGATGATGATGGTGACGAAGATGACAATGACAATGATGATGTACAACACAGTTAATCCTATGCATTTGAGATGCTACCTGATGATGACCAAACATTGCTGAAACATGCAGTGGACATCAGCACCCAAGATCAATGATACCCCCCTCCTCTCCACTGCCCCAAAAAGTATAAGTATCTATACATAACAGCGTGTGGACAGCCAATATTTTAAAACACAACAGGATGCATTATGATAAGAAAAAGACACATGCTTCATTTATATCATGAAATGAGAGAAAACTTTCCTTTGCTTAGAGAGTAAAAGCATGTGAAAAGTGTGTGCAAAGAAGAAGCAATCTGAGTTCCAATCAATAAATTTGACTGTTTACACATCCCTGTAGAAGTCTACTGTACATTCTCCAAGACAGCATTTATAACATGTAGCTTATTCCTACTTACAAGAAGATATGCAAACATCCTCTGTAACTCTCTAAGTGTATGCTCATGTTTGCTATTGTTATCACACTTTGCTTGAAGGATTGAGGTGCGAGCCTGTGGCATCATTAGAGATGCTGCATACAAGATGCCATGTAACAGGTTGCACCAAGGTTGGTAAGACCTACATAGCCACAGTCTGAGCGCCCATCTTCATGTGGCCAGTAGTCCCACGGGTATGGTGAATTCGGTCCTGAAACAGTTACCAAAATTCCTTTGGGATCCAAGTATTGGTCACATCCAATATGTCTACTTTCCTGTTACATAAAACTCTTCCCAAGAAAACTAGCTACAATGAAAACCCTTTAAGATGACACCACTTATATTTTCAACCCTGAACATGAACACAATCTGGTCCCAAAATTCTCCCATACATTTATGGATATTTCACTCCTTTCATACACTTTCATTTGAATGGATTTCATACCTAAAAAGCATAAAGAAACAAAAGAATCCAATATTTTACCCACTTGATTATTTCCCAAATTTGGCTTGCTACTTCATCATCCACCTTAATTTCCCTCAAGTGTGCACGTAAACATTTGGTACGCACAGTTCACAGAGTACAACATTCTGTTCTCTTGTAAGCTACTTCACATGAGTGAAGTGTATTGGTTTCATACATCATTTCTGCAAGCAAACAGCCTTACCATTTTAAGTGTCCGTGAAACATATTTAGTGTGTAACAAAGCAAATAAAAATGTGCATGGTTCAAATTGACTCTAAGCAACAGCAATGAACAAAGCACATTAGATATCATATTTTACAGCACAGGCTATTTAAATGTTACTATACTTTTAATAGGGATTATATATCTCCTGGTACTAAGTGGTTGGCAGGCATATTTTCAACTCTCTTGTCATTCTGGAATATCAGGTGTTAAATCTCCTGCTTCTACAGGGCTGGCAGCCATATTTTAAGTATTAGGTAATGGCATCTATATCAAGAGTAGTCTTGTGGGACATGATGCCATGTATGGTGGTACAAATTTACCAGCTTCTGGAAGAACCTGCCACCTCCATCTTCTACCTTTAAGCCAGACACAGCAACGTTTCCTAAAGTGTTGGTATATTTATAGCACATCACACAATATCATAGTAATATATATGGTCAAGAACATTTACTTTCCGGATATAGCTGTGAAAAAAGATGATCATATTAAAAGT
Organism: Reticulitermes speratus; assembly: GCA_021186555.1. NCBI lineage: Eukaryota > Metazoa > Arthropoda > Insecta > Blattodea > Rhinotermitidae > Reticulitermes > Reticulitermes speratus. The sequence goes on from JAJKFL010000006.1 coordinate 23,357,472, forward strand.
GTATCATATTTTTACTACTGTTAGTACCACACACATGTAACACATTGTGTTCCTGACATCCTCACAAAGTTGAGACCTCAACAATTTAGTTCCTTTAAATTTCTGTAATGGGCAGGCAGACAGACAGACACTTGTATGCACCATCAAGGAAGCAACAAATTAATATGAGGAAAGGTCACAGAGACCCTGTCATAACAGTGACAGAGAGGAAAAGGAATTATTTGCAGGGAGCGGCCCACCAAGACTGAACTGTCAATAATACACACACAACCATAATTCATTACTGTATTAACAGTAGCTGTAGTGTTATCATTTAAGCCACTGCTTCCCAAACTTTTTCCTTCATTACCCAAAACCACTTATCAGAAAGTCCTTTTTACCCAATGCAGGTAAAACACTAACTGCACAGAAAACATATTTGACAAGTGAAGAGAGATTGGTAAAAAATAGGAAGCAAACAATATGTTTGATGCAATGTCTTTATTTTAAACATCTCTAAACATTTTAGCAGCCACAAAAAATTTGGTAATTATTCACCATGAATATTTCATCATCCAGGTCCCAGCTAACGAGTTTAATGCCACTGCTCCATCTTATTTACTAGTTCCTGAAAATTTGGAACTATTGGAGACAAATTTTAAAGTGTATTCCGAGGTGTGTCGTTACCCAAAGAAAAACCACTTTTGCCCAATTTTGGGTAATTTACCCAGGTTTGGGAAGCACTGATTTAAGCACTGTATGCACAAACATACGCTCTGTGTTAATAACCTGCACTGAACGAGAACGTACTCATGCTGTCCACCTTTGTTTACCAGTGAATAAGGAACTTCTGTGCTATAAAGACACACAGAAAATGGGTGTCACTGGAAATGTAGGCATTAACAAATTTTCAAATTCAACAGCAGCAAATGCACCTGAAGTGTTACATATCTGTCAGCTTGTTTCCTTTTACCATGACAAGTGCTACTGAGCAGGTGCCTTAGAAGTAACAAGTCCAATGTGTTCACATCAAAAGATTTGAGTTTATACACTACATGCTGTGAACAGTGTGCTGACGGAAGCTCCACAGTACCGCAGGTTGGATTACAACTACAACATGGTAAAAACAGGAAAAGTAGTCACAACTATGTTTGTTTGTTACATATTTTCATTCAATACTTTCATTTTAAAAATATCATTAAGTCCATTGAGTTCATCACAACCGTTTCACTGTAAATTCAGTCCATTTCAAATATTCACAACCTATTTCTCTGTGCTATATTTTAATATCAGACTACCATCCATGCATTAAGCTCCAAATGGTTTCATTCCACAAGGCCTGCCAACATTTTGTAAGCAATTACTGCTACACAAACCACTCATCACAACCATCTTGATTTGACCATCCTACTAGCACTGTGTAAAAAGCACAACTGTGTAGCTTCTACTCAAGCAATTTTCTGATTCCCGTTATTTCGTATTTCTCAGGTCCACAATTTCTCTTCAGTATTTGTCTGAAGTGTCCTCTATACCTGTTCTTTCATCAGACTGAAACCAGGTTTCATGCCAGAACAAAAACCAGTATATAACAGTATTATATCACCCATCAGTATGTGGGATAATAAACAATATGGTTACACTTGCAAATGAAGTACAAAACCCTGCACTTGGCAATTTGTTGCTCTCAGAATTTACCTGGCTTGTGCTGAGCCAGAAGCTTCTCATGAAGTTGTCTGTAGTTACTTGGGCAACTCTTCACCATTTCTACAAGAAGATCATATGCTGAGGAGCGTGACAACTGTGATTTGCACTTTGGAACATAACGTTTTCGAGGATTTGGTAATGCAAACAAGAAGTCAAACACCTGAAAACAGAAGTGAAATATTTAACCACAGATGAAGGCCTTGTTTTCTTGTAAACACTGTACTAAAAGCAAACAACAGTAACAAAAATAACTTCATATAAGTAATTTAAGATACTGCCTTGGAATTTGCATGGTGGGAGTGAGGAAAACAATGAAACCTTCAGGATAACTAATGTGTTGCCAACATTCAAACAGACCCCTCCCAAATACAAGCCAGAAGCTCTGTCATGAAACACCAATTGGATTTCATATTACATCTGTCAATTTCGAGGTAAGACCATGTAAGCATGAGAATTTTTGTGTGAAATTTGAGATTCTCATAGTGGTGTCACTGAAAATTCAAGTCTTCTGGGATGTGACAAAGTGTTGTTGGGTGAGCAGATTCCACCATTTGAACAGACTGTAATGCCTTCATCTTCAGGGTCAGCACTGCTTTAACTGCTCACCGAATGACTCAACGTCACATCCCAAACACTTAAATTCTCCAGAAACTCAATATACAAAGTTGATATCAATCTAAACACAACTAAATTCTATTTTATTTAATAGAACGACATGTTTCAGCCTAGGCTAGGCCATCCTCAGGTTTACAAACAGTTTTAAAAACATACTGAGGTAGAATGTACAAATAATTCTACAATGTTTAAAATTGGTTAAAATAAATTAGAACATAATGTGTCAATTGGAGGCTTAGCAACAATTTTTTACAGTTTTTTTATAAAGTAATTACTTCCCTTAACAGTCCAAAGTTGTCATGGCACTATCATCAGTCTGGATGCCTCGATGTTTGTAACGTATGTTAACCAGGATAGCAGGTTCTCTTCCCTCATTAACACGAGTAATTAAACAACTTACCTTCAAAACCCATATTGTATGACAGTTATATTTATTGAAATGTAATTAAACAACTTACCTTCAAAATCCATACCATACGACACATACATTTACTGAAAGTGTGAGTAATTAAATGACTTACCTTCAAAACCCGCATTATAAGATAGTTACATACATTTACTAATTGCATTATCTGTGTTACACAGGCAAAACACTAAAAACATAATACACAGCTATCCAGTTATGTACTTCCCGCATTGGAAGTGAGCTGTTTATGTGGGAAGAGAATCTGCTATCCTGGTTAACATACATGATAAACATCGAGGCATCCTGACTGATGATAGTGCCATAACAACTTTGGACTGTTAATGGAAGTAATTACTCACTATACACAACTGTAAACAATTGTTGCTAAGCCTCCAATTGACATACAATGTTCTAATTTATTTTAACATTTTAACCAATTTTAAACATTATAAAACTATTTGTACATTCTACCTCAATATGTTTTTAAAATTGTTTGTGAACATGAGGATGGCCTAGCCTAGGCTGAAACATGTTGTTCTATTAAATAAAATAGAATTTAGTTGTTTAGACTGATATCAACTTTGTATATTGAGTTACTGAGTAACAGAACAGCATGTGACACTTAAAAAAAATCTCCACGAGTTTTTCTTAAAAAGTGTGTGATAATATGGAATTCTAAGACAGAAAAAAAAATTTCACACACGCGAAAATTATTTTGTGGAAAATTTTAATTCTACACATACAAAAATGGAGGTAAGAGACACTGAATGTGCGAAGGATGGGACATGACACATCCTTTATATTGTTTTCTGCAGCAGAACCACACAGAGATCACTTCATGCACTACAAAGAGGCTGGTTAAATTAGCCTATCAAACACCCCAGAAATGGAGAACTGGAAGGACAAAAGGATATTGTATTACACAGACTGCCATAATAAAAATTAACACCTTCTGTAAGCAGATTTTATTTTTTCCTCAAAGATTCATTCATTCTGTAGTCTGTCTTACGACAGGTCCGTAGCCTCTTCCAAAGCGAGTTCTCCACAGGGTGCGATCTAGTGCTTCCTCTTTCAATTTCCAGTATCTTTTCTTTTCCTTAAGGTCATCCAGTAGCTGCTTACGTCTTCTCCCTCGTCGTCCCGTCATTTCTATCCTTCCTTCTAACTTTCCTTCAATCACGTGTTTCAGAAGGCAGTTTCTACGCAAGATGTGACCAATCCAGTTAGCCTTTCTTCTTTTTATTGTATGTAGTATATTCCTCTCCTCCTTGACTCTGTGTAATACTTCTTCATTTCTCACACGATCGGTCCAACTGATCTTCTCCATTCTTCTCCAGCACCACATTTCAAAACTTTCCAGATACTTCTGATCTACTTTCCGAAGTGTCCACGTTTCAGCACCATACAAAGCTATGCTCCAAATGTAGCACTTTACTAGTTTCTTCCTTAAATTTAATTCCAGTTTGCTGGTGAAAAGATTTTTCTTCTTGTTGAATGCTGTTTTTGCCATGGCAATTCTGGATTTAATTTCACGTGTACACCTTGCATCACTTGTTATCATGCTACCCAAATAATTGAAATATTCCACATTCTCCAATTGTTTTTGATCTATCATAATTTTCATTGGGGATGGTTGCCTTGAGATTTTCATTACTTTAGTTTTTCCCACATTCATTTCCATTCCATAGCGTCTTCCAATTTCAATTAGTCTATCAATCATGCCCTGTAGCACGTTTTCTTCTCTAGCCAGTAGCACAAGGTCATCTGCATATTTCACAGTGCGAATTACTTGTCCTCCTATTTTGAAGTCTCCAAACCCTTCAAGAGCTTCCTTGGTAAGGTACTCGCTGTATAAGTTGAACAGAATCGGTGACAAACAGCAACCTTGTCTAACTCCTCTTCCAATCTTCACACTTCCTCAAAGATTATCACCTCTTAAATACTGACAAATTTGCCACCTAATTCACATTCAGCAAACTTGAGGGGGGGGGGGGAATTATTGTAAACATGAACTGAGAAGTACTATTTGCTGTCAGGCGATGCTTTGTGGTTATCATTCACAATCGGTTATGACTGTAAAAACAGTAAATCTGCATTTGGAAATTTTATCAAATTTGGGGGTGTGATTTCAAGCTTCGGCTATGGTGTAAATGAGATCTTCACTCTTCTTGGATGTTACAAGTGTAGATTGGTAATCAGTTGAAGATGTTTCAGGACAAACTATTGGTTCCATCTTCATGGGTCAAGCAGCCCAAATACAGCATAATTGGTAGTTAGGTGCTGATGTTTCAGTACAACCTATCTTCAAGGGTCAAGCAGTCCAAGAAGAATTACGTCTTGGACTACTTGACCCTTGAAGATGGGACAGACAGGTTGTCCCAAAATGTCAGTAACTATCTACAAATTTATGCTGCGTTAACATACTAGAAGAACGAAGATATCGAATTTCAGGGCCTTCAGAAAATAAAATAGTTCCTTATGTATACACAACAACAGGAAATAACATACCTGTGCTAGGAAGTCCTGACCTTCTTTACTTGTTTTAAAAGGTGGATTATGTTTCATGACATTGGACATGAGGTTCAACAGGCCAATAAGTCCATCATCTTCTACAGTATTGTGTCTAGTTTCAAGGTATTCTCGAGCCAAGATGGAATCTGCTAGTTTCTTTGCCAAGCCATTGATATCAATTACACAGTTTTGAGGATCTTCAATACTTTCTGCAAAACAGAAACCTTATTCAAAATGCAGAGAAACATTAACAGGACCTATATTTACATGCACTTTATTTTTAATATCAAATTACAAATCAACATATTACAATTTATGTAAATCCTTGGTAATTACAAATTTCACTGTTCTTCTTGGCACTATTTTAAAAAAATGTTTGTTCTAATCATACACAGTGATCCTAACGAAATGGTTCTCCACTATCACAAATAAGTTTACAGGACACGAAAGCAGAGACAACAATACAAACTCTTGCAATTAAAACACATTCAAATTACTCCAGAATCTCAGGCCAGGTAAGTTTGCCTAATGTGAAAAAGGTTTACTGTCATAAGCGAAGCTAATCTACTCACATGAATACAGAGATTCTTGGAAAATGGTATGTGGTACTTCCCAATTCAAATTTTGAAGGTTAAACATAAAACTCCTCAAATGCACACAAATGTTTCAGCAGAAGTTCCTCTTTGGGGAAAATGTACCTTCCATAACAAAAATCATTGAATTTCATCCCAGTATAATAGTAATTTCTGTATTTATTCAATTATTTAGCATTTCATGGTCATAAACTGTTCAGATCTTGATGCTGTGAAATTCAATCCTATGACTAACTACATAGCGCAGGATACTCCTTCAGCAGCTGATAATTATTGAGCTAATGATGAAACTTACAGCTTTTTTGGAACTAAAGATTTATTCCCATATTAACAAACACCAGCCACTTAAGCTACCTGAAGTTAATGAAATCCATTCTATTCTCCACAACCTATTTCCCTAAGATACACTTCAATATTACTCCCCCAGCTGTATCTCCCAAGTGCTCTGCCTTTCAGATTTTCCAACTAAAATTCTGTATGTATTTTTAATTACCAAACATTATATATATTCTAACATTCTAACATACATAATAAAACAAATTGTTTTTATTATACAACCTTTAATAAGAACATCACTAAGGCTATCCACCAGACGACACAGCAGCCAGAAATAATCTCGGCAAGCAGGGCCATATGGTTCCTTCCCATCCTCTGAAGGATGATGGAGTGCCTGTAATAGCAGAGATTATAGCATACCTCGGCTACTTTCCAGTTCTCAATTATATGACAACAATGCCAACCACCTACATGATGGATTGTTTATTTATATTGCACTACATGGGCAATCTTCATTTACCACTACCTCAATGCAACACTTATTAGAATATGACATGCTGCCTCTTCATATGCTGTAAATTTCATTATCTGGGTGCAACACACCTAGAAATCTTATTCACAGTTTCACAATTATACTACTCACAGACCTTTCAATATCATATTTACTGATGTGCCATACACACACCTTTAACTTAAAATTAGCATTTAGAAAAATGAGGGGCAGGTCTTACAATGGAATTTAATTTCTGAACAGGTGGCTCAACATTTTGGTATTAACAATGGATTCACTGCAATAGTATTTAATGTGTGCTGTACCACACATCTCCATTCAATAAGCACAGAGACAAACATGTGCCTTGATAAAATTTCTATCAATGCGCATTCATTTTGGAAAATGCAATTAAAAAATGGATGCAATGTGGCAATACAATAAGGGACTTTATGCCCAGAATTCAACAATGCTCTTCCTTGATAAACTGAGATAAAAATGCCCCTTGATAATTCTGTTCAATGTGTTACATTTTGCGAAAAATGTGAGCTCCCAATTACTGTACTGCCATATTACATACAATTTTATAGAATTTATGCATTGGCCAAATTTTATCAAAGGGATATTTTTGTCTCTATGTTCATGAGGGAACTGCATGGACTCTACAGGTGGATTTCCAAAAACAATGTATACTTTAAATCAGCAGTCACAGTTCTGCAACAGACTTGTTACGACTATTACTACAGCAAAATGGTCAGTCAGGACAGAAGCAGCATCGTTAAACAACCTAAGATTCAATCAACCCATCTCTCATATTTATGAAAGCAAAAAGACTGAAGCTGTTCAAGAACAGGGTGCTGAGAAACATATCTGGGCCTAAGAGACAGAAAGCAACAGACAGACTAAATTACATAACATGGAGCTGCATATCTACTCCCTGCCAAATATTATTAGGATAATGAAATCAAGGAGGAGATGGGTGAGGCATGTGGCATGTGCAGGGGAGAAGAGACAAGAACACAGGGTTTGGTGAGAAAATGTGAAGGGAAGAGACCACTTGTAAGACCTAGGTATAAATGGGAAAATAACATTAAAATAAATTTTAAACAGAAATAAAGGAAGGGGATGGACTGGATTCATCTGGTTCAGGGACAAGTGGTGGGCTCTTGTGAGTTCAGTAATGAACTTTTGGGTTCCACAAAATGTGGAGAACCTCTTGACTAGGTAAGAACCTATCAGCTTCTCGAGAAGCATTCTGCTCCATGGAGTTGTTACGTTAAGAGTTTGTGGAAGTACAGGTTAAGCGGGAAAAGGGTGGCGCTGAACCATCAATCAACCCTACCGTAGCTCGTGATTCTTGATGAACACATATTGCCTATGCAGCACTCACCTCCAGTTTCTGTGGTCTCATGCTTTCTGCAATGACCATATATTCCAAGAGGTGGCTCAGCATGTGTGCAGTGACATTGAGGCCTGTATTAGCTGCAGGAACTGGAGAGGAAGAAGAACCAAGACAGAGACGATACAGGGCAGTGCACACTTCACGTCGCACAGCAGGTTCTGGGTCTTCTAGCACCAACCGTTGCAGCCAAGTGGGGAAGTGAGGAGCAGCAAACAGAGCCTGTCTTACTTGCTCACCCGAGTGCACCCACGACACAAGCAATGCCATGGCATAATGTACCACCTGGGAAGGGAAGTGCAAGTACCCAAATGATTACTCAAGTTCTGCTGTGGGCTGCATACTGCACCAGGAACATGTCTGCAGGTGGATTATGGCATGATCTTCCCTGAAATATTTTGAATGATGTGAAAAAATTGCCTTTCTTACAGAATTTCTTTTAAAAAAGAAAGATTTGAACAATGTAACTGATATGAGAATCCAAGGAAAACATTTTCCTTCAACTGATTCCAATGTGCAGACTGTTTGTTGCTGCTACACTACCAAATCTGGCCACCACTCAGCATTATAGTTGGGGAACACAGCTCTTGGTATCAGCTTCAGATGGGAAGTACAGAAAATATGGCACGTGGCATCTTTTCTCTCCACCCCATTTGACAGTCCCCTACCCATATGACATGCATAACAGAGTTCTACATATGACAACATACACATTACATAGGAAAAAAAATTCAGCCACCACTCGTTAATATACAGGGATGGCAAGATGCTATGTTACCTCCATACTTATACAAATTTTAGGATACTGCAAAAAAAAATCATCAGGTGCTGTCAGGTCTGGACTGCAAGCTGGCCAAGGAAGAGCAGCAGGTGAGATTACTGATCCACCATTTCATGGAAATGTCATGATAAACTCTAACAGAGACAACAGAATATGCAGGAGCACAATCTTCATGGAACCACTATTTCTTCAATCCCTCCTTCACTAACTTTAGTGTCACCTTCTGAACATCTTCGTATGTGGCACCACTGACAGGCCAATAAAAAAAAAAGAAGAGAAGGGGGGGGGGGGGGGGGGGGGGCAAACGAATGCACACCTGTCATTCCTGCTCATATCATGACACGCAGGAAAATGTATTCCAACTGCAAAGTAAAACACGGGTTGTGCTTGGCCCAGAATATTACATTTTCAGCTTGAAGCTCTAAGGACATGACATATATGGATGGACTCTGTACATGCATGGTTACCAAGTTACAAGTAATAAGCACACTTTTCAGTCAAAGTGCAATTCTGAAGTAACACAACTTCTTGCCCTGCACTTGGCCATACAACAATACAGAATTTGTAGGAAAATCAATTATAATGGTGATATAGGATACACACAAAAATTGTACACAAACATGTATGTTACCAAAGAACATATAATGGAATTTAATTAAAAACAATAGGTAGAACAAGACTTACATTGTAAATGTCAATATTAGAAGAAACATTAGCAACTGATAACATACCTGAGCTCTGCCCCAGAATCCTGTTTTATAATGGTTTGGGTCTCTTGGAAGAGATGCTTCATGAAGAATGCCCGTTAACTGAGCCATCACGGAGTCAACATTCATCATCTGCAACATTGCCTGAAAGAAAAAACAAGTAAGACATATTAAAATCATCCAAATGAAAAACAACCTCTTGAAATATCTCAAAACTGCATATGGTTTCCATGTTGGAATTTTTAAAAATCAGGACTTAAAAATTTTACATTGTCACAATGGTTTCACCTTTCAACTGAATTTCATGAAAAGCAGCTGATATATTCAGGTCATGTGGGGCACAGACTTCACAGCATATCTCGTAAGACACAACCATTTTTCTTTTGAAAAATATAACCTCAAACATACAGGATGTCCCTTGTCTCATGCCCCTAAGCATGGCACATTCATCAAACAGAAAGCCCATAATGGCCAGGAGATCCCACGACAGCTGCAATGCGCAGGGACATGATAAAAGGACCACACATATTTCAAGATATTTTTGATTAGAAATAACTGATTCTTCACTCACTTCATTGAGTTTTGGTATGACCAGTTTATCAGAGCTTCCTTTGCGAAACCGCCTGGCCCGTTTGTTGCGAAGATTATCAGGGACTTCATGTAAGATATCTCCCTCCTCTGAAGACACACCCAATTGGCATAGCAATTTCAGCAGACATGCCAGGCAGTCTTGCTGCCACTCACTGCTATCACCACCTGACCTCTGCAGTACACCTGCAAAACCATCCTTCATGAATAAACTCTTACTACTTTATATTTCTTGACAGGATGGAGTACATGGCATAGGGTATCCCACAAAGCCCCTCTTGCTTCCATATTTGCCCTCAGTGACCAGAATGCCATTATGCTATTCAAAGATTCATTGCCATACACCCATTATATCTACAGTTAAGGAAATACCAATATGATCAATTAATTAATTATTAATCCAACAAATGCACTACACTATTTTAGTGTTTTCCACAAGAAAACACTAAAATAGTGTAATGCATTTGTTGGAATAAATAATTAATTAATTACTGAAATGCACGGTACAGATAATATAAAAAACCAATATGATCATTTGGGTTATGTTTATCTTCAGTTTCTACATTTTGGTTTCAACTTGTTTAACATGCCGACAATCAAGCACAACCTCTGTGGGTCTAAATCATTCTTTAGTAGGTTCACTATTGCTTGTAATTATTCTTAGAAGAGTTTTATTTAGACACTGATGGCCAGCCCAAGGAAGGTTTGCTTTACTAACCTTCTGTGTTGTTCTCGTTCTGTATAATCATAAGTTATATGGTATCACCTGTAAACATATACTGGGAAGATGAATACCGCATGCTGTAGAGCGAACAAAAATTTTGATACATAAAGTCCATTAGTTTCCATTCACATGGTGAATACTGGGTTTGATACGTTAACCCTAACAAACCAATTCACATTTGCCAAGAAAGTGCTTTACCAGCACAAAAGACAGAGAGGGAGGGGATTCTAGCAAAAATCCTGCACTTCATCACAACACATGTTGAAATGTTGCTGAGGAAGCTCAAGACACTGTTCAGTGTTATGGACTTTAATATTATTCTGAAATTTGGAAATCTGTGATCATTAAATTTTACCACTAAGGATCTAAGTTTCAGGCTAACAGAATACACCACGCCAACAAGAATGTAATTAATGGGTGTCATATGCCATAATACATGCAGGAAGTACCTGACGTGAAGATATCAAACAGGTGTCTCAAGCCACCCTGCTGTATAAACATTTGACTCCAATTTCCACCTGAGGGTGACTCCTTACTTCCCTCATGAGTTGGACTGTTATTCACCTGCAAAAACTTTAATCATTACTAATACAAACAACAAATCTGGTAAGTCACAGCAGACTAGGATTTCCTGTTCACTATGACATCAAACTCATGATCTTCTGTTTAAGCCATGTTAATGACAATTTTCATATACTGGGAAACCCCCATTTAATTTGGATAAAAAAAGAGGAACAACTTACACGTAATAAATTTAACTGTGAGTTAAGAGGCCTGTGATTAATTCAACATTACAGAACATTAAATAAAGAAATATGAAATCGAGGTTTCACTATACAAATTAAGGTTACTTTCCTTTATGGTAGATCCTTCATGATAAGATAAAACTTTAGACCGACCAGACATAAACTGCTATAACCTCTATGCCATTCAACACAGCAAAGGATGAGATAATGAGGCGAGTAACAGAAGCAGAAGGTAAGAGAACACCAAGCATGGTATATGAGGATGACATATTTACATCAGAAAAGGGCAAAAGTACTGCAGAAATTAAATTTACTAGGATTTTTAAACAGTATAAAGATTTTGGATTAGATGCAAGTTTACATGAATGTATGACCATGAAAACATGCTGCAAGAAAGACATGAAAAAGTTACAGCATAATAAGCATAAAATAAAGACAGTGAAAAGCTTTAACCAACAGAACTTTCAGAACTAAGAAGAAATTCAGAAAAATTTTACCCACTTTGCGATATACTCAGGAAGTGGGAAATGGTTAAGGGAAAAATACGTCCATTTTAAAGTTACTCAATGCCAATATCAGTAACCAACGAATGGACAGACAAAACAACCAAACAAACAAACAAACAAACACAGAACAAGCTACATAAACAGCTAACTAACTAACTAACTAACTAACTATATGGAGCAGAGTCCTGACTGCACATCTAACAGTTAGTCAGCCAGTTAACAAATTCCAGGCATCTTAGATACCACCAAGAACCTGTTACAAAAAGTCTGTGTAATGTTCTTGCCTAGTCTGAGTGTTACAAACAGTAGGAGAAAAGGGAAGGCATGATGTAAGTATACAGAAAGTCCCTGACTTACGTAAGTGGATCGTTCCGCAACCCTATGCGTAAGTCGATTTTTACGTAACTCGGAGCCATGTTTTATTATACAGCGCATACACAAAAGAATGGTGCGGTTTCAAAAGTGAATAAAAAATTTTCTCACCTTACACGGGCACAACATACACCGTCAGCGGCGGCAACTGTCCAAGTTTCTCATTTGGTAATTACAGTCCTTCAATGTGTGCACCCTGGGTCACACGACACACATCCACACGGTAATCAAACTCATCCCAGACCCGGTGTAGCATGTCCGCTGTAATGGCCTGCAGTGCATGCGTTATCCGATCTTCCTTTACACAAGCATCCAGTTTCTACAAACTGTCGGTACCACCTGCTTATGTTATTCTTGTGTGGTGCGTCTTTTTTAAACCGTGCACGAAACTCACGCTGCACTGTAATCACAGATCTGGACACCTCAAAATGGAGCACACAGAAAGCCTTCTCCTGCTGCAACGCCATCTTTGAAACTGGCCCAGCGGCCACGCAGTAAGCATGAGAAGCGAACTGCTGGTAGCGCATGAGAAACTTGGACAGTTGCCGCCGCTGACGGTGTATGTTGTGCCCGTGTACTGTGAGACATAAATTTTTTATTCACTTTTGAAACCGCACCATTCTTTTGTGTATGCCCTGTATACCTTATACACAATAATAATAATAGATATAATAATAATTAATAATAACTTTAATAACAATTAATAAAAACATAATAATAATAATTAATAATCAATACTGGAGTCACTGTTGTGTTCAATTGAGGCAGAGGCAGGGGTGGGTGTGGTGGTGGTTGGAGTGGTAGTAATAGTGGTGGTAGTGGCACAAGAAGTTTTTTATGTAAGTCCGGATCTACGTATGTTGGAGCTACGTAAGTCGGGGTCCGTCTGTATATGGTACATTAGTGTACTAGTAAAAAATCTGAGTGCACTAATACAAGCTGTATTATAATACAGATACTATTTGATAAGTCTCTTGACACACATGTTATTTTGCCTGAAGAGTGAATTTATGAAAATTTAATTTGAAAACTCTCAGAATTAAGGACCAATATCTGTTCAGAGTATTAAACACCTGAGTATGCATGTGTAAGCTCAATGAACTTACCGAAGATTTGTTCTTTTTGATTGAAGCATTTGGCCGGCTGAGAGATTCCACAATATACAGGGAGTACATAAGCTTCTGAGGACTAGCAGGATCCAGAAGCTGTTGGAGTGAAATGTTTTCTGAATTCTCAAGCTGCTGAAACCCTTGCAGCAGAATTGGGCTGGTTGGTAGTAGAGTTAGGATATCCCATACACGTCGAGACAAAACCTGTGCTTTGGTGTGCGGTATTTGATGCTGAAGCAATACAAAATCACATTTGTAACTATAACAAGCAGGACTGTGCACAAAATTTCAGACAACCAGCTGGAGGCCACCCCACAAATCAATACTTGGCGGCCCTCTTATAATTATTTGTGAAGTTCCTCCCAGATCTCATTGCAGGGATCCAGAATAATGCCTTGTGACAGGATCAGCATTCAGTCCGAAACACAAACAACAAATTTTAGTATTCTGTACGCCTGGGGATCTCCCTGACCCACTGGCCACAAACACTCCTCCCAGCCACGGGCATTATGGGGGCCATATCTATGCCCTTCATCTTACATCATGCCATCTGCCAGCCATTACTGCTTTATGAGGGATGATATAGCCACTCTGTCTCTTCTATACACTTTCTCAGCATTAATGTCACCATCGGGCCTGTTTTTGCTTAAAGAAATAAAATTGTTCCATCCATATTTTAGTTGAACATCCCTAGCAACTTCAATCATACTGTGGCCATCTGGGTTATGACACTATACAGTCTTGCATGGCAAAGTCACAATTTATCATAAATCTGTTGCTAGAACACAATCTATAGTGTGTGTGTGTGGGGTAAAATGTGGCAGGGAACATTTCAAATACACCTTCAGCATTCTTCTTGAATTGTTCACAAATTTAAAATTTAGGGAAATTAACCAAGCAGACACACCAAAAGTGTTATGCCTGGTGGACATTTCATATTGTTTATTACTGTTGTCATAGCTATTATTCTAAGTCCCTTTTTAATATAATTATATTTTTTATAAATCAATTTATATCTTAACAATGTCACTAAGAAAAATAAATTACTGTTGGAAAAAGGCAATAATGACACCACAAGCTCTTTCCTTCAAACACTGAGAATGCCCAAAAGAAAACTTACTCCACCCTTCACTGAAGTCTTCATTGAACTCAATGTCTGCATCAAACTGAAAAGCTGTTCAAAATACTGTGGCTGAAGAAGCAGCAATGTCGGCAAACTTTCACGTGGAGGTGGTGGCAGGGCAGATGGAATGTCTAAAGAATCACGCTTCTTTTGCTGCCTAGAAGCTCCTACTGATATAAATACCATCTGTAATATAAAAAAAAACTTCCCCTGTATCATTAAACAGCTGTCATATATTTACTCTAAGAGTAGTAAATGGTCTGAAATACGTGAGGAGGAAGGAAAGCATCAAAATCACGCATGTGCAAACATTAAACCAACATGAAACTCAGAGTCCACACATAAGTGAGACCTCTGGGATGAGATAAAAAAATACAACACTTGAGTTGGAAAACGTAAAGAAAAGAAACCATCTAGGAGACCAATGTGTACATGGAAGGTTAACATTAAACTGATTTTAAAGAAACATGGCATGATAGTATAGACTGGAATCATCTACCTCATGATAAAGTTGAGTGTCAGGCACTTCTGAATATGGTAATAAACCTTATGTTCCACAATGCAGCAAATTTTTTAACTAGCTAAGTGACTATTAATTTCTGAAGAATTCTTGCTTTTTGAGTAGGTGTGACCTCATAATTCAATCTCAAATACATACTTCCCATTTGTTTAATAATTCACAAAGGCCTTAAAAATATGAACATACAGCAACAAATCTCATGTACAAAAATTTGCAATATGGAACCCTAAGCTGAAGTAACCTGAACTTTAAAACTGAGATAAATGAAACAAAATAAGGCGTTCTAATGTCTCAACCATGGGTCTCCAACCTGGCAAGCCACACATAGCCTGAAGCCACATCTGTAGATTATGTATATACTATAAAAATTACACAATAATTTAGGCAGTTGGTATACCACTTATTGTAATTTTTACACATGCAGCCCTCAGATCAGCCCACAATAATGGTTGTGGCCTGTTGTCAAAAAAAGGTTGGCTGCCTAAGGTCTCCACCAACCACACATTCAAAAACATAGTACCAAGTGTGGCATGCTCTTGTCTCTTATTGGTATAAATTTACTGTACACCACACTGCATATAACACAAAATTTTGTGATTTACAAAGGTCCCCTTACAGTGAAGTCAAAAATAGGCAGCTACACTGGGTTGGCTGTAAGGTCAGGATGGAGGGTGAAGGAGCACATACAGAATTCTGGGTGGAGATAACATTTTTGAGACATTTCCACTTGGAAATCCATGATGATGGAAGATCATTCTAACTAGCTTATGACTGTGTCCAATGGTAGGCTGTGATATCAGTGCTGTTGAAACTGGGTTCTGCTACCAGAGTCTAACAGTTATACATCATAAAGAAGGAAATTTCACAAAACAATTTCAGATTATTTTATGGTCTATGATGTCTTTTCTATGACAAACCATTTCCCCGAGAGGTATAAACTGAACTTCATACACAAATGGAGAAACAACAGACCTAGTCACTACACCAACTATGCTACCCTGGATCCAACCATTTGTACTGTTTAAATTCACTGTATCCAAACAATAAAGGGCCAGATAGTTTAAATACCCTTTACACGCTGCATTTTACTACGTTACACATGGCAGGGGATATTTAATTTTATCACACTCTACTGTATTAATCTCAGTAAGGAACTAAATCAGAATCTAATATCTAAGCTACAAACCTGAAGATCCTTGAAGCCCATTTCCTGTAATGTCTTCTCATCAAATTCTGTTGTGAGTTCCTGTCCCTGCGTGATCATTCTGATAGGTCCCTCAGTAAGAAGTGACCCCAAGACAGGAGTGCTGCCTGTAGGGGCAGAGCTATTTTTTTCGCTGGCACACTTTGCTTGTAGCGTCTCCCACCATTTTGATACTTCTGCTCGCAAGTCTGCGACATAATCACTGCTCAGTAACTCAAGTGTTCCTTTCTCAGCCATGCCAGCAGGTTGTATTACCACACGTAGTGGCACACAACCTCGATCTCCTATCATCAACTGCACATGGCTGCCCACTCCTTGTCCTTCCAGTGCCCATCTTCGCAAGTGATATGCATATCTTCAGACAAGAGAATTGAAATCACAAATTTACCACAATAAATCCACTTTTAATTTCTTACGTTATTTCTCCTACACACCACCCCGTTAACAGCACTTGTATTACATGCCATGTAAAACTGACAAACAGATGCAACTGTCTTATTTTAATCCCTGTAACTAGAACAGAGCCGATCCTGGAGGCCATGCAGTCTAGGCACAGGTCTGAGGCCACTCGACTGCTGAGATCATGGGTCGAAATCCCACAGCACAGTGGGTGAAACTACCTGAAAACCTGGCCAAAATTCGAAATTCCCGAGTTCACAAAAATGCCTTAACGACCGTATTCTGAGAAAATACAAACATTGGAATTCTCTGAACTGCCAGTGCTTTTTTAATTCTCGTGCGATTACCTGAGTTACAGTTGGTGGTAGCTGATGCTTGTGGTGAGTCAGGACTGTGACGCGTTAACGCACCGAAAAGACAAAGGTGTTTCATATTTTTTTCTTGTTCTTCTGTTGTGTGAATTTTACAATTTGAGAATGTCTCGGCAGCTGAGGGAAAGTACTTTACAATATACATTTTTTAAATTGATAATTATAAAGTGTTATCGATATTTTAAATTCAGTACTACAAGTATGCATGGCCCTCGGGTTGACTCAGCCTCTAACAGAAATGAGTACCAGGAATCTTTCCTGGGGGGTAAAGGTGGCCGGTGCGTAGGGCTGACAACCTTACCACCTTCATGTGCCGATTGTCTAGAAATCTGGGAGCCTCAACCTCCTGGAACCCTAAGGGCCTGTAATGGGATTGCTTTACCTTTTTACTACAAGTATGCATTGCTAAGTGTTTTGTGTTGCACACCAAAATTTGAAAAGTGTTACAAAATTTTTCTTACGAGCTCCTGTTTAAATTTTGATACCAAAATGTTGGGGGGGGGGGGGGGGGGGGGGGGGGGAGAGAGAAAAATATATATATATATTATATATATATAAACAGCTGCTACTTGTTGCAGCTTTTAATAATATTAATTTTTTTGTGGAAATGTGCATATGCTATTGTCGTGCACTAAGGTGGGAACAGATTTTAACACTGCATCAAGCTTCTGAATTGGGAGTTTATTACTAAATAGTCTTACTATTTCATAAATTTTAATGTCTTATTTTTGCATAAAATCCTTAATTCGTGAAAATATTTCAAATTTGTTATTTTTTTTTTAGATATTGCATTCTACAAGCCCAAAAGGATCGATTTATATTGAATAGGGCACGAAGAAAATGGTAAAAAATCTGAAGTTAAATATCAACATGTGCAAAATGTAGTGCTGTTAATGTTGAAAAGCTTTTGGAAGAGGAAGTGAAAAATAAAGAGTTGTGTTAAATAACATAAATTGTGTACATTTGTTGGAATAAGATTTATATAAACAAAGAAAATGTACGGTGCAAGTAACGTAAAATAACATCGTGTCTTTCTGATGTTCATTTACTTATTTACAGTAGTAGCATTGCATTTGTACCCACAAAGCACATGTAATTTTGGCCAACTTTTTGGGTAGCTGGACCCACTGTGCACAGAGGGCATGGATGTTCATCTCTTGTGTACGCAGCAGCCTCTGCGACAAGCTAATCACCCATTCTAAGTCCTACTAGGTGTTCATGTCTTATTGTGTGAGATCCATAAACCTGAATAATGAGGTGGCCTAGGCGTGAGTGAGGATGTAGTGCCCAAAAAATTAATTAAAATTAAAAGTAATACAAACTGAATTTAATTAAACACTGTGACTAAATCTGTTGTTACAAGTCTAGGGTCAGATTGGCATAAAAATAATATCCTTGAACATGCCATGAAGGCATATGGGTGACTGCAAGTATAGGCCCATGCAGTCTTAACCTCAGCACTAGATAAATGTGTGGTCTGCTTCATGCCAGTGCCACTTTACCCTCATAAAAAAGACCCCCGTACCTAATAAACAGGAGGAAGAGTGGGCCACAGAGCCAGTCTGAACACTGTGCAGAAGACATGCCAAAAATTGAACCACAGTTCATTGGTCATCCAGACCACAGCTTAGCACTATACTAACTGAGCTATTCCAGCTTCTCAGATAGCCACATACCTTTTCCTAAAAGTTTCCAAATGGGTTTTGAGCAATAAAAGGGCCCTCTGAATACACAGAAGACTCGACTCTTCAGATTCTGCAAGGTCAGCTGTAGCAGCGGCCAAATGAGCCATGCACTGAGACACAAATTCTGATTCACGATCCAACTGCCTCCCTACATAGTAACTGTTGAGATACTGGATTGCTGTCATGCTCACATCTGTCACAAAGCAACACATAACACTAATACTCCATGTTCAGTTTCTGTGTTAGGTAATGTTTGTCTGTTCTGTAACTTATGTAAAAGGTGACAGAAAAACGGGCAGCTAGCCCTGTTAAAACCAGGCTGTTCATAGTGTATAAATGTCAATGTAACATCAGTTTATACAGCATATTACGAAACAAAAAAGTGAAAAGATGCAATTAAATGGAGTGCATGCACATTTTATAAATACTGTATGTTCTGTCTCATTCTGCACACTTCATTTATTGAAAATACATGTCTGTCTACTGCCTCAGAAATTTGCTTGTCCATCATGTTGTTATTACCACTTGCAGGAAATTAAAAAGTATGGGGATGGGGTGTTCTCCAATGGCCTGGTTGTGAAACAAGTTCTGTGATAATCTGTCAACACCAACAAATACATAGCATCATGATAGCAAAAGCCAACATTTTTACTTTTTATTGAAGGACAGCAGGCTAACAAGTCTATTCCTGGACAGCTCATCACAGAAAGTAATGCAGATTGTACATATCAGAACTGGAACTTGCAATTTAAAAAACAACATACTTGCTAACAAATTAAAAACAAAATGAATCTCATATTATACCACTAACATAAGACAAACATAAAATCAGAGCAGGAACAATTTAACAAAGAAACAGCATCACAGGCATATGACAAAAGGTGATGTGGGGGAGAGGAGGGGGAGGCTGAAAAAGTTTTTGCTGTTACCATTCTGAGGTACTGTCAAGACTGAAATATGCACAGGGTAAAGCAATTCTGTGGCACTTCTTATTTTTTGTTCAACTGTCCCAAAAGAGACGAAGTTTGTGCAGCATGCTGTACTTCATATAATTCAATTTCCATAACAGGTATACAAATCTGAAACACAAGTTACTATACTGCAATGATGATCTTTCAATAAGCCAAAATGAGATGATGATAGTATAGCCATACCAAAACACATGGCATTACAATTTAAATTGTAATAAAGCAATGGATGTAGCAGCACATTCCATTATATCCAATTATCAACAGTAAGAGTTTGATAATCTCTGTATATGTTCTGAAGACCAGAGCTACTGACCGTTGAATATGCAAAAGGATTGCGGCAGCATCCTTTTTGTCTAATTGTTTCAAAAACTGCAAGACTTACAGAAAAAAATGTGCTGAACACAAACTGTATATTTTAATTTTCTTTACACCTTTTGTATGAAATTTCTTTGCTCTGATAAATATTTATTGAGCTTTTATTAAGAGGTGTGGAGAAACATATGTAGGTCTTCAAGCAAAGTAGTCATCAAAGCTGCCCAACCTAAATGAAGACTGAAATGGCTCAACAAATTTCACTAAAATCTCCCCCAGTGTCACATTGCATTAGAATTACTGCAGCAATCCTCAAGCTGTTTCATATGTACAAATGTAAGGACAAAGTAATTTTGATATGAACAGGGTTGTGCTCATGCCTAAAAATGTGTATTGAAACATGGTAGCATACCAACTGAGAAACGACTGCACACAAACCAAAGTATAAAAGTTAAAAATCAATTATTTAAATATGGAGAAATAAAACACTGCACATGAAATTCTGTTTACATAATAATACCTGTATTATTAACTCTAAGTGCTATCCTCCAGAGGTGATTCATGCCTACAATATCCACATCTTTGATAGGGCTCTCAAGATGAGCAGTTGCAAGACGTGCCAGATTACACAGCTGCTGGAATAATCCAAGGCCTGTCATGCTAATAGTTTCTGGTTCCAAAGATGGTAATTTCTTCATGTATAAATGCTTTAATGCATCCATGCCCAGTGCATGCTGCTCTTTACTCTTAGCCTGGTTAAGAAGCCAACTGAATAACTCATCACTACACTGTGCATCAGTAGCTAGACATGACCATAATGTATCCACTTGATCTATGCTAAGTCTGAAAAATGCATAAACACATTAAATGGGTACATAAACAAAACAAGATGCTTAAGACACAATTTATTCTATTCCTTACCAATTTTAAATACTGGTCACATCAGAAACGCTGGTACACACTGCAACACCATTTACATAACATATAACAGAAGTTGTGGAGGGAATTTATGATACCAACCTCCCTTCAAATGCTTCAACAAGCAGAATTATAAATTAATGTTTATATAATGTTGTGATCCACTTCCATGTACCAGTCCTATCAGATTTGAACTATGGGAAATTTGTCAAATACATGACCTCAATCTTTCACAGTGTCTGTAACAGTTAATAAAAATGATATATTATTTGTAGGTGTATTTATGGCCTGCATCCAAAAAATCACACATGAAGCACCAATTTTTCATAAACTATCACCAAGCAAACAGAAGCTAAATGCTGACTTCAGAGAGTAGCTGCACATGCCTTAATACTACAGGATCATACATTAATTGGTACCAGTTTTGCTCGCACCTCATACTGCATACCTATGATGCTGCAATTACTGACAGTATGAAATTAAAAAAGACATGTGTGGTGTAGCAATTAGTAGCAGGATTGTCATACCAAGTTTCATGCATCAGTGTGACACATGAGGGTCTCACAGTTGTGCTGATGAAGGCTTAAAGTCTTCTAGTGTGTTATACCATGTCAAATGGTACATAGTTACTTACATGTCAAAGGAACACAGTGTCTCCACCTTCACAGTCAAGCAGCGCTCCTGGGCTGCTTGATTGCGAAGGTGGAGACACCACCTCCTCCAAAATGCCAATAACTACTTACCAGTCACTATGCCATACACATTCCAGAACACCTGCATCTTCTTTATGAAGATGAGCTGCTCAGTTAAATGATTACTGCCTACCATGCTTTGTAAAGTAAAAAAGTAGGCTAAAATTGATCTTACCGAAAACTCTCAGGAGAACCAACAGGTGAGAACACAGAAGTTAAAAACTGCAATCGTGCCTGTATTTCAGTCGGATGGGAATAAAGATTGCTCTTTGGTCCTTCCTTTGTGTAAACCTTCAAATTGTTAAAGAAACAGTGCATCATATTATGCTCTCTTTCAGCCCATGTTGTAATCTGATGTGTGTCCATCCCACGAAATTGTTGAAATGATGCAAATAACTTTGGTAAAAGTCTCAAAGAAACAACAACAGACCTGTAAGAAATTAAGAAGCTCAGGTGTGTTAACCCTGATGGCAGCAGAATGTATAACAAGTGTCAGAAAATAAGTCAATGGGTGATTCTATTGTAAAACTGCCAATTCTGGCAGGGTAAACTACAATACTGAAATTCACTGTCATGTACCTAAGACAGACTAAATACTCCACAGAACATGTTTGCTTTACCACATGCTACATAACTCTATGAAATACAGTGGAAAATTCTGCATGTTATATAACAAGAACATCGGTGATTTATTGAGTTTACCTACTGCTGGTTATATAAAAAATGTTAGTCGGGAGGACTAGAAATGAACACAACTGTGGTGATAAAAACTCTCAGGTGACAAAGAATATTTAAGGAACATGAGAGTGGATCTCAAGAAAACAGGTTTTAAAGATGGCAGATGGCAAAATAGGAAGTCAGAATACTCACCGATTATTAGCTAAGTTTTCAAGGCATCCTTCTATAAATTTCATTCTAATTAATCTTTCAGTATTAAAGCACAATAAATTACATAGAGCCTTTTCAGCTTCCAATGCCAACCCCTCACCTAGCTGAGCCTGAAAAAAATGAAGCATTACAACATTTGTACCTTATTATCTGCATGAACTGTTAATTACTGTTCACACATCTTTATAAGCCAGTTTGCAGGGCAGCATGTATCTGCACATGCAATAAAAAAAATGGTGGGAAGGGTTCAGAATCTGTTTGCAAATTTCCACACAGGTTACAATCAGCTTTTCAATATTAATATAGTAACTATTATTCCATGAGTAACAATGAGTAACTTTCAAATCCAAAAGGAAATCATATTAAATTGTAAATATCATTCACCTGACTATAAGACCACCCCCCTATCAAAAGAAAGTAAAAAACAGTAGCAGCAGCATTAGTAGTAGTAGTAGTAGTAGTAGTAGTTAGTAGTAGTAGCAGTAGTAGCAGCAGCAGCAGCAGCAATTGTCCAACCCAAACTTCCTCTTTTTTCTTTCCACACCTTCACATTGACCTGCTTCACACCCCCAGAATGCCTTTCTGGTACAAACTGCACCTAGTCTTTATTCTTGTCCGCCTTCCTCACTGCACACTGGTCATATAAATACTGTTCTCTCTGATGAAACAAAACTGTAGGATACTTGATAACCATTACAGAAAAGCCTTATTAATTCAATATCAGTTACTTCAAAATACCACCTAATTTGAAGTGTCATTTATGCCTGAAGGATGTTGAGACATTCAGAAGCAGAGTCATTTCTCAAAACGCAAGCACTTGAAAAATATACAGCTGGATAAATTGCATGCAGGATAAGTCATATTACTGAAATTCTACCGACTACTGCCTTGGAAATGTTACAATATCAAAACTTTTATGAATATATCATTTCTAAGGTATACAACACCTGCCAGATACATATTTCTCACATTCCTCTGAAGGTGATATTTAACACAGTTTAGTGCATGAAAATGACAAACAAAACATCACATCTCACAGTCAGGTAAATATGGTCAACACTCATGACAGTAAATTTGGTTCACAAAATATTAATATTAAATTTAATATCTCTGTCTTGCATTATAATGTGTACAACTGGTGCTTCTGTCTTGATTGAGAGTCAAAACAAGTCTACATGCTACTTTAAATCTAAATTCCTTGCCGTCAATAACCATTACGTCTGCCTCTACCAGATCACCAACACAAATACTTACAATTTTGTCATCCTGTAACAAATCCCACAAAAGAGTGCTTCCAGGTTTACAGACATTCTCTATCTTGAACTGCGAGCAGATTCGAGTCACCTCATGAATCCCAGGTCTGCCAGGCAACTTAGGCTGATGGAATCTCGAATGAAATGCCATATTGCTTAAGTGCTGTGGAAGTGAGTGTGGAGAGAGATGAGCCTATGAAGGAAGTAAATCATAAGGTCTTTCTCAATGCCTTCAACTGATGATCTGCACCATGGCTTAATCTATGCCAGTCCACAAATTCTGGTTAAAAAACATCTGCCAAGCGTCAGGTTATTTACTGGCTCATTTTAAGACAAAAATTACATATCAACATGAATCCACTGAGCAGGATGGTATAGTAATAATGCTCTGAACTTGTGTTCAGGAAGTGCCTGATTTGAATCTTGGTGGGAAACCAGCTATCTTGACTGAAGTATTTCTTGGGTTTTCTCAGTTCTATCTGGCAAATGCTAGGTTACTATCTTAATTAGAGTCTGACTGCTTCCTTCCAAATCATTCTGAATTCATCATTCACCAATTATCTTACCACCAAAGCTAAAGAGTATGAGATACTCATAGTGCCCCAAAATAAATCAATTTTAAAATTAGTGACAATCTTTGATGCCAGAACATACTGTACCTGTGCTGCCAGCTGCACCAGTTCATCATCACAACCTGATTCCTCCCCATCAAAATCTGCCATGTTCTTCTCAGACTTGTTACTCATTCGAGATGAATAGCTACCTTCTTCTCCACTCATCATTTCATCCATCAATTCCCTGAAGGGTAAAAAAATATGTTAGTCCAAAATATTATGTAAGACTGTCTTTCTATGAAGTTACAGGCTAATATTCAACTTATAGCTTCTACACTATAAACCTCCCAGCCTCCTATACAATGGGTACCGGGTCTCTTTCCCGGGGGTAAAGCAGCCGGGGCGTGGAGTTGACCACCGACCCTCATCTAGTGCCAGCATTAAAGAATGAGTAGAGCTATACCTCTACTCCCCTCTGGGCCTTCGTGGCCTGTTCTAGGGAGAACTTTATCTTTTACCTTTACACTATAAACCTCTTTGTAAGGAAGAAATATCCTGGGTAGTGGTGGATATGGAAAACTGGTAATTGACCTGAATATTTAACCACGTCAGTGTACACAGTCCAAAGCTATCCAATTTACATCCTTACAGTTTATTTACAATTACCAAATCTGAAGTCCATTTATTATAAGTTCAAACTTCATATAAACACAAGAAGTAATTCGTGCTTCGCCACAGTCAATTTTCACATTCTGTTTTGTGTTGGCTTTTTTTTATTATTTTCACCAGCTGACAAACATGAATACTGTATACTTTAACAGCATAACCAGTCCCATGAAGGATGTGCAAAACTGCAAAGAGGTTAAAAAATGGAGGATATAATACTGTGGTGGCAGAGTTCCAAATATAGAATTTTACGTAATAATGGATGTACATTAGATGTGAAAGGCAAGTAGTTACCTGTGAGCCTGGAAGTTTCTAATATAAGGACGACACTCATGGATCTCATGTGGAGAACTGTGATGAAATTCTGAGCCTTGAACTAAGCCTGCTAGTTCAATCATCACACCTCCCTGGGTTGAGTCATGGGAACTATCTTGTGAATGTTCATCCAACAACTGAATAAGTTCGGTGCTTCCTTCCCTGAAAGTCACATGATATAAAACATCTTGCTAATGCAGACATGTAGAATGGAAGACAAAAAGATAACACAACAAATATTTTTTACAGTGTGGGTTAGAGATCTGTTCTGATGTTTCGGAGGAATGTACTGCCTCTATCGTCAGTGTGACAATCTGGCTCAGGGAGATGCTGAAGTAATTTGGAGGAACGATGTGTCAGTTATACAGGGAGGTTAGAGGGAATTTTGACCAATCAGAGTTACAGATGGGCAGCAACAGACAGGGCCTGTACCAAGCCAATGGGAAATGAGAGTTCCAAAAATGACCTTTTCCAGGGTCAGCAGTGGGTGAAGTACAGATGGATGAGTAGACAGATGGATGCAAGTGATGAACTTCATTTGTGTGGGCCCTGGTATTAGAGTGAGGAGTGTTGCCTCAGGAGGGCAAGACTATTTCATGCTTGAGAGCTTCTTGCCAACTGAATTCACTATGCAGTTTTAAGTATGATCCTGAATTACCCTTAAGAGAGCCATCTAAACCCTAGAGCAGTGGTATTCAACCTTTTTTGTTCACGTACCCCCAGATATAATTTCTCTTCAACTTTGTACCCCACCAAGTTGTTGGTGCATAATTCAAGTTATACATAGTCTATAATCTACATCTAAAATAAGTCAAATAAATTACATCCAAAATAATGTATTAAATAATAAGTTTTAAATGAGAAAAAGGAGAATCAAGCTATTAAATAACAAATACACTATTGCCTATCATAACTAACTAACTTCTTGGAGCAGAGTCCTTCTTGAGAAGCTAGCAGGTTGTCAGCTAGTCAAGAAATTTCCCGTGTTTTGTGGAACCCGAAGGTTCATTACCGCACTCACAAGAGCCCGCCATCTGTCCTTATCCTGAGCCATATAAATCCAGTCCATGCCCCCCATCCCACTTCTTGAAGATCCATTTTAATATTATCCTCCCATCTATGCCTGGGTCTTCCAAGTGGTCTCCTTCCCTCAAGTCTTCCCACCAAAATCCTGTATGTACCTCTCCCCTCACCCATACGTGCTACATGCCCTGCCCACCTCATTCTTCTTGATTTGATCACCTGAATAATATTTGGTGATGAGTACAGATCATTAAGTTCCTCGTTATGTAGACTGCCTACCATATAAAAATTAATAAAGGAACAGACGTATTTTAGCAAAGCAAAATTATATGCACTATGTGGAATAAAATGAAACTAGCTGCCCAGATAAGAATCGCATAAAGGAGAGAGAGAGAAAAAAATGGCGCTCCCAAATCACATGTCCTTACTTACATCTGGGTCTCTTGTGGCTAACCCTCAATCTGGCCCTGATGATTCAGCGTTTATCATAAAATACAGTAAAACCTCTTATCCATCATTTTTCAGGGGAATGGAAAACAAAAACGATACATACGGGAAAACGATAGTACCGGGAAACCATTAAAAATTATAGATAAGAACAATTTAAAGATTATTATTACTTCTTGCTGAGAAAATCTTTCATTGACGTTTGTTTTGTGCAAACTTTACTCCTCAATTCAAAGTACGATTTTTCAAGGCCTAGAACACTTTCACGATCACTGTCACTCGTGCTGTGCGCATAAAAGAAAGATTTTACTTTCATCAGTGCTTCTTTGCGTATATGGAGTTTAGTGTGCTTGGAACCAACCCAAGGCGTTTGGCAATGTCGACACGTTTCTCTCCAGGATTCTTCTCCACCTCTTCTACTATTTTCAATCGCTCGTGCAGAGTTTTCACTTGCTTTTTAGGTTGGGACATGGTCCACGGATTTTAAAATAAATAACAGGAATAAAATATAATGAAGTAATAAAAACAGGAATGAATTAATAACAAAAATAAAATATTATAGGAAAAGGATAATAAACGATGGAAATGGTTAAACCAGGGTAACGGATGAAACTATGAAGCACACCAGAACGCACTGAATCACTTGCAATGAAGTAAAGCTCCACAACAGTGTTTACCAAGTCTTCATCTAGTCCAAAGAAAAGGATGGAGAGCAAAGAGTACAGAATGCACTTCCATACTGTTTGATGGAGCCAATCCAGGTGGCACTAAGAAAGCAATACACGTGCGTGCAGTGCACTAAACCATCGCTTCAAATTTTAAAAAAACTATCAATGCGGGAAAATGTTGTGTCAGGACCATGATTTTTCAACGATTGATGAAGGAAAACGACAGTTTGAGGAACGATGGAGGCGGGAAAAAATAGTGTTATTTATATGGGGCTAATTTCGGGACCAAATAAGGCAGACGATAGAAGCGGGAAAACAACGGGAACGAGGTTCCACTGTAATACATTATCTTTTTTTTTAATTTTACGTACCCCCTAAGATGTCTTCGCGTACCCCAGGTTGAATACCCCTGCCCTAGAGAATGAGTCACTGATAAATACAAACAAAACTAGTACTGTCTGCAGCATGTCTGCATATGCCAGGCATTGCCAAGTTGCAGCTTTCAGAACAGCAGCTAAGCTCATAAAGAAATTAGTAAAGCCTTCAACAGAAATGCTCCGCCTGGCTAGGTCCAGATATTCCAACTTCATAGCACTTTCAGCTGTGACTTTCATACCTAGGATGTCATAATGTATGGCCAATTCACATAATTTGTTAGAAAACAAAATGTTTCCCTCATGACTGCACTCACAGGCATGGAAAATGTGGACTTCACAGGTAAATATCTATAAATAACTACACCATCAGACTCCTTCTTGGGAATCTTATTTACTAAAGGAATTACAGGATTCATTTATGCTGTTCTTTCTGCCACAACTGTCAATACCAGCTGTTGGCAGGTTTCTTGCATGAAGTTTTAAAAGAAATCTGTCCAAAGGTTTAGTTGCTGATACACAGACTGACACACATGACATCAGTCATTATAATACACTTTGTAAAAAACACCTACAAATGTTTGCCACTTTTCACATTTAAGTACCAGTCATGATGATGACTGATACACTAGATCTTATTACAACCAATTTTTGCAACAAAAAAAAAACCCCCTTCAAGTTAGTAGGAAAGTAATACATCAATGTACTAAAAGATTTATATAAATAAATATATTTCACTACAAAAACTGTCAGTACCTCCCAATTTTTAAAAACAATGCAAAGAAGATACACAATTCAAATTACAACCTTTCTATCATACATTCGTTGTTACTTAAAACTACCTTCAACCTTCAGAATAATCTCAGTTTACACTTCAACTATATCACCACAATACTCAAAAAATTTATTTCCTATTATCCACAACATCCCACTTAACTTCATGAAAAGTTTTTGCCCTTCTCGAACTAGAACAAAACTGAAGACTGCTGCCTTCCGAGGTGTGCAATCATGTAGTCTCATAGAAGCTCACCAACATTCAGATGAACTTCATGCTTCCATCATGAGCGTAGATGATGTACCCATGTATTATGGCATGAAATGCTCAGCACACACTCACGTATCATATGTAACTAAAATGACAGGCCAAATATGTAATGATTATAAATAAGGAATGAAGTTCTGATCGTAAGAAGAACTAACCTTACAAGAACATTAGGAACTTCTTGATCTGGCTCCAATGCATTTGATTTGGTGTCTTTGATTGCCTGTTTATCTGTGCCAGATGTGACGTGCATGCTTGTATCCTCTTTTGTGCCACCTTCTTCAGAGCCACTGTCACCTTCTTCTTCTTCATCAGAGCATTCTTCCAGTCGCACTCCGCAATGCTTACCACTCTCACAGAGACTCTGTTTACCTGGAACAGTATCACCATACTGTAAGAAAGTAAGTGCCTATCATGCAGTACTTACTCATATAATCACCTGCACAAAATAACTGTATTTACAAGAACAAAAATAGAGGATAATCAAACCACCTCCAATCTGCTTTCCTGGTGGACTGATAGACAGATCTAATAACAAGTTACAAAATCCATAACACCAGGCTTAAATTCACCATTTTAGACATTTAGGATGAATAAGAAAATATTTCAAACCCAAAATGCATAAACAACAAATCTCGCACAAACTGATTTTACAGACATGGTTAATAAGGAAACGTATGTGTGTGTGTGTGTGTGTGTGTGTGTGTGTGTGTGGGGGGGGGGGGGGGGGGTAGAGGGCTGGCTGGCAGTGTCGAGCTATTCCCATCCTGCATCACATCACACAGTGTATTAGGGCTATTTAGGAAATACTATGATTTCTGATGGGCAAGAAAGTGTGTCCATTACAACTGTAGACCAAAATAGTCTGCATAGGAACACACACCCACTAATAATGTGAGAATCAATGGAAAAATTGGGTTTGCATTATGGAATTTCAAAATATGGACCCATTTCAAGGAATACATTACTTCTGTAATGCTGGGGTATGCTGTATCATACACTCCATCTTAACACAAAAATTAAAACAAAAATTTGGAATTCATTAATAATTATGGCGTTTCACTCTTTAATATGAGTTTAAAAGAAATGTGATCTGAATGTTAACCCAGCCAGTCAACAACTGTATCTCAGTAAAACACAATTTCCTTTTACTTAAGTTATTACAGTCATATGATTAACTATTTGTTAATCTTCTTAAGCCTAAGAGGTCTTCTAATTGGACACATTTTCCTACCAGTTAAAATCAGGAGAAAATTATGCAAATATATTACACAGAACCAATGTTCCTATATTTCAGAACAATATAAGCACATACCCTGAACACATTTCTTGGCCCTTTTCCGCTTCCTGAAAATCTTCCTTCTTTTCTTCTTAAGTTTCACTGGAATTTCTTCTGTGCCAGATTTTTCTGCATCTGCATCAGCCTCATTATCACTACATGTCTGCCTCTTACCCCCAGGATATTTGGAATTGGGCAAAATATCAAGATTTCTACAAAACGACTTCGTGCTTTCATTTGGTTTGAGACTTGAAGGCAACCTGAGACACACATCAGGGAAAAATCAATCTCCACTTACACATGCCCTTACATTAAAGTCCAATGAGAGCTTACTTTTCACAGCAATATAAGTAAAGAAAGACAGGCCTGTCTTTATTCTAGAATTCGTAATTCATGCAACAAACATCTTGACACAAGGTAAAACTGTGCAAGGAACACCAACTTACTGTGAAACATGAGGGTTCATGACTAGCACAACAAAAACTGATCACTGAACACTATTCTAAAATGTAAAGCTGTCCCTGTACATGCTATAAAAGCATGTCTGGGGGAGGGGAGCTATAGTTCCACTCATTCTTCACTTCAGCACTAGATGGAGGTGAGTGGTCAGCCTCATGCCCCAGCTGCTTTACCCCTGGCAAAAGAGCTGCCCGATACACACTGAACAGCAGGCAGAGTGAGCCCCAGAACTGTTCTGGACATTTTGGAGAAGAGAAAAATCTCTTTCTCCTGCTGGGATTCAAACCCCAGACCACCCAGCCTGCAGACCAGTCACTATACTGACTACACTATCCCACCTGCTGAACCATATCCTAAGCCTCTTCAAAACACTCCATATACTAATAACACAAAGACCAAATTTACTCATTTCAATTTATGTATGTTCTCTCTTTTGAAACACAAAGAGCCAGAAAGAATGTATGTGCATCTGTGTGTGATGGACAGAGAGAGAGATGGACATAAGCTGCCTGTGATAACACTGGGTCCTTCAGGTGGAGCCAAGACCTAACACAATACATTTCATATATACCGTATATTCTCGAATCTAATCCGCACCCTTTTTACAGTTTTAGAGGGCTAAAAAATCAGATGCGGATTAGATTCGCGTGCGGATTAGATTCGCGGTCTAGAGCTGGATTTTGGAAAAATGATTGAGCTGCTGTACGTGCCATAAGAACAATACAATACAATAATCTATTATCTTATTATTTATTATAGTAATTTATTATTCATCAGACTCGCCGTCATCACTCATAACTGAATCGTTATCCGTGCTCTCCACCCAGTCACTATCATCTTTATCTTCAACATCGTCCTCCCATACAATGTCATCGCTGCCTTGTGTTTCCGCCATAGTCGAACGTTGCTTTCATCAACTCCAAAAATTGCAGCGGCTTTGCGGTTTCCATTCTCCTCTGCACACCGAATAACTTCACGTTTGAACTTTGCCGTATATGAGAGTCGTTTAGATTTCAGGCGTCCCTCTTCCATAACTACGGTACACGACAAATTGGAACAAGCATCTCCCACGTTTCAACAACTAAGGCTCAGCTGGCTTCAGACGAGATTGCGCACGTCTGTTGAGAAAGGCCCCGCCTCTATCGGTATGACTCACCGGCCACAGGCGTAGCGTCGGATTTTAACGCATTGGTAACATCCAATATTATTCAATCAGTCGCCCTGTGGGCAAGGGGTGGTTGAAGGAAAGGTGCGGATTAGAATCGCGAACTAACTTTTTTTCGTTTAAGAAATCGCCAAAACCTGAGTGCGGATTAGATTCGAGAATATACGGTATATACCTGATGTCAGAAAAGAGCCAGTGTCTGAAATGATGCACATTTCAACTAAAATGCGATGCTGGAAAGCAATCAATATACACAACAGTATAACACCTCATCAAACATTTTCAGACTTATGTCTGTCTCCCTTGTTTCGTGGTACTTGGTCTTGCCACAGCAGTCAAGAGTTTATACTGTTGTTCAAGAAATTCCAAGTTGTTATGGAACCCCAAGAATCATCACTTTGATTTCAACAGCTCAATGTAAAGTCTATCCTAGCCAAAACTACATACAGTAAAAGCTGTGACATCTGGCACCTCTGGGACCAAAGTGTTGCCAGATATCGTAATTTTCCATAAATTACACTGTCATGCCCAACGTGTATCTTACTGCATCCTAACAACCTCATGGATAGGCCTAACCATTTAATTTGTCCCTTGATATCCTGTCCTGTTTTCCCTGCTGCACTTTCTATTCCCTTTTTGTCACTACTTCTGTAACACGGTGTACATATAATCTTTTTTTAACCAACAAAACAAAAGTAATTACAGGCCAAACTCTCGGAATTTGTGCCAGGTGTTGATAGTTGATGAACTAGTCAACTGTAATGGGCCTGTAGTCAATTTCTGGTTAACAGAGCTTTCCTGATCATCCAGTGCCAGGTATCTCAGCCTCTACTTTGTGTGTGTGTGTGTGTACACACACACACACATACGTATGCGTGTGCACACACACCACTTTTGTACTTACCTGACTGAACAGAAGTAGTTACCGTTTTTAGGATGTCAATTATCTGTAGAATACACCAATTTTAAGTACTACCATGTTCAATGTTATGCTTACTGCTGTTTGTGTTGTGCTGTCGACTTGGGAACACCAAGACACAATTCCTTAGTGTCAGCTTCACTATGCTCATCCTTTTCCTCATCCTCCTCTTCCTCTTCTTCTTCCTCTTCCTCCTCCTCTTCTTCTTCTATGTCCAAATCTTCAACTTTAACACTGCCTAAAAGTTCATGTTTCATCATATTGTTATATATTTACAGTAACAGAAACATTTTTCAAAATTCTAGGGGCCTGCCATCAACCTCACACCTACGTTTCTCCAGCACTGCCCATATCTAATATTACATACAATGCCCACATAAAAACTGTACCATCCTAGTTCAGGAATATTCAATTCATGAAGGAACAACTGAGTAAAGTGCTGAATGTCTCACGGTGAACACAAAGAAATTAAACTTTCAGCATAACAAGGCAGATGTGCCATAGATCACATGATTTAGAAGCCGACATCTTACCAGGTTCAGTTCAAAGGTAGCGTATACAGCATTCGTGGACACAGTGGTACTGGGGTAACTTTTTTTCTGAATGCTTCAGTTCCCAATACTGATCATCATTATTCCAACTTCTTCCTTAATTGGAGCTTCACATCTGACCCAGAACTTGGCTGGATTCAATATAAACAAGTTGCAAATGTTCAAAATTTTAAAATCTAACAAATATGAGCTGTACCCTGAATGCACACCGCAGCTGATACTGAGAGTTGCGCTTACCATCAGAACTGCCAGCATCTGCCACATCATGATGTACATGCTTCTTACGCTTCCTTGCCTGTTTACATGGTGTAGGGCCCTCACTGGTTTCACTAGGTGTCTTGTGGGCATCACTTTGCTGTGAACTATCTGCCTGAAATCAGATAACACAAGCATTTCTTCTTCAACATTCTATTAACTCAAATAGCATAATTTTAATATCAAACATAAAAAGTCTTGATTCCTGCAGAGATTATGAATACAATATCAAATGACAGAACAATATGGATAAATCACAGAAGATGCAGAACACAACCAAGCCTTACTTTAAGGTGTTATTCCACCAGTGAAAGTGCTTACAAAAACCATACGAAATCTTCAGTTATGAAATAACATATGGTAAGGCCTTAAAAAATAACTTGAAGGTGATCGCGAAGCCTTGATAATGGCACGATAATGGCCCATGGCGCAACAGCCCGCTAGGGGCTGTTGCGCCATGGGAGGGAGGGGAATATATATAACTTGAAGTTGCAAAGGGGTATTTGATTTTTACCTTCAAGTTAAATATTCACACATTTTATTATCAAGGCTTCTTGTGTAAAATATTTTTAGAAAATTTCTTTGGAAACATTCACAATGTATTATTATATTGTAAAGATGGAGATCTCATGCCTATTGCAGTATTAGTATCTTTTTAATGTTCTCAAAAAAGGCAAGGTGATGGTTTAAACAGCCGAAACATGTTGCCTGTTTTATCCTGTGTTATATGTTGTGTATGACGGATTTTGAGAAAATATATATGGAACTACTGTTGAGAAAATTTTGGTAGAAAGTAAAATATCAAAATTGCAATTGCATGAAATCTACATTTACCCCCTTTTTAATTTGATGGTGATAACTAATGAGTCATTCGAGTTAGGCACGTGAAATGTGGAATGGAAAAGACAACACATTTACCCAAATATAAGACAAGAATTTTTTTCCTAATTCATCATGTGAAAAATGGTGGGTCACCTTATAATCATGCACAAAGTCCAAGTGTAAGTATTTGTGTAGGGGCATCTTACATTTGGGTAAATGTGGTAATAATTGTACCTACAAACTCTGTACAGATATTTTTTACAAATCAAAAAACTGCAAAAATGGTGATGGTGTACCAACACAAGCAGCAGCAGCAGCAATGACATGGTGATGACAATAATGACAACTACAACCATCACCACCACCACCACACAAACCACCAACCACCACTGCCTCCAACAACAATAACAACAACGTGACGACAACAATGATGACGCCCACAAGTAGTAGTAGTAGCAGCAGCATCTTTAGAACAGTACACAACAAAAAAATTCCATCTCAACTGAGATTCAACTAAGATTTAATCATATGACCACATACACATAAGTCCAGCACAATAATGCATGAGTTAATTTCAGTTCACTCTTTGATCTTACTGTACCATTACTTGAATATAACATTAATAACATAGAATATGCAGAACTCAAAGTCTGTGCAACAGGAATGTAGGCATTTTGAGTTTTACCAAGGGACCCCTTGTTGAAATTGTATGACTATCACAACAGTAGTGTGTGAGATGACAAAATTTTTTTTGTTACATATGTCATGTGCTAACAGATGACCAAATTACCTGTTCATCCTCTGAATTAGTGGCCTCCATACTGACACTATTCTCACTACTACTCATCTCACGATGTCTCCCTTTCAGACCAATCATGGAAGTTTTCCCAAGACCCAGAAATGGAGCTTCACTTGTTATTTGGCTATAGGTACCACCACTGGTCCATATGAACTTGATCAATGCTGATGCAAGATACAAGCTCTGAAAAAGATTATATAATATGCTAATGATTGTAATGATTAATTATATTTAAAATACAATTAATTTATATCTCCCCTGATCATGGAGGCGGGAGGTTCCTCTGAAATGTCAGTCAATTTCTACCAGGATACACAGTGTCACAACCCAGAAGACAGCCACCTTCATCACTTTGATAGTCTCAAATCTCACTCAATTGTAATACTTCTGCATTAATTTCAAAAGCTCAAAACTAGGATGTAATACTTAAACACAGTAAAATCAGCTAAATCTGCCATTATTTTCTGTCTCTGCAACCCCCGTCTCTAAACTATGTACCATAAAACTGTGGGAAAGGAGCTTTTAAATTCTAGAGAATATAGCACTTAAATATAAAAATTAAATAGAACAAGAATATTATATGATATAATTCTATTGAGTAATGATGGTTCTATAAATGTAGCATCATGAACGGTCTTCTTCTTCTTCTTTTCTTTTCTTTCTGTTTTTTTTCCTTTCCTTTCTTTCTTTCTTTTTTTTGTTGTTGTTGTGTCTGGAGACATAACATCCTATTGCACACTGACAGCCTTGAAGCAATAAGTGAAAAAGACCCACTGACACAAACATATTTACAGACCGTGTCTCGGTTTCATATTAAACCGCAATTATGCTTAAAATGTGAAGTATTATTTGGATTATCTTTGCTCCTTGGTGGATTAAAAACAATTAACAATCTGAAACCATTACACACTACAACTCACCTGTTCTGTATGATCTTTTGGTTCCAGCTTGCACAGTAAACCATACAAATGTAGTACTGGACCAGCTTCCAAATTCTTAATAAGAGGAGGCAGAAGATCATGGACTTGCTTACTGCAGTGTTTCAGCTGTGCAGCTTGCCAAATAATATCAGTGTGTTCATTTGTTATTTTACATTCCATTGCCAAAAAACTTAGTATTATATGGCTCTGTTTGATTACCTGGAGAATACAGAACATACTAACTTTCTGACTGAGACACAGTGGTTTACATGTCATAATATTACGGTGCTTAGACATAGTGCACATGAATCTGTAGCTAACTTCTCTCTCACTAAAATGTTTTAAGGTTCTGATTAAGCAAAACACATGGATCAACTAGTAACAGTTAATATAACGGGGATCAGTGATGCAAAATAATACCAGGATGTGCGATAGTTTTCTGTAATTATCATACATTTGCTAGCAATATGTTGTCCACTGACTGAGCTTCTGTACATTCCTAGGCTGTTCATAACCTCAGTTACTGAACTCCTTTTCCATTAGCTCTGTTTTATTGTCACCTAAGAGTCTGAGCATATAAAACAACAGAAAAAACACCAGAAAACTTCACAAAAATCACCATCATCATGCCTCTCATCATCATCATCATCATCATCCTTACAATGCAATGGTTTTGATATCTCATCATTTAACTTTCACACCATTTATCACTTTCAGCCCAGTGGTTACTTTATGCACCACCAATATATTAGAATCCCTATTTACTGTCCATTAGTACTTACCTCTACATGAAGATTTGGACCAAATATATGTGATATTATTTGATTTTCAATCAACCAATTTGCTAAGTTCTGGCCCACATTTTCAACTTCTATGATGCTTTCATTGTTACACAGTTCATTGAACATGTTAATATGGCTGTTAATTTGTGAAATTCCAGCCAAGCGCATTGTCAGTGTCGAACTTGTAAAATATTTAAATGCTAAATCCAAACCATCTTTATCAAATGTTAATGGCGAATCAAGAGGATCCTTCACGGCACTCCACATAAAGTCTGAAAAAAAGAGAACAACACTGCTGATACTGTAATTCTAATACAACTAACCTTCATATTTTGGGAATGACCTTTGAATATTTGTAGGTTTTCATGGGCTTTTCTGTATGGCTACTGAAATACCTCACATCAGAAATACTTAACTCTCAATGGAATGAATGTTTAATGTGAAACATGACTCTCATGTAGTACAGATATATGACAGAGAACAAAGGTATCAACTAGTAAAAAAATTATAAATAAAAAAATAGACAGAATTGACATCAGTAAAGCACTAGTCCAGGCTGATCATGATCTAATTTAACATCCTCTAAGAACAGTTACTCCCATGCATAAGAAGCATCTAAGTAACTGGATAGAAAAATTAAAAGCTAAAACCCATGAGACACAATATTCTGGACTAAACTGCATGCATTTCCTACCTCATATACAAACAGAAAGAAAACTATTATTTCTCACCTGCCATGGTTTTGATTCCCGGCATGCGGAGGTCCTTATCTGAGAGGTTACACATGTATCTCAACACTTTTGATCGAAGTGGCACAAACAACTGCATGATGGAACGGAAGTTAAGCCACAATTTCAGGTTACAAACAATTGCAATTATGGCATGAGCTATGGAGACAGGAAGTGTTTCTGGACTTTGACGGTCAAAACAGAAAGTCATTGCATGCACTCCACCACTCTTGCAGAACAAACACACATTACGCAATAGATATACCGGAATTTCAGGATCATGAAGATCACAGAAAACATTCAAATTTCCAGCCTCTTGAGGAGATATCTCCTCTAGCTTGGACTGAACGCTATGTTTGTAGGCAACATATAATGGAAAGTTCAGAAGAAACACCTTTGAAAGAAAGTGTAATAATTTTTCCTTTTCTTGCATGCTCCATACTTCTTCTTCTTCTTCCTCTTCTTCATCTTCTTTTCCTTTTCCATTATCCTTGTTAATCCTCACTGACTGATTTTCATTCACCTTTTCTATACCACTTTTATAATTGTCACCGCTACCACACTCAGTTTGGTCACTTTTCTTTTCCAAATCATTTCTATACTTTTCATCAGTTTCTGCCACAGGTTTGCTACTTTCAGAACAGTCCGTAGCAATGATGGCTTTCAATTCTTCTGGCTTCTCATCACCCACAGTACCTTTCACATGCAATGTGTTATCACTGCCTTTGTTACTGTCTGAACAACTTTCGTTACTTAACTCTCTCTCGTTTTTCACTAATGATTTAGCTTTAACCAAGTCCTCTCGTAGCTCTTTCAATTGACATACTGCCAGGCACAATATACTCTGAGTTATCAAGTTAAACCTTTCAAAGTTCTTTGGATCACGGAAACAGCACATACATTGTCTGAAAACAAACATAACTATATCAATATAGAACACAAAGCACTATTAAGAACAATTTCAGTTGTATCCATGAAAATAACTTGCAGGTACT
The DNA here is from genome assembly GCA_021186555.1 of Reticulitermes speratus. NCBI lineage: Eukaryota > Metazoa > Arthropoda > Insecta > Blattodea > Rhinotermitidae > Reticulitermes > Reticulitermes speratus. The sequence goes on from JAJKFL010000006.1 coordinate 23,396,077, forward strand.
CATAATTCATGGCATTTGAGAGCACTGAATGACATACCCACGTCCACTAGTACTACATGTCAGCCACAAAAGCAGACCTGGAGCAGTCTAGCAGAACCAGGGGGGGTGCAATTCAGCATATGCCAGACCAATATTCTTAAATGAAAAACATATGTGTACCAAATAGCAACACATTCTCACTATTACGAGTTTCTGTGTCCCAGCTGTTCATTCACTTAGTGCTTGGCTAGACACATTTTGGAACTGTCTGCAGTTGAATTCATGTATACATGGTTGTCAATGTTGTTATGAGCTATGACAATATGTACAACAGCTACTTACACAACTCATAGCAAAAAAAATCCTGGAATGCCATACTTACTCAAATATAAGACAGCCCTGCATAAAAGATCAATGCCCCCCCCCCATCAATCTTCAATCTTAGGAAAAATACCTACAAAAAAGACACTTAACTTTGTGCATGATAATATGGCAACCCTCAATTTCTCAAATAAATCTTGGAAAAAAATCTAGTTTTATATTAGGGTACATATGATAGTATTGCTTAAATTTAAAGTCTATTCTCACACCATGCTTACAATACACGTAATTTAATCATATCCATCTGTTCCATAGTCTAAGTCCTTTAAACCTTTATACTGAAGGGCTTTTACATGTTATAAGCAAAATCAAATTTAAAAAATGTTTCTTTTTATCATCAATACAAAGGAAGACAGTAGATACCAATACCATAAATATCCATACAAATATCAATTGTTGTGTGATGCAATTCCTGCATCTAGATAGGATGTTGCTCCCACGTTATGGCATAATTCGTTCTCCATCAGATTCAAAACTTTCCTGTCCACTTCCCATGGCACAGGTTGCACAGATAATTATAGAAGTATCTTCCAGTATCCCCTGGCTAAATTTTAAATTATGTATTAGTATAGAATCCTCACAACCAGACTACTAATTTGTATTAAAATCATAATGGTTTTTATTTAGATATACTTGCACTGTGTAACACATTGCAGTCACGCAAAAAATCCAAATTTCAATTGAACATTTTTTCTCCATAACCTGTGAGAAACACCTGCCAGAATACAAACAGCTGCAATGCACAGAGGAATGATTAAAGACACTATAAGTTTTTAATACACAACCATCAACAAATTACACAATAGGTGAACTCCCAAGAGAACTCGCATAACTTAAAATCTGTATTACTCCCTTGCCTTTAACTTTCATTATTCCCACAATTAATTTTAAGTGTTTATAAATCCTAATTTTTTGTTTCAAACCAATTTCATTAACTTTAGTGTTTATTAAAATAATTAAATTTAAAAAATACATATGAATCACATTAATGCAAACTCATGTGAGCTGATGATGACTGCACTGTATGGGGCTGACCTAAGAGGATAAGTCTTGTATGGAAAAACATAACCATGAGACATTTATAAAAATATATTTTCAAAATGTTATAAGTGATCACATACAGTTTACATCAAAACTTCCCAGACTTACCTTCCAAACTCTAACATTTAAAAAAAAAACAAAAGTTTCTTTACAAACTCACACAACAGCCAAAATATCAACATGGAGCCACAAAAATATCTTGTAATAAACATCTCTAAAACTGCATATGGATTAAACAATCTAAACATAAGTACACTTCTCCATAAATATACAGAAATTGAATTTACAATATTAGACCCAGGCAGTTTCAAAAGTAGGTTCACAAGGAACTTGCCTTCTCGGCCATAAATTTGAAACAGAAACAATTTAAATTGACAGACTTAACAATGAATTTGCTTAATCTTTTGTGCAAACTGGACTGGAATTCTATTCGCAATGGTACGTTCTGTGACAACTCCGCAACACTTTTCTGGGCTTCTAGAGAGCTGAGATGTCAACTGTGTAACTGCTTCCTTTAATGTGGTTGCCAATTTGTAAGAGTTGGTTGTTTTGCTGCAGCTGCATTTACTACTATAATCTTCATGTCAATAATGCTGTGTTATGGCAAGTACATGACAGCAACCCTCAAAATGTTCTCATTCCATTACTGGATCCACATCAATCTGTTATCACACACTTTAAAAGAGTTTCAAAATTGGTATACAATTTTTAGTACTGAAAATCTTTGTCTTTCCTAAAATTTATATCTGCATGCCAAATTTTAACTTTTAAAACACACTACTGTTCACCCAAAAAAATAAAAATCAAATTTTCTTGGTAACAGATTGGCACAATGAATCCACTTGAAGTAAAATGGACAGACATTAAAACTGAAGTGATATATATGAAACCAGTTGAACTGGATTGAGGTAAGTGATATGTGCAGTTTTAGACTGAAAATACAGCTCTACACAGCTTCAAGTACTTTGCACGTACTTAGAAGTAAATTACTTAATCACAGTCAGGAGCCAATGTCATTTCATTTAACCATTTTTACAATGTTAACATTTTCTCACATAAAACTGACCCCCAAATGCAAAACTGGAACATTTTAACTATCCTTATGTGTGCTCTGATAGCTGATAGGCCAACTTTTCATTTTTATGATATATGTTGAAGTTCCCATGGTACCTCCCGGTACTAACAATATAAATATGTTCACAAATAAACCACACTGCAAATACTTACCTCTGAGACCATGACTGAATATATACAAAAACTGTCTCCACTTCATCTTTTCGAAGAATTGGCCGTTCATCTGATTCTTTGGAAACCTTTCCCTCATCTGTATCAAAGCAGACATAACAGGAACATTCAGAATCATGTTACATGTACTTAAAAACAAATACAGAATGCAAAACAAAATCATATTCAAACACATTAAGCAAAACCACAAATCCACAGATAAGAAAATAATACTATCATCCACTGCAAGTGCATAAATGCATTTCTAGAACTGTGACCGTAAGTGATATTTGTTGCGACACTTCAAGTAAATCTAGTCCCTCAAAAAACAATTACTGCCATTACTCAAAAACTGCCACCAACTATACCTATTTCTGGTCCTTCACTAGCAATTCTTTCACCAGCATATTTTATACAAATATAATAAAACCTTCATCAGCCAGCATGCATGCAGAACTGTTCTTCTCAGATCCTGATAGATCATATGATAGTGACAGCTGTGTTGGGTAGCAATAATTATAAGGACCAGATTTTCCCCCGTTGAAATTGGCCTATTTCTTTATGTCACAAACTCCGGCAACCAGAAATTGTTGGACAAACACTGTAATGCACATACTTTAAAGGCTGCACAAAAACACAAATGTACAGAACGTTAAACTGTGAATGCAATAAGCTTCACAATATATTTCAACAACCTCATGCACAGCCTACTCCCAAACACCTGACTAAATCTTCCTATGTAACAAACTCACTGGTATGTACCAAAATTAAACTGACATATCTATGTCTGGTATGCACATTCGAAGATGAAAGTTCATCAACATCTGTTCAGTTGTTCTGGAGATGAAACATGCAGATTGACATCCATTATATTTCCAATATGCTTTCATTTTATGCACTTTATACAAAGAATGTATATAAAAGAACATACAAACCAGATTCAATGTTATATTAACAACCCCACGGCATGTGCAATTTCTGGTTAAGCATATGTAATGCGGCCAATATTTATACACTGATTAATTTAAAAAGGTAAAGGTAAAATTCTCCCTGTACATGCCATGCAGGCATAAGGGAGAGAGGAGGTATATGTCCACATATTCTTAACCATGACAGCATGAGTGGTTAGCTTCACACCCTGGATGATTTACCCCTGAGGAAAGAACCCTTGGCTATCAACTGAATAGTGGGCTAGGCAGGCAACAGAGTCAATCAGGAAGTTTTCTGGTTAGGAGAAAAATCTTTTGTACCTGCTGCACATTTTGGAATTGAAGAATTCCTTCATCATACAGCTATAGCCTAGTCACTATAACTATGATATCATGGATCATGATCAAAATATAAAACACTTGTGTTTTATACATAGGTAAAGTTCACCCTGTAACAGGCCATGAAGGCCCAGAGGGGGAGTAGAGGTATAGCTCCACTCTTTCTTTAACCTTGGAGCTAGATGGGGTGGGTGGTTAATGCCATGCCCTGGCTGCTTTACCCCTGGGAAAGAGACCGGGTACTGATTGTTGTGTTTTATATGTAACTGAACATAACAGATTACTGAGTTCAAAATATTCAAAGTCTGCTTAATATTAGCTTTTTGAGGTATGGAATTATATTTACTGTTGTTATCTCTTGTTTTGTGTGGCACAATTAATGGTTATGTTTATATGCACTCATGCCAGTGCTGACTGCTTATATCACTATAGATCACTTGACCAGGGTACCAAGCAATGTACTAACGATAGTGTCATATAGTGACTGAGGACCTAGCTGTACTGACCCACATCTGACAATGATGTATCTGTTTATTAATGTATCAATCTAGAGCCCTTGCATATTGTGCTTATGGAATTCACATGCTACTTCAACCAGGCTGTTGTGTATATGCCCTGTTTGCTCTTCCATTAGGCCCCCTCAGCAAATATGCATATAAATATCTAAGTTTTCCTTCATATTCACTTCCTATCACTTTTTGGCTTTTGTGATTCTTGCCAAGCTATGGTTCATTGGTGCATAACTATTTTTCATTCCTGAGGATATGCAGAGTGCACCCTGACTGCTCACCGTTGTTCTTTATACGCAGAACCCACATTTAAGATTCATCTGACGGTAAAAGGTACAGTTGTCCCTGTCCACATAATGAAAGCATACAGGGGGAGTAGAGGTACAGATCTACTTATTCTTAATCTTGGCGTTAGATGGAGGCAAGTGGTCAACATCATGCTGACTGATTTACCGCTGGGAAAGAACCCCAATACCCACTGAACAGGAGGCTGGGTGGGCACCAGAGCTGGTCTGGGCAATTTATACCTCATACTGAGAAAAATCCTAAATGAGGATTGTGTCAAAATCAAACAGAAAATTACTACTGTGGTTACAAATGCCATTATATTTACTCTCAATTTAAAATTAATGATGTTTGTCTTGGATCTATTTTATTTTTATATTCATTTTATGGGACACAAAAGAATAAAACTTTAAAAATAAACTAAAATTAGGGTTCCACTACATATGACATTCTATGAGTCCATTCTTATGTCAGCATGGCATACAATGACCAAACTTATGGTAGCATACATCCATGGTTCATGATCACATAATAACAGTGGTGAGTTAGAAATGTCATTTGTAAATGGCTCCTGTCAAGAGACCTTTTGACCAATCATACACATGCTAACTCTTGGGAATAAATAGTACACTGCTGTGGTAATTCACAATCAATTCTGAGACCATTTCACTCATACTACACATAATCACTGCATTATTTATGCAACCCCCAACTCAAAAGCTGTTACCCCAAACCCTAAACTTTGGCTCTAAAACTGTGTATGAGGCCAATTTTCATGTCTTAAATGCAGGAAAAACCTAAAATTGAGAAACGTTAAACTAAGAAAAATTATACATTATGTTAATGGGGTTTTGGTCAGGACCACAAACAATAAACCTAAAATGTGAGGGAATCTTAAATCGAGAAACCTTAAATTGGGATTCTGCACTATATCAAATCTGTTCACTGTAAATAATATTTAGATCCCTGCAGGCTTGATCTATGTAGACCTTTTCAGAGTGTAAACACTTTGATTTACATACCTCCAGAACCAGATCCTGTATCTGGAGGTTTTAACTCTAATATGTGTTTGATACTATTTACTTTTGTGTCTTTAAAGATTTCTGTGACCCTTCTTACTCTTATAATATACTGATAATGGAAATAAACACAATCATATATATGGCACAAAACAATGGTTTCAACAAGAATAACATTTACATACTAAACAAAAAAATAATAATAATGGCAAAACCAAATCAAACATTCACGATGAAAACAGCAAGAGATGTACACAAGACAAGAAATTGGCCACCTTTACATACTCTGTGAACTATACAGGAAGGTTATGCACTGAGTTTCCATTCTAGTGTTTCTAGTGACATAAACCTTAAAATGTCAGTTTCATTATGCTGTTACAAACACACGGTGAATGATCTGATAGGCCACTTCATCCAAATAAAACTTAAGTAATATGGGTATCAATTTTCATGTCCATATCAAAACTTTTCACTATTTCTGTGACTTCAGGCTTCCGCTGCGATGTTGACGAGATCTGGACTCTTCTGGGTTATTACGCAGCGTCAAGTAGTAATCCTTTACGGACATTTCGGGACAATGTATCAGTCCCATCTTCAAGGGTCAAGAAGTCCAAGAAGAAAAGAAGGAGAAAAGAAGCTCCCTTTCTTCTTGAACTTCTTGACCCTTGAAGATGGGACCAATACGTTGTCCTGAAATGTCGGTATAGGATTACCACTCGACGCTGCATAATAACCCCCAAGAGTGCAGATCTTTTCATTACTTCATGTCCAAGTGATATCTTTTCACTGCATGTGTGAATGACTGCACCATGTCAGGTATCTCTACATGTATGAACATGGCACAGGAGCAAACAATCAAGCACCACAGCCTACGCTTCCTGAGAACCTCACTCACCTTCACAACTGCCACATAACTAACATACTTAACAGTTGCTATCCACACTAGCAACAATGACCACAATGCTTGTCCTCACTTGGAACACAAATTCCACACCATAAAACATGGGATGCATATCCTAACTGTTTAACTAACGAACTAACTAATGCACTCTTTCACTCTCTTAACTACATGGGTCAGAGTCCTTCTTGAAAAGCTAACACTTCCTAGCTAAAAAAAAAAAAAAAAAAAAAAAGTTCACAACCCCCTACCACTTGTCTCTATCCTGACCCAGATGAACTTCAAACCTACAACTTCAAGATCCATTTTACTTTCAAGTACACCTAAGTCCTTCAAATGGTCACTTTCCTTAAGATGCTCCACCAAAATCTTGCACTTATTTCTCTTCTTCTCCTTTTGTGCCACATGCCCCACCCCTCTCATTCTCCTTGATTTGATCACTCTAGTATTTGGCAATACATACATCATGAAGGTGGCATTAAATTACAATTACATTAACATGTTCAGTCACAAATATTGCATCACTTAAAAATATAACTATGTTTGAGGTTTTTATGCCCATATAATCTTACCTACTTGAAAATCAAAAAGAAAAGTGGCTCCATTATTCTGTAGTTACAATCTCTTATCCCTCTCTTGAATAATCCGGATTCTTCGGTCATCCAACCTGTAGACTACACCCTATACCCACTGAGTTATCCTCGCTCCAATCTATCCAGCAGTACTTGAATAATTAGACAGTTTGTAAGTCAACATATTTATATGCATACATACAATACACATAGCTGTATGTGTCTGGCATACCCAAGTTTAACCTTCTTTGATTTCTGGAGCTCGCTAGTTGTGGCGACCGCAGTCTAGACTTAAACCGTAACTTTGTCAACATCATTAACATGTACTATAGAAGAACACCGAGCAGACCATTTTTATGTAGCATAAATGTACAGCCTTCACTGACACACACACATTAATTACAATATCAGTAACAAAACCGTACAGCATGATCTTACGTAAAACTGCTTACAACCAACAGACTAATGGCACACCACGGTGCCAGCTACATGCTATTACTTTTATATTCGCAAGTATGTGTTGCTCCTATTTTACTTGAGGGCAAAATACTGCATAATACATAGCCTCATCTACTCAACTGCCCTATCACATTTGTTGGCCCAATTTTCGAACATTACTTACATGATTGTAACAGATCCAAGAATTCTGCGCATACATCGCACATCTTCTGTTTAATTATAAATTACAGCCCATAACTTCACGAGATTTCTCTTTCCTTAGAAAACGCTTCATTTAACGAATATACATTTTTATTTGTTGCAACTACAGAGCCCTACTCATACACAACACAACATCCGCCATATTGTATTGTGCCCAAAGGCCATAAACTTTTTTATACACAAACAAAGAAAATGCAACAGTGCGAACAACGTTGCCAACACAATATTTCAACTTTCTCTGTGGTAGGAATGTTAGGAACCTGGTCACGACGAAGGTTTGAGATCATGGGTTTAAGTAGAATATTTGTTTGTATGAAGAGGAAGTAACACAAAGATGGACAGCTCTGCATAATGAGGATTTTAAAAATTTATTACAGGGGCTGAATCAAGTAGGATACGATGAGTAAGAGATGTAACGCGTGCAGAATGGATGAGAAAATCGTAAAAATTTTTGTCCGAAGAGACGACTTGCCAGACCTACTCGTAGATGGAAGGGTGGTACATAATAAGATTAAAAGAGTGCGCATTAAATGACACTTTCAGCAGCGGCCGTCTGAAGACTGATGTCACTTGTTGCAAGATAGCACTCGCGCAGTGAAGTGGGCGCATAGCGAATATGGTGTAATGTTAATCATTTGTTTTGACAGTTTCCATGTGACACTTCACTGCAGGTAGAAATTAGTCACATAAGACGTGTAAAATGCTGCTGCTTGTTATTTATTTATATTTATACATTCCTTAACTCCATGCTAGGTTCAGAAGCCCGTTGGATGTCAAATTTGCCATTAATAATGATATATAAATATGCCTCTTATTCTGTATAATTTAAATTTGGACAGTAAAATGTGATTAACGCAAAGGCTTTTTCCATTTCACAAAATATACCACCAACCGTTTCTTTTTATTATTTAACACATCTACAATTTCACGAATTAAACTGTGAGTGGCCTTTGCTGTTGACGACTTAGTTCTAAATCCAAATTGTTCATTTACCAGTATGTTGTTACTAGTGGTATGTTGGTAAAGTCTAGCATATATAACCTTTTCAAAAACCTTTGAAAAAGAGGTTAATAGGGATATAGGTCTGACATTAGCTTTATTATTCTTTTCACCTTTTTTGAGTAGAGGCAATTTGTTATAGCTATGATTTAATGGTGAGCTAATAAAAAGGGGAACTTGCTTTTAGTATTTTTTACTGAGATTTCATCCTAACCATGAGAATTGTTAATTTTAGTGATTAGTTTTTCCAATTTCTTTAGATGTATTATTATATTTTATTTTTGGAAATGGGTTATTGAAGGCTTGTGACAAATGGGCTGTAGGATTACTGTTTATTCCACTAGTAGTATTATTGCTATGCGAGTTATTCATATTGATTTCTTCTGCTAGTGACAAGGAATAGTCACTGAAAGTATCAGATATAACTTGTCGATCATAGATTATTTTTCCATCAACATTCAGTTGATCTATATAATCTTTTTAAACCTTTTTCTCAGTTTCAGATTTATCACTCTCTTTTTCATTCTGTCATTAGTCATGGAATAATATTTTGGGGGAATTCTTATGACAGTGTAAAAAATTTTTAGGATGCCAAAAATAGTAATTAGAATTATTATGGGTCAGGCGAATAGAGACTCTTGTAGAAACTTATTTAAGGAACTAAAAATTTTACCGTTTATATCACAATATATATTTTCCTTACTCGTATTTGTGGTAAATAACAGTGATCAGTATTTGATAAACTCAGAAATTCATAGCATAAATACTCGACAAGGTTGTAACCTTCATTTACCTCTGGCTCATTTGGATATTTATCAGAAGGGAGTTCACTACTCGGGTATTAAAGTTTTTAACAGTATTCCTTCTAGCATAAAAGTATTTTTTGATAATCCTAAGACATTTAAAATGGTTCAAAAAATTTCTATATACAAATTCCTTTTATTCATTAGATGAGTATTATAACAACAGTAATAATTAGGTAACAGACCTCTCAGATTTATAACCTTTTTTAAGACTTCCCTCAATGATCTATTAGGTTACTATGTTTATTCAATGCTTTATAATTTACTCAGCATTATAATAATTTATAATTTAATTAAGAAATTTATTCTGTGTATTATGCAAGTTTCCTTTAATTTTTATTTAATGATTACTTAACATGAGCAGATTCTTATTTACTTTAGTATTTAATGCTTCTACTATATATTTATTAAACTGTGATGTACCACTCGGACTTAGATAAATTTATCTGTATATTTGGACATCCGACTCTTTTGGTTGTCACACTATTGCTCATCTGCCGACTTTGAGGTCTCTTGCATATGTGTATTGCATCCGCACTTGTGTATCATGTGCTTGACTGGGGCCCTCAATGGTGTCTTGTATATTTATGTTTTTATATTATATTTCTTGTATATTTATACTTTATATTGTATTTTTCTGACATGTTCTATATCCAGTGGTTTTGTAACCCTTTGGATTTGTTGAAAATGAAATACAATACAATACAATATTCCATTATAATACCTTTGCAGGTGGGACTAATTACCAGTACCCATTGAATGAAAGCTATTTTTTTTCCAATCGTCCTGGATCTGTAGGGTGACCAGATTTCATAAGTGGGAAATAGGACGCTATGACATAGTCCTCTCTTTATGAGTGGGGAAGAAAAAAAAAATCCAGTGAATACTACGTAGAACATTGTTTTGTACTTACTCCCACCCATCATCTACTCTGGAGATATCAGACATTGAATATTGGCAAATATAATACAAATAAACATGTGGATGTAGAATGGTTAAGTCTTCTAGTTGTAACAGACCTTTGTATTTGCCACAGGCTATATTAATAGAGAATATGTTTCATATAAGATCCAGACTTGGGAAAGAAATGATACAGGAAGCAAATAAGCAGAACTAATTTACCTATTGAGTATTTCTGTTTCTTATGATACCAGTAAATGCACACTTGTGTAACTTAGGGGTGCACAGCGATTTTCCCTGGCATCTCTCTCCTGTTAAGATACATATCTATTGAGTGTACACAGTGTTACACAATGTCAGCAAACGGTCTACAAATGCAAGAGATTAGTGAAGATGCTTATATTTCCAAGCCAAACCTAAGCCATGTGCAACATCAATGAAGGTGTAACTGTTGTATTCTGAACTAATTAAAATGAGATCTGATCATCACAAATGTTCTAAATTTAAAACTGAGGCTTCCTCTCCATGTTTTTTTATGAGTGAATACATAATAAGGAAGAAAAGTATGATAAAAAAATGTATGACTGCTAGAAAAGACTATCACTGTTATAACAACAGCACTGCAATGCCATGATAATGCAGCCCCTCAGATGCATAACATTACAGATCGGCCTAACACACAAACATGTTTTTAAGCCAGCATCTCAAATCCTTTTAACTGTATGAGGCGGGAGATGTGATAAGTGAATAAATGAAATATGTGACTTATTGCACAATCTGTTCCAGGCACATCATCCCTGACTGAAGGTCTGGAAATTTCCATAGCTTCATCCATTTCAGGTGCAGTCCAACTTGCATTCATCTTGTGAATTTATTTTTATACAGCTGACACATTTGAAATAACATATTCTCTTGTAGGCACTTTTCCATTTGTGCACTTCACAAAACTATCACTACCATTCTGTAGTAACACACATTTCATATATCCGTAACACAGAAAAGCTGAACCTTTTATGGGTGACTGATTACAAAATGGGGTTATGTTCCTAAAATTGCTATATATAAAAATGTCAGATGGGGAAATGTTACTAAGTCAGTGGAGCAGAGTCCTTGAGAAGCTAATGGGTTCTTTGCTAGACAAGAAATTCCCTGCATTGTATGGAACCCACAGGTTCATTTCTGTGTTTACCACACCCCATCACTGCTTGTCCATTTAAATAATATCCTAACTATCCTCTTCCTAGTTATCTTTAATCTTCAGGTTTTCTAACCATAGCCCTGTATGCATTTCTCTTCTCTCCAATGTGTTTCCCATGTCACCCATTTCATCCTCCTCAACTTCATCACCCAGACATTTAATGATGGGTACAAATCATTAAGCTCCTAATTATGCAATTTTCTGCAGTCTCATTTCATTTTGTCCTTCTGAGGTCCAAATATCTTCTTCAGCAACCAATTCTCAAACACCATAAGCATATGCTCTTACCTGAAAGCTTCACACCCACACAAAATGGGCAAAAAAAAAAGGCAGGAAATGTGATACATAACAAAAGGGGGGATGTTCCCAAATCCCAATCATGTTTTGATCTTCCAAGGCTAAATCAAACATAAATACACTTGCATTCCTACACATTAAACACAAGAATATATATATATACTTAATAGTAAATAATTATGCAGAACAAACAAAACAAAATAAATAAAATATACAAACATTTACATTATATGTAAATTCAAAATCAATGAACTTTAACTATGAATGGATCTTGGACCTCCCTTAAGCTGGCTGGCTGGAGTAGTTGCTGGGCAGCTGGGTTGTCAGTTATGACAGGGCAAATGGAACTGTGAATGTGTGTGTGTTTGTGATGAGTGGCTGAATCTTTTTGCTGGAGTGTGAGAAACTACTGCACCAAAGGGGCTGGGAAATTATTGGGTCTGTTTGACCTTTAAATTCTTACATGATCTGAGTTCAAACTGGCGTGAGCCAGGTTGGTTTCTACCTATAATGGGTTTTTATGCCTTAGTATGTCTGCAGAATACTGCTACATGAACATACTTGTACTGGTACTGGTAATTATACTGGCAGTGGTAGTGGTAATAGTAGTAGTACAGTGTGTCCACAAAGTCCCTTCGGGTTTTGAAAAATTGTGGCGCGCCAACAAATTGAGCTAGCCACATGCGGTTTGCGGCAGATTACAGTGAAACTCTGGAAGTTTTTTACTGACTTCAGTAGACCTCGATGTGGGCTCCCTTGGTAGCACGGAGAATGTCCAGACGATATTCGAGGTCTTGCCATGTTCCGTGGAGCATGTCCACTGGAATAACCGAGATCGCATTCCTGATACGGGTCTTCAGGTCATCAAGTCCGTTAACTGGTGTTCGGAACACATTGCTCTTGACATAACCCCACAGGAAAAAATCCAGTGGTGTTATGTCTGGTGAACGTGGAGGCCAAGGCATTGGACCATCTCTGCCATCCCACACAACACGTGTGTTCCTGCACAGTCGCCATTTCACAAACAACTGACTGAGAAACGTAAAGATGGCCGCTTATGCCATCTGTTGGTGGCAAAAAAATTCCAGAGTTTCACTGTAATCTGCCGCAAACCGCATGTGGCTAGCTCAATTTGTTTGTGCGCCACAATTTTTCAAAACCCCAAAGGGACTTTGTGGACACACTGTACAATTTTAGAACATGTCCAAAAGAATGACTATGAACCGCTTACACTACCATTAACCTTTATCCACTGGGATGGGTATTTAAATTTGAGTGCATGGTTCATGAAAAATGTGCACATTATTTGAACAGAAAAAAGATAAAATGAAGAAATAAACAGCCTTTTGTTGCTTAAATATATAACATTTCTAGGGGTGTTTTCCTACAGCCTTTTCATATGCGATGGCTGGTCTTTAAAAGGTTAACTACATTACAGTACACAAAGAAAAAATTTCATGTGGGTTAAGCCAGTAAATTAATCGTTTCTGAGCAATGGAGACTAACACACAGGCATGGTTTTGGATGTCAACTGCAGTACAGTGAAGCAAGGAAACATCCTGATAAAGTAGACGAGTAACACCCAATGACAATTTCCTATCCACTTTATTTATTAACAATATATTTTCATTTATATATTAAACTTTTAGGAAACATTTACATAGCAATGATTCAGTGTAGATGAAAATAACAATGAAGACTGGTGTGACAATACACCAAGCAGAAACTGCTTCAGCTACTTTGTATGTAGTCTCTACTGGAACTTCAATGTCTATTCTTTGGAAGTAAGCAGATCTAATGACATCAGACCAAATGCTATTGACACATAGGTACATTTGATTCTAACTAGCTCTGTTTTTTGTTCTTATCAAATTATCACCAGTGTTTTCATTTTCATACCTAATACGTGTTCATACTTTAAAAAATCTAAAACGGTCTGTAAACAGTAATGCAAAATTAAAATTTTAATTTTGTATCAAAGCACTGGCAAATGTTTAGAAGTAGGCATTTAGTACATTGTCTATAAGAGTATCAGTGCACAGAAATGAACTGCTATCTACTTCAATCAGTGTAGAATTACCACTGAAAGAACCAAGAAACACAACGTAACCAATCAACAAAAGTAAAACTCTTATGCCAATGTGTGCCAACATTTTGTTGCTTATGACAATACTGTTGATGATAACTAATCACAAAAACTGAATGAGTGCAAAAGTATCCACCCAACTGTTTAACAATATTCAGAACTTGACTTTAACTGCACAGGTACATCACAACAAAATTAAAATAAGAACCTGAAACACTTTCGCATAAATGTGTCAATAACATAAAACATAATACAGTCCTCTCCTTTTCTGTACACTTTTCATTTCTTCTCTATGTCACATACTTGATGACAAGATAAGAAAATTTATATTATTCTTCCATTATAAATGTCCCTGATAAGCTCTACACAAGAAATAAATAGAACATCAATAAATGCCATTCACTTTTGAAAGCAAAACTGGCATTGCATAAAAATAGAAATTTATAAAACATTACCTCATAGCCATTTTGAAATCTCACTGCATGTTAACACTGATACTTCGCTGTTATCAGTTTGTTCTGAAATCTTCTATTTGCTCGAAGTTCAATACTGAACATAAAGTTTCTGCTGTACACTTTACAACCCTCGAACTCCACACATTTTTTCATTTAAAAACTCTGTATTTGTTTCAATTCAGCAATTCCTATTGCTTTCACAAGTGTTCAACCATTTCATAATGGTCAAAATGCAATGCTCAAACATCAAACCCTTAGTAAAATATCTGAGAAACTAACTTTGTACATTTGCCATGAAAATATTTTACTCTTATATAAAACTACAGTTTGTGCAGTTGTTACCTTCTGACCTTCACATGTAATGGTCATATGAAATCACTTGCTCACTGCACCGACTCAGGAACGTGAAATATTAGCATCACGAACACACCACTTCCTGTTTTGTTGCTTTCTCTATAAGAGTTAAGAAAACATGTTTGATACTGCTGTCTTATAGACACAACAAGTACTGAGAGTGATTCACAATTCTATTATACATACATCTTTTATCATTTATAACAAAAATTAAGTTAATGATTATGTTTAACAAAATAAATAATTTATAGGAATGAGAAACTGTAAAATACAGACAAAATCTTATTCAAAATAAGGTTACATAAAACAAATTTGTCTGTACGTTCAAATTGTCCTTCTGATTTCAACTTTTGTGTTTTGGCAAAATGTAACTAAATTATACAAAATTTACATTATTTTGGTGCAATTGAACAATCATCACACACACTTAGCAATCCTAGTTGGCAAATTCTGGTTAACTTTGGATTCTTGATGCACAATACTTCTTACAAATGAGCTAAAAAAAGACACGACAGACATTCATAAATCACAAGACTGTGTTAACTTTTCCAGTTAAAAGTACAAAGTACATTCAAAATTAAGAGTTTAAAAGTATTAAACCCAACAGCCACTCAATACCCATCTATTTTCATGTAACTAGAAGCCAGTTTTAATCTGATACCATAAACAGTTCAATTATCTTACATCTCTGGACATGCAGTAACATTATGGATTAGGTACATATAAAGGCACATAATTTCTGTATTTGCAGCAAAATGTACTGATACAACTTCATTTGTGCCAATATATGTGGTGTGTGTACATATGCCACACCTAAATTTTAAGGCGAAAATAATAAATTAAATATTTATTTTATAAGAGGCACCAAAATTTTTAAATTAATTCTCCCTCCAGTACCATATTTCAAACCTTTTAAGTTACAAAGACACTGTAGCAATTATATGACAACCAACTGCACTGCACATACTGTAACACATGGCTTGCCAAAAGTTCCCTGTAAATGAACACCCTGTGTCACGACTGATCTACATAAACTGTAACTAATTATCTATACTAAAAACTATAATGGAACATTTCCGATCAATGACAATAAAGGCTGATTATCTTCCCATAAAGATTATTGTAAGCAACATCCTAGTTTGGGGGGATGCAGATTTGAAATGAAAAAAAGTGTGAACTATATTTGCCACAAGATAGTAAGTTCAAACAACTGTGTGATGCACATTAACTTGAACTGCCCTGTATGCACTGGTGTTACAAAATAAAATGTACAGGCATTAACATTACAAAGTAAATTGTATGCTGGAGTCACATCTTCTGAGATGTAAAATTCAAATAGAAATTCAATGTTTATTTCTACTACATGAGCACTTCAGCAACTTGAAACAAAACCTTTTGATTACCTCATATTTCCTTGGTTGTGGATTAAAATTACTATGAAGACCACATTTTAAGCGTGATCTGTACCAATACTAATTAATTTTGCCCAGTGTGTTCAGTTATAATTCCAGCCTGGATGAGTGGCTGCTTTCTAGAATTCCATACAAAGTCACTTTTTTTTTTTTAAATTTTCATACCCAAGTTACAGACCATTTCATTGTAACTTCCTTTATTTAATGAGGTTTCCATGGTTTCCTCAGGCTATCCAAGGGAATGCCAGGATAGTATCTTGAAATAAGTCACACTTCCTCATTCCACTCCTTACTTCATCATTATTCATCATTACCTGATCTTATGCAAAAATACACAAGTTCTGCATTATAAATAGCACTGTTAACCAACCAAAGCATTAATTCTTGACAAAACACACTGTTTTCAATTAATGGTCTTCCCTTTGAGTAAGGCTCCATTTTCTGTGATCTTACTCCCCCCCCCCCCACACACACACACGCGCGCAAAAAAAAAAAAAAGAGAGAGAGAGAGAGAGAGAGAGAAAAGAAGAAAATAATAAGAGGAGGAGGAGGAGGAAAGAGAGAGAGAGCACAATCATTGCTGAAAAATGCACGCTTCTTTACAATGTCAAGTTTACCTACATAATGTGCATTTAACTTATGTGGTTTATTTACTGACACTACCTGCATTCAGAATCTATGGTGTAACACACTGTTTCTGTTACATATTTACAGGCACAGTTCTGTTAACTGTATTATGTATCCTTTGGCTATATGCCCGCATGCAATTTTCCGACTTATCTGAATGACTCTAGCCAGGGCATTTTGATCTTACTGGCATTTATATGCCTGCCAGAACTGCCTCCTATGGAGGGACTATGCACCCACAGAGGTAAATTTTCCTTACCTGTAATATGCAATAATCTCAGATGGACTGTACAGATTAACACAGCTCTTCAATAACTGTAGGATTTTTCTGACTTATCTGAGGTAAGGAATGAGGAAGTCACAAAGACATCCATACCCGATCCAGAACTTCTAATATCTCTGGCCCACCTTATCTTTCATACAAAATTCGCTGCAGTTTATGAAACAACAATGTTAGCAGTATATGCAAAAGTTTCCAAACCTTCTCATAACCCATTCTTACAATTGGTTCTCAGTGAACGTCTGAGTATGTACATTTAAATGACGTTATCTACCATTACAAACATCACTAGAAGAGGAAAAAAATACATTTCTTTTGTTACTATTACTTTACATATATTACTATCCAAATATGATGGAAAGACAGTGTATTATTTAAACAAATATTAAGAAATTAAATATTCAGTGCTGTACTTCCAAGACAGTTATTTACATAACAGCCAGGCAAAGGGTCAAATCTCTTAATCAACAACTGAATGTCAGTTACAGTTCACAATGCAGTAACACACCACTACAAAAACACACACCACTGTAACTATAAGATGCTGCACTTCTTTACAATTATCAATAATTACAATTAAAATATACAGCATTAAAAATTTCAAACTGGAACAAAACATTCTACAGAAACATAATTTGTGTTCACCAATCTGTAAAATCTTGTTTGTCAAACTTAATACTTTTAATTAAAGTTATGTGTTTAAAGGTAGGTGTAAACATTACGATGACAAAATCTGTACGTGAATTCTGAATCACTCTCCTGTTCAGATTTTAGAAAATACACACTGTACAATGTAAAAATAAGATAAAATAAAACTATAGAACTAACACTTTTATTTTAATTCCTTATCACTTTTGGTATCTCACCTTCACGCTCCCTTCGCCTCAGTTTCTTTCTCCGCCTGTCAATACACGCAAGTTCTGCTTTTACATTCATGTAAGTTTTCCTCAGTTCCTGAAGCTTCTGTTGTAGCAAAGCAATACGTTGTGTCCCATCCAATTCAGGATCTGAAAGAAAAATAATGCATAACTACATGCAATCTACTTCACTTATTTATCATTATGGTACTCTTGCCATTATAGGGATAAAAGAAAATGTAGGGAATTCCAGAAATTCCTACTGCATGAGCTACTGTGCCTGGATGATAGGGGCTGTCTAATAGAAGACATAATTCAATTCCAGACCAGGGCTAACATCAAACATGTTCTACCAAGTTGAGGTAGTCACTGTTAAGTATGGGATACTGAACTCTGGGGTAGGGGCAGATAGCTGTGCACCCCCTCATAAGGGTGTCCGCTGTTTCTTTACACTTTGTGTATTGAAGGACATTATGATAAGCTGCTACAAACATAAGAGTCCAAGTGGTCAAGACAGCTATAGTCTTGTAGTCCCACATTCTTGTTTAAAGCTGAAATGATACCAGGCATGTATTTACCACCATGTAATGAAAGCTGCAGATCAGATGGGATACATGCATTAAGGACTATTAGGTGACAACTCCCTAACCACCAACTTCCCTAACAGCAAAGATATGATCCACAGCTCATTACTCATATTTGACTATTATGACACATGCGCGCGCACACACACACTGCAACTATGGAAGCAGAATCAGGGCCTACATATCACCCTCTGCTTTGCAACCAGCAACTTTATAACAGGGTCTGTTAAGTAATCCAAAGTAACTCTACCCTCAGAAGCAGAATGTGCAATGTTATTTTGATGAAGTGATAAAGAGTGAACTACCCAACAATCTCCAGTCACTGGTGACAAATACCATCCCTGTAATCCCAGTGCATCTCATCACTGTCATGACACAATATACCCTACAGCTAAGACTTCATGCAATTGGAGCTAGGTGAATGGAAATAGCCCACACAATCCAAATAATCCTAACAGCTCACCCCATGAACAGGTGCTCCAGGATGATCAGGTAATAAGTACAAGAAGATGAAAAATGAGGAATATGTAAATGTTCATCATCATGGAAAGAATGCCAAATTTATGGATTGGGTAGAGGTGCAAAGTTGCATTCACATGTATTGTTTTCCTGCAGACTTTGTAGCTCAAACATCCATTTGGACTCCTGCAGATGTCAATGTTCAGGAATAGCAAGTGACCTCTCCCTCTTAGTTCTAAACATTTCAGTTCATTCAGGGCAAAGAATATCTGACAGTGCTAAATTCCAAACTGAACTAACACACCTCAGATAAATCTTCAGGAGAATGTGTATTCTTCCAGACAGAAATTCAAAGTATTCTGCCTCAAGAAAAGATACAGCACTACAGATGAAACACTGACACATAAGCACTGTGTTTCTACCATGTGTTCAGGACATGTCCAACCACATCATCAGTATAATGGCATGACATCAAGTCTGCACACATACACATATATTTATGTCCTGCCATCTAAGCATGCTCGGGACAGTCACGGTCAAACCAAGTTTCCAATGATGGGCTGTCTACACCTTCCCATATGAATGTGGGCTGCTGGCACTACACATATCACATAACAGAAGACTGCAAAAATTAACAAACACTTCAGCTGTGTACAATAATCCATCAATCACAGCTACCAGCTGCAAAACAAGCATCACTACACCATGAAGCCATCTACTGGATCTATCCAGCATGGAAGATCACTGGCCATATGCAGAAGGAACAGATAGGATGCCTAAAACTTCCATTATGTTCAGCATACTTGTCACTGCCAAGACATGCTTGGGATTTGACTAGCACCCCCAAGAATTAATTTTCTTCTCAGAAATTTTGTACACCTTGAAGATGGAGACAGTAAGGACCTCTGAAGCATAAGAAACAGAGCCCACCTCTACACAATATTATCATCCCAATAAAAGATCTACATCAACTTATTTTTACTATTTAATGAACACATAAACCAACATTTTTACAAGATATGAACAAATTATCGGGAAAGTTTCCTTTGTAAATAGGACCATCCAACTCTGTCCAAACTACCTACAGATGCTTTAGGGACTTTCCCTTGTAAGCCGAGTATTTTTAGGAAGAGGGTTAGGAAAGTGATAAGTGAGGTGAAGTGAAGGGTATAGAGGGTGGGGAAAACCATCTAATAATGCAGTGAAGTAGTGAAGTGAAGTGAAGGGAGGCAAAACGGG
This sequence comes from Reticulitermes speratus, assembly GCA_021186555.1. NCBI lineage: Eukaryota > Metazoa > Arthropoda > Insecta > Blattodea > Rhinotermitidae > Reticulitermes > Reticulitermes speratus. The sequence goes on from JAJKFL010000006.1 coordinate 23,416,463, forward strand.
GAATGCCGTGATGTGTATATAATCGTAGTGAAGTGAAGGTCCTGTTAAAATGAGAGTGTATCACTTTTTCAAAACATGGAATTTTATTTTTGTATAGCATGGTTGACTCATTGCTTGGTATACCAAATTACTTTAACTCTGATTCCTTTACGTTAGGTTTCAGGTTAGGCTTAGCAACTCTTTCTTTTTGCAGTATGTGTGTTTTGTTGTTTTTGTATTATTTAATGTGTGGGTGTTTTTGTAATGTGCGTGTTTTTTTTTTGTATTGTGTGTAGGTGTTTTTGTAAGGTGTGGATGTTTTTGTTAAGGAGTGGATGTTTTTGTAATGTGTGGATGTTTTTGTTAAGGAGTGGATGTTTTTGTTAAGGTGTGGATGTTTTTGTAATGCGTGTATGGTGTTCTAATGTGTGTACTTGTATTTAATGTATGTATTTTGTTTTGTAATTGTGTATAGTTTATTTTGTATTGTTACTTTTATGTATATTATATTTCCATTTGTATTGTGTGTACTAGTGTAAGGACTACTGCCACCGGGTGAAAACACAATTGCAGTATATAATAATAATAATAAAAAGGCAATGTGAAGAACAGGAGGCACTCTTTTTAGTTTACATTTTATACACTGCCATCAATGTGACACACTGTTCGTCAGATGTATCTTGATAGCCTACTAATGCCATCATTTCACTTATCCCCAATACTAGAAATGAGCACGTACTGCTGAAAAGAGACAAGTTTAATTAAAAACAGATTTTATACAAAGCAGCAGAAAAAGGAAATGGAATGAATTCTGATACAATCCCAAACATACCCATTTTAAATAGCAAACAAGGAGATGATGCCTAGGAAGACATCTTAAAAACACACAGTTTTTCATTAACACTAACAGCAACCTAAGTTATAATGTAAAGAATGATGATTATGAAGATTAATCTTACATGTACCAAATGACTTTCCAGCATTAAACTATTATACAAACAAACATGCATTGCTACTGTTAAGTATTCTTACCTAATTCCACATAGAAGTTATACTTCGAAGGCCGAGGCGACCGTGAAGACAGCACAGTTTCTGTATTAGTTAAAGGAGTACAACCACCGGCAGTGGAATTCTCAGAGGTGTCATCGCTATCACTACCACCACCACCACCAGTGCCGCCACCACCACCCTCTCCTCCTGAAAATGGTATGGAGTTATAGGAAATGTAAAAATGCTGATCCCAATGGCCCAGAGTGTAAGGCACAAATGGTCCTAAACCCTATGACCACAGGTTTGTCCCCCTTAAAGCATGAATGTGTGTACAAATTTGTTTAGTCGTGCTGTCAATATGTACGTAGAGACTTTGCCATTAGCATCATGCCAAATTAATCAATGACAAATTGCTCGAAAGTTAATTATGCTTCAACAACCCAAGAACAGTGTTTCCCCAACTTTTTTGCTCACAGACCCCTTTTGGCTTCAAAGAATAATCAAGGATCCTCACATCCTCACTCACATAAATGTAGTGTCCAGAAGACAGGCATCTGGAATTAAAAATGTATATCTCAGAACTGATTTTAGATAGCTACGAATACACACCAGTAGCCTATGTAATAATGCACTTCATGATTTGACCTTAATTACTGATTGTCGCTCACTTCGTGGGTACATGTAGTTTTTTAATTAGATATTCTAACAATCATATGAAATAAACATGTCACCAATTAAAGAAGTTCCACGATTATTTTTAACAAAACATCAACTTCGAAGTATCCATCACAGAACTGTATCCACGGATCCCCTGGGAACTGACTGCCGATCCCTTGAGATCTGCAGAAGCTCAGGTCCATTTAGACAGAACTTGGAGCGATACAACTGGCTAACATCCCTAGCAGTTTATATATGTCAGTATGCTATAAATATGGCCAGACTGCTCAGGATATCTCACATTATCATCATATATTTAATGTACACATATAATAATAATAATATAATAATAATAATAATGGGGCTAGGGAGTGGGGAAGGGATCTACCCACACCCTCTCCAGGGGCATATGATGCGAATATACAGCCCCTCTATGCTCAGGACCATCTGTGCATGATGAAGAATCACATCCTTCAAGAGGTAGCCCTGTTGATTAACAGAACATGGTGGATCTAGAGGAGTAAAAACTTAAAAAAAACCATCCAAGGTGTACTCGACTGTGCTCAGGGTCTACAGGTGCATCTGCGGTGGAGGGTAAGAAATCAAGACCGGTGAACTCCGAGAGGTGGCGACCCTTGGTTTCAAGCAGCCTTACTGCGGCAGGCAGGGCTAAACCACAGTGGACGGAATACATCCCTAGCTACTCGTGGGACAGTGACAGATATTACAAAACAAAATGATATAAAAACAAGAAATAGGAGAGAGCAGAGGTCCTCTAACAGCACTGAAGAAAATGGTAACCATACTGAGGACACTCAGCATGGACCATCTCAAATCCTACTTAATACTGGAGCCAAGCAAGAAAATGGAAAGAAATAGAATAAATGAATCCGATGCAGCCAAGAGGAGATGAACGAAGTGTTGTGGTGTTTCATGTACATCACAGAAAAGAAATTAAAGGAAAACTATACGGCAGTGTTCGAAATATGGAGAGAGAGGGGAATCCAAAGACAAGGACAAATGTAGATGCAAAATTATTGTTAAATCAGAAAAACTATATTTTAAAAGCAAAAAGAATACTAGCGGTTGACATTGATGATATACAGGAAAGTATTAGACGTAAAATATGGAAAGAAGATCGTACAAAACGAATGAACAGTGACAACAGAATGGTCACAATTAACCAAAAGGGAGAAGAAGAAATTAACAATATGGGCAGCTTACATAAAAGCTCAGAAACAGGCAGGGGACCAAACAATTAGAAATAAACTAAAAGACGAGTTCCAAATAATGTGGCATAAAGTGAGGCTACTACAGGTGTCTGAAAGGGAAAGGGTACCAAAATTGAAGGAGAACAGCAAAATGATAAAGCTGATGAAATAAATGGAATAAATGAAGAACTTTTAGAAGAAAATGAATTGGATATAATGGATATAAACGACTTGATATACGCAGCTGCCACAATTATTACAGAAAGAGTGAATCAGCCCAGCAAAAGAGGCAAAAATAGAAGAAATGACAACTTTTGGACAATAAGACTGCAAAGACAAATAAGCAACTGGAGAAAAGAGATATCAATACATGCTGAAACAGGAACAGGCTCTGATAACTCAAAACTCAACAGGAAAAAGAAGAAAAGTTTTAAAAAAATATGAAGTGACAAATGCCAAAGAAGTAGCACAACTGACAGGGACAATGAAGCAGAAAGTGCGAGCAATAGCCCAAAGAATCAGGAGATAAGAAAAAAGGGAAACTCAGTATATTCAAAATAAGATGTTCAAGAAAGACACCAAAAAATTTTACAGAAACTTGGGCACGAAGAATATAGAGGCCAGAGAACCCCCATCTATGGCAGAAGTAGAGCCTTACTGGAAGTCAATGTGGGGAGAAAGTAAAGCATAATGAAAGAGCAGAATGGATAAGAAGAGAAGACAGAAGGAAAATCAGTAATATGCACTGGGTGCCTATAAGAACTATGGAAACCACTTCATTTTTGTTAAAAGTTCACAACTGGAAATCTCCTGGAAGTAATCAAATAAAAAAAATACGGGCTAAAAGCATTTCCCGCCGCCCACAGGCATATTAAAAAAAACTTCAATACAATAATGGAGGAACCAGAGAAGATACCTGACTGGCTAACCACAGGAATAACTTCTTTGCTGCCAAAATCAACATACAGCAAGGCTGTCAGAAACTACCGACCAATTACGTGCTTAACAGCCATGTACAAGACCCTAACAGATATAATAGCTAGAAGAATCTCCACACATCTGGAAGAGCAGGACTTATTACCAACTGAGCAAAAAAGGATGTCACCCTGGAAGTAAAGGGTGCAAGGATCAATTAACGATATCAAAAGCAATATATGAGGACTGCAAGAGGAGGAAAAAGAATTTACGTATAGCCTGGATTGATTACTAGAAAGCATTTGATAGCGTTTCACATACTGGGTAGAAACGTCAATAGAATTGGTGTGAGTAAACAGTAAAATTTCAGATTTTGCAAATTATCAATGGAGAAATGGAACACAATGCTTCAGCTGAAAACAAAGCAGGAAGTAATGCAGTCACAACCCATTCAGATACGAAGAGGAATATTCCAGGGGGACTCTCTCTCACAATTAGTCTTCTGTATAGCACTTATCCCATTAACACACGAGCTGAACAGAGCTGATTGTGGATATAAAGTACACGGAGCTGAGAGGAAAATCAGTCACTTACTGTATATGGATGACTTGAAACTGCTAAGTAGAAGTGAGGATGATTTAGAGAATGAAATAAAAATTGTGAAAGCTATTACCAAAGACATTAATATGAATTTTGGATTACAAAAATGTGCAAAAATTTGTTTAAAAAAAGGGAGGGTCCAGAGGAAAACATACATAGAAAGCACATTTCAGAAGGACATTAAAGAACTGGATCGGAGAGAAGCATATAAGTATTTAGGGATAGAAGATAGCCATGGCATAGAGCATAAAAATGAGAAACAAAAGTTGAAAAAGGAATACTTGAGAAGACTGAGATTAGTCTTGGACACAGAATTAAGTGCAAAGAATAAAATACAAGCAATTGGAGCATTGGCAGTACCAGTACTTATAGTTTTGGAATTATTAATTGGCGCCAAGAAGAATTGCAAAAACTGGATAGGCAAATAAGAAAACTGCTAACCATCCATGGACAGCATCACCCAAAGGCAGATGTAGATCGCTTGTATGTTCCCAGAAAACAAGGAGGAAGGGGGTTGATGCAGTTAGAAGAAGCCTACATAATAGAAATTACAAAACTGATGGAATATGTAGACAGCACAGAAGATCCACTAATACAAATTGTTAGAACACACCAGAACAACAACAAGTCAGCAATGGTACGGACAGCTAGAAGCCTCAAGACAGAATTATAGGAAGGAACAAGACAAATAAAGGACAGCATAACATAGAAGACAAAAGAACAATGGCGGGGGAAAAGGATGCATGGACAAATTCCACAAAACTCAAGACGAAAAACTGGTGGATAACGAACAGTTGTATCATGGTTAAAATTTAGAAACATCAAGGGAGAAACAGAAAGTACAATAGTGGCAGCACAAGACCAAGCAATTAATACAAACTATTTTAAAAATAAAATTTTGAAAGAAGTTGACAGCAAATGCCGGGTATGAAACAACATACAGAAACTATCGACCACCTAACCTCAGGATGCCCCATTTTGGCAAAGAATGAATACTTAATGAGACAAGATACAGTTGGTGCATATTTACATTATTCAATATGCAAAGCACTAGGCATCGAAACAACAGATAAATGGTACACACATACACCAAAACCAGTATGTGAACATGAAGATGTGACAGTGTTATGGAATCAAGGGGTACATACAGAGAAGTTACAGCAAATAGGCCAGATATAATAATTAAAAACAAAAAAGAGAAAACATGCATACTGATAGATGTGGCAATACCAGCAGACAGAAATGTCACACAAAAGGAAGCAGAAAACAAACTAAAATACAAGAGTTTATGTACAGAGATACAACGAATGTGGAATATGAAATGTATGATTATACCAATAGTAATTTGAGCCAATGGAATAGTAACAATAGGTTTAACGAAAAATTTAGAAAACATTCAGTAGATTCACTACAAAAGACAGCTACACTTGGAACATCACACATAATACGGAAAGTATTGCAGTCTGAAACTTGAAACCTGAGTGGTGGGGATCACCGTTGGTTCAAGAGAAGTACCAGGGAGAAAAGGCCTGTGACAAGAGACAAATAATAATAATAATAATAATAATAATAATAATAACTTCCCCCACCACCCTCTTATAATATGTAAATAACGTGATTACGAAATCCTCGGGTGATTCAGAAGGGCTATAAATATTTTCAAGGAAAAACAATTCCAAATGTTTTAAAAAAATCAAAATTGTAAAGGAACATAAACTAAGCTGTGCACATAAAGGCTGATTCTTTCAGAACTCTGTACATGGGTGAAAGTATTAAGTCTGAACAATCTAGTTATTTATAATTTGTAATTAAAACGCTTTCAATGCAATTTATATTAGGAAACTGCAGATTTTAGCATTTAAAGGGAAACCTACTCTAGCCACAATGAAGTGACAGGTTTTTAAATACCTACATGATAAGAGTTAAGATAAGCTCCTATTCTTCTGAAAACAGGAGCTCCATGGGCAGGACCATTTATACAGAACAAACAACTCAATATCATCACTTTTGTATGCCCTTACTCTGCATATCCTTCGCACATAACTAACCAGAGTCTATGCTCAGAAGGCATACATGGAATGCTCCATACTTTCATCAGACATATCAATTAGAGAAGCTTCTTACCAATATTCCGCACTGATCTCCCAGAAGAGTGTCTTGACCTTTTATTACTTTCACAGTCTGACCTCTTCCTGCTACGCCTCCGTTTCTTAGGTGAGGATTCCATCTCCTTGTCAAGGTCAGAACAGGGTTTCTTTGACAACAATTTCATACCTCTTAGCCTGTTTTCACTGGAGTTTGAAACATCAATATTAAGGAGAGAGTCTGAAAGGGAATAAAAAATGGCAAGTTCTCAGGCCTTTGAAGCAGTGCAGATGGGAACTCCTTCTGGGATACTATGCTCCATCACTGGGCATTGGTTCGTGATGCAGTGCAATATCCCAGAAGAACAGAGTTCTCAAAATAAAAAAATGTTCACCAACAAATGGAGATATTTACACAAGGCAATGTTTCATACATACCGAGAAGCAGTGAAGACAGAATGTTTTTTCATACAGTAGTGTAAATAAATGAAACAGGTAACAAGAAAAATATTCTGTAATTGCACCATCACCCATAGATGATAGGGAAGAAACAGGGATATAAAGAGGTTTCATTCTGGTTTTGCAGCAGCAGATATTTTAAGATGACAGCTTTTTGGCATGTGATGCTGTGTAGTTTAGTAGACATGTACTGAAGTTCTCGAAGAACCTACCATGTCCGTCTTCTGAAATGTTTGTACCTATCTATCCAAACTGTTACATCTCAATACTCACTGCCATGAGAACCTGAAATCTCATACCCAGAATATCTTGCCTGGCTGAATAAGTATCAACTTTTCACAGGTGACATTGAAGACTGGAGTGAATTTTCAATTAATAGGAACAAAAGTTAAAACAATTTAATCACCATACACTTTAAACGGAGATTCCACTGAAATCCACACTGTGAAATAGCACAAAAATATTTGACTGACAGCTGACAATAGTTAACTGTCATTCTGAATGTGAAGCCTTTCGTATGGCTGCATACCACATGGCATGGTAATTATAAATCATGCCTGAATTTATACAGCTGTCATCAGTCACAAAGATCTTACCTTCTTCACTATAATGGTCCACTTTGTTGCCCTCTGCACAACTATCAAGGTCTATTTCAAATGAATCTCTATGTGACTTTGAGCTTTCATTATCCAGGGTGGGCGACATTCCATCTCGCTCTCTGTAAAAAAAAAAAAAAAAAGTGGAATGCAATTTTCATTCTGGAATCAGCCATGATAGTAGAATACAGACTTCTTCATTTTAACTCTTTTCTGCAATATTTAGATTGTGAAGACTGTCTAGTAAAATAAACAAGAACTGAGATAATTATATTTTAAAAATCACTAATGCATGAAACAAAGAACTACAACTTACTCTCTGGGGGAGCCCGATATTGTAGAAAGACTACTGTCAGGTGTAGTGGGTGGAGTATTATCCATTACAGGGGCTGCTTCATTTGAATTTCTTTTAGATATGCCTGGACCTGCACATGAAACTGAGACTGGAGGGGGTTGGACCTGTACCTGAGGTGGTGGGGGTGGTGAAGAAATAGTAGGAGATACAGTTGTCACAGTCTGCATCTGTATAGGAGCTGACAGATCTACTGTAATTGGTACTATGGTTCCTGGAGATTCCATGATTGGAGAAGAAACAAAAATGGGTACAGCTGCTGATGATTTCCCATTACTTGAACTAGACGTACAATTGCTGCCAGGTGCACTTGCAAATGGCATTTCTATTACGGCTGTTTTACTCTCTTCATGACATGACTCAACAACATGTGCAGAATCACTGGCTGGAGCTGGACTGCCAGGAATGGTCTCCTCACATAATAATGACTGTAAATTGCTCTCAGCTTCCTCTTCACACTTTTCAACTTCATCCAATTTCTCCACTGGTGTCTGCACTACAGATCCTGCTACTTCTACATTTTCTTCTTCCAGCAGTTTATCTGGTTTTGGAAGTGAAATGCTTTCGTTTTTTGGTGAAGAATTGCATTGCACCACAACAGCACTTGCAAGTTCTGTGTGTTCGGTATCCTACAATGAGAGAGGTCAAACTTCATTCTGTGACAGAACAAATTTCAACACCAAACTTACGTTATTTATGACATAACAAGCTAATATTAACCTTTTCCATGCCATACTTGACTTAACAGAAATGCTACCTTCTGTTTGTGTTATCTCCATGGTTACATTCACCATGAAATGTTCCCAATATTTAACTGTAAAATATGGCAAGAGGGAAAGTACATTTCCTTTGACATGTTTTAATATCAACAATTTCTGGAGCAGGTAGTGATCACTTTAAGTGAGATACCATATTCACATTTCTTTTAACATATTCGTTGCCAAAATCAACTTCAGTTGACTTACAGGAGAAGCTTCAAACTGTTAGCATTGACAGTTTTGAGTACCTCACCTTACAATGTGTATAAAATCATGACATATCACATCACTTATCAACAGAGGTTAGAAGTTGTTTGTGGGGGCCATTTATTAAATCAGAGGTTCCCAAACGCAACTGGAGGCTCCCTTAATAGGAATAAAAATGTTTGAGGCCCCAACCTATAACGACGACTCAGAATGGAATTTAACCATTTTAGAGAATCACTACTACTGAACCTTAATGATATTTGTAGTAATGCTTTTTTTCCATTAAATTGTATGTTTGAAACTTAATGTTGCCTTTTGGAATTGTGACTAATGCAGCAGTTTTTGTAGGAACCAACTGACATTAGTAGGCCTTTGAGGCTGAGATGGCTACTGGACAGATAAAGATACAAATCACTACATATTGATCAAATTCTGGCAGAATTGGTTCAAACAGAACAGGAAGAATACATTCTGAGGTCCATAAGTTTATTAGTTCTATGTGAAATAATGGAGAAGTGCCTCAACGGTAGGACACAATCATTGAACGTATTTATAAGACTGACAAAACAGACTGTACATCATAATACCTGCATAGTATGTATGGAATAAAGACTGTAGTAATTATTGAGGCATATCTCAGGTATCAATTACATACAAAATTCTATTCAACATTCTTCTTTGAAGGTCAACTCCATACATAGATTATGTAGACAAAATTACTGGGAATCTTCAGTGTGGATTTAAGTCCTCAAAATGTCATGTTTTATTAATTAATTTATACCATCTAACATGAGACAATTGTCAAAGGAAGTAGCTGATTCCAAGTGTCATACACCATAATCATAACCTTGTAAAACACACCTGAATGCTTTAAAGTTAATTTATATATATAAAAAAAACAAGTTTCAGGATGTTAAACAATGGTTTTTCAGGCAGATATTCTCAAACTTGGCACTAGAAGGGGGTCAGTGGTCAGCTTCATGATTTGGCTGACATACGCCCAAGAAAAGATCCCCTGGTAGTCACTGAACACCCTATTACATATAAAGCTCTCCTTCCACTAGTATTAATTTTGTACAGCTTAAATTAGAAGGTCTTTTTATGAACACCAGCTTCTTAGTAAATTCACACATGTTCACAATTTGGGGACAACAAGGCCTCTTATTCTGGTCAACATACCTGCACACCAGGAGCATCTTCTTCATCAGTTTTAACTGTAGCTGTATTTTCACTGTCATCAACACCATGACCCATTTCTGCTTCTACCAACCTATCATCTTTCCCAGTGTCTTCAACATCTTTCTCCACTACTGCTGTAATACATGTTGTTTCGGTAACCTGTGGCCTACTCCCAGTTTCCTCAGCCTCTGTCTCACTGTCCTCACCACTATCACTTAACCGAAGTTTCAGTTCAAAGTTGGGTGATTCAATCCCATGCAGTTTCACACTGCACTGGCTTAATGAACTACTCACATTGTCATCATCTTCATCGATTTTTGCAATCACAAGTCTCTCTTCAGCATCACTACTGTCACTCTCTGAGTCCGTATCTTCAACAAACTCCTTGCTGAGAACAGGCTTCCTGCCACCTGTCTTCCTCTTACCTATCTCCTTCAGTGGTGAATCCTTTCTTGGCTCTTCGACAGCTGGAGGCTCTTGTTTAGGTGCCACAACTGCTTCTTGTTGCATGTTATCACTATTACATGATGAGCTCTTGCCACCAAATATATCCATGTCATTGGATTCTTCATCTGTCATAGCCTGTTCAATGACTCGCTGGATTGCTGCATTGATAGGGTCATCTTCATAATCATCATCATCTCCACCCTTTAAAAGCATCATTACATCATCACTCATCTGAACACATGATGACTTTTCATTTGCCTTCTCTGACTCTTCATGTCCAGTATCTCTTTGAATTACCTCTTCATTCTTCTCGGAACCATAGTTTGTCAAGGTGCCTGCTGTCACAGGAAGCAGCTGTGGTGCATCAGGGGATAACTTAGGTGGAGTAACTGTTGATTCAGGAGCAGAACCAGAAGCAGTGGCTTCAGGACTCACAAGAGTGAGGAAGAGTTCTTCATGATGACGTTGTGGGTAAGTGAATAAGGGTTCCCTCATTTCTGTCTCTGTTTCGTCAGTTTCAGATATAACAAGGCGATCTTCACTGTCATCTTCACCTTCATCTGGCCCCTCACCTGGCAATTCACTGAAAAGACTAAGGGTTTCCAGTTCTGGAGATTTCACACCTTTTGGTGCCAACGAGCTAGGCGCTTGGGTTTTGCACTGCTTAGTAGGCGTATGATATGATGGGGACTCACACAACTTGTCAAAAGCTTCTTCACAAGCTGACACTTGGCGAGATTTCTGTGGAGTTAATGGTTCCACTGGCAAAGGTTTGGCAGGAAAGAGTTGTAGTTCATCAGCAGGTACTAAGTCCATTCTTTTTGATTCTGCCACTGTGTCCACCTTCTTGGTGACAGAACGTCTGAACCTTTTTTTCACTTCACTTTCAAATGGTGCATCATCTTTTCCCTCAGTCTTATTTGTCATGGTAGACCTAATAAGCTTCTTTCTTGGACATTTTTCTTCCTTCAGCTCAACATCATCAAAGATCCTTGGTCGCCTGTTAAGTTTACCAGCCCTTTCATCTAGCAGTGTGTCACGTTTTGACCGAACCTCAAATTCAAATGGTTCAGGCTCCTTGAACTCATAAACATCTTCAGTGTTTGGATCTTCTATCTTTTCTGGAACCTTCTCTTCCATAAGTACGCACTGCACTTCCCCCTCCTCCTCCTCCTCAGTCTTGCACCTAACATCAATAAGCCCTGTCTTGTCATCTAGGATTAGCTGTGAATACTTCTCCTCTGTTTGATGTACCACATCCTGTGAGAGCTTTACAGCTTTTTCAATTCCTTTCAGCTCAGATCTGATCTGATTAAGATCAAAATCTCTCCCTTTTGGTTGTTCCTCTTCACTTTCAGTGCCAGGCTCTTGTTTTACAGAAGCCTCAACTTTAGGTTCATCCTCTGGCTTCTTCTCAATGGCACGAAGCACAGACATCTTTTTTGTTCGTTTGCTTCGCCTTTTCTCTAAACTTTGAAGTACTTCGTTTGGAGCATCTGTGTCTGGAACAAGATCTAAACCATCATCTTCTCTTACACTCTCTTTATCCTCTTCATCTTCTTCTTCCTTTCTCTTTCCAGTCTTCCGCCTAAATGGCCTCTCCAGTTTCTTCACATCTTCTTTCAATACTTCATCTTTAATGACTTCTTCTTTCTCTGCTAACAAAATTCTTTTTTCTGCTCTACTTCGAGTTTGCGTTGATTCTATCTCAGTCTCTACTTCAGACTCGTACTCCTCACTCTCCGATTCTGATGGCATGGAAATATCTACAACAAAATAAATTCCTTACTTTCAGTGCCACAAAGATATAACCAATGAAAGAAACATGGGTCACAGCATGACTTCAGATAGCAATGTGAGGTTCCTCAGATTAAATCTATAGCAAATCTACTGAACAAAATATGTATTCCAAACATCACGTGTCAGCAGTGTGCCTTTTCCATGACAACTTTGTAACACAAAGTAACAACCAAAAGTTCAAAACTTCTTTCCTAAAATGGCCATTCTATGAAACTATCTTTACCTTTTGTCTGGAATGCATACCAATGTAAGAATCTTAAGACAGAAGTAAAGTGTCAGTTACACCTGTGCAAGGAATTGTAAAGTTTCATTATCACCTGACAAATGGTTCACTATGCACATGATAATGTAACAGTATTCCAACAGTATCTCCAACCCATGATTCAAACTGCACCCCTTTCCAAAAATACTAAAAATCCAACCATGAGCATAATTTATATTGGTTTTTATTCCCATATGTTAATGCTAATCTTTTCCCAATTTGCACATAATTATCCTGCAAAATCCTTTAGTGTTGGCACATTCCGATATATGGCAGCAGCAAATACTCTAAGTTATGCAAAATTATAAAGCACTGATGACCACTCAGTTGCTGAAACTGAACCTTAAATAATTTTCTTATCTATGCAAATTATGCTGCAGGTGTAACGCACCTGTGTGTCCAGACATCCTTCGTGTGCGCCTGCGAAACTCAGGGCCTAATACTATGTTGTTTGGGTCACCAGTGTTGCGGGTAACACGACTGCTACCACTAGACCGCGAAACTGAAGCTGATGTTGCTGGTGACTTCGTGCGACTTGATGACGACGTCACTGACGACGGTGTTGTAGAGCGGGGTGGCTGTTGTGCATTTGGAACATCAGGTGTTCGACCACATACTGAAGGTCGACCTCGTTTACCTAACACTGGTTTTGAGGCCTGGAAGGAAACAATGCCTATCCTCAATATGACTATCTGATGTACATTCATTCAGTAAACCACATTACAAACAAAAATATTCCAACCGTGCAAAACAAGTAACAAAGGTATGACATAAGACACTACAAAAGCTTCATGCTAGCGGCCACAAAGAACACTACTTCTACACTACAGAGTGTACACATTACAAGTGTTGTGCTGACAAGAAACACAAAAAGAGAGAGTGCTGATGAATCTGAAACAATAAAACACTACAGACCATGCTTGTTATGAAGGGGGAAGTGTGATAATGTTTACCTTCAGCTGTGCTTGTGCTTGCTGGTGCCTGAGGCGTTTGGCTCTAGAGGGAGTCCAGCTCAGATTGTCAGCAATTCTCCCCCGTTTGATCCACTCGTCGTAGCGAGTGTTCCAACCCGTGTAATGCACCAGATACACACTCCTGTTTCCATCCTCTTCAATATCTAGTACCTACAACCAATAAAAAAAACTTATGTTTCAACTTCTCTGAAACACCACGCTGGTGTCTCCCACGAACAACAGACAAGTTGCAGTTAATTCAATTTGTCTTTCCCTCAATAAAGGCCATCATCGGGAGAATTGCATGACATGCTACAATCTGACCGCAGTGTTAGTTTAAAAAGGGACAGAATGTTAAGAATGATCAAAGCTGCACAAGTAAGGTGAGAGTGAAATGGTGATTCAGGCCAGCATGTAATTGCAAACAACCAGGTATCCCCATTTTATCTGCATCAACAATTCACAAGGCCCATAACTGTGTAGTTAACATTTCAGGACACTTACCTTTGCTTCATATGTGACCTTGGATTCATGTGTTGGGCCATAGTAAACTTTCAACTTGTCTCCTATGCCAACAGATATGTGACTTGCCAACTGGCCCATATTTCTGAAAGAAATAAAACAATGTCAACGGATGTGGGTTCTCAGGCTTTCATGCCACATTTTTGTAAATTGATGAGTCTTCCAGGTTGCTGCACTGTGTAGGACCACATGGGGATTCTGCAATTTCTGAGAACCATGTTACCTCCCTTCTTCAGGGTAAATTAATCAGGTTCAGGTGGGTTCTAAAGGATCTGGGAGGAAAAAAATGGATCAATTATATAAAAAGGTGCAAGGGTTTTGGCCAAACAGAACCACAGAAAGGGAAGAGAGGACAGATATTTTACCAAGGCAAAAAAAGCTGTTTTAAGTGAGACAACTGGGGTAACAAATGGCCATCTTTTGGTCCACAGTGGTGAAAAATGTGAATATAGTATGTTACAGTGCATATGTAAGGTTTCTCTTTAGGCTGTAGTGGTTGGAAAGTGGAAGATGAATAGCTCTTACTCATGTGTGCACTTATCACTCTTTCACCTTCCACTTCCCAACAGTTACAGATCATCCATGTACTTGTAGCAAGCAAACAGGACTTTTGGATACTTGAAATACTGATTCTCTATCAATAATCCCCTAGTTGCCTGTTGCATAAGCACAGTACAGTGTAAAAATTTTCAGTATTTCCTTTTAAATTAGAATTCACAAAATCTTTAAAAATTCAAAATCACAAATTTTAAAAACATGCCCATATTTATTCCTGTCCTGACTCGCTTCTTGGGCTGCTTGTCCCTGAATATGAAGGCACTATCCTCCTTCAAAATGCCACAAACTATCTACCAGTCAACATGGTGTAACATCAACGTACCAGTGCAGTATATCTGCCTTTCTGTCAAATACAACTACCTTTGGTCTGAATGTTTACTTGTTTACTGCATTACTTGTTGTTTGTTATGAGCACTTTACTTCCGTACACACTTTACTTGGAGACATGCCCAGCAACAGATAATTTTAAGGGGGCTCTGCCATCCCTGGAAGATACAAAGAACAAGGTGGGAAGACCTCATGAGGAAAGACATATGAAATGCATGAAAAGAGTGGAGATAAGGAGCACCTTATTACAGAACAGAGAGGAATGGAAGAAACTTCATCATATGATGTTCTATCCTGGTCAATGGTAATAGTGATCATTCTTAAATTAACTTACTCCTCTGACTTGGATCTCTCATCAGTGTCTTTACGTTTCCGGCCTCGTTTCTTTAAACCAAGAACCATTTCTTCTTCTTTCTTGGGTCGGGAAGGAATTCTCTTCTCTGTTTCTCTCACAGGAGTCCGACTTTCGCTTGGGCGCTGATCTGGGGTCACGGTATCCTTCTTCTGCCGAATGTCTTCCTTACTTTTGGATCGTGTTTGCTTTGTGAAGGAATCACACAACAAAATTCCCTTTTTACAATTCTGTATGGGTATCAGTTTTATGTACCAAATATAAAGTAATTTAGACAAAAATTTTTATCAGGCAAAGACTAAAGACAGGACTAACCCTTTAGATATGGAACTAGCCACCTCCTCAACTCATGTAACTCTGCTGTTTGACAACAATGTCTGTCACTAATACTGAGCCTGTATTAAGCACATGAAAGAGAACAACATTCTATAATTTTATTCTAGGTTCACCGTGCATTTTCACTAATCAATGTCTTACTATCAACTAAATGCACTTTGTTATATATATATATATATTAAAAAAAACACCCCCCCCCCAATATAAGGTTTCTTTAAAATCATTTAAAAAGCCCCTACATATGTTTCGGTTTTTAGCAAACCATCATCACGGGGGTCACACAACTGCACTTTTTAAATCACGTCCATGCATTCGTCTAACAGCATACACCATGCAGTTCACCACCTTCACTGTTGTTATTTACAGTGTCACTTGGGAGCAATTTAACATAATTTAACATTTAACAATTCTCAATTTAACATATGGTGCTCCCAAGTAACACTGTAAATAACAACAGTGAAGGTGGTGAACTGCATGGCGTATGCTGTTAGACGAATGCATGGACATGATTTAAAAAGTGCAGTTGTGTGACCCCCTTGATGATGGTTTGCTAGAAACTGAAACATATGTAGGCACTTTTTAAAACGATTTTAAAGAAACCTTATATTGGTTTTTTTTTAAATAAAGTGCATTTAGTTGGTAGTAAGACATTGAACATTCTATAAGTTTTGGCAGGTAATGTGCCTAACACTGATTTCGCATTTACCACTTAAAACATACTAATGACATTTATGCAAAGATGGCTGGAACTTAAATTTTCAGGACAAACACTTCCATAACCACACAACCAACAGTGATGGCACTTTCGTTCCATATTTCTTGAGACAATTAAAATAACAGAATTACCTGCACAAAGCTTGTAATTAATATGTTTATATTTCATCACCCTCCTTATGATGTGTACTCTGTGCTATACACAAGATATTATAATGTTATTAAGATACAGTTTTACCTTCTCCTCATCTTCTGCTTTTTTCTCAGATTTCTTTGCCTCTTCCTGTTTTTCTTCCTCTAATGGTATTTTTGGCTTGTCTTCTTTCACCTTCTCATCTTTCACCTTCTCATCTTTCACCTTCTCATCTTTCACCTTTATGTCACCTTTCTCTTCTCTAACTTGTATCCTCTCTCCTGACAACCGAAACTTTTCATCTTTCTTTGTTTTGTTATCCTTTGGTTTCTGTTTCCCGTCCTTCACCTTCAATTTCTCTTCAGAACTTGACTCATCTTGGGTCAATATGACAGCAAGATTTAAAATCTGTCGTGATCGCATGGAGTCTTCAGTGTTTTTATTTTCAATCTTTGTTGTACTACTACTGCTACTGTCATCTTCCATAGCCGCTCGAGATCGAACCTCTTTTCCTTTATCATCTTCCATAGCTGCTCGAGATCGAACTTCTTTCCCTTTATCATCTTTCCGTGTCTCTCTCACCCTTAACCTTTCTGCCTTCTCTTCAGCTTCGTCTTTAATTGTATCATTTGTTTTAGGTTTTTCTTCCTTTCCTTTAGACTTTTCAATCACCTCACTGGCCTCATTCAAATCCTTTACTCGCAGTTTCTCAGACTTCTTCTCTTCTTTACTTGAAACATCAGCTTTTTCCTCCTTTTGTTTATGCTTATCCTTCTTCTGAAGTTTTGGTTTAGGTGTTTCCTCCAACTTTTCTTTCTTCTCAATCTCACTGGAGGTTTCTTCATCTTCCTTTTTAACCGTGTGAGAATTATCCTTCTCCAAAACTTCAGGAACTTTCTCAATCACCACTGGTGTAACAGGTTTTTCCTTTAAAAAAAAAAGGCAAAAGAAAATTCAGAAATATACAGTGAGATAATGCATCAACACAGTTAAATCAAATTATGTCTTTCTTTAAAAGTCAAATAACAATCCAGAAGTTGGCCTTAAATAGTGCTATGACACTGGTGGGGTGGGGGGTACAACCTAGGTTAGTACTGCATTCTATCAAACAAAATCATTATACTTTGGCTTTTTCTTACCTTGTCCTTCAATGGATTAATAGGAGTTGCCCGGTCCCGGTCCCTAATGAGACTCCGACCTGACCGGTGTCTTGATCTGTTGCCACGAGGATGGTTAACCATTGTGCAACCCAATTTTCGATAGAAATCTTCAAAACTATGCAGGAACCTGACATGCACATTAAATGGATCCATAAATAACAATCCAAATTCTTAAATCAGCACATAATGAGCTAATAATGTTGATAAATATTTAGCCAAAATTAATCATATATGCTTCAGCAGTATCCTAATTATCCCATGCATAAGCATCATACAAACAGAAAATGCAGATGAGAAGTAAATTTAAAATTTGTATGTGTGTATATATATATATATACATTATATATATAACCAGAAATAACGACACACTTCTAAAGGTATGTGACAATGATCTATTGTCGTTATGGGATCGGGTGAGAACAAGCACCAACATTTCAGTTTAACTGATGGGGTAAGGGGTCTGGGGTCCCTAAATTAATTATGCTAGCAGGCCTCAACATTTGGCCAGATGGAAATGCCTCTTTTATTAAATCAATTTTACAGGTTATGCAAAGTACTATCTTTGTGTACCTGGCATTCTACCTTCTTGTTGGCATTTTTATTTTACTCTCGGACAGACAATCATCTGAACTAAGATCATCACTTCTACATAAACGTGTATGTAGTACTAATACTGTCTTTTTATCTGCAAATACATAATAAATACAGATTTTGTTACTCTGCTGCTCAAAGCACACTTATGGGGCCTTCCGTCTAGCTGTGTGGAAGTTTTTGTATTTCGGTATTTTCCAGCTTCTTTGGTACATGTGGTGGTAGTAGTAGTAGTAGTAGTAGTAGTAGTAGTAGTAACAACAACTAAGGAACACAATTAAAAACCCCATAATTGGAAAGCCCCTGGAAGGTGATGGTATCCAGAACTACCAGTACAAAATGCCGACTTCCATTCATCCATATCTACTTCAATATATCAACAAATAGCTGAAAAATCCAGAAGATTCACCTGACTTCCTGACAACAGGTACCACCTACCTCCTTGCTAAAGGAAAAGCTACTACAGATCCTTTTAACTACCACCCAATCACGTGTTTACAAACACTTCAGGAAATAATGTCGTGTATCACAATCTTATAAATAAGCATACTGATGCAAAAACATATTAGCAGAAGAGCAAAAAGGTTGCAAACATGGAGCAAGAGAATGTAAATAGCAACTAATAATCGACAGAGCCATACTTGAGCAAGCGCAAATGAAACAGAGAAATCTGTACATGTTACATTGTTTATAAAAAAGCCTTTGATTCAGTACCACATTCTTGGCTTTTGGAAGTATTAAAAGTTTATAAAATCAACTCCATCATTACACATTTTTTTGAAATCACTATGCAGAAAACGGTGCTACAGGGCATGGTTGATAGACTAATTGAAATTGGAAGACGCTATGGAATGGAAATGAATGTGGGAAAAACTAAAGTAATGAAAATCTCAAGGCAACCATCCCCAATGAAAATTATGATAGATCAAAAACAATTGGAGAATGTGGAATATTTCAATTATTTGGGTAGCATGATAACAAGTGATGCAAGGTGTACACGTGAAATTAAATCCAGAATTGCCATGGCAAAAACAGCATTCAACAAGAAGAAAAATCTTTTCACCAGCAAACTGGAATTAAATTTAAGGAAGAAGCTAGTAAAGGGCTACATATGGAGCATAGCTTTGTATGGTGCTGAAACGTGGACACTTTGGAAAGTAGATCAGAAGTATCTGGAAAGTTTTGAAATGTGGTGCTGGAGAAGAATGGAGAAGATCAGTTGGACCGATCGTGTGAGAAATGAAGAAGTATTACACAGAGTCAAGGAGGAGAGGAATATCCTACATACAATAAAAAGAAGAAAGGCTAACTGGATTGGTCACATCTTGCGTAGAAACTGCCTTCTGAAACACGTGATTGAAGGAAAGTTAGAAGGAAGGATAGAAATGACGGGACGACGAGGGAGAAGACGTAAGCAGCTACTGGATGACCTTAAGGAAAAGAAAAGATACTGGAAATTGAAAGAGGAAGCACTAGATCGCACCCTGTGGAGAACTCGCTTTGGAAGAGGCTACGGACCTGTCGTAAGACAGACTACAGAATGAAATGATGCAGAATTAGCAAACTAGCATAAACCTTAAGACAGACCAAAACAATATAAAAAACCCATCCTATCAAAATCAAATGCAGGATATTTCATGGTGATCCTCCTAGTGTTTTATGGTTTCGTTTAGCCATGAACCCTCTTTCGAAGGCTCTAAATGAAACTGGATATGGCTACCAAATGAAAAGCCCTACGGCTGAAACACATACTATATGCCATCTGCTCTATATGGATGACTTAAAAGGTTTACACGGGAATCCCAAGACAACTGAATCAACTGATCAAAACAGTGGAACTTTTTACAACTGACATAAAAATGGAATTTGGTCTGGATAAATGTCAGACGCTTAACATTAGATGTGGAAAAGTGGAACTAGAAGGGTTCGAAACACAACAAGGTGATATAATAGAGCCAATGAATGAAACTGATACCTACAAATATCCTGGTATACTAAAGTGTAAACAAATTCAACACACTAAGATTAAGAAGCAACTAACAACTGCACTGACCAGTAGACTGAAGAAAATATTAAAAACTCATTTAAATAGCAAAAATCCTATGAAGGCAATCAATAAATACATTACTCCACCATTAATCTACTCATATGGCATTACATCATGGTCTCAGACACACCTCGCAAAGACTAGAAAGAATTATAAGAACTACAATGAAAAAAGCCAGCATGTACCATATAAACTCTTAGTTCTGAAAGGTTTCTACTACCGAAAAACGAGGGCAGTGTAGGAATTTTCTATATGCACAACCTCCACAATAGAAAAGTTAAAACACTAAGAACTTACTTCCACAACAAGAAAAACACCTCCCACCCACATAAAATTATATGTGATGTGTTAATTACACACCTCTTAACTTACATGATCCTCTACTACAACTGAATGAAAACATCAGAATTATGCAACAAATAACAACATGTGGACGATCAAAACCCTACATGAAAGACATGCCTATGAACTTGAAACACAAGATGTCGATAAAATAGCATCGAATGCATGGCTAAGACTGGCGAACTCTTCCCAGAAACAACTGGATTTATGATAGCCATACAGGATCAGGTCATTAGTACCAATAATTATAAGAAGGATATTTTGAAGGATCCCAACACTACTAATGATATCAGAAAAAATTCCAAGACAAATTAGAAACTATTCAACATATAACTGGTGCATGTTGTGCACTAGCTCAAAGTGATTACACCCATCGTCACAATCAAGTAGACAACACTGTCTATCAAGAACTGGCTATCAAATGTGGACTGCCAGAGGGACGACCAAAGCAGTATCATAAATATGAGCAACAATTCATGTTAGAGAACTCCAAATATA
This sequence comes from Reticulitermes speratus, assembly GCA_021186555.1. Taxonomy (NCBI): domain Eukaryota; kingdom Metazoa; phylum Arthropoda; class Insecta; order Blattodea; family Rhinotermitidae; genus Reticulitermes; species Reticulitermes speratus. The sequence continues at coordinate 23,437,492 of JAJKFL010000006.1, forward strand.
AACTATACAATGACAGGTCCATAATAACTGATCAAACTATCCATAACAATAGACCAGGCATAGTTATACTTGATAAAACCATCAAAGCGGCATACTTAATAGATGTAACAATTCCTAATAGTCACAACCTTCACAGCACCATCACCGAGAAGCTCCAGAAGTATACAGACTTGAAAGAAGGGCTTATATCAATATGGCAACTGAAAATGGCCTACATAATACCATTAGTGCTATCCACAATGGGTATTATTCCAAACAAATTGCATGAAAGTTTAGAACTGCTTAATCTCTGCCCTGCTCTATATATTCTAATGCAGAAAGCAGTAATACTTAATACATGCCATATAGTCAGAAAGTTTTTGGCAGAAAAGTGAAAAAGAGGTGCTTGTCTGGGAGACCCATACTCTGCTGTGAAGTATGGAATGTGGATGATGATGATAATCATAATCACCACCACTACCACCACCCACCACCACTACATGGTACTTACAAAAACAATAACAGTAATAACAAGGATGATGATGATGATGATGATGATGATACAGGCACAAAATGTCCTGAAGATCCCAATAACCATTCTGGTTTGCAGTGCAACGGTGAAGATATTCAACACCTAGACTCAGCAACAACTAATACTGGGCAGCGTGCAACTATTACTGCATTATTAATGGGAAATGAAAGAAACATGACACCTGCATTAACAGCAACATAGTTCACAAAACTTGGGACAGCATAAGATATTCAGTAGGCGATGAGCTGGACCACCCAGAAATCATGGTTCAATTTGCACCAAACGCAAGACATTTCTCACTTTTCCAAAGCATCCACACTCAAGGACAAAGCAACCAAGATGCCATCCACTCACATCCATCTCAGGCTGAGATCAGGAGTAGGTGGAGCTATACCTCCATTCCCCCATATGGCTTCATGACATGCGCAGGGACAGTTTTACCTTCACTTTAAAAAAACAGGAACACTTACTTCTTATATGCTAGTTTAACGTGATTCACAATGCTAGAACTGCTTTGACCAAAACCCAACTTATGAGAGATGGTTTTCCACTGGTTTTGATTTGTAACCCTGTTGTATCCACCCAGCTTATGAACAACCTGAAAATGTGAAATCTGTGATAGGATTAAGAACTTCAAACAGTGCAAAAATAACACAATGTATAAGTGTACAAACACACATTTGCAATATGACCTAAACATTCAATAAGAAATTTAATTTTATTAGAATCATGAATTATACTTTTAAAATGCATTTACACGTTACCCAGAAACAATGTTTTAAATTTAATTCAGATGAATTCTTGGTATTTTCATGATATAATGGAGCCTGCCACTTCTGCAAATTTACTGCACTGTGACTGATAACTAGCTGTTACACGACACACTTCAGTCGCATTATTGAATCTATACACTTTTCAAACAATATCAACACTATTTACAATAATGGCACAAATTGCAAATTTGGAAACTAAAATAGTCTGCTGAATGACACCTACTTGAAACGTAATGCACTTTCATATGTCATTCAGGACAAAGTCAAAGTATTTTTCAAACACAGCATAATTACAAAAGACATTCCCAGAATATATAAACAGACTATTTTTTAAAGAACTTACAAAGTACATGAACTGTATGACTTACATGTAATATGGATATCTATTTAGGGAAAGAGACACATGTACACGCACACGGCACACACGTGCACATGATCCATCAACAAACAGAAAGGCAAGGTCTCTGCTCTTCTGGGATGCGGTGCCACATGACTGGGTAATAGGTGCCCGATATTCTGAGACCACTACGTTGTCTTGAAATGTTGGAGACCATTTACCCAGTGATGCAGACCACATCCCAGAAGAACAGAGACAACAACTACACCACCATGAAAGCCTAAAAACTCACAAAGATTAAGTTCTGTGAAATGTGTGGAAATGATACCAAGCCAACAACTATACATGGCTACAATCAATGCACAGTACACAATGATGAGGAAACAGAGGGCAGCCAGTAACCTGCCACAATGCTAGACATAGAAATGAACAAATAATGTTCCCTTCAGATAACAGACTTCACAATTTTAAACAGTTTCTGCCTCTTCACTTCATTAGTACCAAAATGACCCAGAGACTATGGAACTACACTCCTGGACAGACTATTGTAATTGAGAAACAAGTTACTCTGACATGAACTCCTGTTTGATCCTTCAGAAAATATGTATGGTTGCATTTGTTCAGCACAAAGGACAAAAATGAGAACAAGTGCAACAAGGGAATTTGGATAGGTGAAAGTTGTGAAGTCTACCACATCAGACTGAAGCTCTGAAGTATCAACTAGTGTTGGTACTCTTCAAAACCAGAAGACATCTCAAAAAACAAAAAAATATTTATTCTGCTTTGTTTCCTGCAGAACACTGCATAGTGATACATCCAAAACCAACTTATGCCTTGGTAGGCTGGCTGGACATACAATTTACAACTGACAGTTTGGTTAGTCAGGTTATTAAAGGTTAACAAAAACCAGGTCAAAGAATAAGCATTTTTGCTAGAACTGAAAAAAAAAAACAGGTTTACTGTAACTGCAAAGTAAAGGGCATTTAATACCTTCTACACATACCTTGAAGAGTTTGTACAAATCCACATCCCTTGTACCAATGATAGGACCCTTGTTTATTGGTGTACCTCTGTCATCCATAAACTTGTACAGCTGAGCCACAAAGTGATCTTTCTCTTCCCGTGGCTCATCATCAGAACTCTATAAAAATTCATGTTCCATTACTATCACATCACAGCACACTTCTACACCTAACATAATAGAAAAGACATTTACTGGTATAATTCCTTTTCAGAACACTGGTCAGTGTATTTACATAAGAAACAGCACAAACTGATATTCGCACTGCACTTCGAAAATCTTGGGGACAGATCAATACCGAGGCCAGTTTCTTGCTGTATGTTCCAATGCACATAGAATTTAGCTTCTTTCAGTAGCTGATGGATAGGAAACTCTCAGACATAGCACAGCAATATTCTTCCCTCTCTGCGTTTCAATCTTCAGCAATCTGTGACAACTATGCTATGCCAGATACAGAAGGTTCATTACTGGTGTACATAAAATACACAAGTCATGGGGTCTAGGCTAGTAGTTCACATCCTCTGCCCCTTAATTTCAGTGACAGGAATTCTCTGAAAGGTCATAAACGATCGTAACAAGAATTTACTTTTTAATGCCAAAAAGTGTCCGAGAGGTTATGAGTCTAGAGGGTTGGGACAGCCTCAGCAGATAAAGCTGGGACTCACAAGTAAAAGCAATCACTGTGTTTAACAAAACCACACTTTGATTTCAGGCTTCCGCTGCGATGTTGATGAAATTTGCGGTCTTCTGGGGTATTATGCAGCGTCGTGTGGTAATTGTTTACCGACATTTCGGGACAATGTATCGGTCCCATCCTCACGGGTCAAGAGTCCGAGTAGGAAAGAAAGCCTATAACGTAGATTCTGGAAAGTACGGCGGGGTAGCAAAATGTGTGATGTGATGACAGCCAATAGGGTGAGAGAAGGGTGGATACAAACAACTTATAGCTGCTGGGGTACCGAGAATGCAAACAGCTAAGACAGTTGGGGGAGGAAATCTTAAAATCACAGAAGAAAAAGTAGTTTATGTAAGGCAAAAACAAGACTGAAGATCAGCATCATCCAGACCAGTGGATCCCAACCTTTTCAAATATAAGCAACCCCCCCTTTAACTTCAAAAAAATTTCATGGGTCCTCCAAATGTCAAAAGTTGTGCTTTGGGGATCCCTTAATTGAGAAAATAAATAATGACAAAGAAAACATGCAATAACTGCAGTAAACACTGTAAATGAATTTACATTTTATTCATCACAAAAATAACAACAAGAGGATAACAGCAGAAACCAAGCACTCGCTGGAGAAGCATAACTTGCTGTGCAGTGATGTGAACTCACGGGGCCCTTCAAATAACATTCCAAGGTGGATACCAGGCCCACCAATGATCTAGACCACCATGCCCTAAGATAATCTTATTCAGTATGCTTCCCAATTTATTAATGCTTGAAAAATTACCCTCTGCTAAAATGAAATATTTTTCAACTCTTTGTTTGGCACAGGACTACAAACCCAAAGCCATGGCATTATAATTATTGAAAACTATTTAAATGTTATTTAAAAATGGTTCTTACCTCACAGAAAATGCAATTCATTGTATTACAAATATCAATTGCTTAACATCATTTAGAGAAACACTTGCTGGTTTTTTTTTTCTGAGAATCATACGAAAACCATAAATGCACTCATGGGTGAAATACTGAGTTTTGGGCATTAAAAGCAGGCGGTACATGAAGTAACCACTGTGTCAACTGGTAAACTTAATCTGGAAATATGTGAAGTGAAAAAAGGAAACATAACACTTGAAAACAAACCTTACTCTGCTTGCTTTTGAAAAGGAGGAAAGATACACATTTTGAATTTGGATAAATACTAACAATCTTTGTCACTAATGTATAAAATTTTCGTACATCTGAATCAAACCCTCCATCACTGTCACTGTTACCACTGCTTTCATCCATTCCGAATAACAGGTCCCGATCCCAATGTGGAGGAAGCTCATCCCTGTCCAAGTACAGAAGCGCTTTCTCTACTGCTGCAAGAAATCAGAAAGAAGTATGTATCAAACCAAACTACTGCAATGGACATCGTAAAGCTTGGGGAAACCATGAAGGGCCAAGCAACTGTCCATTCTACACTCCTTGCAGTTCATGTATAACAGGCACCCCATGTGTTTTTTTGGGGGTGTGGGTGGGGGGGAGAAACTATTATCACTAAACTTCTGTAGCATGTAACAGTAACAAACAACAGAGTGCCATATATGCACATCAAAGGACTATTTCCTTATCAATAAAAACCCACAAAATATGAAGATATCACTACAAAACTTTAAACATAATGCTGTGCACCGAGGGTATGCTTGTCATTCTCCAACGGTTCAACACATTCAGTGCCCTGCACTAAGTGATAAGGAGTCTGATATACTGCACTCTGTCAGTTACAAGTGCAGTAAAGGTATCTTTAGTGTTTAATATTTCTTGTCATCAATTCACCCATTTTAAATTCACCATATTATAAAACTGAAAAGTGCCTTGCCTTGCTGGATGATAAGTTCCTTGTAATAAGTCAATTCACAACATGATGGCTCTTACATAATGGTTAACTGCTGTCCTTTGTTGTTAGTCAATTATGCTTAAAACATGCTTCACTTTTCAAATGGCAATAAACTGTTACAGGGATGACATGAAAATTCTCAAAACCAACACACTCTGCTAACACAAACAGAACAGGAAGCTGTACCTTGTGACCCATGCATGCAAAGCGTTCATTTTTAAGGTAAGGCCAAAACGTTATGAACACTCTGATATGAAAACCATATTAAGTAGGTAAAATATTTTTGTTGCATCTTTTTAACTGGGGGGGGGACCCTCTCTCTCTCTCTCTCTCACACACACACAGGAAAATTCTGGGACCACACTAATGCAATGTTTACGGTCAGAAAACATCTCAAGCAGGTCCCTCTTCAAGGAGTTTTCACTATATGTCATTAGTCCCCTTGTTTATGACACTGATATCCATGCAACAAAACGAGAAAATACAACAAGAGCAATATCTCTTCCACATACTCACTGAAAATACTTACCAGTTCTTAGAGTGTTATTATCCACTTTTGCCCCAATTTCTCGTGTAAATTCTGTAGCTTCCTTTTTTGGTACCGTAAAACTGGAATACAGAAAGCGCCAGCATAACCACCCAAAAATTAAAGAGTTGTGTAATTAACACTGACATCATTGCAGATTTCTGTTTACACATTACGCTACTTACTATCTTCCATCTTTAAAGGAGCGCACCAGGTACTCATCACGGACACGTATTCGTACTGTATCTTGAGCTGTTGGGGCCACCACCAATCCTGGGAACCAGTTATCTTTCTGCTTCTTCTTGTCTCCCAGTTCCACACACACAACTTTTCCAATATCAGCCTCCTTTTCCTCCTTTCTTTTACCTTTCCGTGGGTTATCTTCATCATCACTACTGTCATCATCACTGGTAATTAAAATATAAAATCAAGATTGAAGCTACTAGGACTACAGCAAAATAGTTGAAATGTAACAGGTAAATGTACTCCAATGAAGCAAACATATTTTTAATTGTGTTCTCTTGAGATTTTTGTATGCTACATTGGCGATATGCTCATTTACTACAAAGAGAAATCTATTGTTGAAAGGTAACCATAATACAGACATCACACAACACATTGTCAAGAATTACTTTCCTCACATTTCATTACACATTCACTACACAGAAAATGCTCCACACAGAAGTTGTTGAATCATGCTGGAATTTATTTCATGTCATGCACAAACTGCTTGTGCAACAAGTCACTTTTTAGAAATTTTAGAAATATTCAGTTCAGGCTCCATGTAACATAGGTATGAATCACAAGTTTTCCTAGCAACTTTCAGTGTGGACCCCCAAACACCAAATTCTGTCAGAATCTGTTGAGTGTTTTAGAAATGAAACAACGATGCAGACCTAACTTCCCCATTATGTATTCATTCTACAGAAATCTGCATCCCCCCCCCCCCCCACCCCAAGTATAATGAAACCCATCATGTAACATTACAATCTTCCAATTTTATGCAAGTCTTTAATCCTTGGACAGTCCACTCCCAAGTAACAGACTTGACATTAAATTATAAATGTGCACGTCAGAATGAAACTCTAAATATGGGTCCACAGCAGGAAGTGCAGTTCTTTTTTATCTCTTCTGAAACATCATGCATCAATTACTGTACTTCTGGAGTACTACTCAATTCAAAGAGCAATTTTTAAAATTTCATTCAAAAGACATACCTGGTCAAATGCACAGGCAATGTCACTAGTACGTAATTCCTCTGACTACATAAACATTCTCTTTCACATAAACTTCACCCTAGAACACACCATGAAGGCCCAGAAGGGGTGTACAGGTATAGTTCTACTCTTTCTTTAATGTTGGCGCTTGATGGGGGTGGGTAGTCAATGCCACCACATTACTCCCACAAAAGAAACCCAGCACCCATTGTACAGGAGGCTGGGTGGGCCCCCGGGCCAGTCTGGATGGGTGCAGAAAATCTTGCTGCCACTGGGATTCAGTCCCCAGACTGTCCTGCCTGTAGCAAGTCACTATACCGACCATGCTATCCCGGCTCACATCTCTGTCACATAAGCATTCTGAATTCCTTAATTCTTTAAATATGGCAAATGGACGTTTTCTTTTTAATATATGAGTGAATGGATAAGATCAAACTTATAAAAAGCAAGCTCTGAGACAAAACCCTCCAAAGGCTATTACCATCATTGTACTTTATTTGCCTTCCAAACTGTCCAAATATAACACAATTTGCAGTAGCATGTGGTTCAGAAATGTACTAATGAGTCTCTCACATTCATTCAGCTTGCACAATTCATGCTGTTTCTGCCCCATTTCAAGAGCAATTTCAACAAACCAGAATCTCAGAACATGGTGCACATTCTTCACACTTAAAAGAATGCATGAAGTTAAAAAAATTTGCAATTCTGCTGAGTTCACTCCTACCATTCAGAAAATACCAATTTTCCCCACCTACAGTGCTACAACTACCATCCTTCAACTACAGTAGAATTTATTACTTCTACAACATCTTTAAGAAAAGCCAGGTCCCAATCTTCTGATTTTATGTAAACATGCAACAATATATTTACAATACAGTGATATGCAAAGCACTCAGTTGTAACAAAAACAAAACTATCTACAATCTCACTGTGTCATAATGGAAAATAACTGGGTTTTCAATTAAGAACAGAGATATGACATGAAAGAACATTTATAAACTGCAGTAAGTGTTGTTTTCACTTACTGTATCTGGCGGTTTCGCCTTCCTTTCCGGCCTCCTATAACTGGATTTCCAAAGTGTTCTGGGTGTGTTAATGGTAGTTGGTCCAATGTTTCGCTTTCAGCAAAATGCCGACCACTTTTCAGGCAGAGAGCAGTTCTTCTGAGTGTTGTGATATCACCATCATCAAAAACTGAGATAAAGAGAGTAAGTTCTTGTACAGTGCAACGCATGACACAAGAAGTGAAGTCAATAACTTCTTGGATAATAAACACTCAAAACAATTTGGCATTCATAATTCCAACCGTCAAGAACGGGACATAGAAACAAGCCTTACCAGGAATATTCACCTGCATGAAACTAATTCATGGACAATAGTGAGACACACATTTCGGTTTTTAGGTCATAATATTCTGACTGTTAAGTCATCTTCATAAAATAACCAAGCTCAAGAAATTCCTTATTTAAACTTCCACGTCCTGATTCTAAGGGCAATACAGGCCTAAAAAAATAAACTCACAATGACTTTAAAATCTGCAAGGGAAAATCTTTTCTCTTTCACCCAACATATCAAAATTTGTTGTCACAGTACTGATAAGGAACCAACAAATTCTTAAAATAAAATTGGGAGAAAGGACAACCAGCAACTTCAGAAAGTTAACACAAGCTTCAATTTTAAATTTAACAGCTCTAGTCAAACTCTCATAGACTGGTCTTCACAACAAGGATATTCTGAATATGAACAGGTGACCATCTACCAAAAAATCCTTTTGACAACAGAATGTTCTATAACAAACTGGAAATGGCCTGATAAACCCAAAGTTTGGCCTCCTTGGGTAGAGGACTGAATACATAACTCATACACACAAAAATAATTAATCATACATTAATGCCTAGTGTCATGATGACAATTTTCAGAGGCCGATAAAGTTATTTTCATTACACACTAAAGAAATTTCACTATTCATGTAATGAATGTTCAGGCCGCATGAGATAGGTATTACCTCAAAACACAAAAATAAGTACAGATGTCTCACAAGACATTTACTAACCAACAGTGTATTGGCTACAATCCTGTATTTTGTTTATTGTGGCTTCTACAAATTCTTTCTTCTCAGGATGTTTCACTTCACACACAGAGCCAACCTGCAATGTTAAGTTCCAGTGAATCAGTCATGCCCACAAATTTTAAGATAATTCAAGTGAATTTCCTACAGATCTAACAAACATTTACCCACACAGTACCTACTATAAAGTGTCCCTTCTATCATGTCCCTGAACATGACAGCTGTCATGAAATATCCAGACGAATACAGAATCTCTACACAATAAAGCTGCCATGCTCAGGAACACAATAAAAGGGACACCTGTACTATTAACTATCCAAAGTGTAATAAAGTCATGAACAATCACCAACAATTTTCTATAACATGTGATACTATCATCATGTGAGAAGGTTTATACAGTTTCATCTATGTAGGATATTAAGATTATACTTACAAGATCACATCTGAAATGGAACCATTATAACAACATGTGGACTAAAAAATTTACTGGAAAAAAAAGCATATGCCCACTTTCACTACTTTTAACAGCAAAGGTAAAGGTGTCCCTGTCAAAGTTATGAAGGCATAAAGGGAAAGTGGAGGTATAGCTCCACTCATTCTTAACCTCAATAATAGATGGAAATGAGTGGTCAACTTCATGCCCCGGTCGTTTTACCTCCGGGAAAGAACCGTGGTACCGTTACTCATCGAACTGGAGGCTGGGTTGGCCCCAAAGGTGAGAAAATCTCTCACCCCTACCGCGATTCGAACCCCAGATCATCCAGCTTAAAGGTCTACTTGACATCTGACAAAAATAACATTTGTCAAGACAACATTACTAAAACTAACACCAGTGAAAGGATCATTTCACTGCCCGTATTTTCTTTAGTAAGCTGTAATGAAATCATGAAATTGCTTACTTATGACAATTTCAAGAACATACATTCCTCCATTCTCTTACTCGCAAGCATTTTCGCACGCATGCACACATGGCGTCACATTCCAGACGACTTAAGTGCTCAGTTAGTTCACCTGAGACACGTAACTATTCTGACATCGGTTTGCTTGGTTTTCTCCCGTCCCTCCACGCGAGCGTCACGATGGTAACTTTCAAGTTTATCAAATGTAATCATCTCTCACATCGTTCAACGCTAAGTCACAATGACCCTCGCCACAGCAAGAACCACGTCCCATTGCACTACAAGGTCGGCTACGCGCATCTCACTCAATGTGCAATAACCTAACGGTCTTTTTTAAACAGCCGCGAAGCAACAAAACACTGCGAACTTAAGTACTACAAACACCATTAAAAATGGCTTTCTGTTGTTCGTACTACCAAGTAATCAGCAATCGTGTCTCACGAGCACAACTGTCTCGCGTGCCCACTGTAAAGCCAGGTATAAAAACTGTAGCGGGCCCAACCATAAAAAGAAACCGTAAATCTTCACTTCATTGCTAGTCGAGCTTAGTATTCGCGCAACGTATCCGGGAGGTCCCTGGTCCGGACCTCGGCCCGTAGGACAGTTACCCTTAGGCCGCTCCCACACAGGGCATGGCTTGCGATGCGATAGCAATGCGACACGATACGTGCCTCACACGCTGCTAACGATTCGATTCACTCACGATCTGCTTTACTTCAGTATCAACATGTCATCAGACGGAAAGGGCATACTGATTACCTGGTGGATGAGAAGACTGAAGAGGCGGCAACAAGTAGTAATGGGTTCACCCTTACTTCAACGAAAATGTTAAACTCTGCAGTTTTGTTATAGCCAGATTTAGATTTAGATCATTTTATACGACACAAGAAAATTTAAAATTTTGCCCTTTCCTGCACAACCAGGATCTTTCCAGCCAGAAAATGAATGTTCCCTAACAAGCTATGCAGGTGCCCGCGCTAGCATAAACTAGCAAAGCACTGTACAAGCCCGTTTAATTTTACACCTTCTGTTGCGATATGTTTACGACTGAGCGATAGATGGCACACCATGCTCAGTCGTCATCCTATCGTACAGTCTTCAGTGTCTGAGGTCCCATTTGAAACAAAGGGTTGAGTGGTAAGTTAATCGTATCGCCATCTATTCGCCATCGTATGTTAAGCAGCGTGCAGTGTGAAAACTCCCTTAGGCTTTACGTGTCTTCTGTCAATCCCTCCAAGCAACAGACGCAATATTACTAGGCCCACTTCTTTCCGATTTCCAACTCAATATTCACATCACACCAAATGCATGGTGTCAAAAACGTATCGCTGAATTTCCCCAATTGAAGTGGGTTCAACATTTTTTCTCCCGAGGTAATGATTGATCTTAAGCCTCTTCTGAGTGAGGTAACGCAACGCTGCTCCCTGTGCTTACTTAATCGCGGCGGTACGATGAACCGTAGGAGAGTAGAAATATAGCTCCACACATTAACCTCGAATCCAGATGGCGGTCAGTGGTCAGCTTGACGCTCCGGCGCCTCTGTCCCATACAAAGATCCCCAATACCCCTTGCTGTTCAGTGGTAAAAAAATTACATTGGACTCTCCCTCTACTTTAGGTCTTCCTGGACTGTTTTTCCTTCCAGTACTATATACAGTGGTCCTCAGTTCTAGCATTCTTTCCACACGCTAGAATAGTTGTGTTTAACCCCCTCCCCCCCAAAAAAGTAAATATGATAAGCGAACAAAAAACATGTGCGATACAATAAAACTGTCCATGTTCAAGGTCCATGCATCTCAACACACAACTCCATCTTTCACGAGATGATTTCCAACTTACCCTAAGCGTGCCTCTGATCTGGTCGTCCGTAATGATTGCTGTGCCAAGGCCAAGCTTGAAGGTTACCTGGAGGAGAGAGAGACAAAGAGGTAAACCAATTGCTTCTCAATGGCAGCAGACAAAGTTTCTAATAGTGTAGTCTTTTATCACACAGTTCTGAGGATAACAATTACATCCATGAGAGAGAGAAAAAAAGACGGAAAAGAAAAAATGCATAACGAGTACGTTCACTATTTGCACTCTTCAGAGTGATCAATCCGAACAGGATGAGATAGAGTGGGAAAGCTGCACGAATGGGGGCGACGAAAAATGGTTCGGAAAACAGACCACACAGGTATCCATGATGATATTAAACAGAAAGCGGTGAAATGGCGCGTACCTTCATCAACATGCTCAAAAGGCGGGTACTTATGAAAACAGCAATGACTTTTCGGGGTCCGTTGGGGCCGTGAATATCCCACGCTAAACAAATACCTTATTTTATCTCTCAACTCTCATCACTCTTCACTGAGACCTTTTCGCGTGACGGCAAGCAGCGCGCGCTGTTTCAGTTTGACCGAGTCGACATCCACGCATTTCAGTTCAATATACTGCAGTTGGGTTTCACTCAGCACATGTAAAGGACGTGCTGGACACGTTTTCCTTCGGCTCGAGTCACATAACAAACGAGTCGTTCAAAGCATGCCAAAGTTAAGCACGCCCAAGAGAAGCGACTAGCGACAACTGGCAGATAAAATAATGTCTCTATATAAACGTTCCAACGAAATCCGCTACGGTTCTCTCTCTACTAGCGACGATACTTTTATAAACACACGGCATCAACTCTTCACGTGGAACTAGACATTACTTTGTTCAGTAACAGCCCAGTATCATCCAGCCAGGAAAAAGGGGTTACGAGATCCAATCCATCCTCAAGTATCGGCGACGTCAGGAAGGGGCCCATTTGCTTTTAATACGCTTGAAAAAAAATTACAGCTCACATATATTTATGTCAACAAAGGTCACTAAAATTATTCCTGTGAGACGTGAGGCTTCCGCCGCGGTGTAGCTGAGGTGTTCGCCCTTCTGGGATGCTGCGCTGCTTGACCCTTGAAGATGGGACCGATGTCCCGAAACGTCGGTAACCAACTACCAACCTACGCCGCGCAACATCCCAGAACAGCGAAGACCTCAAAATTATTCCTGTCCCATGATCAATTTATTCCAATTAACAGCAGGCATACATGGATAAAGTTTACAAATACACAGGATGTCTTGCGATATTCATGGGCCATATACGCTCATACTGCCCTCGTACTATGCACATATCAAGCGTCGTCCACGTGGGCTACACTGCTGTTTCAGACACCATTTTATCGAAATGACTGATATGGACGTCTCCTCGTGTCCTCTATCGAATTCACATCCCACGGTAAATACTAACACACAAATTCTCAATATCTACAAAAGACAAAAAAACACATTAAAACAAAAAGACTTCGCTCGTTCGTGACCAAACCAACCAACCAAACACCAAATTTCATCGAAAAAAAATTGGTATTCGCGCAAAGTAAATGTGTGAACATGGACCTCACCAAGTTTGTCATTTTGCCTTTCAACCCGTTACAATGCTGCGCGTACAAAAGGAAAAAGATGAACAACGCCGCACTTAGCAACGCTGCATCAACTGCCATGGCGAAGTAGCGTCTCGAATACCATACTGACAGAACCAAGAAAGGGCAGTTTCCCCTGTGACCATACACGCTAAGGTGGCAGGTAACGTTCAGGCTGCTGTACCCCAAGTATCCATTCGATAGGAGGCTGGGCGGGCCACAAAGCCGATATGAATTTGGTAATGACAACAGAACACGGGGCGCCCAGCCCACAGCCAACTGATTTACGAGCAGTGTTCAGCTACTCCGGTCCGAAATGAGTAAAGGCTGTCCTGAAACAGCATTCAAACAAGGGAACCACGCAAACGCCAGAACAGCCGGCTAGATCTTTGATCTGAACCCGGCAACTTCCTCACAGAAGCCAGTCCACTGCAAAAATTTAACTACGTAATATAGTAATGCCCGCGCCGAGTTCAAGCCAACGACCTACCATTCTAACTGAAGTCTTCTGCGACTTTATTTCCGTCAAACGCAGATCACACGTATGACAGGAACTCATCCTTCAAATTCATCTACACACATATCCAACTATTTCGCATCTGGAGATAAAAGAAACTTCGCAGTTCAAGTAGCGACGCATAACCTAGTAGGCGTACATGGGGTCATATTCATTTTGCAACACTGCACCTGGCTTCTGTTTGTAGAACGAAATACCCTCCAGGCGCATAAGACTGGGGGGCACAGTCTGACAGGACGCTGCTTTGTCTATTGATTAATCCCAGGGTGAAAGCGGCGAGCTACCCTCAACCTATAACTTTCGCAGACTTTATTTTACCACCAGAATTCAATGACGTGATCGATCACTACCACAACTTACCAGAAAACCTAATCATCCCTAGGAAAACAATTACATCAGCGTTGTTTCCTTATAAGTATTCCGGCGGGTTCGATTCTTACTCTAAGGACACGTTAACAAATGCGTAGTTTTATACTGCACAGAATGAAAGAATGTGAAAGCAACCGTACCAACATTGAAAAGAAAAAAACTGAAACTGGCAGCCCCTCAGATTTTAACAAAACTTGGTGAGGTACGACCTTTTACTGAAATGAGTTACAAGGCAAATTTTAGGATCCAAGGCGTGAGAGTTTTCCTATTGCGTAACTTCCCGTTCTACACCTCTAATTTTGTCATTGCTGCTTAGCTTATTTTTGTGACGAATTTAGTATTGAAGTACAGATTCTGTATACGTTAATCTGACGGGCATGAACTCGAAGGTGCGCATCATCGCCATGTTCGTAAATACTGAATTTCGTATATGATGTACACGTATATTTATGACTTCACTCCGTGCCAAATTTAACATGCATTGCCACAGTAGTTCATAAACAACAAAGACAATTTTAGTCAACACAACTATCGTTACTTAAAACTTAATCTGCGTTTATAAAAATGCTACATGTTTCGACCCTTAAGGGTGATAATTAGGCGCCCTAGCCAATCAGAACGGCAGGGGGAGGAAAAGGCAAGTACCGAGCCAACAAGATTGCTAGCCCTTTCGTCTCCCCCTCTCACTTCTCTGATTGGCTACATTTCCTTCACCTTTCCCCTGTAACCGACACACCCCTTTCATCCAAATCAGCATCCACGTGAACCAGAATCAGTCACCCTGAAGACTGCAGCAGTAGCTTCCTCTTAAACATCGAAACACTCATCTACTACATGGCACAGAAACCCAAAAGACCATCAACATAAAAATTATTTTTAAAAGAGGACGAGTCAGTAATTGGGGCACATTCTCGTTTGTATTGACTCTCGTTCTATAAATAACTACACAATTACCATCAACACAGCTATAGTTGTGTTGATGGTAAATGTGTAGTCATTTATAGTATCATAAACACAACGTAATGTCTATCGTAAACATCGTAAAAATAAAAAAAAAGTACTCGCGTTCACCAAAGCAATGAGTAGCATTTGAAAAATGGCATGAGTCGAGTGTTCCACCCGTCAAATATGACTAGCTGGTTGTAGCATCAGTAGTGCTGATTAACTTTCCAGACTGTTGCTGATTGTTAAAATCCAAGTGAAATGTTTATGTGTGACTTATATTTTAAAAATATATCCTCAGAGACGTCTATTCCCCAAGCAAAGCGTTTAATGAGCATTCGATCTCCGATTTGGTAAACCCTTAAATTTACGCATGTGGCAAATGCAAGGAATCGGACAAACAATTAAGTAACACATCATAACGATGTAGCAAAAGATAGCAGAAACAGAAAAGTCTGTTCAGATCAGGGCAGGCAGAAGTTCTTTTTGTCATTGCTCGACATCCCTTAGTGGGCCTAGGCCTCCCCATGGTTGAGGTTTTGAGATCACACTCACGACACACCACGGTCAGTAGGACTCCTCTGGACAGGTCATCCGCCCGTCGCAAAGACCTCTACCTGACAACACTCACGACAGACAGAAATTCATGCCCCCGGCGGGATTCGAACCCGCAATCCCAGCAAGTGAGCACCGCAGACCCACGCCTCAGACCGCGAGGCCACTGGGATCGGCAAGGCAGAAGCTTTAGGCCAAAATAAAATAAATTTTGGAACCACTATACAAAAGGTTGCGGCGGAGGTGAAAGGATCTCACGCAGAAATCTACCACTGCCACAAACATGAATGATTCAGTTGCGTCAACAATAAGGCATTATGAAGAAACAACTTCGATCCCCAAACACGAGGAGCCGGGATAGGGCAGTCGGTATAGTAACTAGGCTACAGGCTGACAATCGCGGCATGGGACAGGGGACTTTTAACGTCCAAAATGGCCCTGGGGTCCATCCACCCCAAGTTCCACTTGGCTATCCCAACGGTTTTCGTTTTTATTAATCCTTTTGCGCAAATGCTGGGACAGTACCTTAACATTATTCTACCATTTACGAAACGCTTTCTAAGTGACCGCTTCCAAAAATTTCTATTGACATCATCCTGAACTTTATCATCCATATAAAAGAACGGCGGTAAATTACTTGTTTTTACGTTTTAATTCAAGGTTTCTTTTTTTCCAGAATGTAATTCACCACTCACACTCGTCATTCGACGCTGTATAAACTACGAAGTTGTTTCAGTCGTCGAACAAATGAAACGTCAGGTAACATTCTGGAATATCATCGACATGTTTAAGCAACGACTTCAACCATCATTTCCGGAACTTACAATGGCCGCGTCTGCTACGAGTTACGAAACCCACAGCAACAAGGACTGAACGAATCGTGGATAGGGCTGCCTACGTGACCGGCGGCAGGTTTGCTACTGACCTCAAAGCAGTAGTGGAATCAGTTTTTCCAGCAGTGCCCTTAATGAAATTTGGCACTGTCATATGTCTGGACACTTTTAATATTGTAATGATATTTCAGTAGTCGGCGCCACTCTTTCTTTGCTAGTGATTGTCTTTATACTGACAAGTACCTTCTATTTTTATTCTATTTGTGGCAGTAGTCAGACCTGAACCCAGAACTCTATGAATATTAACCAGTCTTCTAAGATATGGTTAGCACTGTTTTGGACGAACCTGCTGCATCCATCTTCAGGAGCAAAATTCAGCAACATCAGCAGTAAGATGGCATTCCCCAAACTGTGGTGTGCAAAAGTTTCACCCCCCTCTAATTCAGAATACTTGCAATGAATGTCTGTACTTGCATTAAACTAACATATCTCTGGGAATCTTTGTTCTACAACCTGATTATCTCGGCTACTCACTGCTAGATCACTTCCCATCACATCATGTTTAAGAGTTCTTCTCAATCTGTGGTTTACAAATGCTTGGAGTTCATGGTCATGAACCTCACTCACATTCCATGCTTCACAGCAATAAAAAAAAGACAGCTTTAACAATGCTATTAAATATTAACTTCGTTTGTTTTGACAAAGCTGGCATTCTTCACACAGGATGTAACTGTAAAAATGGCTCCATTCACTTTCTTTACACAGCTTTTTATACCTTCTGAAACTTCTTCATCTCTTGTAATCTCAATGCCTAAGTATGGGATTCTTCCACTTTCTGAACCTCACTTCAAAATTTTCAACTTCACTGCTATTTACTCATATCTCCTTTGTTTTATGAATATTCACAGATGCCTTCTTTGTTTCTTTTTTCAGGTCACTTCACTCTGCACTACAGAACTATTTAAGCATACACATATATTTGAAAAATCTATATCCTGCTCTCTCTCTGTAAATCACCTTATCAACTTTTCTTTTCCTTCAACACTTTCTCATAATTTCACATTAATGAGAAACAAGATTTTGGTACATATGCACATATGTTGTACTAGTCCACAAGCAGTATCTATTTCATTAGCAAGTTCTTCCTTATGGATTAATGTAACAGGAACAGTTTTCATACATAAGTTTTTATCAAATTAACTATTTTCCTTGGTATTCCAAATTTCTGTGTCATGTTCCACATATTCTCTACTAAGTAAGTCAAAGTTTTTCCAAGGCCTATGAAGAGAACCCAAGAGATAGTTCCCCACTCCTTGCTCTGTGCATCAATGATTCTTACAGATATTAATCTAATCAACACAGGATAAATTTTACTGGAAACCCATTTATCATCTCCTAATGTACTACTTAATTATTATGTTGTGTTGAACATAATTCTAGATAAAATGTACTATACTGATAAGACAGTTATTCCCCGCAAATTATTATAGCTGCTAACAATTCATTTTGTGGGGGGGGGGGGGGGGGGGGGGGGGGGGGTTAATGATTTGACCTCGTTTCCTGTAACTTGGTACTTTTTCTCTCGTCCATATCTCTGAGAATTAGGTATAAAAATTCTTGTGGAATATTATCAGTCAATAATGGTTTCCACTCATGTTTAGGCGCGTTCACAAAATTGCGAAAAAACGATTATTTGCTTCATGTTTGCCTGTCTGTCTGTCCGTCCGCATGGAACAACTCCGCTCCCACTGGACAGATTTTCGTGAAATTTGATATTTGAGTATTTTTCAAAAATATGTCATGAAGATTCAAGTTTCATTAAAATCTGACAACAATTAACAGGTACTTTACATGAAGAACAATGTACATTTATGACTTCTTGCTGGGTTCTTCTTAGAATGAAAAATGTTTCATACAAAAGTTGTAAAGAAAATCAAAACACACATTTTATGTTCAGTAACTTTTTTCTGAAAATCGTGCCATTTATGAGATAATGTGGAAAAGTAGGGTACGGCCAGACAGGCCACAGATGACAATATGTCACTTGCACTTTGCATCCTGGATAAGTAAGGCTACAGACACACACTCAGAATATGTAATAGTTACTACTTTTCCACAGCAACAATGGTTACGTGAACACGCCTCAATGTTACATTATATGTACACTGCCTGTCTTGTATAGCTTGTCTTGTCTCATCTTTACCATGTATAAAGGCATCCAGTCTTGCAAGTTGCCATTTCCAGGCTGGTAAAGCAATGATTTCTTATTTTCCTCCGTATTTCCAATAGTTTCTTCTAATGTGTCTGGATTTAAAATTTCCTAAAAATGTTCCTCCCAATTTTTTCTTAATCAATACAACTGTTTACGAGAACTCCTCCCAATGCTTTACTGGACGTTCTCGACTATACGTGGTGTAATCAAGTAGTTATGGACTGGCCAGTGACCACAAGACAACACTACTGCTGATGGCACAAACTTCTACCACTAAGTGTAGATACAGAAGAGTTTTCCAAGACATTTCCTGCTTGGAATAAGGCCACAGTATGTATGACTGCTGACTAATTCTAAGTACAAGTGCCTATTGCTCCATTTGTGATTCTGATGTGCCTAGAAAATGGCAAACTTGAAAGAAGTCTATGTCTGCAGAAAACCTCGATTTAAACTGGAGTAAAATGCTATGGATACTTCTGAACTGCTGAAAGTAGCTTTTGTTGAGCAATGTGATGAACACAAGGGTGTGAGCATTTTTCCAAGTTCAAAAGTGGTGTCACTTCCACTGAACATGCCAAATGCTTGGGACATCCAACAAACAAAGCAGATGAAAATGTAGTTTGAGTGATGGAAACTGCCCTTCAAAGCAGAAGAGCTGCTATCAGTGAAGTGGATAACATTGTGGGAATTTTGTTGGGGTCAGTTTAGAACCTTTTAAAAGACAATCTGAATATGTGTCAGCCTCCGCCAAATTCACGCCCTGCATCTGCTCACTCTGCATTGTCTGTGCATGACTTTGTCCAAAAACACAAATGACTTATTCCCCCTCCCGCACAGACTTAACACTGTGTGACTTCTTTCTTTTCCCATAACTCAATGGCATGAAGCAAAATTGCACATCTGGTTAAAATTAACCTTTAGAAAACAAATGAGACAATGCTGTCCCAATAAATGTACACCCTTTTCGTCTGAAAGGGAAAAACACTATCCCACAGAAGGCACTCAAATTGGATAGTGCTCTGGCCCGCAGCAGACACCTGGCATTTAAAAGTCTGTAGGCTAAAGGTTAAATTCCTCCCATTTTAACATAATTATTATAGAATTTTCTATGTTCCACCAATTTTTGGTCACCATCTCAACTCAAGGAATGTTAACCAGATTCTGGACCCATTTATCAGCACCAATTATTCTGCCTGAAGTAACAAATGATGGGCAAATTTACAACAGACGTTAAACAGTACTGGCCCTACCTCTGATGCAGATTATAGGCAAAAGCTGAACTCTGTACAATGGGCTGACCATGGCAGTGATGATGACAACCTGGCTTGTAAAAAGTTGAAGTCTAAAACTATTACATCAATGACTGTAGATTCATCTAGCAAGGCTGTTTCTGATGTTTTGTGTACTAAAATCAGGGGTTTTTAAACAGCAGAACTAGAAGTACACCACTTTATCTTCCTATTTTATG
Source organism: Reticulitermes speratus (assembly GCA_021186555.1). Lineage (NCBI taxonomy): Eukaryota > Metazoa > Arthropoda > Insecta > Blattodea > Rhinotermitidae > Reticulitermes > Reticulitermes speratus. Next base: position 23,457,716 of record JAJKFL010000006.1, read on the forward strand.
TGCTTTCTTTGCACAGTTCATTATGCTAACCTCCACCATATTCCTTTCTGGTTCATTGGAAATTCATAAGCAAAACCTACTATGCTACAAATATTTCTTGTCCTAGAACATTTCTTGGTCAGTAGCTTTAAAATTAAATTTTCTTTCATTAAAATTGTGTACATGTATTCAAAAAGTAATAATTGCACCATTACACCTGCACTTTACTTTATTTCCTTACCAAACTCACATTATGTTTGAAGTTCAATCTTCTTTGTTCTAGTCCTCCTAGAGTTACAGAGCAGTTCAAAATTTTTCCTCTCCTTCACTTTTGGCCAAGTTTCAATCAACATCCAATAATTTTTTTTTCTACTACTTAACACGTTCACTGTCAGGTATTTAAATCCCCGAGGGTGTTAAATTGCCAGGGGTTTATTGAATGTTAACAACTAGTGTGTCCTCTTATAAAAAATCAATTACGAGGAAACTATAAGAGATAAAAATTTGAAATTTTCAGCACACCTTTAGTAATGTTTCAGTGTATGATATCGTGTGTAGCAGCCTTCTGTATGGAGTGGAACACCGCAATGCGCGCAAACAAATCTTGCTTCTTTCTTGGTATTTTTCCGTATACACACTCGACATCTTCGTGTAGGTGGCTTGTCTTTCTTTGTAGGAGGGATATGCACGAGTTTATGGTTTTTCAATTTTCCATCAAGCCTCCCAGGTGGGTCACTTTTCGGGGCTAGTCTCGGTGGAGTTGGTGTAGGCGGTCTGCTCGAGTCTTGCGACTCGTCTGATGATGATGATGATGGTGTTGATACATCTTCTCTTGTATGTATAAGATTTTCACTGACATCCAATAAGTAATTTAGGAATGATTTGTGGGAATTACGGTTGGATTTTGTACATACAACATAACTATTGAAAAGTGCATATTGGAGAAGGTAGAAAAAGACTTTCTTAGGCCATTTTACAGTTTTACGGATGAAGGGGTAATAGGCAAGGTATTGGTCAGCTCTATCAACACCATGCATGTGTGTATTGTAATCTGCTATGCATTTAGGTTTTTTCTTTGTGACGCCAGTACGTCTGCTCGAGTCATCTACAACAGCTGCAGTGTGAAGTGTTGAAATCATCTTTATGAGTCTCTTAGCTTGATGCGTGACCAATAGTAAATCCTGTTTCCTACGAAAAGTGACCTCACCCTTCTTCAACTTTTTTGCCTCTTCGATTTACTCTAATTGTGCCACACACGCGAATCGATTTTTGAAGCAGTTCCTCAGCCAGACGAACACTATTATAATAATTATCTTGATACAGATGGTAACCGTTCCCTTCATAAGGCTCTAGTAGAAGACTTACTGTTTCAGTCAAAGGCCCGCATTTGCCATCATATATCTGCATGTTGCAAATATAGCCTGACATACTTTCACATACCATCCGTACCAGAATACCATTCTTTGTTATTTTACCAGGGTTGTATACGCATAAACGAAAACGACCCCACCAACCAAGCATGCCTTCATCAAGTGAAATCTCTCTCTCAGGAATATAATTAGATTTGAAATTATTGACTACAGTGTCTAATATTGGTCGCATTTTGTACAGCTGGTCTTCATTTGTTACTATTGCAGTATGGTCATTGAAGTGTAGGTATCGGTGGATAATTTGAAATCTGTTCCTAGACATCGTTTGTGAAAAAATGGGTGTTAGTAAAATACCTCTTGTTGACCAGTACCATTCTAATTTTGGTTTTTAAATTACACCTGTAAGGAACATCAGACCAAGAAATTTCTTCATTTCATATATTGTCACAGGTTTCCATTGTTCACTACGTGCATGTTTAGTAACGGTTCATGGCACTGTCGCGATCTGTTGTTGTTCGTATAAATATGTCTGGTTGACAACAATTTGAATGAGCTCTGGAGTGATGTAATTATCAACATATTCCATCATATCTGTTCCATTTTGAACAGCAAATTGTACTGCTGGATTTCCTGTGAAGAGTGGAATACTTGGTTGACGAACTTCTTTACAAAACCCGTCTACACTAGGGCCCGGACCCGAGTCTGAAATGTCGTTCTCATCATCGCTCTCCTCACTACTCCATATTTCCGGAACACAATCTGCGTCTAAATCACTGTCATTCGCAAGTTCCTCATCAATAGAAGCCACTATATCTGCTTCAGTTCTAAGCACTTTTCTTTTCCCAGTAGCCATATTGCACTATGTATAAATAAACTCACAACTAACTTCACAGAAAGGAAACACTCCAGTGACTGCAGCCTCACAAATCACTTGCTCATCTCGAGACTAAACAGAAACGTTGTGACATATTTATGATATTTTTCTACCCTAATGTAGGTGACCAAACGCATATATTTTTTCTAGTTACATCAGATAGGGATTAATAAAGATGTGAAATATGTTTCTTGACAGAACTTATTGTGTGCGTGGCCTATGTAACGCAAAAGAGCAGAGTAAACTTTAGATCGACTAAATTCGACGCTGGCAATTTAAAACGTAAATACTTAAATCAACCAAGGTCAACTTTGGCAGTGAATGTGTTAATAAAAATGTACAGGAACTTTTTCCCCACTTGTCATTTGGTGAACACCTCTTTTGTTCTTGACACACCTTCTATTCCTTGAGATTTATACCTGGCATGATTTTGTAGTATGTTGAAGTTCTAAAGCAAATTCATCTCTTTTACTTTGACCATGGGAGCAAGTGTACATGAAATTTCTTATTTATTGTGTAAAACTTTTGTTATGTACTGTACCTATTCCCTTTTGTGTAGGAATTTGAACGAAAAGGCCAGATATGGAATGGTAGTGCATGAGTTCTGAAGATGTGTATTAACAAATTTTCATTTATGGCTGTTTATTACCAATCCCAAATTCAGGACATGTTTCCCCAGTTACATTAGGCCTCAATTACAGTTCACCAAATTCATCTTGGAACTTCAGTCTTTTTAACTTCCTTTCAAAGTTAGAAAGTTAATAACACTGTCAAAAAAACCCTGATAAAAAACTGTAAAATCTAATCAATGATACAGGCAGCAGGACTGCAGTGTCAGAAAACTGCTGAATCAGTAACTGCTAACATGCAGTGGGCCATAAGCCTGTGGAGTGAGAACTCAAGTTAATGGTTCTCACTGGTATGCAAACAAAAGACGGACTAGACCACATTGGCACAGTACGGTTCTTACATTTAACCCAAATTTATGTCTACTAGGTTACAGTCTCAAACCACATGTATTCTTCTTTCCAGCATCCTAAAGGCAGTATGATCTATTCGATTTCTACTGTGACAGTCTGGGGACACCCCTGTATCTATGGTTTTATGTGGGAGTATTTTACCTCCAGTAATAAAATCATTGCTTGCACCAAATTCCACCAACAGTACTTCACTTTCATTTGTTTATCCTAGTCTGTGTCTCCCACTCATTCGATCTGACCCTTCATTTCCTGATACAACTTCAGCATCTTGGTTGCCCATCAAAATCTTTTATCCTTAATTCACTAACACCTAGAGATCAATATAAAACTTCTGACTCAGTTCCAGTTTGGCCCCTCAATAGCGGCTTACATTTAAATTAAATCTGCTCGGATTCTACTTGGATATTGAATATCAGTACATCAAACTATTCTCTGTATCATGTAAAAAGGTAAAGGTAAAGCAATCCCACTACAGGCCTGGACAGGCCCATAGGGTTCCAGGAGGTTGAGGCTCCCAGATTTCTAGACAATTGGCACATGAAGGTGGTAAGGTTGTCAGCCCTACGCACCGGCCGCCTTTGCCCCCCACGAAATATTCCTGGTACTCATTTCTGTTAAAGGCTGAGTTGACCCCAGACCCATAGTGCAACCGGAAGGATTATGTCAATGAAAAATTCCAATGACACCATTGGGAATCAAACCCACGACCTTCCAGCTTGTAGCACAGTGCCTCAACCAACTGTGCCACCACGTGCACCCTGTGTCATGTATTTTACAATTTCATAATTATTTGATGTGGTATCCTCATGCAATGAAGATAATGTCCCACCTGTCCCATCTTAATGGCAGCGACTACAGCAATCCTTACACGCAGTTCATCAATGGTTCGTGGTAGGTCTACCATCACTCAATCCTTAATGAAATCCCTCAAATATAGGTCTGCTGTAGTCAAACATGGTGACCAAAGGGAAAAGGCAAGGGCCCTGCTCAACAAATTCTTGCACCAAGAAAGGTCTGTATCATGTGAGCATTCCTCAGAACATGTGGATTTTCTGTTCCCCATATTCTAATATGATGCTTATGTGGCCACTGATGTAGAATGTGGGCTCATCACTAACTCACAGCACGCTGACTGTTCAAATGCATGACCCAGTTCTGAAAGACCCTTACTGCATACTTTCACAGCAGATTTAATTAAAAGCATACACATCAGCTCAGTGTTTCAAACAAACGGTTTAACCTCTGGACCAGTCTGTTTCAGGCAAGGGAGAGGTTATTTTGCAACAGTGAATTGGAAACAACACGTAAATCATATTTATACGTACCTTACACTTGACGCTTCTGACCACCTTTCGTACCTTGGCTTCACAGAATGCTCCTTTGTATTTGGCACTAACCTCGGTGCCAACTGCAAGGTAAGGTGGGTCATCTCCCTGGAAAAGAGACAGACAGAAAAACTCTTGAAATCTAACTTGTTCACTCTTTCAGTCCCTAGTCTGATCATATTACATTAAGTAAGTATATACACATCATTCAAAATGAGATGTCCTAAAGGTGGTGATTATGACTTCTAACTTCTGGAATGTGATGCTGTGTAGTCTCACAGAAATTTATTACTGTGGAGGAATATAACAGGAAGATGGTGATATTCCTAAACATGTAAAACCAATATTGTAATTTGCATCTCCATATTTAGATGATTTTGGTTTGGTTCCAGGTTTGTAGGCCTGCTACTCCAAGTCTCAGTAATTTTCTTCAGCTCCTCCATGCAAAACGCTGAACACCACATTAAGGTCACTGTCTCTTATATCATTACCAGTTCATAATCCTGGCTCCTAGCATAACTGCTATAGTGACTATGCAGGGCTCCGATCCCAACAGAGGCAAGAGAATTTTATTCTAAATTCACCGTGCATTTTTCACTAATTATTGTTATATCACCAACTAAATGCACTTTTATTTAAAAGACACAATAAGGTTTCTTTAAAACGTTTAATAAAAACCCCTACATATGTTTCGGCTTTTCTAGGAAGCCATCTTCAGGGGGCGTCACACAACTGCATTATTTAAAAACACGTCCTTTCGTTGGTCCACTGTATAAGCACATAGTCACCACCTTCACTATATATTATCTGTACTGTCACTTTTTTGTACCATATGTTAAAATGAATAAAATGGATTTTAAAGCTGTAAAAGTATTATCATTGGTGCTATTCTTGTTGTAGTTGAGAGTTTTTTATCGCTTCCCTTGTAGGTAGACATGTTGAAGGAAGCATGATACTGTATCTTCTGTAAGTTAAATAGTTGTGAAAATTAGAAAAATGTATATTGCTATTTTTGTACATATTATAATTTCTTTTTATTAAATTTTGAATGACATACCTTATGTAACCACAGTAACGTAACTCAAGGAACATAAGGTATGTCATTCAAAATTTAATATAGAAAATAATATAATATGTACAAAAATAGCAATACACATTTTTCTAATTTTCACAATTATTTAACTTACAGAAGATACAGTACCATGCTTCCTTCAACTTGTCTACCTACAAGGGAAGCAATAAAAAAACTCTCAACTACAACAAGAATAGCACCAATGATAACACTTTTACAGCTTTAAAATCAATTTTATTCGTTTTAATATATGGTACAAAAAAGTTACAGTACAGATAATAAATAGTGATGGTGGTGACTATGTGCTTATACAGTGAACTAACGAAAGGACGTGTTTTTAAATAATGCAGTTGTGTGACACCCCCTGAAGATGGCTTCCTAGAAAAGGCGAAACATATGTAGGGGTTTTTATTAAACGTTTTAAAGAAACCTTATTGTGTCTTTTAAATAAAAGTGCATTTAGTTGGTGATATAACAATAATTAGAGGCAAGAGAGTTTATTCACTTCCCCAGAGTCCAGACTAGCTCTGGGGCTCAACCAGCTTCATATTCAATGGATACTGGGGGCAATTTCTCCAGGCTTAAAGCAGCTTGGTTGTAAGACTGACCACTCACCCCCATCTTTTGCCAATGTTATGAGTGAGCGGAGCTATACCCCCGCTCCCCCTATATGCCTTCAGAGTGTATTACAACAGCACGTTTGGATACAATGCATTATCTGACATCTTTAGTCACACAGTCTAGTTCGGAGCTGCACACAACAAACTGTTCACTCATTAACATGACGAAGAGTGTAACACAGATTTTGTCAACATAAATAAGCATTGTTCATGAATATGAAGTGTAATACAAAGAAGAAATTCTATAACAAGTGATTAGCAGATAAGCCACAGAGTACAAAATCAAAGCAATCATCAGGCTGACAATTTCTAGACAAGAAATTGAAACAGCTTTTAATAATCTGTCTACCTGGTGTCAACCATTTCTGAGAGTTGAAACAAGTCATTTCCAACACCTGCTTTAATATGTGGTAAGTTATAAAACACAGACTATTAACATACATTTGATGAGCAGGCTCCACTTTAAGTTGGACACCCTGCAGATCTTATACTGTCCACTTAAATGCTGTATTTTAACCTCTGCTAACATATACAGTTGTAGTCACAATATATAAACTGTAATGTCATAAAGATCAACAGCAGACAAGGAGACGATACACCAAACACCTAAAAACTGTAAAATTAGTCATATGACCTTAAAGCAAGTGGAATATTACAAGGTACAGTAAAAGCTGTGATATCCTGCACCAGTAGGACCACATCATTGCCAGATACCACAATTTTCTGGATATTAGAACATAATACCTGTTGTGTAGCTTAGTGTAGCTAGCAACAACAAGGACAGACCTAACCATTTAATTTTTCACTTGATATCCTGTACTGTTTTCCCTGCCATGCTTTCTATTTCCTTCCTGATACTACTTACATAACATGGTGTATGTGTGTGTATGTGTATAATATTAAAAAACCAACAAGACAACAATAATTAATAGCTGAACTCTTGGAATTGGTGCTGAATGCTAATAGTTGATGGAACAGTGAAATGTGATGGGCCTCTTCAACAATTTCCAGTTAACATGGCTTTCCAGATCATCTAGTGCTAGATATTGAAGCCTTTATTGTGGTTTGGTTTGGTATTTTTCATTGGCTTGTCCAATTCTTGAGATTCCTGCAACCTTCTATTTTAATCTGGCAATCTTGCTTACACTATCCTTAAAGTAAGAGGCTGCACGTATGTTGTTATGAGATTTCACAGCTGCACTGGAACAGTGCTGACATAAATTTCTTTCATTTATCTCAAGGGCTGAGATGACAAGACTCATACAGTGGTTATTACATTTGTTGATTCTTGGAATTCTAGCACATAATTTTCACAAAACTCACATTTGGTCATGTCTCTACCTTTGTTTCACTGAAGTAATGTCTTTGTCCTGAGGTAATATGACACATTTTGCAATTTTTATGTCCTGACACTGATATTCAGTATTTAGTTTTTATACCCACATATGAACTACTGCTGTTGTCTGGTGACAGGAATACTACCTCTACTTAATGGGCCTGACATAGCTGGAGACATACATAAATCCAACAACAGGAGTACAGACAGCTTCTGAAATAAATTTCTTTAACGAAAATGAGATGATGAAAAATGATCAATATATGTACAAGATTACTACATTATTTTGTCCAGTTGCAGAACAAAATACTGAAAGTTGGATCCAACTTACTTACCATCATTCCCTTCTTTCTGCTCCAGGGCTGCATTAAGTAATCGTTACATATGGTGCCTTCTGAGAGTCACTAAACTGAAACACAAGATTAGATGGGTGTAAGGTGGTAGAACAAACAGCACAAAACCTAGCTTAGCATAATACCAAACCGAGACTGCTGACAAATCAACCAACTCTTCAGGAAGTCATTCAGTGCAATATACAAATGCACCTTCAAAGTGCCCCCTGGCCAAGAGTATACTTCAATTCAAATTTACTGCTATTATTTGCCAGATTTCCTAAATGTGTGCCCATGTAATTAGCATAATGTTTACTGCCTGTACTAAATTTTAGATATGCCACATGGCACCATAAGAATTTAAGGGATGATAAATAAATAAATAAATAATATATATAATAAATAAATAAAAATAAAATCCAATGACAAAAACTTTTCAACCATAAGATAAAACATTCAAGCAAAGATGCAGAACTACTACAACCCACACAAATGGTGGGAAATATTTACAACAAAATTTATGTTTATAATACATTCAGACTGTTTACATTGTTCATTATAATACACCATCAACTATACACAGTATTACTGCTGGTCTACTTCAAGGTAGGATCTCACAACTCACTTTGATGAACTGATGATGAAATGGACTGAGACTGATAAAAGTAAAGGTAAAGCTGTCCCTGCCCATGCCATGAAGGTGTAACAGAGAGTGGAGGTATACTTCCACCCATTCTTAACCTCAGCACTACATGAATGCAAGTATTCCTCTTCACGCATCAAGCAGAGACCTTCATACCATGAGTTAACACTGTTAACTCTTCAGCTACTGGTCATAAAAAAGGCAACAGCACTATGAGACTCTTCTATAAAATAAGGTAAACTGAACTGCAGGAGACAGACTAAACTACTGGCAGATGCAGGCTGCTAAAAGCAGAGATTAGTCAGATGGTCAGTACAATACTTTGACTTGACATAATATAATGAACATCCTAACAGCATTATAAATAACCTCAGAGCGCACATTTAACAATATCTGCCACTTGGTTTCAAAGGTATGAAAGTAAAAAATGATCTTTCTGAAGTATAATTAAAAAGATACTTAATACACGTCTCTTTTACTCAAATTATAAATTATTTACGTTTAAAAGGACTTACAATCAGTTTAAAGGTACGCACTATAACTTAGCTGTATGTATAAGAATTTTATAAACTTTTAATTAATAACACTATGAATTGTACTCATCTATTTTGTATTTCACGATTTAATCCACATCCTATTATCGTCTCAATGTCTGTATTCATGCAATGTATATGCTTATACATATAACGCTAAAGTTTAACAATTCTAGCATATTCTAACAAACATAACTAGCAAACCAATAACGTAAAAACTCTACTTCTATTTCGAGTTGCACTCCCTGCCATCGTCACGTATTTCATTCTAAAGTTAACAAAGTTAACAGGACTACTTCACTTTATGAACTTCCATAATCACTTGAGTACAAATACCGCAGGTCCGATTGAAGCACTCAGTTTGAAGTCTACGTTCGTGCATGTTAAGCAGAATGACACAAGAGTACAACCCGGTAGTAACGCACTCACTTTTTACGTTATTAACCCATAATATACAATTCTGCAGGATTGACAAGAAAACACAGTAACTCCGACGAGGTACAACTTTAAGCCATCACATAATAGCTAAGCATCATACACGGACAATGCAGAATAGAAGCTTTGGGGCAACAAGACGCGAGCGAGTATAATTCCTTGCAGTTACATGCTTAAAAAGTTCACAGTACTATCTAGAAACCCATTACCAGCATTTCCGTCGATCCTGTTTCTTGTTCCTCTTACGATGATACAGTAAAATCACAACATCAATTGAATTTCACATTATAACCGAGCAATCTGACAAAATCATAAACAAGCCATCATGACCTCCTTCCCAACCATCTGCAAGCTCAATCCAAAAACCAAAAAAAACTTGTCACGAAATACACTATCCTCATTGGTCATTGGTCATGTGGTTTTCCTGAGCAGCTACCTGTAATGTTATTATGTACATAAATGTTTCTCACAACTAATAAACAAAAAATACGTTGACTGTCATTATATTGTACCATAAGAAATAATTATAATAGAATGACCATAATAAACATTAGTTCCTTATAATTTACGCCGTAGACTGCGCCGTCTGCTGCTGTCTGCTGGGGGTAAAAATGGCGGCGAATGTTGTTAGGTCGATAGAAAATCACGAAATAGGAGTAAAAGATATTATATCACAGGTAAGTAAAGTTAATGGGGTATGAAGACAGTAAATACTTTTTTGTCTTGTGTAAGTAGTACCTATATCACTTACTTCTTAGTCTCAGCATGATTGGATAATGTACTTTAGCAGTTCAGCGTTTGGGTAGTAGACTCGCATTTTGGTTAGAAACTGCCTATTGGTGCGCGGGCTAGTATAAGGGAGTGTAAATTTTGGTGCTTTGTGTGACAACAATACTATAAATTCTTCTAAAGGTGAAGTTGAATTTATTCTCCAGTAGCAGGACGTAGAAATTTGCACATTATTCATAAGGGCAATATTATAGTCCTTGAGGTATCTGTGTACTGTGAAATACAGCGGTATCACGCACACGTGTGACCCACGCTGTTAATTGCCAATTTTTGGACGAAATAATAGCATTCTGAATGCCATCGGCCGACAAGGTGATACCTGAAATTGTATACAAAGTATTTAGTTTCTGATGTCGTTAATAAACTTCAGTTTCACTAACAGAAGTGGCTTCAGTTTCCTTATGTTTGATTCTAAGCATTATGTAAAAACGAATTCACAAAGCTTATGTTTTTATGCCCATCCCATTGGGTGGGTGGAATGTAATATCGGTAGCCATAAAAATGCGATATTTATACACGGGAAAAACAAGTACGTACACAAATACGCTGGCTGCCTAGCTGACTTTTGACCATGCAAACCTCGATGATGTAACTGTGGTCAACAAATAAAATATGCAGTTTGTGTGTTCACCAGCTATGCCAGTGTGTCAGCCAACCTTGACGAATTGCACACATGTGTATATCATAAATATAGAGGAATATTTTCGTAAACATGAGTTTTTGTGGGTATATTACATACCCATAACTGGAAGCAGTTTCATAAATATATGCAGTTGTGCCAGTATGTATTACATATATGCAGTCATGTATGAATTTCTGTATAAAAATATTCCTGCTATAAATTAATTATTCTGCAGAACGCTTTTCTGCAAGGAAGAGGTGCACTGTGCTCCAGGTTTACTCCCTGGTTTGAATACCCTGTGGTGCAATGCCACTAACACAACTTGACAACCCATTTTCTGCGTGTCCTTTTTAATACCAACCTTTCAACTAATTTTTCTTCAAACTGATCATTTTCAAAGCTGGGATTTGAAGTTCTCAGTGGTGACTGTAATGATGCTGTTTTCTGCAATGTGATGCCACATAGTCAGGTAGAAGTATTCTCTGCTGATCAAAGCAGCAGGTTTTCTGAAATGTCAATGCACTTTACCAGACTGCATGACATCACATTCTAAAAGACAGCAATCCTAATATTTTAGAAGATTTTTTTCCGCTAAAGTTCTTGTGTTTTGCATGTCTCGGCTACATGTCAAGACTTACCATAACCACTTTGGACTACTGACTTCTGTGAAGTACCTCATTTTGAAATCACCAGGTACTGAGCAGATTCCAGCATAGTTTATTAATTTGAGGCAGAACTGTGACAGCAGTGGAAGGAATTTATTATTGTACCTCATTATAAAGAAGGGAAATAAAACAGACCCAGTAATCACTGAAACATGTTAGTCCTATGACCTTCATAAAAAAATTTAACAAACATTCTTCCAAGGTTAATTCTTCATGTAGATGCATGTACTGAGAATCATTAATATGGATTTGATGTAGCAGGTCAACTTCTGAGAGGATGGGAATGCTCTGGGACACATGGCTATGTACAGACTAAGATAGTCCATGATTCACCTAGCAGAGAAATATTGAACAGTATTGTGATTGTATTTGGTATACTGTTGGAACTAGTTAGGCAAATTAAAATGTTTGAATGACACCATTAAGTTTGTACTTTTTAAACATATGTGGGATGTGTTTCATATCCTGAATGGTGTAAAACAGGGAGATGCTGTATTGCCATTACTTTTTAACATAGCCTTTGAATGTGTAATAGGAAGGCCCAGGGAAATTGACAGGTTCTGCAGTGGAAAGGAACAGATCAGCATCTGGTCTGAGTATGGTGGTGACTGTTTATTTTATGAGAGAACACTTGCTGTTAGAGTAAATTAAGGAAGTTAGTCAAAAAGTGACTGCATAGAATGCAGGATAAAGTCATATATAAAGACAGCTACCAAATCCTTAAAAAATGTGGGAAGTTCAAAGTATTTTGGAACAACAGTAACAATTCAAAATTACATTTGTGTTCTTATATTTGCTCTGCCATCCTGTTTTTCATACATAGTTCTCTATGACCAATAATACGTTCTTCATCTATTTGTCATTTTAAATAAAACTTGGTATGGAAGCCACGTAGCAACCTTTTGGCCATGATTATAGAAATGAACGTGACAGAATGATATATTTTTCATTACATCCATTTTTCAGTCCTAATTCATTTGCAAAATTGAGCATGTATGCTTTTAGCAGAAATAAGATGTGGTGGTTGTTGTACCTTCTTAGAGTGGATAGTAAAGAAATCAAGATTTAATTTAATTTCATTTATTTATTTTCCATTTATCCATTTACAAGTTAAAATTTATGGATATAGAAATGGTCCCATATAAACACATTAGCATTGTGCGTGTAAATTACAGCAGTCCATACTAAAATTATTATCATAATGTTTACATAATACAGTATCACATAAAACATCTGGAGTAAATGGATTATGTTGCTTATTGTACTCAATATATTCATCGAGTGAATAAAATGAATTAAAAAGAAGGAACCTTTTTAAGGTCTTTTTAAAAACCCTGGTGTCATTATCAACATTTTTTATATAAGCAGGAAGTTGATTATAAATTTTTACACCCGAGTAATAAGCTCCTCTTTGATACCTTGTTAAACTAGCAGTAGGTAAATGAAGGTCATTACTAGTTCTAGTATTATAGTTGTGCACTTTTGAGTTATCCATGAATAGATGCTTATTATTCATCATATATAATAATAGTGAATATATATATTGTGAATATAGTGGAAGAATTTTCATTCTTTTAAACAATGCCCTACATGAATCCATTTTCCTGGAATTAGTCATAATTCTTATAATCTTTTTTTGCATTTTGAAAATGTTAATACCATTAGGTGTATTCCCCCAACTTAATACAGGTATATGAATGCATAATGTACGTTTAAAAATAATTTTTTGTGTATATGTTTTAGGGTACCAAAATGGAAACTATGGAAGTTACCCCAGACACTGTGCATACAATAAAGGAGATGGTAAATGACAAAGTTGGAAAGGAAATTAGTGTTGATGAGATGACATCTAGAGATTATTATTTTGACTCTTATGCACATTTTGGTATACATGAAGAAATGCTGAAAGACGAAGTTCGGACACTCACGTACAGGAATTCCATGTACCACAACAAACATTTGTTTAAGGTTTGTATGATTAATGAGGGTCATGCAATTTCTGCAGTGAGATAAATGAATTACATGTCTGTACAAGTCTACTCTTTTACAGTGTTTTTTGTTCCTTTACTCAAAACCATGAAACCCTAACGTAAGTGTATGTGTTGTGAAATAGATGTGTATTATTCTGGAGAGATTTCAAGCATGTGTGGAGAAGAGGTTTTGTTTTTGAATAAAAGGATTATGTTACATGGGATGTGTCTTTATATACTCATTTTAATTTTGTTCTGTGATTAAACAGTTGGTAAGAACTTGCTAGCATCAGTGCCATTGAGATCCAACAATTCCATGCATGGTACGAACAGAACCCTGAGATCTTTGTTTATTTTAGCCTTGAGTTAAAAGTTAACCTGGTGAGGAACTTTGTTATGAAAGAACAGTGTATTTTTGAATGAGTGTCAGCCTGACCCTTGTATTCAACAGCGTTCCCATACTGAATGAACAGACCTTGCCATTTTCATTCAGAATGATAGCAGGTCTATTGGACTACCTGTATTGTATTTGTCTGCAAACATATTATAGTGTTGAATAGCCTGCAAATCGTCCTCATGCATCATTTATGCATTTCATTCTTAGCAGGTAAGTCACCAGGAGCTGATCCACCCCTAATTATTTCTGTGAACAGATTTTGCCCCTGTTTTGTAAAAAGGGGCTAACTGCTACTTTGAGCTAAATTGAGTTATGTGTAGCAAATAATTAAACTAATGATTATTAGTTTAATTAAATTAATGATGTGTAAAAAGATGACAACTCCATCTTCAAGAGTAACCAAGATAGGTGGGGGATATCCTACCTCTCAAAGCATTTGTCATATGTAAAACAGAGCCACCTTCTTGCTTTTCCTGTAAAATTGATATTTTGTGGATTGTCCCCTTTTTACAAAATAGGGGCAGTTTGTATTTGTAGTTCCAGCAACAACACAATCAGCATTGCTGTCATATAATCCACAGTTTATATGGTCACTGACCCATTATCTCAGTGTTAAATTCCCTTCTTTTAAAGTATTCCTTAGTTTAGTGTTGAAATACATTGTCACAAGAATATCATGTTCTAAAATAAAAGTTTTCTTAACAGGGAAAAATTGTTCTGGATATTGGCTGTGGGACAGGCATACTATCTATGTTCGCTGCTAAAGCAGGAGCAGCTCGTGTCATTGGAATAGAATGTTCCAATATTGTGGAGTATGCCAAGCAGATAGTAGAAGCTAACCAGCTGAGTGATGTGGTGACTATTGTCAAAGGAAAGGTTGAGGAGGTGGAATTACCTCATGGTCTGGATAGCGTTGACATTATCATCTCAGAATGGATGGGTTACTGTCTGTTCTACGAGTCAATGTTAGACACTGTACTGTTTGCCAGAGACAAGTGGCTTCGTCCTGATGGTTTGCTGTTTCCTGATAGAGCTACCCTCTTTGTGACTGGAATTGAAGATAGACAGTATAAGGATGAAAAAATCAACTGTGGGATGATGTATATGGCTTCGACATGAGTTCCATTAGACGAGTGGCTATCAGTGAACCCTTGGTTGATGTGGTCGATCCAAAGCAGGTATGTGTATCTGATATATGATGTTTATCACTAGCACTGTTAATGAAATACTAGACAACTCAGTTCACATGTCATTGATTTATGTGTGGTATTTGAATTACCATTTGAAAATTCATGAAACATTAGATGGCACCCTGTGTAACATGTTATGTTTCTTTCGATAGATTCCCATCATCAGGGCTTATTTAAGGACAAAGTTTCAGTACCAGAATATTCCCCTTAGTCTTAGAGTTGTTGGCTTGTTTCAAACACAGTCTGTTTGAAATACATCACATATTTACTTATTAAAACTTTACTACTCACATTTTGCATACATGCTTCAGCTTCTTCAGTATCCTGAAATGGAAAATTGAATATGTAAATATGTACATTACATTCAGGTCTTGTTTTATAAATCTTCCAGGTGGTGACAAATGCATGTTTGCTGAAAGAAGTTGATCTGTACACTGTGACAAAAGAAGATCTAAATTTTACTGCACCATTCCATCTTCAAGTACGACGTAATGACTACATTCAGGCACTTGTCACTTTCTTCAACATTGAATTCACCAAATGTCACAAAAGAATTGGGTTCAGCACAGCACCTGAAGCTCCATATACTCACTGGAAGCAGACTGTGTTTTACTTTGATGATTATCTAACGGTGAAGAAAAATGAGGAGATCTATGGGGTGTTCTCAATGAAACCGAATGCTCGCAATAATAGAGATTTGGACTTCACTATTGAATTAGATTTCAAGGGTGAGCTTGGTGAAGTACACGAGACGAATGTTTATCGCATGCGCTAGGTGTGCTTGCAGTAGGAAATGAATTTTTAAAATCTTTTTTAAGCACTATGAAGTATGGGAGAATAAATATGTAGGATTTTGTATTGGTTGAGAACACCATACATTTTCCTGGTCAGTATACAACATAAATTAGGGTCTAGAAATTTCTGCGATTCTGGACGAATGCTACTGTTAGCAAACATGGAACATTTTTTCAGTTTGTAAGAAACATTAATTTAACTTGTATGTTGCCCATTAGTAATTAAAAGGTTCTGTGAATTATTGCATATTTCATACAGATCTGAGAATATAGACGCCAGTTATTAATGAATGTGTACTTTTCCAGTGTCCAGTGGAAAGTATAAAAAGTGTAATTATTGGCTGAATTCACAGTTCTCTGCCATCAAGAGAATCCTCAGTGTTTAACTATGTTTTTCAGACCCTTACCCACTTATCTGTTGTACTGTAAGACAGGTGTTATGAGAGGGTATTTTGTGCAGGAAAATAAGTGGATAATTTTTATGTGTCTTATATTAGAAGGTGTACTAACTGATATCCAATTTATGTGTACTCTTTACAGAACTCGCCATCAGATGCTCATGTTACAAAATTTACACCTGTTCTCTGTTTTGCGTAGCTTAGGTTAATGCCTCCCAGCATCTGAAAGTGCAGTAAGAAAAGAAGATCGTGAAGTATAAAAAGTTTTGAATTTATTTCATAAAAATATTAAGGATCCAAATGTATGTTGTGTGTTACAGTTGAAAGGGAAGGAACTTGAGAAAACATGAGAACTGTGTTTGTATAGGAAACTTAACTGTTTCACTATGTAAACTGTCAGTATTTATAACAATATATTGGTAGAACTATTCTGCAATTGATGATTTACTACCAAACACTGGTTTTGCTTTTTGTCATCATCATCATCATCATCTGCTTTTGTTTTTAACGCCACTGAAAAATGTTGACCTTGGTATTTTTGTTGAATACACCTGAACATATGTATTATCACTGTGGTGGATTTACAATTTAGAGGCTATACATTACCTAATTCATACAGTATATGATGTGCTGAACTATAAACCCAATACATTATAGAAGATTGGAGAGTCCCCAGTATGATCAAAGAATTCAATACAGTTTGCATAACTGTCAGTAGTAGTAACAGTACAGCATATTGACTTCATTAGCAACATTATGTTATTGGCCTTAATTTTAAGGCCTTTTGATATAAAACTAAAAATATTGCAGAGTGGTTCATTCCTTTGCAGCCTTGTTACAATTTGTTCTTAAAGGAAAGTGCCAGCCAGTGTATGGCCTCTCTTCAATAAGGGGGAAGAAGAAGAAGGGGGGAAAACCCAGACCTACTTTTAGTTTCCACTTGTGCTTAAAAAATGTTTTCACTAAAACCACTTTACTTACTTTATACTGCTACAGCTGCTGAAAGTATCCTCCAACAGTAATGCACATTTCTTACAGACGTAACATTTTTCGTGACATGTAGAAGTTCACGTCTTCTTTCTTCTGGGATGTGGTGCTGTGTTGGGGTGTGTGATGTGTGATGTTTCAAGACAGCATAGTGGCCTCATCTTCATGCGCCAAATGTCCAATGAATAATTGCACGTTGCTCACCCCCTGTGATTTTAGACATTGAGATTGAAATCTGTATAGCCTCTGAAGTGCATGTGTTTGTTTCAAGTTTCTTCACAAATAAAAATTATACACAGTCAAATTCTGAGAACACAATCGCCATAGTCCTTTACTGATTGCTGTTCATTCACTAAAAACAACCAGTACCATACTGGACTTTCTGCTTTGCATACTGCTGAAAATATACATAACCATTTTCTTTGGTTAATTCTTGAAAGAAGGGCTTTCAAGTTCATTCACATACTGTTCTGAATTAACTGTGTTATGTGATTCTTTTAGCATTTCCAGCACACCATACTCAAAGCTTTTTGGTACAACTGAATGGACACTCAGTATCCCAGTGGCATGTTCTGTGAGTTTATGTAACCACTGAGATGAAACCAGGCTATATCCACCACGTAAAGAAGCTGAAGGTCAGCTATACTGGCCTGAATATTTTCTGAAAAGCAAATTACAAAATATGTCTCAAAACTGAATTTGCAGGATGGAGATGGTGCACCACTGTAAAGAGCAGATGCTTTAGAGACCAGTTGCATAGGACAACCTACATGATGATCTTGGACTCATAAGTCTTGTTTGGATGTTTTGGGAGATTTTCTGGTATCAGCACACACTTTTGTGTGTCTTCCTATCAGTTCATGTCACTTTTTGTACCATTTACTGGGTAATGGTGAATCCAGATACTGACAAAATTTGTGAGCATGTCATAATGTAGTTCTGAACCAGAAACATGCATTGTTCAATATTGTGTGTGCTGTAGTTCAACATGAAAATGAATTCCCAAGATCACCAGCAAACATGCAGTAATTGACCAAAACAAACTCGCATATCACGGCGGCAGTGTAACAGATGCTTATGTCACTGCACGAATGCATGTTGACTGCCAACCACTTCACCCTTTGGTGCCGAACATTATTTATGTATATACACGCATGCACACACAATGTGCAGTGTGATGCTCAAAATGCTGAACATCATATATCTGCTGTTATGCATCCCCAATTTAAATTCTGGTCTTCTGCAGATCACTACAGGCATTGAATTCCAGCATAGAACGGTTAAATCAGTGGTTCCAAAATGTGCTCTGCAGAGCCCATCAGCTCCACAGACAGTTTCCAGTATCTTCTGTAATGATGAATTTTAATTTTACAAAATTCTTAAATAAGTGATATATGTTAATTACACAGTACACTGACCTGGCTAGCTGATGGTGAACTGTAGTTATTAAATCCTGGGGAAAGGTTTCCACAGAAAAAAAAAATGTTCAGAAACAATGGTGTAAATGATTGAACAAAATGTCGTAACTGTTGGCTGAACCCACCTGAAGTTTTGTATAAGAGTTATAAAATTTGCTCAGTACTAGAAAAGAGCAAAGGTTTTATGGAAGTTTTGAATTGCTTCCGAATTAAACATATAAAGGGAAGAGTGAAATGAACTGTAATTTAATGTAATCCTGCCAGAATTTAATAAAGTTTTCTGAATTGTAACTTCATAATTAAATGAAGAGGAAAATAAATGCAAGTATTATGTCATACATAATTCATACTCTTAGCTTCCTTAAGTCAGGACAGATTGGTTTGGACATATACCACTTACTGAGGACAGATAATTTACATGAAGTCCAAATATTTCTGATGATGGTGGTGTTAACAGTGAACATGAGTATTATTTTGGACATTCCCCAACATCTTGGGTTTTGCCAAACCGCGTTTCAGAAACTCAGTTTTCATAAGTAGGCATGAATGTTCCGACCCATTGGACTGCTTACAAAGAGCTACTACACTGTTGGAAAGTGGATGAATACAGGCAATGGTTAGGTGTCACTTTCTCAAACTGTTGCCACCCAAGCAGAGCAGTGTTCGGGAGCAGCGTATCGATGGTTGCAATACATGGGGTCAATTGACCCCATACACCAGGTTGTGTGATGTACACCTGCATTCATGAAGAAGTGTTTGCCAAATTGCCCATCAAATGCAGACTCCTCAAATACAGGTATAACGGAACTTTCAACATTGAAAGGTCTATACACATACTGCCAATATGTGCAAGCTCTTCAAACTTACAGCTGTGCATCTCAAGCAGATATCTGTCATTGGATTGTGAAACACATGCTGTTTTGTGATGAGATCCAATTCATGCAAGATGAGCTAACCATCTGCTACAAGAACCATGTAAGGTCCCCCAACAATCCTTGGCATTTCAATGCTAGCTTTGAACAGTATTTGTTGCTGAACACATCATGCAGTCTTACTGATCACCAACTGTTCTTGCTGGACATTTAATAGCAGAGTACCTGCATTTCCTAAAGGATGAGCTACCACTTCTTTTGCAAGATGCTCCTCTCCAGGCCAGATCAGACATGGCTACAACACAACAGCGCTCCAGCTTATTTCAGTCAGCACCTTACCAAGGTAATAAACCAGTGCTAGAAAGTTGTTGGATTGACTGTGCAGGCCACATGTGTGGTCATGTTTACCAGACTTGCCACTGCTTAACTCTGAAGAAACCTGAAGGTGAAACAGATGACACATGATGAACTCTTAACAGCATGTCACAGATGGTGCTGCTCACGTGGATCAATTATGAATGTGTAAAAGAAGCAACACATGCTGTTTTAAAACAAGCTTGTTTGTACACAGCTAGTGCGGGATATCATTGCAAACAGCAAACCACTTTAATACATACAATATGTCACGACTTACATTAAACATGTTGTAACAGTTGAGACTATGACTCATGCTTATATAACATGTCACACAAAATAAGCCAGGGAGTGGCCACCTGAATTTCGGCACGTTACATACAATGCCCATATATGCCGTACACAGAAGTAGTCTGTTACTAACTCAAGGATATAGGTGGTGTCCAATCACAATCATACAGCACTGCACAAAGAACTGATTTAAATCACTACTTTAACTTGTCTGCAGGAGATACCAGATGGGTGTTAGGCTGGTTGGTTACAAATGGTTACAGAGCACATATTGTGTGTTGTCCACTACTGACCAAATAAAAACACTTCATTGTTCATTGTAGTAGGCTCATACTGTGGTCAAGGATGTGAAATAGCATACACTGAATGGAAATGCATGTCATTAAATGGAATAAAAATGATGTACTGCAGTAAGAACATAAACTTATATCTTCAGAAAGACAGATGCCAGTGCTACAGGAATATCTTGTCATACACTAGGCTGCAAGCAAGCTGCCCACACACAGAGGTGCCACATGATTGTCTTCAGACTCTATCACCCAAGCAAAACATTGCATGTTTAATCACATATGCTAGAGACAGCTCCATCACAGTAGGTGTCAGCAATGGTGATTTTGTACTGAAACAGCTCCAATTGGACTGCCTACCAAACTTACAAAACCATGGCATCCCTGCATTTCTCTTATGCTAGTAAATCAGATGTTACAGTATAGGGTACTGTAACTTGTGATACTTGAGGACATTTTAAAGCTAATTTGGATTCAGGATGGGGGTTTTAACTGGCCACCACATCATCCTCTTAACTACAGCTGTGTGGAACAACTGCAGACACATTTTTAAAAACTGTTCTGGCTGTAAGAAATCATCATCAGCTACAGGGTGTACGCCATCCCGGCTTGTTCCATCTTCATGGGTGTTGGTCTCTCCATCTTTCCCTTGGTTGTCCTACATTCCTTCTGCCAGCTGGAATGTATTCGTATACTAACTTGGCAATGCACATATTGTTCATTCTTGATAAATATGTCCACGTACGTTTGCAATCCATAATAATGTAATTTAAATTGTATATGTTTAGTTCTTTTCTAATTTCTTCACTTGTTTTATAATCATATAATGTGTATCCTGCAAATGATCCAAAAATTTCATTTCTTCTTCTACTACTTCTTCTCCTCTTCCTCCTTCTTCCACGTTTCCTTTGCACAGTCCAATTCTCACATCCATACAAGTGTTGGTACTGCCATAATCTTGTATCATTTCAACACTGTTTCCTTTTTGCTTGTTTAAACTCTCTGCCAAATGGTTCCACATATGTACTGAAACCTTTGTACGAGGGCTAGTCAAAAAAGATTGAGAATGAATTTATTACTCAGCAAATACGTTAGGCAGAGTCCAACTTGATATGGTCTTTTTCAAAGTAGTCCCCATCGAGCTGTATGCACTTGGTCCAACGTGTCTACCAGTCCTGGAACCCATTTTTTGACATCGTCTTCAGAACCGCCTCCGCCCTCTTCAGAACGGCCGTTGAGGAGTCGAAACGCTGGCCCCGCAGCTCCGATTTCAGGCGAGGAAACAGAAAAGAGTCACACGGAGCAAGGCCCGGGCTGTACGGAGGGTGCGGCACACATTCGATGTTTTTTCAGGCTAAATATTGGGCAACAACGTTCGAAACGTGAGGGCGTGCATTATCGTGGTGTAGGCGCCAACGAGATGGATGCAGTTCAGGGCGTTTTCGTCGGATGTTTTCGGCCAGGGTCTTCAAAACTGTCACTGCCCGAAAAAACATCGAATGTGTGCCGCACCCTCCGTACAGCCCGGACCTTGCTCCGTGTGACTTTTTTCTGTTTCCTCACCTGAAATCGGAGCTGCGGGGCCAGCGTTTCGACTCCTCAACGGCCGTTCTGAAGAGGGCGGAGGCGGTTCTGAAGACGATGTCAAAAAATGGGTTCCAGCACGTCTTCCAGGACTGGTAGACACGTTGGACCAAGTGCATACAGCTCGATGGGGACTACTTTGAAAAAGACCATATCAAGTTGGACTCTGCCTAACGTATTTGCTGAGTAATAAATTCATTCTCAATCTTTTTTGACTAGCCCTCGTAGCTTACTGTATATGTCATTATATATACAATATGCTGCATCCCAAGTAGTTAAATTATTTTCTGTTCAATTACTTTGGTGTCAATAAATATTTTGGCTCTGATATGCTCATTTCCTTGGAAGTGCTATCACTTCTGTTTTAGCACTAGAAATTTTAAAATTGTAGTCCGTACAAATTTGATTTAATATCTATACTGCTAGGTGGACATCACCCTCTGATTTGGCACTTACTGCCTGATAATCTGCAAACAAAACAATATCAAAGGTAGTCTGATTTATTCAGAAGTGAGCCCTTAATTTGTTTTGCCATTGTTTTACAATATTGTCCATGTATACATTAGAAGTGTGGGTGATAATGGGCACCCTCGTCTCACTCTCTGACTTATTTCTACCAGTTTTCATGTTTCAGACTTTTGATGATGTATTGCAATTTTTGTATTTAGGAACAAGCTTTTTACCACTTTTACTAAATGTTGTGGAAAATCTTTATCAATGATGACTTGTCAGAGGTTATTTCTAATAACTTTACCGAATGCTTTCTCATAATCCAGAAAAGCAATTAAGTCGTTAAGTTAAATATCCTGTGTTTCTGAATTGGTTCATTAACAATGAAGATGTAATATGTACATGATTGCCCTTTTCTAAATCCATTCTGTGCCTCATCTAACATGAATTCAGATACAGTGTTTATACTTTGTGTGATTAGCTTTGCATATATATTTTGTATCCAAAATTAAGCAACACCTACCTCTGTGATTTTCATGATTCTAGCTCCCTTCTTATAAACTGGGGCAATTAATGCAGTGTTCTATTCTGTTGGCACCTGTCTGAACATCCAGCAGATATTAATAAGATCTAAGAAGCGTATCAGTAGCTTTTGGCAGGCACATTTAAAAATTTCCATATTCAAACCATCAATTTGAGGCGTCTTCTTATTTCTAAAGCTTTCGTGCACTTCTAACAGTTCTTCCATATTATGAACACACACACACACATATACATCATTAATATGTAAAGACTAATGCAATGACTTAACAATTTCAGTGCAGACTAAAATAAACTCATAGAGCTCCTGTATATCTAATATTTGGATATTAAGGGCTCCATAACAAATGCTGTTTAATCAACTGAAAATTTCATGCTGCCTCAATATTAAAAGTAAACTCATGACTTCTCTGTGCCGAAATTTTAACAGATTAAATATAAAAATACACATTAAGCGAGAAAGGTGAAGTCTGCTCCTAGTTCTTATTAAGTACCACACCACGATATATGGGGCAGTTGAGGTACAGCTTCATGCATTCTGAATCTTTTCACAAAGATAGGAGATAAACCTCTTTGACTTATCTTATTATAACCAACTAAATGCACAATGTTAATGTGCAATTTTACAATTAAACATTACATCTCCAACATGTTTCGATCTTTCACAGATCGTCAGGGAGACCATACATCTATCAGAAAGTATAAAATAGTTAGTACAATAAAATTTCTGACATTAATACTAGTACACTGTAGTAAGTCTTTGTATTTGAACAGCGTACAGAAGTATAAAATGCGGAATGCAGACGATCCCATATAAAGTACATGTAATCATATAGTGACATGAAACTCTGATTATTCTGTAAATTCGTATTATGAATGACAGTATAAATAAGAGTAAATAATGTACCGTATACAAATTGTGAGAGGTACACGATGGTTGTACTCTTATTTATATTGTAACTGTTAATATTAATTTACAGAATAATCAGAGTTCCATGTCACTATAATGATTACATCTATTTTATATGGGATCATCTGCATTCCACAATATATACTTCTGTATGCTGTTCAAGGTACCAAACTTACTACAGTGTACTAGTATAATTTTAGAAATGTTGTTGTACTTCACGTTTTATACTTACTGATTGATGTATGGTCTCCCTGGTGATGATGTATGAAAGATCAAAACATGTTGGAGAAGTAAGGTTTTAATTCTAAAATTACACATTGACATTGTGCATTTAGTTGATTATAATAAGATAGTTTATCAAATAATGCATGGAATGAATAATAATAGTAAACTCTTTGAATTATTTTTATTTTCTAATGTGTTGAGAGATGTTAAAATAAGAGTCCTTAAATATCATAAATATAAAACATTATTTCACTTTATATTCACCGTGCATCTTTTTATAATTGAATTATTTGTACCAACAAATGCACTAAGACAGTTATTTCACTGTTTTCTTTATTATTACGATGCCCCAATACGCATTTCACTAAAAATATCCCCTGATGATGGCAGAATAACTGCCGAAATGCGTATTGGGGCATCGTAATAATAAAGAAAACAGTGAAATAACTGTCTTAGTGCATTTGTTGGTACAAATAATTCAATTATAAAACATCTACTTTATGAAGATACTGACTTCTGGGATCTTCATGGTTACTGCCATGAGAACCTCAAATCATGCATCTATTGCAGACACAAAATTATCCGTCTGATACTGGTAGGGTATTTGTATGGAAATAAATATTTCATGTGATATGTTCTTAATTTATATGCTGTTAATATTGTACATATAATACACTGCTTGTTTTTAAGCTTGTCATGTAACAGCATTTACAAATCATTATAAAGCTTCAAGTTTGAGAACATCATGTATTGGACTGCTCCATTACTGTTGCAGCTTCAAGTACTGACATGTGTTAACTTCCATACATCCATCTCTTACACACACAGACAGACAGGAAGGCCTGGGATGCTCTTCTGTTGCCACTTTCATGTTGCTAAGCCCTTAAGTGAGACAGCTAATTTCTGTGTTTTGTAATCACTTCTAAGCTGAATGAAATTCAAAAGGATTGAACGATCCAGGCCAGCCTGAAAAGGAGAAGCATACTTAATGCATAGCTAAGTGTGAACATGGGAGTTCTTAAGAAGTTGATAGTCACTCATCTACTCCACAAATTCCCCTGCCTTGTATAGGACCCAAAGGTTCATTACTGTTCAAGAGACAGACATCCAGCCCACATCTTCACACCCTACCTCTTTAGGAAGTTGGGTTCAAGGGGTAGGAAAGAGGGCTAAAATTGATATAAAACATTAATCACCACCACCATCCTATTTCTGAGTAAAGTAAAGTTACCCCTGGGCACACCATGAAAGCATATGTAATATAGGCATCTTAACCTCAGCACTTGGCACACGGGAGTGGTCAGCTTCATACAATGACCACTTCACGCCAGGGGGGGGGGGGGGGGGGGGAGCTCCTGGTACCCACTGAACAGGAGGCTGGGTAGGCCCCAGAGCCGGTCTGGACACTGGAGATGAAAAAAAAAACTCTTGCCTCTGCCAGGAATAGTAAAGCTGTCTAGCCCTTAGCCTAGTCACTACACTATGATATCCTGGTTCCTCTCTGTTGCATACAGTAAATAAAATCCCACCATCAGATCACCTTAAACCTTGTCAGGCAGGCACAGACCAGAATGGTCTACAGACCACAGATGTAGTTCTCACCCTATAACATGCCATGAAGGCATGTGGGTGGGGTGAGGAGGTAGAGGTCAAGCTCTACCCTTTCTTTACCCTTGGAGCTAGATGAGGGTAAGTGGTCAATGCCATGCTCTGGCCACTTTACCCCTGACTAAGAGACCCGGTACCCATTGTACAGGAGGCTGGGTGGACCTCAGGGCCAGTCTGGATGGGTATGGAAAATCACGCCCCCACTGGGGTTTGAACCCCAGACTGTCTGCCCTACAGGAGGTTGCTCCAGATGTAGGCATTATAAAAAACACACTAACAGTTAGACTCTAAAATCCATTACAGACATCAATTTAATTTCATACATTACCCACCAAACTTGCTGATATGTTACTAAATTCAAAGCTACATGTATGTATACAGTGACAGAAAGAAGGTATACTGTCATGTTCTTACCAGCTGGTCTCCAGTACACACTTGCTTTAAATTTTCAGGTTTTACTAGAAGCAGATTACACAGTGCATGAAGTGTATCAAATAATGTGTTCACCAGTGGAACCTTGAATTCTTTCACACATTTTCTATATTCGTTGACATCACAAATTGCACACATTGCACCTGAAAAATTGAGTATGTGACATACAGGTTAAATCACACTAAGTTCATTCTTTAGTCAGTGGCCAACTACATAATACTTATCATTAAATTTCCTCATTCCTGAGTAATAATTCTGTGTGGACCTGCACATATGCATGGATTTGCATGTGTGTGTGTACATACACACACATGCACACGCACACACAGAAGGACAAGCTTAGTAATTATTTTTTAACTCAGGGTCACATTGAACATTTGAAAGAAAACCAATATGCTCCTGCAAATTTAAAGATATATTTCAACAGGAAGGTTAACAGAACAGGAGCTGCAGTATCATATTCAAGACCTTTCTAAAGACCTGGTCAAATTGGGCTAATTAAACAGGAACAGCTCTCAAACGGATATGTCCTAAATGGTCATTGACATTATTTTGCATCTGGAATTTCTAACTCGTATGGATTCACTTTACTCATATAATATTCAGAATCACTGATGAATTTTTTAAGAGTTGTATTGTATTTTCATTAACTGCTTCAATGTTATAAAATCATTTTGGCTATATTTATTTCAACAACAATTTTCTTTCTGACAATTCTCTTATATTCACCGTTACAAACCAATGCATTATGTTTCCTTAACAATCCATTGCTGTCAGATAACAATTCCCCACCCTTGATATTAACACATTCACTGCCGGGTATTTAAATCCCCGAGGGTGTTAAACTGCCAGGGATTTATTGAATGTTAAACAACTAGTGTGTTGTCTTATAAAA
Organism: Reticulitermes speratus; assembly: GCA_021186555.1. NCBI lineage: Eukaryota > Metazoa > Arthropoda > Insecta > Blattodea > Rhinotermitidae > Reticulitermes > Reticulitermes speratus. Next base: position 23,484,893 of record JAJKFL010000006.1, read on the forward strand.
AAAATCAATTATGAGGAAACTATAAGAGATAAAAGTTTGAAATTTTGAGCACACCTTTAGTAATGTTTCAGTGTATATTGTGTGTAGCAGCCTTCAGTATGGAGAGGAACACCGCAATGCGCGAAAACAAATCTTGCTTCCTTCTTGATATTTTTCCGTATACACACTCGACATCTTCGTGTAGGTGGCTTTGTCTTTCTTTGTAGGAGGCATATGCATGAGTTTATGGTTTTTCAATTTTCCATCAAGCCTGCCAGGTGGGTCACTTTTTGGGGCTCGTCTCGGTGGAGTTGGTGTAGGCGTTCTGCTCGAGTCTTGCGACTCGTCTGATGATGATGATGATGGTGTTGATACATCTTCTCTTGTATGTATAAGATTTTCACTGACATCCACTAAGTAATTTAGGAATAATTTGTGGGAATTACGGTTGGATTTTGTACATACAACATAACTATTGAAAAGTGCATATTGGAGAAGGTAGAAAAAGACTTTCTTAGGCCATTTTACAGTTTTACGGATGAAGGGGTAATAGGCAAGGTATTGGTCAGCTCTATCAACACCATGCAGGTGTGTATTGTAATCTGCTATGCATTTAGGTTTTTTCTTTGTGACGCCAGTACGTCTGCTCGAGTCATCTACAACAGCTGCAGTGTGAAGTGTTGAAATCATCTTTATGAGTCTCTTATCTTGGTGCGTGACCAATAGTAAATCCTGTTTCCTACGAAAAGTGACCTCACCCTCCTTCAACTTTTTTGCCTCTTCGATTTACTCTAATTGTGCCACACACGCGAATCGATTTTTGAAGCAGTTCCTCAGCCAGACGAACACTATTATAATAATTATCTTGATACAGATGGTAACCGTTCCCTTCATAAGGCTCTAGTAGAAGACTTACTGTTTCAGTCAAAGGCCCGCATTTGCCATCATATATCTGCATGTTGCAAATATAGCCTGACATACTTTCACATACCATCCGTACCAGAATACCATTCTTTGTTATTTTACCAGGGTTGTATACACATAAACGAAAACGACCCCACCAACCAAGCATGCCTTCAAGTGAAATCTCTCTCTCAGGAATATAATTAGATTTGAAATTATTGAGTACAGTGTCTAATATTGGTCGCATTTTGTACAGTTGGTCTTCATTTGTTACTATTGCAGTATTGTCATTGAAGTGTAGGTATCGGTGGATAATTTGAAATCTGTTCCTAGACATCGTTTGTGAAAAAATGGGTGTTAGTAAAATACCTCTTGTTGACCAGTACCATTCTAATTTTGGTTTTCAAATTACAAATGTAAGGAACATCAGACCAAGAAATTTCTTCATTTCATATATTGTCACAGGTTTCCATTGTTCACTACGTGCATGTTTAGTAACGGTTCATGGCACTGTCGCGATCTGTTGTTGTGCGTATAAATTTGTCTGGTTGACAACAATTTGAATGAGCTCTGGAGTGATGTAATTATCAACATATTCCATCATATCTGTTCCATTTTGAACAGCAAATTGTACTGCTGGATTTCCTGTGAAGAGTGGAATACTTGGTTGACGAACTTTTTTACAAAACCCGTCTACACTAGGGCCCGGACCCGAGTCTGAAATGTCGTTCTCATCATCGCTCTCCTCACTACTCCAAATTTCCGGGACACAATCTGCGTCTAAATCACTGTCATTCGCCAGTTCCTCATCAATAGAAGCCACTATCTGCTTCAATTCTAAGCACTTTTCTTTTCCTAGTAGCCATATTGCACTATGTATAAATAAACTCACAACCAACTTCACAGAAAGGAAACACTCTAGTGACTGCAGCTTCACAAATCACTTGCTCATCTCAAGACTAAACAGAAACGTTGTGACATATTTATGATATTTTTCTACCCCAATGTACGTGACCAAATGCATATATTTTTTATAGTTACATCAGCTAGGGATTAATAAAGATGTAAAATATGTTTCCTGACAGAAATTATTGTGTGCGTGGCCTATTTAAGGCAAAAGAGCAGAGTAAACTTTAAATCGACTAAAGTCGACGCTGACAATTTAAAACGTAAATACTTAAATCAACCAAGGGCGACTTTGGCAGTGAATGTGATAACAAGATGTGCACAACCACAGTCATTCAGTCATTCTACTTTTACATCATTAGCAGATAAGGTAACATAATGAATGTGTTGGGCAGTCCCATTGTAAATGATGTGACCTGATGTTCGACATGTTAATACAAATGTATAAGATTACCCAAGATTCAAAGCATAACCTGTTCATCCAAAATTGTCTCCAAGTGGCTGATTCATACTCTTTCATTTATTCAAACCTGTTTTAATTAAGTAAGTACATTACTCTAATAGCAGAAGCAGAAAATTCAACACCAACTAATACCAAAGCCTACCATTGCATACAATTCAGCCAAATTCCATCCACCAGCCATCATCAACAATCTAGTTTTCCACGATCCACAATAATGTTATCCTCTCGGATTCTGCAGTTTTCCAACTTTCTCCACAGAATCTCTGTATATATATTTGACTCACCCAATTCAGACACATGCCCAGTCCACTGGAGTCCCCTGCATTTCACTAACCTGACTACATCATGTGGCCCATATACTCGTACAACATGAGGTTCCTCATTATGTACTCATAATAGCCTAAATTTCCCACTTTGTCCTTAGGTTCACATTTTATTCTGAACACTTTGTTTTCATACACTTCTGCCTTATGTTCTTCCCTCAAAATACCTCATTTCACACCTATACACAATAAATGACAAAACTGTTTTCTGTGTCATAATCATTAGTCATTCGGAAGGTAAACAGGATGATAACAGTTTTTCAAAAATATGAAGCATTTACAGAATTTATTATTCTCCTAATTTAATCATGAACACCATTTATATTTAAATTTACAGATTCTCTCACCTGCTGAGTTATACTGGAACTGCTGGAGATGTTCATAGATAACACGATGGAAACGTGCGCCAAATTCTGTCATAAGGGCTTCAACATTTTTCCCATCTACACTATCCCTAATCCTTTCCACCATGCTTCCAACATACTGAACCACAGCCAAACATGCCTGCAAATAAATGTGCCCAGTACCCAATGAGACAAGAATCAAAGACAGTAACACACTTTACCACTAGAAAAGCTTTCTACTTACAGGTGAAGCCAAAGTGTCTAGATCTGTTTCAGGTTTGAAATCAGTTTTCTTCTGTTCTGTTTGAAGATATATTTTTACCCAGCCAACAATAGCATTAATGGACCTAAAAGAAGAAGCAAAATATTAATTTTAGCTATTGACTTTGAAAATAGTAGACATGGATTCCAGTGCTAAAAATCTTCCATTTCAGACTGTATAGTGTGGAATTCTGACATAAGTTGACACACTATATGGGGAATACTACATATATTCTATACACTAAACTGTACGAAAGAACCGAACCTCACTGCATAGCACTCTTACCTGCGAAGTGAATTCTAGGTATGAAGAAGTCAGAAAGATAAGAAGACCACAAGTGCACACATTATAAATAAAATACTAAATGAATTTTCAAAACTTTCCAATAAAAGGGGCAAAAACAAACTGAAGGAGCTCATTCTACCATTCCAAATATGTCACTATGTTATCTTTACTGTGTACACATGATAAAGTGGAACCTGATTTCTGTGAAACTTGGTACAGGGACTTTTCTTGTGCCTGAATTAAGTGGTGAAACAAGATTCTTACTGCACATGAAAATTTAAATAACCTTCTATGTGACGTGGGGAGGTGAGGAAGGAAGGTGGTGTATGACTTGAGGATAGGGGTTTCTGCACATGCTTCAGTGAGATAATCACATGTGGATAAAATGTATGTTTCCTATCATCACTCTCTTCTGGCCCTCCATCTTGTTTTATGTATACATATTTCTCTCAACTTGAACTTCCTAGTATGTATATTCACAACATACATAAATATTTGCTGTTATTTTCTGTCAGTCTTCCCAGCAGCAGCATTTGAACTAGTAACAAACTATTCCACTTTTAAATGTCAAATGTACAGGGAGTAGATTATATTGCCCCCCCCCCCCCTCCGCCACACCACAGAACATACTTACAGTCTCAGTCAGTGCATGCAAGCTAGCCAACACAATTTTTATCACCAATGCAATCTCAGGAAAGCTACAGGTGGCCACTTGTGTAATGAATTCAGCTGAACAAAGTATTCTTATGTAACACTTCTACACAGTGTGAATCATGGAAAAAATGTTGCCAAAAGTTTTGTAAAAATTTCCCATATCAGCAGTGCTAAGTGAAAGAAACTATGAGGAATGCCATGTACTAACTGAAGGAAAATTGGACAGCAATGATGCTCAGATGGAAGGGAGCCACAGCTCACATGGCAACAGAACTTTGTGATCTGAGGTTTTTACAGCATTGCAGACAATGGTTGTAGTCTTCTGGGATATGACACCGTGGCAATTGGCAAATAGTTACCGACACTTCAGAGGAACTTAATGCTCTGTCTTCAGAGTAGCCCAAGGACAGAAATCTGTGTGGACTACACAGCTGCATTACACAGGTAAAGTATAAGTTAAGTGACTGCCAAAGTAAGCCAACAGAAGTGGTGCCATGAGTGGGTGGAGCCATGAGCAGCACACACAAGCAGAAAACAGCAAAAATGAACGTGGGAAAAAGGGGAGTCTGCCACATTCTCCATTTTTGCTATTTTATCCTCCTCCATGTACCACCCACAGCCTCACCCACTGCACAGCACCACATCTTATATTCACTCAACCCTGCCAATTTCTTACCCTGTACTTCCCCTGTGTAATAGAATCATCTCTTCCACACAACTTACACGTCTGGGACTATCCTGAAGTTGGAGGAAGCAACTGTAACTGTTTACCAGTTGGCACAGCATCATATCTCAAAATCATTGATAAGTCACAGACTGGGACCTCCTACATCTTCAGATTTGATCCAATGTGATTATTTGTGGGAGACACGAAAAAGGCTGAGTCTGTAAGAACAATCTGCATTCCCTGCAAGACTTCCAAGAAAATATCTGAAAACAAATTTCTAATATTTCTGTTGTGTGTCAAGAAAAATTTTCAGAAGGTACAAGACCTGTTTAGAAGCAGAAGTTGACACTCAAAAGCTGTTCTATGAAATAAGTAAGTTCAAGTGCAGGTGAACAGCAAACTCTAAATTTTTCACAAGATGCAGAATTCTATGTACTAATACTTCTATAACAGCTGCGATGTTGGAACATGACAAAAATACTCCCTGTAAAAAATCATAAGATGATTATATCAACTTCAGTCTTACCTACATGCAATTTGAGGTTTACATGAAATGAAGGTCCATATTGCAGTATTCTGGGTTATGCTACCATGCAGTCTAACACCAACATTTCAGAGGAACACACTGCCTCCAACTTCAGGGTCTGATGAGGGCTGTACTCTACTCTGAAGACAGAGGCAGTATGTTATGTTCCTTCAAAAAATTGGTACTCATTAGCAGTATGGATACTGTCATAACCTAGTAGACCAAAACATGAATCCAGTCTTACCTGTCAAGTCCAGTATCTAATTTAAATTCAATCTGTTCCAAAAGGTACTTTTTCTTTTGAAGACAATCACCATGTTTTGGAGTAGATCTGTAACATTGTACAAAATGTGTATTTTGTATATTTTGAGGCCATTAATTACTGACAAAAACAGTTCTTCAAAAAACTACTTTTTTTTAAACACTTACATCCATAAAGACTGGCCACAAGACAATAACATGTTAATGGTAACTCTTATACAATTTGGTGAATTAGCTGTGTTTACAGTATAGGTTTGCAAAAGCTGAAACTTGGAGACATAACCTCAGAGACTCACAATGTCACAATGTTTCTCAGCACAGATTCATAAAAATATTGTTTCACATAAAATTAACTGGCATTTTGGTACCATAACATACACATTTCAAAGTACTGATCACATCTAACAGTTCTCATTAGGGAGGTATCATGGATCCAAAACATTAAACATGTGAAATCAAACAAATTAACTACATATGACACACACATGCACACATACAATGGGCGCGCACACACACGTAAACACACACACACATCAACTGATGAACCCAGAAATCATGTCATCGTGATGATTTATTTTATTTATTCTGGGTTGATTAGGTACATTTGCATAAAAAGCAAGAACCGCCTTCTAGCTTAATCACGTCTGTCCATCTGTATGTCCACATGTATCAGCATTCAATCCCACTGGACAAATTTTTATAGAATTTGATATTGGGGACTTTTACAAAAATCTGTCACAAAACACCAAATCTGGTTAAAGTCAGACAACAACATTGGGCACTTTACCTGAGAACCTAAGTACATTTATATTGTTAACAGCAGTAAAAAATACTTAGTTGCTCAACAACAGTGCTAAGGGAACCTATTCTTGCGTTTCCATGGCAACAGTCAACAGTTTTATATTGTTGACAGCTACATGTAGGTCAACAAGAATACAAAGGGAACACACTGCTGTTTCCATACCAATAATTGTTACTCAAATGTGCCACAATATTATATGTACATTGCCTACCTTGTCTAATGACATATTCAATAGCTCAGATTAAACAGTGCTCAAGCTGTTTTATTAATTTTAAAATCTGAGCCTCATACTCTGCAGATCTCAGTTATGCCCATTGAAGAACCATAAGCTCTTCTATTAAAACTACATAATCAATCTGCACCACCACACCCACAAACAAATGTGAATCGCATTAACTAGCGATCTGAAGTTCATATTAATACCTTGGACATTATGCATTATCTGGGTTTTATACTAAACATGCAATGTCTGGAAATATTCTATTTCCATCTTCATAAAAGGGGTGAGTGACATCTGTTGGAAAGAGCCAGTTTCAATCACTGAGGTCCAGTGATTCAGACTCTTACCAATAAACTATCAGATTACACACCCCTTTCTTCTGAAATTCAAAACGGAACACTTAAAAAGGATGTATTTTTAGTATAAACACAGACAACAAATTACACTACAAAAAAGGTAATAAAACTATGCGAGTTTTTAGGTTTTTGCAGTGGCAGTTGCAGTTGTTGCTAGGACTTATTGATCGTCAAAGACTAAGCCAATACATTTCTTGGAAACACAAGGATATGGTTACCAAAAGACATACCATCATATCCCAGAAGAATAGAACCCTCATAATAAAACTATGATACATTTTCATCACAAACATTTAGGAATAAATTACAATTAGTGATCTGAAATTTATTACAGTCAATCTGCACGTGTGTTTTACGAAGTTGCTTTTATGACTGATTACGGGTAAACACCTTGCTCCAAACATGCTGAACAAAGTTCTGCACATGGCACGAGTCTTTATTGAGGTTGGATTATGTTACACATCACACTCTGATAAACATCAGTGGACTTACTTGTGTAAATATTGAAAGATATCATTTGTCACAGTGAATTCTTTGGTGAAAGTAATGTGCATTTTTAACCACTAAATAAAATATTTCACTTTCCTTTATATGCATGCCGGTTTTCCTTTCTGGAGCTGGCGCCTAAATTTACAGAAAACTTGTTGAGGTCAAGTCAGACATGCTACTCACTTAGAAGTCCTGAATTATGATAGTTCTTCAATTGAACATACATCAGTGTTTACAACTGGGCCAAACTGTAACACTTATCTAGCTAAACAGCCAACTGACTGTGCACAGTACACTACTTCTTACAAAAGTAATACTGCCCTGCCAGACAGGAACCCCCATGCTGTGTATGGTAAACGAAGGTATGTTCACAAAAGACCACCACTGAACCCTCACTTGAGCCAGGTAAAATCCAATCAACATCCTATTATTAATATTATTCTCCCACACATGCATAAGTCTCTCAATATGTGTTTTGCCTTCAGGTACACTGAATACAATTTTGTATGCATTTTTCATGTCCCAAAGAACTTCCCAAAAACTGTGGGACCTCTTCTAATTCTAGGCTTGCAGTATATAAAATAAATAGGACATTAACTTGAAAAATAAATATTCAAAACTTCAACAAACAGAATATACTTACATGACCAGTGGAACAAGACTGTCATTGAACTGCTTCTCCAATAGGTGAACAATGGCATTACACTGGCGTAGTACATCAAAGAAGGAGATCTGAGGTTGTGTTTTGTTCTCTGGTATGGGTACACTTTGTAAGCCCAGTTCAAGGGCATAATCAACGTGCTCAGCCATAAGATAATGAAGTAAAATTTCAAATATCTGAAGTGCATTACCTGGCATATCAGACTGACGAGACAACTAACAAATGAAACCAAAGCAACATATGAGTAGCTGCATTACATTCATGAAAATGTCCTAGTATCATTATGGGAAAATTGTTTCAATGGTGCACATTGTCTGAATAAAATACACAAATCCCTTGGTTTGCATGTTTAATTCTTTCTTAAAAAACTGCTAATGAAACTTATAAAACAAAAATGTATTTTCCTTTATTTCCCATGTCATAAATTTTAAATTGATCCAGAGGCCAAAAATTTCTCCCCAACACATGAAGTTCACCTTTATACAATAAAGAATAGTATCCAAGTATGAAGAAAATAACACTAATAATTAAAGACTGTATTTAAATTACATTCTTAATCATTAAGCTGTAAATAAACAATAGTTACATCACAGAAGGTGTGTGGAAAATGCATAATAAATATTACATACTATCCTTATTATAAATACAAACGTAACACAAACACTTATTGCACATTAAAAGAGCAAATTATTTTTTATGTTTGGGTTGCTGAGTCATTAGGATCAGGATCTGTGTATTTGACATGATTCAAAAACTGGTAACAGCAGAGATGTGGCAGTGGGAACAACTGATTTGCAAGGGCAAGGGAGGGAAGATGGAAAGGAAAGGGTGTGGGAGGGAGGAAGGAAGGAAGTAAACAAGCATATAAGCATCTTACAATAAATGAAAGTGTTACACTGCAGGCTTTGCTTTCTAATACTCAACTAACTTACTAATACTATACAGGCAAGTTCTTTGTGAGAAGCTAACACTCAGTCAGTCAAGAACTTCCCTGCCTTTCATGAAGTCCAAAGCTTTATTCACATGTATACAACAGTCCACCAGTGGACTCTATGCTGAACCACACAAATTCAGCCCACAGAGTCACACAGTTTTTTTTCGTAAGATCAATTATCCCTTTAAAAAACCAATGCAGAGGTTTGCCACTGGTATTATGTGGTGACAGTTTATGATCTTGTGAAGTGTAACAACAATTAACATGAAAATGGAAATCTACAATGTAAATGTTATGGAGATATCCTAAAATTGTACCTACCAGCTCACATCTTCTGAAAGCCAATTTGCTTTCCTGAAGCAGTGCAATAGCTACTTCTTCTGACAAAAATGTTTCACCTCCATAATTTTCAATCTGAGCAATGTTGAAGTTTGCACGTGTTCCAATCACAGCCTGCAAATCTCTTCTCAAGTCCTGAAATCTAAAAGAAAAAATCAATGCAGACATTAAAACCTTCATATGAGAGATACAAGTAAAATCCATTCTGCTTAGATGAAAGCCACAGAATGTAAGATAGGAAGAAAAAAGAGACAAAAATGTGTTCTTCGTGAGTCTACAAACCTCAATGGTCTTGCTATTAACTTCCTGGAAATACAAATCATTTTTGCAAAGCCCATCACAATACAGATGCACACTGCAAATGTCCAACCAATTACAGTAGATTCTGGTTAACTGGGACACATCAGGACTAGAACACTTTGGCCCAATTAAGCGGCTGCCCCAATTATGCAAAGTTTCATGTAAATAGTTAAACAGATGTAAAAAGACAAACTGGCATTTCACTGAGCAACAAATCATTTATTCAAATGAATTACAGAACAAACAATAGTGAAATATATATTTAATATTTAAATGTTATTCATGTTGAACTGTTTCCATTTTCCCTCATCGCCAGTATCAACATAGTTAATGACCTGTCCGAGGATATGTCTGTTCTCCTTAAAGTCCTCCAATCTAATCCTATTAAAACAAAATACACAACAAATTAGAGAAAATATTTGATATTTAAACGTTATATAACATTTAATTTATATAATAAACATGTGCGTACTTGCTTTTCAACTTTTAGTTCCTAATAGTCATTGACGGAGGAATTTATCCAGTATACCCTGCCGTGTTCTTTCGATTGATTGTGAGTGAACAAAATCAGCACAGACATCTAGTGCAGACAATGGACTGCCTTCATTGCCTTCCTGCATAAAGTATTGTCGTAACCGATCAATAAATTTCCTGGCATCCTGTGTAGTCATTCGTTCAAATTCAGATGTGTCATCTTCATCACTTTCCTCAACTTCTAAATCCTCGTCTTGGTGTTTTGATGGAATGCTTTCAACAATTTCATCCTCAAAATCTTAATTTTCATTGTAACATTCAACATTATTGTCAATACCTTCAAATTTTTCATAGTTCCTAACTTTTTGCACTTCTGAAATGGCTTCATATTCACTTTTGGCTGTTTCAGGCATCTCCAAGCCTGAATGCTTCAAACCGCAGTGATAAAAACAGTTCTGAATTGTCTTACTGCCTATTTCTCGCCAACTATTGGCAACAAACTGTACTGCCTGCAGAAGGTTGACCTTTGAACTCACTTCCTTGGCTGTGGAAAATAATGTCAGTAAATTTTCTTCAATCGCATATAGGATGTGGTTCACCAACTTTCCGCGGTACAACACCTTCAAATTTTTTATGATTCCCATATCCATTGCCTGCACCAAGGATGTAGTGTTGACAAGCAGAAATTCCAGCTCGATGTTTTTCAGACACTCTGAACACTGAGAGTGTGCCGCACAATTGTCAAGAATCAGAACAACTTTTCTTGATTTCTGCTGTAACTCCACATTCCACCTCATTAATCATTTCTTAAAAATTTTGGAAGTCATCCATGCATTCTTATTAGCATAGTATTCGACAGGTAAACAGTCCATTTCTAGCCCCTTAAAGCATTGAGTCTTTGCACTTTTCCCAGTAACCAACAGCTTCTTTTTATCAGTTCCTGACACGTTTGAACAGCATAACACAGTTATGCAATCCATTGCTTTCTTAGAACCCAACAATTTTACATGCTTGTAGCATAGAGAACCATCCGGTGTGGCACGATAAAACAGGCCTGTTTCATCAGCACTGTAGAGATCATCTGCACAAAATTTTTGAAGTAATTCGGGTACTTTGTTGGATTTCCATGGTTTCTCCTGTCCCAAAAAGCGAAGAAAACCCTGGCAATTTTCTCGATTCGGTTTTGTTCTTTAAGATTTGTCCCATATAAATGGCTGCCCCAATTAGCCGATGGCCCAATTAACCGGAATCTACTGTATATGGCCTTATACTCTATTTTAGTAAATATACAATATATGTATATGGCCTTATACTCTATTTTAGTAAATATACAATACAATGAAAAAATGTTTAAAATGTAAGTTGTATTTCTTGGTGTGCTTCTGGTTTATGTTATAAACTTTCCTTTGTATCAGAAGTTATTCTGTGAGCAAAATGAGAAAGTTCAAGTTTCCCATAAAATGGAGGCTGTAATTTGTGCCATTAAGAATAAGAATTAAATTTGCCTAGAAACGTTTGGGGCAGATTATTTGGGATACATACATACAGATACAAGAGTAACAGTAAAATGCGAGATTTGATGTTCTCAAAGTGGTAGATTCCAGTCCTCTGGGATGTAATATTGTGTCATACTGGTTGAGTGGTTCCCACTGTTTTGAAAGATCATGGTGCCTTCTTCTTCAAGGAACAAGCAGCGCTAGTCTTGGACTACTTGACCCTTGAGATTAAAGCACCATGATCCTTCAAAATATCAGGAACCACTCACCCAATGACACAGCGCCACATCACAGAAGACTTGAATCCTCAACATTAAAATGGCTCTTGGAGAAACAGGATGTGAAAGTGTATACTCACTTAGATCAGACAGTCTAATAACACTGGATAAAAAGTAAAAGAGAATGATGCTAAGTATTCGGGTTCTCATTGTGGGGGCTGCTCAGACTAGCCTTCAGAGTTTTGACATCATATAATTTTGTAGGTTCACAAAACCATTTCAGAGGAACATGCTGCCACCATTTCTGGGTTCAACAACTACGGTCTAAACTTTATTCCCAACATATTAAGGCAAAGATATGGCCCTGAAAAGGAACATTCTGCATCCCTATTTCTCAATTTTCCTGTTTCACACTCCCTATTGGTCTGAATCATGCTCTGTCCCCTCTCCCCTTTAACCCTGCAGTTGGCAATAGCATATTTCTTCAAAATAATCATATCAATCTACAAAACTACACACAGTGTCCAAACCCACAAGACTACAATCTAAAGGAAAAAGAATTAGATATCACAAAAGATACAGCAAAACAGAGTGACTCTCAACATACCAAATGCAAAAGAAAATGAAAGAACTTAACACAAAAATAAGGAAAAATGAAAACCAACATAGTAAAAATTTATTTTCCAGACATGAGTTTAAAACTGTAACCAAAATTGTTATGTATACTAGTGTATAACAGGTATGCATTACACATAATACAATTACAGTCCAAACTAACAATAATGCAAAAACATTTAGATAAATACAAAAAAGTTGTATTCATAAATTATGATGCAAACAGTGTCATAGGACAAGCAGGCAAAAATTATATTCAAAGAGCATTTACATGGCATAATATACAACTAAGAAAATGCAAAGATATGCTACCCACACACTGAGCTTTCTGCTTGAATATGGGATAGTAGATGAAGTGATGGATAGTTTGAAACTTATTCCCAAAGGATGTTTCATGGACACTTGGATACCTGTATTCATGAATGTAACAACAAGAACCTGGCAAAAACAACCTTTAATATCCTATGATTGGCAACAGTAAAATTAGAAAAATGTAAAAATAGGAGGACAGTTAAAGCCAAACAGTAGAGTCAGGAGGAGCTGAGAACAACCAACAGACACAATACAGATATGGGCAAAATGAGTGAATAGTTCAAGACATGAAGGAAAAACTGCAAGAGACAATATACTGTGGAAATGAATGAATGACACAACACAATCAACATGACATAAAGTAAACAAGTGACTGGATGGGAATAATGTTTATGAACTTAGTAAACAGACAGTGAGAAGTGGAAAAGGAGCAAAATATTTTAATAAAAAATGGAAATTCACATACAATAGTTTAAATCCTATGCATAAAGAAACAAATTTTTGTAATACATTTCTATCGTGTATTCAAATTTTATGTTATAGCACTCGAATGGTATTCCTGAAGGTGGACGAGAAAGCCAAAACATGTAGAAGTTAATGTTAAATAATAAATGCATTTGTGATTGATGACTGTGTACTGGTTGGTTGCATTATTTGAGAGGGAAAGATGTTACAAAAGTAGTAGTCCTACAGAATATCAAATTGTAAAGGCCTGCAAAAAGATGAAAGAGGAAAAGTTTTTCAATACTGTATACAGAAGCAATAAAACTAAAATTACTTGCCTTCATTTTTTGGAGACTTCCAAAATCTGGATATGTTGCAAGAATTACAATTATTGAAGAGTATTATGGCCAAAATTCAAATTACTTCATTTAAAATTTTGTTACAGTTCAGAGATTTCAATAATCAGGAAATGTTATAAGAAATAACACTATTAAAAATCTAAATTTTGGAAACACAAATGGTTAAGTTACAATGAGTTTAAAACATGTTATGACACTATACATTTTTCTTGAACTAACTGCACAACAAGGCACTGATGATGGTACCTCATGCAGTGGCATAGCTAGGACTAGCGGGCCCCACTGCAAAGTGTACTGGTGGGCCCTGTCATATGCGTGAGGCATAAGGCTACTTTTTATAAAACTGTCATAAACAAACTTAAGTTTTCAAATAAATTTTTTCATTTAAATCTTGTTTCTTGTTTGTGAGGTCTCACAAATACTTACATGTTCAAATTCACCCGAACAGTAGGATGAATTCAGTTAGTGTAAGAACAATAATCTGTTGCGATGGGCTCATGGGCCCCTACACTTTGCATGCTCTTGCTATACGGTAGCTACACCCCTGACCTGATGCCAAAATCTACTAGGTACGCCCAGAAAGTAATGCAACACATTTTTTTCCTCATTCACAATTGATTTTATTAAAACTTCAAATATGTCACATCATTACATGAATCTTTGGCTACCTAAACCTATTTTTCAACATAGTCTCCTTCTAAATCTTTGGCCTTACGCCACCGAGATGCGAGAGCCTGTATGCCTTCGCGGTACCACTCTGCAGGTCTCTGTCGCAACCACCTCTTTACTTCAGCAATGACTTCCTCGTCGTCCTCAAACCTCTTTCCGCGGATTGCACCTTTCAAGGGACCGAAAAGATGGTAGTCGGAAGGAGCCAGATCCGGGCTGTACGGTGGATGAGGCAGGACAGTCCACTGAAGTTTTGTGATGGCCTCTCGGGTACGCAGACTTGTGTGTGGCCTCGCATTGTCGTGTTGAAGAAGCACTTTTGTCGCATCTTTATGGGAACGAACTCTCCGGAAACGCTTCTTCAGCTTCTTCAGTGTTTCCACATAGACGTCCGAGTTGATCGTTTGGCCACTGGGCAACACGTCTATGAGAATGACTCGTTGCACTGTTGCAGGCGTCACAGCTGTTGATGGGCGGCCCGAGCGCGGGAGATCAGACAGAGTGCCCCGTCCTTGTTCTGATAACGCCAATCGCTTCGCCCAACGGCTGACGGTGCTTTTATCCACTGCCATGTCTCCATAGACCTTTCTTAAGCGCCTGTGAATTGATTCACTCGTTTCGTTTTCTGCCAAAAGAAACTCAATTACTGCTCTCTGTTTAGAACGCACGTCACTTGCAGACTCCATTTTGAAAGCTCACTACTGCGCTGCTATCCAGCGGGAAACATTGCGCCTATGTGCATAAACGCGGGACATTTTAAAGATACAGCACGCAAAATATAATTTTTATCCAACAAAATTGGGCCGAGAAAAAAAATGCGTTGCATTACTTTCTGGGCGCACCTAGTATAAGCTAATGTAATATACAGGTCTGCTGATGGTCTTCCAAAAAATGAATCATTGAACTAAATACAATGTACTCCAAAGAAATCTCAATGGCAATTAAGGATAGAATATATTATGATCCCTCAAACAAAATAATATAGTTACCCTCCAGTTTGAATTTGCTTCTTCTGATGATTTTTGGATTCATAATACTTGTGTAATATGGCAGCACTCTTTTCTTTTAGACATTTTGTTTCCACACTGAAAAAAAAAAAAACAGTTGGAGTTCTATAATATGGCACCACACTTATGTTTTCACATGTGGTGATACAGCTACACAAAAATTTAAACTCAAAACAAAATTAACAATGATATTCACTGTAATCACATTAACATCAGTGAATCACCATGGCTCAATGACAGGAACTATACCAAGAGAGTACTCTTCTATAAATTCACTGAGACTCAAAAACCCAAAAGTAACTCCCACACCAATGGTGGGCTCAACTTTTGGCACCTACAGCCTTTGGCTCCCCACTCTATGCCTTGCAGACATACATGGATTACACAGCATCAGGGACTTGCAGTTGATTACATAGCAGCTCCCTGTCAGCAATAATGAGCCAGAAATTACACAGCCAGACCAAGGTTGTATAAACACTGGAGTGTGTTGTATTAACCCCAGATGGAGTATTACATGCATGTACTTAGCTTATGGTCCTTAGACTTGCAGAAGGGCAGTGAGAAGGGTCCATCTGACCTGCAATTTTGAGTTCCCCATAAGGAGGACATACAAGTTTCAAGTCATGCCAAAACTGTGAGACAGTACCAAGGAAACAGGAAATATCCCTCCTGGTGAGAAAGGAGTGTAACAGCCTTATGCAACCTTAATTTCTAAGAAATGTGTAATTCTAGAACAGGTACTGTAATGATATACAAACAAATGTGGCCTGTCCATAGGTACAGATGGTATGTTGAGAGGAGGGGTTAATATAGTAGGCAATCTGAATGCAAAGGCAGCCAGTTAATATGAAAAACAGGAGAATATAGAACACTAAAGATGGCATTCAAAAAATGGTAGAAAGTAATATGCAGGATAGAAAGACACTGCAAGCCCCCTTTGCATCTCCCCCATCAGAACCAACCATTCTCAATGGGCAGTGGTGGGTAAGGATGCCAATTGAGATCTGCGCTCTTCTGGGATATTACGCGGCATCATGTGGTAATTGTTTAAAGACATTTTGGGACAACATATCGGTCCCATCTTAGAAGAAGAATAAGAATAAGAATAAGAAGAATAAGAAGAAGAATAAGAAGAAGAAGAAGAAGAAAGGGCTTAGATTTGGACTTCTTGACCCTTGAAGATGGGACTGATATGTTGTCCCAAGACGCTGGTAAACAATTACCACACGACGCCACGTAATATCCCAAAAGTGTGCAAACCTCATCAACATCGCAGCGGAAGCCTCAAATCAAGGATGCCAATTCTTAGCACTGAACTTACATGGCTAGTAAAACAGACACTCTGAGATAAACCTTCCCTTTGACAAGGACTTTTCAACCTTCTGAACTATGTAATCCACTTCTCTGAAAAACCTGTGTCAGTAATCTAGTGGCAGAACTGTATGCCCTTGCTTACTTGTATGTATGAGCAGCTCCAAGACCATTATAGATATAACTATTATTTGAATCTCCTTATTTTAAGTGCTTAGTGAAAGACCAAACACAGAACAATATTATTTACTTCAACTATGCAATCACACAAAGCACCCTTACAACCCACAGGTTGGCAACTATCACTCAACATACCAATTGGACACTCTTGACCCTTACAAGAGAGTTCTAGCTACAACAGACAAGTTATACGTGTAAAGACCGCACCTAACTTCCTTACCTGATATAAGAGTCCAGATACTTTTGAAAGATATTCATAGTCAGCTTACTGAGATACATATTATCATTCCCCATTTGAAAATGAGAAAGATCATTTGAGAGTTTCACTGTTCTGTAATGACAAACAACAAACCTCTGTAACAAAGAGTAAAGTGATACAAAAAAGCCCACTGCAAATACTCCCCATTTTAAAATGAGACATGTCATTTGAGAGTTTCACTGTTTTGTAACGACAAACAGCAAAACTCTGGCAAAGAGTAAAATCATACAAATCATTGCAAACACTCCCCATTTGAAAATGAGAGAGGTCATTTGAGAGTTTCACCGTTCTGTAATGACAAACAACAAAGCTATGTAACAAAGAGTAAAGTCACACAAGAAGTCCATATCAAACATTCCCAATTTGAAACTGAGACCAGTCATTTGAGAGTTTAACTGTTCAGTAAGGACATAAAAATAAATCCTAGTAACAAAAAAATAAAATAAAAAAATGTCTAAATATTTTTAACAAAATCAATACCAAAAAAAAAAAAAAAAAAAACCTTTCTGCATGTCACTGTGAGCTGCAGGTTCTCTTATAAATTGTCAGCAATATTTCATCCACTGATGTTTGTCATCCTACTACAAAACCTTCTCCAGTCTTCTCTGTCTTCCCACATATATTTCTCTTGTAGCCGTGTCCAGTTTTCCTTATTCTCTATTGTATCTTGGTCTCTGCCTTCTCCTTGCCTGTCCTGCTAAGCTAAGGTGGCTCATGGTCAATGTCCTTACTGATCACATGATGGCTTCTGATGTCCCTCTCGTTGTTTCAGTATTTCCCAACCTGCAACTGGTCTTTCTCCCTCACAGTCCCCTTGCAGTTTACCTGTATATGAGACGTCATTATTCCCTTTGTGTCTTCACAGCAAATATTGGGTCAGCAAGGGCAACTGGTCAGAGCATGGGTTTGTATGCCTGGAAGGTAGGTTCTATGAATCCAAATTAAATCTACTAGCCACTTAACAAATTCCTTTCACACCTGCTCTCACAGTATACTTTGAATAAATATTTTTATACTTGCTTCTGGTCTTCGTTTGCATGTGGTGAAAGGGCCAAAATATTCCTCGAGCCAATAGGTGTCTGGAGTCTAAAGGAAATATATCTTTACTGCATAAATCTATATTAGAGAATGCTGAAGCTTCTCTTCCATACCAAAATATGGATACTTTCTGTGATGGATTTAGAAATAATCATCTCAGTTTATGAAGCATCTGGTGTAGATTATGAAGACAGTTGAGACAGGGGAACTTGATCCACTTTCTTACCTGAAAACCTTAGGAGGAACTATAATGCCAGTACAGAACAACATATGCTCCCAGTCTCTTGTACTGAGATGTAGGTAATTTCCTTTCAAGCATCAGTTTATTATAATTATTTTACTTGAGAAAAACAAAACCACACTTCCTGAAGACAGGCAAAATAAAATATGAACAGAAGTACATGCACATGCCCACCTCAATAACAACAGTAAGTCAAAATACTAGTACTAACCTTGAATATAAATCATACAAATTCTTCAGATATCTGTCTGTGTCACTTCTATCTGACAAACTAGTCACAATGTATTTCTGAAATTAGAAAACTAAATTTCAGTCATTAATAGAAACAAAGTAAATAAACCTAGCAATAATGCAAACAGACAAATCAGCACAGCAGTCCTAATAGGAACTCTACAGAGATGCAAATGTGCTTACTAAAACACAATAGTCATTATGAACATTAATGGATGAAGTTTCTCTTATTTCACTTGTGAATTATGGCTTTACAATTGGAACTGATTTTGTTATTTGTTTGCAAAGTGTCATACAAATGCAATGTATCTAGACCGACACACATATAATGTTCACTCTTCAAGAATCCATAAGAAGTCTTAGTAGTGAGAAAACATTGCTCATTATTCATACTAGGTAAGCCACGATAACTCAGTATGTAAACTGACTGGCCACAGGGTGGAAAAAACAGTCTCACACCGTCAGGTATAGGAATCCTCTTCACTGTCATGATAGGCTCTGGGTTAGGGCATGTGGGGGCACCCACATTCTTGTCCACAAGCTTTGAGCCTCTTTTCCCTGGAGGTGCAGGTGAGCTCTAGGATGCATTTAAACTTGGCTGTATAGCTTCACAGTGCAGTGATAAGGCACAGACCGCCAACACAGCTGAGAAAATTCATGATACAGAAACCAAGAAAGAAACTCCCAGAATGCTGAATCTACAAGCAAAATACAATAAACCGTTCCTAAATTATGACAAACCTGTAGTTTTAAATGGTAGATATTGAGCACAAACTTTGCCATTACTTGATCTGGATTGCTAAACACCTCTGTCATCACTGAAAAATTTTTTTCACACAAAGGAATTACATCTCTGAAAATATCCTTTCCTGTAAATGCACCCTGAAACAGAGAAAAACACCCCAACATTATATCCTATGAATCCATAAGTTAATCATTCCACTATTGTGTACAATTCTTTCATAGCAACACTTTTGTACATTCCAAAGTCTGAGCACATCATCTAAATCTTACAGTTGTATTCAATTTTAATGCTACCATAATTCATGTACATGATATGCTGGGCATCAAACATTCCAACTGCAGTTTCCCAAACACCATATATGTGGCTGCTACATGCTATTATGTGGCCTCTTGCCATGAAACTAAGAACCATACTGAGATGTGGTTTGCACAGAGATAAAACAAAAGCTCTTAACTCTGTGTGAGTAGTGTTACCTTTTACCAGGGAAGTGAATGATCAGCCACAGAAATTAAATCTTCTGTGTAAACTTGACATCATAGTGAAAACAGTCAGGCTTTGACACATCGCAGGCATACAAATTTAGAGCAAAGGACATTTTTAGATAAAATTTCTGATGAGAAAATTAGTAACTATAGTTCAGATCAATGGCACATGCAATGTTTTTGAATAATTTTATACCTTTATTCTAGGTATGGTTTCCTTCTGTCTTCTGTATGAGTGAGAAACTTGGACTCTCACCCTGACAGAAGGTATTTGTGAATGAAGTGCTGAAGAGACCATATGAACCTACATATATGAAAAACGTTTACAGAATAAGGGATTTCATAATTAGGAATCTTCATGAAATATTACTAGAACAATCAAACTAAGGAGAATGAGACAGGTAGGACACATGACAAATGAGAAACAAAAAAACGCACACAACATTTTCATCAGTAAACATTACCATTTGGCTTTGTTCAATGAAGGCATCTATGCATTGTGGATAGCCCTTGAAATGAGACAGAATAGTAGCAATTTCTTTCATTCTTCCTTTATCATCTGAGCGATGAGCTTTCACAAACTCCTCAATCAGGGACCTCTCAATTTCATCATACTTTGTACTTATTTTCTTTTTTGCCTTTTCAAACCTGCACAAAGAACAATTTTTGTTATATACCATCTTAGTAAATTTTCAACAAAATAATGAGCTCATGTTTAATGAACACATACTTTCCTGAAGGTAATTCCTGAGCAATCAAATGCAGCTTCTGTATAACATCAGCTGCTTCATCTACCTGGAATCAATAAAGAACAATGCTTAGAATTACAATGAAACACACAATAAGGCCATTAAATGCAACAGTCATGCCAAGTTTCCTGTTACAGAAAAAATTGCTAACCTGTGGGCTGTGAATTCTATTTGGTGCAGTAAACAAGCTGCTGAGCAGTCATATTCCTGCGTGACAGTTTGTATATTGGTAAAATTTTGACACCTAAGAAAGGCAGTCAGTTTTAACAGAGAGGTGAAGCCTTTGTGTAGCCAAGCACCATGCCATAAAGGCATACAGTGGCACAGTAGGTAAAGCCCTAGAACTACGTTCACACTGCACCAAATGAGGAAGGAACTGCAATATCCAGTGAACATGAAGTCAGATGGTCATCAGAGCTGATTTGGACATGGTGACTAAGGAAGAAATCCTGATCCTGATAAAAATTCATCTTGATTATTCAGCCTGCAGCCATTTACTTCAGTGTCTTAACTATTCTGTTTCATGTAAGCAAAATCACATCTGTCAAAAACATAAAAACATATACAATACTAGGCAACCCATTTATATCCAATTACTGTGTGCTCTGCATGTCCCCTAGGTCATTCCAGAGAACCAGTTTAGGTGTGGAGTTTTTCTGACATGGAATATTTTACGACAGACTATTAACTGTATGCCCAGTCTATCATGGATGACGGGAACAGGAGATCAATCAGATAATTTTAATTCTGAACTTGAAGTAAATCTATTCTTAAAGTCCTTGACAACTGAACAATCTGAAAAAATTACAACTGCATGTTACATTAACACAGCAAAATTTGGGAAATTTATCAGCTGACACCATTTATATTTGTTTTACCACATTTACAACTCACTGCTATGTTCTCTGGACCTGAATATGGTCTCATGTTCAGAGGAATTGCAATTCCGTCAGTTTATAAAAGGAAGTAAAACAACTGCCAATCACAATTCCTCCAGTTTGTGCACAGTGCAGACACACCTTGTCATCTGTGTAACATTATCCTCTGGAAACACAATCTGATATCCACACTGAAACATTCTACCTAAATCCATTGGGAACTAAGATTCATTTTACCTTTATGTGGATGTAATTTTACCTTTATGTGGATGTAATTTTACCTTTATGTGGATATACTTTTTTAAAATTGAACAACAGATGTAAAGTCTGTGTAAAAAACTTTGACCCCCTGAAGATGGCCTGTTATAGGCCGAAACATATGTAGGGGTGATTGACTTGGTTATAAGAATATAGTGCATATGTTGGTCTAATAAAACTTTTAACTGCTAATGGAAGTTAAGGATAAAAAATCAAAATACATAGTTCATAAAAAAAGAAGTACCAATTGGTCAAAATATGTAGTACTATCTGATAAATGATTGTCAAAGTTGAGTTGTGATTGATGGTTATTTTACTTCCTTTCACATATCATTCCATAATGGGAAGTGCAGACCAAAGTTTAATCCATCAGTTGAATTTAAAATTTCCCACACATCTATAAAACAACTCTCAATGACAATTACAGCGGTTGACCCACACTTCTTTTGTCTACAAAAGTTTTCTGGTTTACATGGAAAACATCGTTCAGAGTGTGACCCTCTGGGTTGTGGCACTATGCAGTCTTGTATGTGGATACCACCGTTTTGGAGGAACATGCTCCCTCTATCTTCAAGGATGAAGGATTAGGTCCAAGAAGATGCAGAAGTCATGTGAATGATGATGTGACTGACATATACATTGAAACTACAATGTAAGTGGCCAAGCAGAATCATGGGAGGAAGAAAGGGAATAGAGCCTGGTCTGGGCAGATAGCAACAGTGAAGAGGAAATATGAGAAACCAGAAAAAAATGGCCCCTTTGGGATATGGAGAGGTGAAATAAGTGAACTGAAAATGTAAGAAACCAAGAAAGTAAAATGGGTGTCTTAATGGTGCAAAGAATGAGAAGCATGCAGGTTATGGGACTTAGTGTTGCCATGAAAGGAGGGACACAAGAAGTTAGGAGACAAAAAATATACATAACCATTTTTATGGTCCCAGCAAAAGGGAAGCATGAAGTGTAGAAGCTTTATTACTGAGGGCATAGGTAAAGAAATGTTGATATTTTGTCCCTGGAGAGAACCCTCTATACTTTCTTTCCTTCAGTGAGTTGACAGGAGTCTTCCATGAACTGCTCAAGAAGAACCCGTCCTCATGCTTCATGTTTTACAGGGTACAGTTCAATATCTGCTGCTTCCCTGTAAGCTAGTATCAATATTTCTTTATGAGGATGCTGGTACTGGTGAGTAGGACACAATGGCCGAGATATTCTGCCATAACGACTTCTGCAATTGGTACAAGTCGGTCTGACAATAGAATTCACTAACCCTGGTCCAAAAATACATCTTCCCACACTCATACAGAAAGCTATATAAACCCGTTTTCATGCCCAGCCCATAGTTCACACAATTAAGCAGGAGATGTGGGGTTCTCTCTACATGACGTGGTCTATAGCTGAAACAGGTTCAGAGCATGATGAATGTTTTGTGTCGTAACTGTTGTCATAAGAAATTTCTGCAGTAAGCTCAATTCAACATGCAGTCTCTCCTAGTCACAAATTACTTTGGCCCTGTGTATCAAGGCAGACAGCACAGAATGCTTATTTAATGGACTGTGACATGATACTACATTCAAGTATAGATTACTGAGCATCAGGGAGCCACCTGATTTCTGTAAATGTTGTCCAGGACAGGGAGGCGACTATTTATCTCAGCTTCCGTGGCAAACTGGATATCTACTGTTCAGGTAATCCAAGAAGTCATTCAGCCTTTCTGATCTATGGGACTAGATCTTTTTACTACATTTTAAACTACCAATCTGAAGTCTTTGCCAACAAATACTGCCAATTATTGCTCCCAAAATTCCAATGTCTGGCTACGTTTTTGGTATTTTTCCATACATCTAACTGTATTACACAACAGTATTAGAGGAATCATATTTAATACCGACAAATTCTTTCATTAGAAACTTGCTGACACACAATGTGTAGTTGCAAACAGCTGTGATAAAAGTGTGAACATTTAAAACAAACTGATTCACTTTAAAATATGCCTAAATGTGGTCTTAGAGGGAAAAATGTACAGAAAAAAAAAACAGCCTTAATTAGTATGTGATCACAATTCACAGTTACCCGAGTTTTGTCCGTGAACACTTCTGCAAGCAATGGCCCAGGGCTGAGAAACTCAGCAAAATGATTCATCAGCTTCTGAGCCTCAACAGCCCTGGCCCGAGGTGTATTAACACTTTCCAGCTGATCACCCAAGTGGATTACTTTAGTTGCCACATAATTGATTCTCTCATCCAGCTCTTGAAACATGTTCACAGATGCCTGAGAAAAAGATCATTAAAATCTGCAGCATGAGATTATGAACTGAAAATTATTGAACCTTAATCACATTATAGTTCAGGTAAACAATATATGAGTGGTGCAGCCAGAAAGGATGTTTTCAGCGCATACATCCTACAGCAATTCAATGAACCTTTGGTATACATTTTACAGCATCAATACACCATTCCCTGCTTTTGCACACAGTGCCCATGAAAACTGACACACTGGAATGTGGTATACCACACAATGAGCTTTTTATACACCCCCCCCCCCAACCCCCAGTCTATGGGACAGTGTTCTATTACTTCAACAATCATTTCATTGCTAAGTGAAATATGAGGTTCTCATGGCAGTGAGTATGAAGACAGATGTCTTTTGGGATGTGACCCTTTATAGACTGCTAGGGATGAAGCAATGGAGGCAGTAGCCTTATCTAAAATGCCATCACATCCCAGAATACTAAGAATCTTCAGTCCAGTGCTGTTCCCATGGTTTTAAATTTGTAATTTCCAAGATTTTCTTTCATTTGCTTTCTGGGAACATCTGAAAAGCCAAAATTAATGACACGGGTTAAATGGTAGT
The DNA here is from genome assembly GCA_021186555.1 of Reticulitermes speratus. Classification (NCBI taxonomy): domain Eukaryota; kingdom Metazoa; phylum Arthropoda; class Insecta; order Blattodea; family Rhinotermitidae; genus Reticulitermes; species Reticulitermes speratus. The sequence continues at coordinate 23,509,383 of JAJKFL010000006.1, forward strand.
GAAATGATCACTGAAAGAGTAGGGCACCGACTTTTATGAGCAGGACACAGAAAATTGCATCCCATTTTCTTATGAGAGATATTTTAAAAAAGTGATGAGTCATACATTAATGTTGTATTAATCATACTGAATATTCAGTGTAACATGCCTTGTAAGTTTACTTTCTGACTACCCTTCATACAAATACATAAAAAAAACCAAGAAATTACAGTCCTCTACAGCAATCTACTTTCATGTCCTTTAACATTTCAAGCATGGGAAAGGCAGACACATTATGCTGCACAGGTCTGACATCTCCGCATGTTATGTGTTGAAACACAGTACCATGAACATTATTGGTGAACTTCACAGTTATCATACCATTCCGATGACAAATACGTCCTTAACATTTCTCTCCATTTTATACCACTGGCTCTCTGCACAGATGCAAGGCACCTAACACATTACATTAAAATCTGGTCCAGAACTACCCATATGACACAAAATTAACAAGCATGTAGAAGTGATGCTTTAATTTAGAAACACCAAAGTAACCAAGAGCCTCGGGCTAATGAATATATAATTATAGCACTACATTAAGTTTATTCTATACCAAACAAGCAGAAGTATGTATTGGAATGAATAATATTCTAACTGAAAAATTAAAGCACATTGAGTCCTTGTTTAATATTGGGGTTACATTCTTGGAAATTGCAACACAGAGCAAAAAAATTTCAAAGAGAGAATTTTCCCCCCCCAAACAGATTAATTAAAATACCTAAGCGTCCAGTTACTGAAGACGCCACCAGCTTCCAGCTGAAACATTAATCTGAGTCTGGGCAAGGTTCATCAGATTGTTGGTCACTAAAATCTGTCAAAGTTCAAGCAAAACGACATTGTTCAGGGCAATGTTAAACAAGGACAGCCTGTATACACACTGATTAAAATAAAACTGTGAAGATGGAACTCACCTCTGTCTAGTGCCAAGGTTAAGAACGTGAGAACCTATATCTCCTTCCCCCACACGCCTTCATGGTATGGTGCTTCATTAATCATAGGGATAACTTCACTCTTTTTACCTTTACCTGGGAATGAGGATGTGAATCACATCCATATCTGCACTTGCATATCACTTCAACAGTTATGGCTACCATATGTACTAAAAACAGTACATTTTGCATCTTTGAACATTCCTTAATAGGAATAGTATATGATGGAGGAAACTGATAAGAAAGCCGTATTTTTATGTATGTTAAATATGATACCTTATTCCTGTCTTGCAGTTGAGAAATGTGTTGCCAGTGTCCATTTTCTTCTTCCCGACACATCATCTCCAGACGTTCACACTTCTTTTGCTGGCGTTCTTGTAAAATTTGTAGGTCCCTTTTCAGAAATAATCATCACAACCCCAATGATATTCATATCTAACATATTACCAAAAATTAATCAAGAGAGGATTACCAAATAGAATTTAAGGCCTGAGACTATCGAGAAGAAAAGGAAGGCCAAAGTAATATGCTTTACAGGGGAAAAAGCAGGAAAAAACAAACATACTGAATTAGTTTTTAATGAACATCTTCATTGTAAATAAACTCTTTGGTGTGTGTGTGCACTTTGACAGTAACATAAATTTGTTTGGGGGATGTTCTTAAATTTTTCATCACGTACCTACCAAGCAGGTTGGTTTAGTGACAACACTCCATACTTCTATTTTGGATGTGCCCAGTTCTCATCTTAGCCAAGACACTGGCCATCCTGACCAGGGTTTGACATGAGTTACCTCCATCCCTTACGCAAATGCCATGAAAGTACCTCAGTTAGGCCACAACCACTTTGTCCGAAATCCTTTCCAATTCATCATTCACTGACCATCACATCATACATTGTTACTTGTGTAATATTATCCTCTGAATATACAATTTTACATTTACATACAAAATTTCTGTCACAAGCAAACTAAAGAAACAGTTTGCAAATAACAGTTTGCACTAGTTTAAATAATACAAGATTTTTTTTTAACATCACCTATGGAAACTGAAAATGAAGGATAAAAATCAAAATACATAGTTTTCAAAAAAGGAGTATCAATCAAAAACAACTGTTTACATTTTAACAACAGGTTATCTCATGTTCTGGCAAGAATTGAATTAAAATATTAAAAACATTTCTAACTTCATGTACTGCTGTAAAAGATAGATCTTAATTTTTGTTCATGAAATTTACTGTGTACTATGTAATTTTCTAAAAGTTTTTATAAATGCAAGTACCTGATGGTGACCTTGTAAGGCCAAAACAGGTAGTGCAATTGTGACATTAAATAATTGTCAAAAGTGACTTGTGATTGTCAGTTCTTGTACTTTCCTTTTATATATCACACCACTTGATGCTATACTGACAACCTAACTACACAGAGATGAGTCTTTCTTGGGTAGCTAATGGGTCCTCATATAGACAAGAAATCCCTTGCATTTTATGGAAGCCAAAGGTTCATTACTGTGTTCACAACAGCCAACACTTGTCCCTGTCCTATGCCAGATGTATTAAGTCCATGCCTTCTCATCACATTTATTTAAGATCCATTTTAATATTATCCTCCCACCTACATCTAGCAGATTCTTTCCTTCAAGTTTCCCTACCAAACTCTGTATGCATCTCTCTTCTCCCCATATGTACCACACTTCCTGCCCATCTCATCCTCCTTCAGATGCCATACTGACAGCACTGTAAAATAAACCACTTTAGAAACATACATCTACAGATAATCAACCTGCAGACAACCCTGTTACACTGTCAAATATGAACAAATTTTAGATGAATAGCCAAGACTCATAAATTCTTCATATTGTTTACAACTGTATTAATCAAATTTCCTTCACCACATGTGGTGATAAAACACCGATATTTCCAACTATACAAATAGAATGTTTAATCAGATATCAATATGATGCTTAAGTTAACATATCCATACCCACAATACAGGTAACAAGAAACAAATACCAGTCACTCACTTGATGGCCTGAAGAAATGTCTCATGAAGCAGAACAGGATCAAAATGTCCTGTTCCCTCACCTCTACTATCTGCAACTGTTCTCCAAGCCAGGCGTTCTACAAACTCCTCTGGATCAAATGGTTCCTGTACAAAAACCAAATACACACAACATCCACAAAAAGCAGAAACAACTTTGTAATACACTGGTCATGTGCACACACCAACATTACATTATATCTTTCCTGCAAAATTCATGTTTTATTTATGCTTACTAGATAGCTGATATAATAACTGGATAAACTACAATTCCCTAACCAGTTATTGAACTCAGCACTCTGGTTCAAAATAGGTACCCCATTCTTTATTCTTATAAGTATATGCATCTACTAATAAGAGCAACAATATATATGAAACACATATGAAATAAAATGGAACTGATATTTTGGAAGAATCTGCTGCCTCTAGGTTCAGGGTACACCTACCCTAAACATCGGAGAAAATGAATTCTTCCGGAACGTCAGTAAATTTCTACCACACAACATGGTGGTACATCCCAAAAGACAATAATCTTCACCAACATAAACATGAGCTCTCATGTCAAAAAATGTACGTCAGTCATCGTGCAAATTAGGTGTCCATGTGTAGTATTTCGTTACATATTATATTAGGTTCAACCACAGGAACATACCTGTAAGGGGCGCCACAACAATCAGTGACTGGAAAAGTTATGTTACGTTTCTGTACTTGGAGGTTAGGTGAGGAGGAGCGATTTTCTATTGTCATACTTTTCCAATTAATTTACTAGAAAATCTCTCTAAAGTTTCATTATCATGAATGTGTTTACGCCACACGTCTCCGCATAATCAAGAACAATGTAATGCGTACATGACATAACAATAATAACCTTCAAGTCAGCGAACCCAAAACTGGATTACGTACAGCATATACCTAAAACATACTGTACGAGTGACATTACTCATATTAAAGAATGCAAATGCTAGTTTATTAATATCACAACCAAATAAATAAGATTAAAATGTGAAAATACGATACATTTCATTTTACCTGTTCCAACTCTTTCATATACTGCATCATCATTTTGACTGCGGGTCTATGTTAGATACGTCTCAACAACAATACAAGCTGCTACTTCGTAACTTTTACCAACAACACTACCTACTCTTATTAACGGTCACGTACATGAACACCGACTACTACAAGCACTGCGACACACATCAGCTGACTAGGCAGGAGCTCAACCGACATGTCAGTGGTCAAAAGAGCTGCATTCGTATATCACGTAAAGCCGACTGACCATGTACCAATCACAGCTCGCTACTGAAATGTTGGGAATTTACATGGGATCGTGAATCAGAACTCTTTGGATGTGTTTATAAACAAGCAAACCACGCCCATATGACAATTACGCTTTCAGCACTTCTGTGAACTGTACCTGGAAAATGTACTCGTAACGTACCGGTTCCAGAACAGACAGTGCGTAGTATTTCTTATGGATCAGAGTATGCCTAGAGGCCAGGCCTTCAAACTTGAAACAGGTTGCGGGCCAAATCCGAAATCCAACTTGACATCTTTACCGGAACGTGTCACATTCCTTCGTCGTTCACTAGTCAATTTTTAAATGCAGGAAAACGCAAGGATGTCAACTAGTCATTGCATTTAATTTCGCAAGATTTCTTGGGTGTGGTACGCAATAACAATGAAAATAAAACTTTAACTAACTCCATGGATCAGAACCCTTCTTAAGAAGCTAGCAGGTCGTCAGCTAGTCAAGAAATTCCCCGCGTTGTGTGGAACCCGAAGGTTCATTACTGCACTCACAAGAGCCCGCCAGAAGATCACAGATTTCTTTGTATAGTGGTTCGTAACATGGTAATTTTTTACGGTGAGTTGTTGTTAGCACCTCGCCCAACCCCCAAGCTGGAGGGCCACCCCTTGTCGGCTGCCCGCGATTGCTTATTCAATGTATTCGCAGCTACCCTCCATATCCGGAGGCCGTTCCTCCATCCGCAACCCGAGGACGCACCATGCAGTGGTGACAGGGAAAATAAAACTTTATAAACAAACGTGAGCGGGTCACATTATACACCTCTGCGGACTGCGTGTTTGACAGGTCAGCCGTCTATCGCAATTTGAATTACTGATGTGTTTATGAAGAGGAAAAACAACAGACGCCCGGCGCTCTTTTCGGAATTAATACGCGGAAGAAGATACTTTCAAACACCAGATTCAATATAGAAGCTGTAGGCAGTCATGATTTGCTACAGTCCCTTCATGTAAGTGTAGCCATAAACGTCACAAAGTTATTACTTACTAGACACCAAATATTACTTACAATATGCAACAGTTATGTATAGAATTTTACATCTACTTCCACCTGCCTACCTTTATTCTGAAATATTGCCATGAACAATGATATAAATTGTAGTTTAAAGCTCACCCACGTTATTCAATATTTGTGACAACATTTATCAAAAAATGGTGTATTATAATTTTTCATTTATATCTGTTTAATCTTCCGCATACTGCTCCAACTAAAGGAGAAGTGCATGTAATTTGTCACCTAGGACATACCCTTGCCACATGTCAAGGTCCTTTACCTCCTAGATGTGTAATAAAATAACACTGCATTGAACCGTTTGTTGAAATAACAATTTGATGTAGGCCTACTTTCCAATAAACTGAAACTTTAACTCGCTTACCCATGAAATACAGAACACATAATACTTTCCCCAAACAAGTGAGGAGTATTACACTCAAAGCCTATGTTAATCAGCTTTGTCATCTCTCAGTTCAAAATTCTACATGGTTGCTATGCCATTGCCTGGGCAATCGATGTCAGCTTCTGACTGTGCATGTGCAGGCATAATCCTACAGCAGTTCATATGAAAGAAAGTTGTATTTAATGTTCTGTATCTGCCCACTCTTCAGGTGTTTCCAGCCAACACATAACATGAGACCTCAGTCTGGGTTTCTATCCTGGCACTATGTTGAAGTCAAGGAAAAGAGATTTAGTTGAAGTATGCTGTTACATATCACCAGAGTGCAGAGGTTTTGAATATTTTAAGAATGGTTTGTAATTAAATCCAAATTGTTACATGTTAGCAAATGGAAATTTTATGGGATGGTGCTACCAATACCATAATTCCCTAAAGTGACATACTACAGATTAAACAACCCAAGATTTAATTCCCAAAAGACAGAGGACTCCTTCTCTTTAACACCACACCCAAATAGGTCTGGGGCACACCTAGCTTCCTATGCAATGGGGACTTCTGGTCATCAGATTGAGTGTACTGAGGTTATGAATGTGTGGAGATTTACCATCTAATACTCCTATGTTTCAAACACAGTGGCTTGGAAAGGGGCAGAATGGAAGAATAGAAAGACTATCAAAAGTAGCTGTGGAACAGAAAAAAAAATTGGAGAAAACCAAAGCAAAGCCACAAGGAGATGAAAAGATAAAGTGAAGAAAGAGGGTAAGATAAATGAAGTTATGCACTGTGTATGGGAGTAAAGGATAAGCATAAGCTTCACATTGTTGACACCATGCATCTTCGTCATATTAAATTAAGTTATAAACCAACCGATGCACACTAAAACCACTCTTTAAGTAGCTTTATTATAGAATTGTTAAAATTGTACCCCTACACGTGTTTCGATCCTAGGATCATCGTCAGGGGGGTTTCTTGCTAAAAGCTACAGTCACTTCAACACATGATTTAAAATATTCTATCTGCACTTTGAAACATAAGTTAAAATCTTGTCAAAAGATTCGCTAAAAGTTGTAAAATTATAAAAGCACTGTAGATGGTAGAATTGTGGAACTGCTGGCGTGTGGTATTAAAAGCATATGAAATGTTTTTGCGTGGAGCGGAGTGTACTACGTGTCGTGCGGTGAGGAGTACTCTGCTACTGTAGCTTTTAGCAAGAAACCCCCCTGACGATGATCCTAGGATCGAAACACGTGTAGGGGTACAATTTTAACAATTTTATAATAAAGCTACTTAAAGAGTGGTTTTAGTGTGCATCGGTTGGTTTATAACTTAAGCATAAGCTTGTTTCTCTCCATGTGAATATCTGAAGACATATGTATTTTATATATACAAAGTGTACATAATTTAACAGACACCTACACTTATGCCTCTTACAGTAACAACACATACAAATCGACTGGTAGTGTTACATACATGCTTCTCACATGTTAACTCTCAGACTAATGCGGTATTCACATTGTTTTATCAAATATATTCAAGTCTCACATCCTAAGAATAGGTAAAATCTATGTGCACAGCAGTTTTTGAGCCACAATCATTTAAACAGTGCCCAGAACAGCAACAGTTGTCAATTTTAAACTGCCTTTTTTACTTAATGCATTAAACTCTTAAGTTATAACATTCAGCATAATTTATTTTATCTGTTGGTTCAACACATCCATTTTGTTTAAATAAAATTTGAAGTGTACTCATATTTGTGCTGCATGACACTTTACTCTCCATATACAAAAGATAAATACAAGAAATTCAAACACTACCTTTTTACTTCAGTGCTTTCACAGTAATGGCACACAATCCTGGGTCTTGGTATGTGGTCTTGGGACATTATGACACACCTGACTGTTAGTCAAATTACAAACATCCTAGCACCCTTCCTGTGACACATATTGAAAACAGATGCAGAGAAGCTGATTCTAACATATTTTTAATCACTTTTTAAACTGCCAGTACAGGCTTCATCATCACAAAGAGTTAAGTATCCCCCAAAGCACTGTGACATGCAGTAACAATTGCTGTACTTGCTATTTATCTAACTTCACCGCTGAGGATACTGGAAACTGAAAGGGGAAACACTAGATCACACTCTGTGGACAACTCACTTTGGAACAGGCTATGGACCTGTCACAAGACAAACTACAGAAAGATGAATGACTGCAAAAGACGGAAATCTTCATTTCAGCTACCATTTTCTTTCACCGTTAACTTGTGAGAAACACCAAGACATAATAATAGTGTTGCAGCATGAAAGAATAAATAATAACAATATTTTAAACATGATACAAATGTATCAGTGGGTCCATGGAAAAATTCCATCCCACTGTGAATGATCAAATCTCAGTAATACTGTATAGTTATTTTATATCGTATCATACATGGACTTGTAGGCAACTAGCAAGGCAAACAGATTAAAATAAAATCAATTCCAACTTGAGCATATGTTGCTGCTGTGACTAATTTGCATTCTTTCAACCTCCCCAGTTTCTACCCACCCACCTTGGACACTAATAGAAAGCCACTTGTGAAGTTGGGACACCTATTAAGTGGGCTCACCATCCCTCATCAGGTGGAGGATCTGATATTGTTTGGGAGATTAATCACACATTAATATCAGGCACAACTGAAACCTGTTTTAGGATACTCATAGTTGAAGGTACTGCAGCAGTTAGAACATATCATCAGAGGCACTTAGTCAGGAGCCCCACTAATCCACAAGTTGGTGTATCCTGCCTGCCAAGAATTCCTTAGGCTGCTACCTAAACCACTGTACCACAGCCTCCTCCACATCATTCTCTAATGTGAATTTGAGGGATTTCTTTCATGGTTTAAAGGTATGAAAATTGTACTGTGGCAAGTCTGGGCTGTATGCAGGATGTCTGAGAACCTCTCACTGCATGGCATTCACAACAATTAAGTATCTTTCAAACACATGTTGCGTTTTCATGGAGACGTGTTGGGTCTTTACATATGTATTTTGCGCAATAGGATGAGTCATGTTAAGCATGGCATTCAGTTGGTCCTGAACTCTGTAGGCCACATGGGGATGGGTACTGTTGTGCAGCAGAATGATGCCTTTAGCGAGCTGAGCCACAGCATTCAGAACTGAATACCATGCACAGGGGAAGTGCTCAAAAATTCTGAACACAGCCCAGACTTCCAACATGTGACTTTTACACCTCTGTAGTGTTAAATAAGGGCCTCGGGCTGTATGTTCATGTCTGAAAACAATGTGAATAAGGCTGTGGTACAGTGGTTTAGGCAGCAGCCCAAGAAATTCTTTATACGTACATGGAGTATGCTGACCTGTGTATCAATGCAGCAATGGGACTCTTGTCTGAATACCTGTAATGATTTTTTTCTAACCACTGCAACACCTTCACCTTTCCGTATCCTCAAATGGGCATGCCTCAGAAATCTAGAGAGGATGTGGTTGGGCTTGAATCTAAGTCTTATAACACAAAAACCATCACCTCACTCACAGACCACGAGGTGCCTTAAGAGTGCATGTGTCTGATCCTTCTTAAGATTTCTGTATGCTCTGATTGAAACTTCTTCAAAAATTCCTGGAACACTCAGCATTTCACTTATGTTGCAGAATCTTACAATGACACCTTTAATTTAGGTATAAGAGATCTTAAATCCTGAATAAATACCAGGAATCTTATTCAGAAAGTGAAGTAAAAAGTTCTTGACTTGCACTCGTTTCTAAGATAAAGTGTAGTAACCTAAGGTACTGTTTTTCATGCTGATCTTCCCATACGAATATCAAGATGTCAAAATTCCCTCTAAATCACTAAATAGCTCGTCCATAGGTTTTTCTATGTCATATTCTTTTGCTTTGAATTGCTGTCTGTGACCATCCACAGGTTTAGGCATGCCTGAGAGTTGACATGGCAGTGGTGGTGTGAAGAAATAAGGATGAACTAGTGCCTGGAAATAAAGGATACATGTAAAGCATATACCACACAATAATACAAATTCCAAAAAAGACAAATATTAACACAAATGCTGTGTTAAACAGGGTATAAAGTTAACACTGTAACCCAGTGTCAACAGTGTTTGAACATACACAACTTTTCCTGTGCTCAATATCTTCCAAAATAAACACACACAGACATGTTAATATCATGGTTCATTCAGTCAACAATATTTCTGATGTACTTGAGGTATATCACTTGTAAGCATATGGAGGGGATGTCTCACATAAGCATGGTATGCAATGCTATTACAGTGCATCCCACATCATAACATATACATACACAGAGGCACCTGCAATGACCTGCAAATTGTGTCTCATACACGCATGCTATGTGACGTTCAAGCACATCCCATGTTGGTTTCAGCATTTCCCTCATGTACAGTAACAGTTGACTCATGGCAATATGAGATTCAAGGTTTTCACAGTGGTGAGGATTAATACTGTGGTCTCCTGGGTACCCACTACCTACACAGCATCATAAACCACACAGTCAAAATTTGATTTACAGTTTCTGCAACTTAACAGACACATGTTGTGATACTAATTTCTGATAGGCCATGATCATTCCCTCACGTATCCTCCACTTCATGATATGTGTTCACATTCACATATTAAACAACCTCAGAAGTTTATAAAGCCTCTCAACAAATTACCATGTCAAATCCATTGTCACATGTCTTCTAACTCCATGGAGTGAACTCTTTCTTGAGAAGCAATAGTAAACTGTTTTATACATACAAAGCACACATGGAAAACTGAAACCATACTGCTACCTCTCAGTAATTTTAGACCTTATAATGCCATATCCCAGTATACTGATTTGCCATATTTGCATGGAATTCATCAGAACCAATGTAGTTGGCACAATCACTGTGGTTATTCTGTAATAATATGTCCATGTTACCACTAGGCAGCAGTCAGTGAAAAATAAAGCCTAGCCTTTCCATTGGTAGGTATATTTCTTCTTCTGTTGAATTTAGGAAACATAAATTAAAAATTAAACTCTGCTTATTGCAGCCTGGCAGTCTTGAAGAGTATTTTCAGTTACCAGCTGGGCCAAAGAAAATGAATGTTAAGGTTAAAAATGCACCACTCAGCAAAGTAACTACAGCTATGAGTTACATCCAAGAACCACAGAAAGTGTCAAACATATAACACACCTGCTTAGTTTTCAGCCTTCTATCACCATTATACACCAGAAACTTCTTCACCAGATCTATGGCTTCTGGCACACAATCAGGGAAAATCTGATCCCAACTCACTCCTCGTGTTTCTGGAAATGTAATTTTGTTGAAATCTGGTAAATCTGTCATGCCAGGCCATGTTTCTGCAGTCGGTGTTCCCAATGTCCGTAACACAATTGCTAGTTGCTCTATGTCCGTTTCTCCCTACAAATGATAAATAGCACGTTGAGTACTCAAAAGTGTGTGAATATCCATAAAATATGAAAAATAAAAATTCCTGTAGGCTATGGGCTGGGTGATCCAGTGCTTGATTCCTGGCAGGGCCAAGAGACATTTCTCTTCTCCAAAAAACATCCAGATGAGTCTGGGACCTACTCAGCCTCCTACTCAATGGGTACTGGGGGTAAAGCAGCTGGGACATGACGCTGACTACTCACCTCCGTTTAGTGCTAAGGGTTAGGAATAAGTGGAGCTATACTTCTATTCCCTCTGTATGCCTTCATGCATTTTAGGCCCTATCCTGAGCCACATGCCTATAAATTACTTCCCTAAGATATGCATCTTGAAGCTTTCATGGTGACACAATTCAATACAGTCTTATCAGGCTGACAGCCATGCCATGTGGTTCAAATCAACGAAGGTTTCAGAGACTGAGTCTGTCTGCATCAGAAACTTGATGACTAAGACAGAGTCAGTCTCTGAAACATCATTAATTTGAACAAAACGATACAGCTGCTAGTCCGAGATGTTATTGGATTTTCTTCCCTAACGATTTTCATTCTTTCTTCCACACTCTCATTCAACCAACAGCTAGCCTTTTTAAAAAAAAAATTGTATATATTTTTACTTCCTCTTTCCAAGTTACATTCACAGCTTATCATCATATCTTTAACCACACGAGTAGATGAACTGCACAAATTACAGAGATCCTTTTTATGTAGTTTCCTCAGTTCTCAACTTCCTTAATCTTTCTCATACTGAAACATTGGGATACAGTTTTATATGTCAACTCATATACCGTATATTCTCGAATCTAATCCGCACCCAGTTTTTGGAGACTTCTTAAACGAAAAAAAGTTAGTTCGCGATTCTAATCCGTACCTTTCCTTCAACCACCCCTTGCCCACGGGGCGACTGATTGAATAATATTGGATGTTACCAATGCGTTAAGATCCGACGCTACGCCTGTGGCCGATGAGTCATACCGATAGAGGCGGGGCCTTTCTCAACAGACGTGCGCAATCTCGTCTGAAGTCAGCTGAGCCTTAGTTGTTGAAACGTGGGAGGTGCTTGTTCCAATTTGTCGTGTACCGTAGTTATGGAAGAGGGACGCCTGAAATCTAAACGACTCTCATATACGGCAAAGTTCAAACGTGAAGTTATTAGGTGTGCAGAGGAGAATGGAAACCGCAAAGCCGCTGCAATTTTTTGAGTTGATGAAAGCAACGTTCGACTATGGCGGAAACACAAGGCAGCGATGACATTGTATGGGAGGACGATGTTGAAGATAAAGATGATAGTGACTGGGTGGAGAGCACGGATAACGATTCAGTTATGAGTGATGACGGCGAGTCTGATGAATAATAAATTATAATAATAAATAATAAAATAATAGATTATTGTATTGTATTGTTCTTACATTGTTTATTAATTACGTTAATTACGTTATTGTTATATTGTACAGCAGCTCAATCATTTTTCCAAAATCCAGCTCTAGACCGCGAATCTAATCCGCACCTGATTTTTTAGCCCTCTAAAACTGTAAAAAAGGTGCGGATTAGATTCGAGAATATACGGTAACTCTTCACAGATCACTTGCACACGGCAACAGAAAGTGCAGTGATTGCTGCTGCTCCAATCAGAAATAAGTCAGGGTCCATGTGTCTTACTTCAATGTATTGCAGTTAATATGAGGTTTTTACTCATCATATTTAAAAAGGGTGTGAGAAATGGTTTCCTTTGGCTCACAGACATCTCACAAACACGTCAAACATGTGGTTCACCATACGTCAAGTTCTGCTGGTGAAACTGAAAGCACTACATTCTAAATGCTTTCTTTCATACTGTTTTCAATGCAAGGATTTCTACCATATGCTTTGTCCTTTAATGTGGTCCACAAGTAAACCTTAATAGCACAGCTTCAGACCTGGTGAGCAAGGAAGTCACAATCACCTGCTTATTATGCCATCACCAAGAACACCAAGAACACTGGATACAATGCACAGGATTATGTGTGGTTTGTGCTGTTACACTCTATTGCTGAAAAAAGGCATAAGTTCTCTCATATTTGGACAGGTGTTCAAGAAATGGTGTTACAGTGTGTGTAACATACTGATGCAAATTGATGGTTTTAGAAGAAAATAAATTGGCCCAATAATCCTAGTTGCACTAACAGCACACCACACACCAACCTGAACACCATGCAATGGCACTTGCAGATTAACACAGGAACCCTGTTATTCTGAGAGTTAACTTAACTTACTGGGAACAGAGGAGAATATGTCAACAGTTCCCCCAGGATGCAGCCAACAGCCCATAGGTCAACAGCTTCTGTATAATATCGGGCTCCGTACAACAATTCAGGAGCACGATACCATCTAGTGGCCACCTGATGAGAGTAGGGACGATTTTGTGCTGCCCAAAACATCCGACCAAGCCCCAAATCTGCTATCTTCAGCACTCCGTCCTTGCTTATCAGCAAGTTCGCTGGTTTCAAATCCTATACCAATGAAACAGCAACCATCACCACCTTCCTTTATTAAAACAAAACAAAACATGCTATTTAAATTACTCAAAATGTAATATGCACAAGACATATGAGCACTTTTAAGTAAGAGTTAACACAGACACATCAACAAAATCAACACAAAATATGTCAGACCTAAGAAATTTCTGACTGATGATAAATAATTAATTATACCTCTTCCAAATAAATTCCATTACATAAAACTGCCAACATAAACACAAAGTTAATAGCAGAACTCAAAAATTACTTTGCTGTTGCATAGACTTCTGGTCCAACTGATCACATACTCTGTTATTATTGATACTTTTATTTTATATTTGGTACAAAATTATAGTTCACATTACATTTTAATCTTTATGGTTTCAGATACAAGATAGGAAGTTAAAAGATTCTGAACTGCATGGCACAAAGCATCCCATGAACTTAATCTGCTGTGTATGTGTTTATGTTATGAAAATTAACAGCAGTGATGTCAATTTGGAGCATAAGTCGCCAAATCTAGCAGATTTCAATTTCACGCAGCGACAAAAAGTCACATTTCTGATTAGTGACTTTCTTGGGGCCTTTAGAATCAAACTACAGAAAAAATTAGATATCTCAATGCTAAAGTGTCTAGTGTGTGTGTGTTAGTTAATACAATTATTTTACGTGATGTTCTATCTGGTTAGAAACGGGCATAAATTTGACTTTGGGCTTCTTGTAATCTGAACAATTAAATCCTGTTTGTTATCAAAACTACGTTATGCAGTGTAGTGGTGCTATATATGAGGAAAGAAAAGTGTAATTTTTGTAATTATGACTGCTTGCAAGAACCCCTAACCTATGTGTGACATGACAAAAAAAATTTGTAGACAATATACATTAAAGTTTAGTGATTTTTCCAGAAAAAATGGAGACTTTCTTGGATCTCTCAGTGACTTTTCCCATGAGGAGATGGCAACACTGGATAAGAGACTGCCTCACCCTGTGCATAATGGAGTGTTCATGAAGATAGGCAACACCTTTCAGCAGCATGATCATGTAAGTCTTTATCTGAGGAACTGTGAGAGGATTCTCAGCATCTCGTAACATCTCCCAAAGCCCTGAAGGCATAAATTCAAACACAAGGACAAAACCAAGACCCTGGGGAAAGACATCCAATAACTGGACCACCTGGAAAATAAGACAGTACTCAGTGTCAACAAATCTGGTAATGGCAGTAAAGCTGTCAATAAATAACATGATATGAAACAAGATGAGCTGAAATGTAAAGAAGGCCATAAATTAGGACCCTTGAGAATATAATGTAGGCCGTGCCACATCTCAGGCAGTTAATTACCAGCCTCACACTGCAGAGGTGTGGGTTCAATACCAGGCAAGTCCATGTGGGGTTTGTGGAAAGACAAACTGGTCCTGGAACAGGTTTTTCTACAAATACTTTGGTTATCCTCATCACTATCATTCCACTGATGTTTCAAGCTCATTCATTCATCTATCACTGACACTAGAGAATTTCAGCAGCTGACAACAATGTTAAATAACATACTTATATCTGTGTGTGTGTGTGTACCCTGCTGAGAATCAAATCCAAGTCATCCACTCTGGAACCAGTTACTGTATAAGCTGAGTTACTCTAACTCACAGGAAACAAAGCTGACTACTCACCCAGAATTTAAAGTGGTTAATCCATTATTCTATGAAACTGTATCAACTGCTGAGTTATTTAGTGTTGAACAAAATACAGTAAAATGACAATCAATAATGAAAAGGGAAGTTCAGGGAGGAAGTGGGCACAGCCTACTCTTCAGGTATCATCTCAGGATATCCCTGGAAAGCCTGAAGAAGACAACACAAACCTCAGTAAAGATAATGTGTCCACATGGAGATCTGAAGTGGGTTATCAACCAAATGTCAGTTCAGACATGTTACTAATGTTCAACCTAACACAATACATGAAGGACAATTACAGTGGGAAGCAATGCTGTTATCAATGAAAAGGGGTGACAAGTTTCACTTACTGTCTATGATCAAAAACAGAGCAACATACTTGAACAAATGAGTTCATTATGACACAGTTGGTTTCAGTCCTTACATATTCACAGTCAACTTCTTGTAATGCCTTTATCTCCCTGATCATGGTAGTTGGAATTCCATCTTCTAGTTTTTTCAAGAGGACTCTCTTCAATGCAACTTCCTGCCCAGTACCAAGTCGCTGTCCTCTAAGAACCAACCCATGAGCACCTTCACCAATTCTACCAACAACCTTGTACTGATCCATAGGAAATTACCCTAATATCTGTAACAAACAGTCAAACATAATATCAGTTGCACTAGATAAGTTACAATGGTCTCATGGAAAATAACCTGCAATAAAATGTAAAGTCAAGAATACGTTCAGGGGACTTCGGAAGCTAAAACGGTTTATGCCATATCTAGCAACTGTATGTGCCTCTAAAATTAGGCAACAAGTAGGCCTACACACAACTACATGTAAAGTTCATGCCCAAATTATTCACTACGTTCGTAAAGTATTTATACACACGGACAATTGTTCATATATCCATGGCAAATAGCCCCGAACACACTTCGCAGCACAGGCATAAACAAATCAGTTCAAGAACCTTCAGCAACTATGGCTATGTCCACTAGATGACCTGTGGCTTAAGAGACCATTACTTGCTTTCAGTCATCTAATGATTCTCTTAGGTTTGAGATTCAGTTAATGAAGTGGTTTGCTGATACTCTTTCAAATTTTTTTTGTTAGTCGTCCTCTTCTACCTACTCCGGTTTCCCGTTTGTGTCGAGGTTGTAATTTCTTTTGATCACACTGAGAGACACCCCACAGTCGGTAGGACTCCTCTTGACGAGGGATCGGCTCGTCGCAGAGGCCTCTACCTGACAACAACACACACCACTCACAAGAGACAAACATCCATGCCCCCGGTGGGATTCGAACCCACGATCCTAGCAAGCGAGCGGCCGAAGACCCACGCCTTAGACCGCACGGCCACTGGATCGGCCTCTTTCAATTATAATAGGTATAAATCTATGGTTTGCCCCACAAATTTCTGAGCATTGTCCGTATAAGATACCACGACGAATACTGTACGGCTGTTACGGCTGTTAATGATCTGGACAAGGCAGACACAGATTACCTAACCCAGGTCACAGGCTGTTTCAATTTAGGTGTTGAAGGTATGTACTACAACGGTAATTTCTCTCCCGTTAGTTTGCGATCATGGATTCTAGTCACGAATTACACATGTATCTCTAATCCATGGTACGCACAGTTGCTACACAAAAAACGCGGGAAATAAAAATGGCTGAGAAATTAAAGAAGAGGATAACAGCAACACTTAAACTTCACGGTTTCTCATTAAGAAGGTGAAGAATGTTGCGGACCAAACACTCTGTGTGAATTACTCAGTTATATTTGCTTTTTATCTAAATAATTCCACTAAAATGAAGGATATTATACAGCACTAGTATAATATGTCTAGGTTACGAAAATGAATTAAATGAAATAAGCGACATACTGTCTATTCTATGTGCATGCAGAATTTTAGTGTGGAGGTACCCTAGAAAGAGGTAATTTAAAGTGCCGAAGGTTTGTGAGGGGATAAAAATTATAAATAATCTCATACTCAAGAAATGTAAATGGTTAATCTTCTCTTTTTATCAGTCTAGACTGGATGTTTTTGTGGGGTGGTTGTGACTGAGAGGGTTAATTACTAAGCAGGTTGTATTTATAGGAAAGTTTTCTTACTGCCATCTTATTTTAGCGAGGCGTGCAGCTTGATGGTTTCTCAGCTCTTGCCAGTTGAGGAGGCAGAATATGATGAATGGCTTGAGAAACTGATAGAACAGATTCAGAAACAGTCACTTGTAAGCTCGGTACTAGAAAAGCAGCACATTGAATTAGCAATTCAGGTAATGTTTTTTATTTCTTCAAGATTATATAATTTTATTGCACTTTCAAATGTTATAATTTTATTATACTTTTGCAGGATTGCATTAGAAGTGGTTTGAATGAGACTGAAACAATTTTAAATGTTATCAGTGCTTTTGAAGTGCCTCGTTTTGAATACAATTCAGAGAGAAAAAAATTTCTGAAGGTAAATACTGGCAGTGACCATGCTGAAACACCACACCTCTTTGACTTACCATCAGCAAAAGCCAGCCTCTTCTGGGAAAGGTAAGGAAGTGAAATACTTAACATGACATGACTATTAAGATAATTAAAATCTGAGTTTCAATAAAATTGAACTTGTAGACCCTGTGGATGTAAGTGAAAATCTCAAATTTTAGCTTTGTGTGCTGTTGTGTATTTGTAGCAAGCTTTCAAAATTAGGCAGTGCCATTCTTCTTAACATGATCCAGCTTTTAAAATTTGCACTAACTCTGGCTGTAATTGAGCTAGAGAGTCTGTTTTCAGCTTCTTTCAAAGCTAATGAAATGCTGGTTCCTATGAGATGTCATATACTGAGGTTATCATGTGTCAGGGTCACTAAAGTTGACCTTTGACCTTGAACTGCAAAATATGTTCACCTTTAATTGGTTTGATAAAATGTGTTTCGGTATCATTTAGTATTGTAGCACTAACACAAATGGCAAGCCTTGGGATGGGGAGTTATAAATTATATTGTGTATTACTCTAAGTTCACTTAAGGCAGCTCTGAGGGTTGTATGCATGCCAATACAAATCTAGAACAGTGCTTGAACTAGCATGTACAAACACTCCCTCACTTATCTGAGCAGCATTTCTTCAACTTTGTGCAACTAAGTGATGCTCAGGTTTCTTAAATAATTAGACATTTGGGCCTGTTATACCTACTTTCATCAGTGTGCTCAGTTACTAAAGTTTATATGGAATCATATCAAACAAATATTTATCATCTGCTTCTTCCAGTGACCCTGCATGGCCCTCACTCATATTTTTGATGTGACCAAAAATTTTTGTGAACATTTTATATATTTTGTATCAGGTATGCTATTCTTCATCAGCGTACCCAGCGACATGAACTGTTCACTCCAGCAATACTGGGAATTAATTCAGATGATGCTGGCCACAAATTCAAGCTGCAGCCAATAGAGTTCCTTCTGAGTTCTTCAGGAAAAGTGACAGAAGCAGTTGTTCTAGGTCTTCTGACACAGTTGCGTGAGGGACGCTACTTTCTTGAGGACCCTACTGGGATCCTGCAGTTGGACCTGTCAGAAGCAATATCCTTCACTGTGTGCTAAGTGTGACAGCTACTTGGACTGGACTGTACACTGAGCCATCTTCACACAGTTATCATGATCATGCTACTAGCTTTCTCCCCACCTAACCTACATCCAGCTATTTCAAGTGGCCTGTTCCCACACCAAAACTTCCCCATTATGTTACATTCCTGGTTTACTTTCATGATAAGGAGAAAGTAAAAATTTTGGTTTTTGTGTCTTTCCATAAAATTCCAGAGTCCCAGGTCCCAACCACCTCTTTCCAAATCCTGATACTTACATTCACAATCATTTTCCCATATGGTTTGACACTGTATGACCTATGCAGTTAAAACAGGATAATTAATTATCACCATTTTCTCCATCTATAATGCTTGGGTTTAACTTGTCCCCTTTGTACTGTTCTCAAAAATATTTTTGGAGTACAATTAGGCACAATAATAGATAGTTTCAATGTTTAAATTTTGGAAAGTAGAATAAAATAAAATTAGATGAGGCAATTAAAAGTAAGGGTTTCCTTAAATTCTGTGCACTTTAATTATGAACCACATGTACTTGATATTGATTTTATATGAATTTGAATGTCTGGAGTTTTGAACCCAAGAGGGAGAAAGTAAAACAAAGACAAACAGAATCCATTCTCATCAGATATTATTAGGGTGACAAAATCCAGGAGGATAAGATGGACAGGACTAGCATGCATGGGAAAGCTGCAAAATGAAGGTGCCATTGAGGGAACTAAGGTGAACATGGCAGGGTAATATTAAAATGGAAATAGAAGAGGAGTGTGTATAAAGTAGATGTAGATGGATCATGATGGGGTTCAGTGATGGGTTTCTCAGAATATGGTGATGGAGTTTCAGGTTCCATAGAATGGGTGGTGGTTCTTAATCAAGTAAGTCACTATTGTGTGAGATATGAGGTTGTCACAGTGGTGCTGCTGAGGATTCAAGTCACTATCAGCTCCTTGGGGACAGGACAATTTTCTGAAAAGAACATTAAAAATAATATTACCATTTTCTTACATGTTTTTCAGACCACTGTCTCAATTAGCTTTGATAGTTTTTGTCTTTTAATTTTTTCTGATTATATTAAAACTTTTCAGTGCTATTTATGTTGCTGATATGATAGTATTCATTCAAAGGAAGCTGGAAGGCCAGGTACTCATGTCACAGTACATATGTGCAGTCAATTAGTAATTCAGTTATATCAGAACTTACCCAAGAAACAGTGTCTCTTCGCTTTCATTACAAAAGCCCGCTGCTGGACCTTATTCTTTACTGATTAAATCCATGTACAAACATCATAAACATCAGTAGGCTTCTGCTAGCATAGTTCCCTTACTTTAACCACAACAGATCTGTCTTATACTCATTGACTGAACTGGTGCCAGTTGTCCTAACTGAACCCTCCTTGATTCAGCACAAGGAAAAATGGCTAATGACCTTAACTAAACCTTCACAGGTATCATACAGGCCTTCACACTGAAAACTGCTTTGTATTGGCTGAAGGATGTTATGAAGATAAGGTATTTCATGTTTCTGGTGTGGGATTTCCTCCACCAGAGCCGTCAGATACTAGTCGGTATGTTAAGTATTTACGCTCATAACTTTTAATAATACTATTCACGATGAGACATGAATACTCTTCTTGTAACACGCATACTTCAATATCGTTTTCTGCTTTCCTTTTATGAGTTTGTGCTCCAGACATTTTTTTTCTACAGCTTCAACCAGCCATATCTCCTTCAAACAAACAAAAAGTACAGAAATAAATCATTTTTACAGACAATGAATTTAGTTGTATGATTATTATGTCAAAGTGAATGTATGAGCATTTACTGTCTTTTAAGATTAACTAATTCTGTCACTTATATTATTTTATACATGAAATGGCTCTTCTCATGTTTCATGATCACCACAATAAGGATAATTTTCATTTCATTAGTTATAGTACTTTTGTTACATATATATATACGTGTATATATTAAATAAGTAAAGTAAATCTTCACTGAAATACAAATTCAATTGAAAATTATACGTTGTAATGATGAATAAGTGAGAACAGTTTTCTCTGTAGTACATTATGTCAACAAGCCAATAAATCTTTAATTTTGACTATAATTACAGCTGTTTGGGTGTTGTGTGTTGTACTGTAATACAGTAAAAGTTGTGAAACTGGCACCTCTTTGGCCAGATGTTTGCTAGATATCATAATTTTCCAGATATTTCAGTGTTATATCTAATGTCTATCTTCGTGTACCTAGCAACTTCATGGACAGACCTAAAAACACTCATCCTTAACAATAGTTTAATTTAATGTAACTGCATCAGTTCAAGCAATACCTCTCTCTTCATAATTAAGTTAGGTAACTGCATTATTTTTTTTCTCCCCAGTTTGTGGCATTAGGCTACTGCCTGGTTTGTGTAGTGGATAGTGCTGGCCCTGGTCATTTGACCTGATTCACTGTCCTTTAATGTGTTTATTTGATTTTCAGAGCATATTTTGGGAATGTGAACACATTTGGAGGGCCTTCAAAAGTTAGTCTCAAAACTTCTGCAGAACTGTCGAGATACGAACATGAGAATGATGATTCAGTGATTGTATTTCTGGCAGATATATGGTTGGACAGTATTAAGGTTTGTAGGTTTGTAAGCAATCTGTTTTAAAACACAGAATGACTCTTACAGATGGATATGTATGTTATGCTATGGTGAGCCAACAAAGAATGGCTACTTACAGATGGATATGCATGTTATGCTGTCGTCAGCCAAAACAGAAATCTTTGTTTTGCACAAGAGAATGATATATGCACATGGTCTACGATTTATTTTGAAGAGTGCACGTCTGCATCCATGTTTCATTTGGGATGATAATATTTCACACTGAGCATGTTAATTCAAGTGGTAATACATCTGACTTCTGTTGTCTCAAGTAAAGCACAGCCTAGCCTGAAGATTGTTTAGTTCTTTTTCAGTTCGTCAGGGCACATACTGGAATTTTGCTTCCAAGAGCCAATTACTGCTTCCTGTCCAGTTCAGTACACTATACAAATTGGTATCACATCCCCTTTCATGTTGAATAACCATTGCAGTCAGTGCAGTGTCATTAATTACCAATGGACCCAATTCCATTATGGTAACCCCTTTAAGACTCCTTAGATGGAACCCTGGATACCCTTACAGATACATTTAAATGGCAGGTCTTTGTTGTCGCATTGTTTTCTTGTAAGATCTTTGGTACACATAAATAAATGAGATCTGGGCAGGAAATGGTGACAGACACAAGTAAACCTCATCTGCCTAGTTCCAAGTACATCTAAGAAATTTAATGTCTGAAGCCATTCCCAGCCATGAGACCACTACTTTCCTTGTATTGCATGACAGAAGGTACATGTTGTTGGCAACCAGAATGTGATAATGGAAAGCAAGCAGAAAGCTGTAAAGATACTGAACCAAATAAAGGAATAACTTCCTTTGGTTATTCTGCTTTTAATTTCATAATGAATGAACTAAGTTACACTATAATTGTTTTCAAACATATGTACATTTTTGTTGTCAGAATACTAAAAATGAATGTCCTTACAGGTAATGGAGAAGCTCAGAGTGCTTTTTGCAGGTTATGCAGATTATCCACCAGTTGCTTTTGTCTTTATGGGCAACTTCCTGTCATCACAAAAAGGCAGCTCACATGCAGCCATCCTCAAAACAAGGTTTAAGGCCCTGGGTGATCTCATAGCTCAGTTTTCTGAATTGACTGAGAAAAGCAAGTTTATATTTGTGCCAGGACCTTCTGACCCTGCATCTCCTAACATCTTACCAAGGTGAATGCATAAACATAATTATGAATCATATGATAGAAGAGCTGTAAAAGGACCACATACTTTGGGTTTTCAGGTTTTTGATTTCAAAATATAGAATACACCAGTTTTATGGATACAGGAGAAATAGCGACTAATTTCCTGGTAATGGCCCTGTAAGGTTTAACACAGCCTGTACCAATTTCTGCTATTTTATGCTAATCTGATTCTCTTCAGTGCAGCTAACAACCTACAGTCTGGTTCCAGCTTAATAATTTTGGTTACAGGGATTAAAATTGTTCTGTCCTTCTGTTGGACATCCGTGGCAACTTCTGCACATCACTTTATATTCATAGAGCAGCTTCGGAAATCAGTTCTCAGGCATTTTCCCCAAATGTTCTAGACATTTATTTTGGTACATCTTATTGATAACTATTCACATCTATTATTGCTAACTTGTGTGTCATTTTCAGAACATGATCTGTTACTCTGTATCCTGAGACTGCTGTGAGCA
This sequence comes from Reticulitermes speratus, assembly GCA_021186555.1. NCBI lineage: Eukaryota > Metazoa > Arthropoda > Insecta > Blattodea > Rhinotermitidae > Reticulitermes > Reticulitermes speratus. The sequence continues at coordinate 23,532,564 of JAJKFL010000006.1, forward strand.
AATGCACTTCTGCAAACTGTGTTCTTTTGTTGATGTCAAACACTGTGATCCATATGGTAGTATAGGTATGGGTGTTATTGTATAAAGACTCTGTAATGTTTTGCGTTCAGCATTTCCATAGTGAGGATTTTATTCCACATAAGTGTTCATTCTTTTTAGGTTTATATAAACATAATTTTCTGTTTCATAGTCTGTAGTGCAGTATAAGTAATAAAGTTCTCATACTTAATCTTAGGGTGTTACATCCCACTATGTTGGTCTGCTTTTCTGTATTTATTCAGGTGTGTGACTGTCACAACTAATCATGCTTTTAGATTATGAATGAAGTATTAATTACAGTACAACATTTTAAATTACTGGTATCTTTCAGCTGCCTTCACACCACTCAGTGATTTGTGTAGTTCAGGCTGGTTGCTATGTAACATCCTCCATTTCTCAATTCATTCCTCTGGGGTATGAAAAAGGTAGTGTACTGCATATGCTTAATTATGCAACATGCCATGAAAGCATATTGGGGGGATGAAGGGGTATTCTTGACTAGAGGTGACTGGTTGGCTTCATGCCCTGGCAGCTTTACCCCCAGGGAAACAGTCCCCAGCACATGCTGAATAGAAGCCGGCAGGGCCACAGAGCCAGTATGGACACTGGAGAAAATTCTCTTGCCACTGCCAGGAATCAGTTCCTCAGTTATTCAACCTGTAGCCTAGTCACTGTACCATCTGAGCTATAAAATTAATTTTATTTTGAAAATTAGTAATAAAATACATTTGTCTTCCAAATCACTATTTCATAATGGTCACTGAAACCCTCGGCAAACATATGACAGATACCCAGGCCTTGAGACCATGGACATGTAACACTACTGCTTCATATCTAACAAGTGTATATTATTAATAACACTTAAGACAGAATACATATAGAGAAGTGTTACAATAAGGAACATGACCTTATTTCAGTACAAAAAAGTATCATAATAATACAGTTAAATTTTATCCCTGTGCATGCCGTGAAGGCTTACAGGAGAAGTAGAGGTTATTGACCTTGGCACTAAGATGCAGGTGAGGGGTCAACTTCAAGCCCCAGACGCCTTTCTCGTGGGGAAAGAACCCCCCAGTATCCATTGAATAGGAGGCTGGATGGGCCTTATAGTTGGTTTGGACATTTTGGAAAAGAGAAAAATCTCTTTCCCCTGCCAGGAATCAAACCTCAGACCATCCAGTCCATAGCGAAAATAATGATAATAAGAAAAATAATTTAGCAGACCAGTTGAATAAGACACCTCTGACTGCATTCAACACAGATTCATGTTCATAAGGCAGGAAAAAGAGACATCAATATTTAAGCTCATAACAATAAACTGTAAGGAACACTTGTGACTCTGACCTCAGTAACCTGTTTTTGAGAGAAAAGGGTGTTGTCTCCTAATAAAAAAACTCATGAACAACAACAGAAACAATGGAACATAGTCCCCAAGAACAAATTGTATATGGCTTGACCTACATCACTGGCACTTCAGACATTCTGGGGAACCTAACAAAGCAACCTGGAATTTACCTGCATGTGCCACTTCCATTCAGGATGACAGTGACTCCAAACAAGAGCCAGAAAGAAATACCCAGTGATGTCCAATTCCTGGAACATCACTTCCTGCACACTCATTACAATAAGAGCGGGGAAAGGGATCCTGTAATAACACTACTGAATCTGTCAGTACACACGCATGAGCCAAACTCATTAATCACCAGTTTCATTCCCCACACTCACAACTGAGTTGTCAGCAATTTGATTGTCTCACACCTTCATAGGTCTATAAAGAACAGGATGCCTGATATACAGAACCTGAACTATCTTTGAATGCTTATATGCAAATCCATTAACATACAGCATCTGTAACATTTTCTTCACAGGATGCCATTACCAAAAGTAATCACAGAAGAGTTCCAACGAAAAATCCCATCATCCATCTTTACATCAAATCCTTGCCGTATTCAGTACTGCACACAAGAGATTGTAATCATAAGGGAAGATCTGGTTACAAAGATGTGTCGTAACACAATTCACTTCCCCACTTCAGGAGAAATTCCAGAACATGTAAGTTAAAATATTCACATGATATGTTCATGGTGTCATTCCAAATACACCACATTTTTATGTTATGAACCCTGGTGTATATGTTCTACAAAACCTTGGATTTGGAAGATTCATGGTTTATTAATTCTGTGTTGTGCAACATAGAGAATGGATGTGATGTGGCAGAAAGCAGTTATTACCCAATTTAAAGTATTATCCCAGCATTTACCCGGAATGAGTGAGGAATGACAATGAGTGATATATCAGTACAAGTGATTTGATCACTTACTGCAAAGTAATCATCACCTACAGTCAGTTGATACTAGAATCAGTATTGATTCAAGCTACTGATTATTAGACTAACTGGATAGGTGCTGTAGTAATATGACTTACTGAAAATGTTGACCGTCACGTAGCAGTGATGGTGACTGCAATTGCTGTTTACTGTGTGCTGGTTACTGGCCACAGTGGTTGGTAATGTATTAGGTCATGCAGCACACTTATCACAAGTGTCTGCCCTAACTGGCATAATGATCAGTAATTAAATGAAAGGCACCCACAGCTTCCTTCATTTCTTCTTTGTCTGCCTTAATTTGGTATGACTGAATTTTCCAAGAATGTTGATCACTTTTCTGCTTCTCTTCTTCTCATTCAGCCTATAGGTCCTAGTTTTCTCCACACAGTATGAACACTTGTCAGTACACTTCCATACCTGCTGCCTGCACATTAAACAAATTGTATAATTTTAATAACCTAAATTTATTGTAATGCTGATTATAGCTTCTTTTTAAAGTTTGTGATTAAGTGAACATGATTCAGTTCTAAGATGTCTGAAATCTAACATGTTATAAAAGTTTTTACTAATATCAAGTAATAAATAGTTAATTCCAAAGAAATATATAAATACAGTGAAACCTCTATCCATCGTTCCCGTTACCGTCGTTCGCCCGCATGTATCGTCTGCCTTATTTGGTCCCGAAATTAGCCCCATATAAATAACACTATTTTTTCCCGCCTCCATTGTTCCTCGAACTGTCGTTTTCCCGCACCAATAGTTGAAAAATCACGGTCCTGACGCAACATTTTCCCGCACTGATAGTTTTTTTTTTAATTTGAAGCGATGGTTTAGCGAGGTTTTAAGGACCGGCATGGCCTAGTATACAAGAAGTTAGTCGGAGAAAGTGCGGCAGTGGACAGCGAAAGCACGGAAGCGTGGCTGGAAAGACTGCCATCTTTGTTGGAGGGCTACGAACAACGTGATATTTACAACGCGGATGAGACGGGGCTCTTCTACAACGTGCTTCCTGATAGAACCTTGGCTCTCAAAGGAGAGTCTTGTCATGGAGGGAAAAACTGTAAAGACAGACTTACTGTTTTACTTTGTGTTAACAGTGATGGAACTGACAAACAAGTGCCGATTGTTATCGGAAATTCTCCGAAACCGATGTTTCAAGAATGTAAAAAAATAACCCACCAAGTACCACGCGCACAATAAAGCGTGGATGACCACAGACATTTTTTCTTCATTTCTGCGTTCATTAGACGCAAGTATGGGTGCACAAAACAGGAACATTCTCCTCTTTGTGGACAATTGTGCCGCACATCCAAAGGATACATCGTTTCTAAGAAATGTAAAAGTCATATGGTACCCGGCAAATTGTACAAGTGTGCTCCAGCCCCTTGATTTAGGGGTAATAAAGTGTTATAAGCAGCTTTATAGAATACGCCTCGTGCAAACAGCTGTTTGCTTAATGGATACAGACAAAGATACGAAAAAGAAGATAAACGTGTTGGAAGCTTTGCACTACACTGTGGCAGCCTTGCAAGAAGTAACCCAGCAGACAATCGAAAATTGTTTTCGGAAAGCTGGTTACGTGCAGGGACAATCTTCAGGCGATAGTGACGTCGTATTGACCAACGATGACGACGATTTCCGCCAAGACTGGGAAAAGTTCAATGGCATGAACAAAGATAAATTCGAGGACTACGTCTCTGTGGACAGTCACGTGGCAACCTGTGGTGTAGAAACAGTGCAGGAGCTGTGAGTGAGCCTCGTGGCGTCCGGGAGTGTGAAGCGGGAAGAAGAAGAAGAAGAAGCTGGCGAACCCGAAGTTGTGCCGAGCTTTGCTGAGACGCATGAAGCGCTGATGAAAGTAAGATCTTTCTTTTATGCGCACAGCACGAGTGACAGTGATCGTGAAAGTGTTCTAGGCCTTGAAAAATCGTACTTTGAATTGAGGAGGAGTAAAGTTTGCTCAAAACAAACGTCAATGAAAGATTTTCTCAGTAAGAAGTAATAATTATCATTAAATTGTTCTTATCTATAATTTTTAATGGTTTCCCGTTACTATCATTTCCCGTATGTATCGTTCAAATTTTCCGGTCCCCTGAAAAACGATGGATAGAGGTTTCACTGTAAATACATTGACTAAGTCATCATCCCACATGAGAAGCAGGAAAAATGTTTTTGCTTTGAGTTAATGAAGTAATCTTTCATGTCCCTCCTCTCCCTAGCTTGTGGGCCCACAGAAGTAGCTGGTAACCTAATGATCATGACTTAAAATTGCAGTTACCAATGAACAACATTCACTGTAAATGGAGTGATTAAAAATCACTGGATCACTTATCTGTGTGAAGAATACTTAAGTAATCAGTATGTGGGGTGAAAATTGGACCTAAGACTTCCCCAAAACAAAGCAGCATATTTGGGAATCATTTAGATATCAAGTCATAAGAAGCAAGTGTTTCCACAGTGCTGCAGCAGCATACTGTAACTGAACAAAGAATAATAGGTGCATGTGTATATATATATATATATATATATATATATATATATATTGAACATTACAGATAATCAAGAAATAATATTTTTAACAGACTGCTCAAGGACATATAAGTCTGGATAAACATGGTATACATGCCTTAATTCTACCTAAATAACACAAGCAGTCAAATTGCTCGATAACTTTCATGTATAAAGCTTAATTACTATGATTATTACTTCCAGTTTGCGAAGACAATCTTATGCCAAGCTCACCTGGCACCATTACCACTGTCTGTTTGCCCAGTATATTGGTCATTTGACAGGGCACTGCATCTCTATCCTCTACCTGACCTTGTAGTCACAGCAGACCAAAGCAAAGCATTCATGACCACTTACATGGGTTGCCAAGTCATGAATCCAGTAAGTACCTTGCAGACACTGTTTTGTGTATTAATTCTACAACGCACTGCAACTTTCAAACACATGAAGTAAAGCAAAATCCAAGTGTTGATACACTGAATTATGGACACCATTCACCAGGTGCAACATAATTTACACTACTGATAGTCGAGAAATATAAATGTCTGAAGAATACAGTCTCCTGGGATGTGCTGCCATGTAGTTTTGTAGAAGTTTTAACAATATTTCACAGGAAGCCCACTGCCTCCATCTTCAGGGTGAAAGATGACTACATGGTGTCCCATCCCAGATGACAATATTCTTCACATATTGCCAGGTGGTTATACTGTTCTGTGACATGAGGCTTACAATATGAGGACTGCATGGTGTCACATCACAGATGGCAATATTCTTCACATATTGCCAGTTGGTTATACTGCTCTGTGACATGCTGTTTATATAATTATTTATAAGGGACCATTATTTCTATACCTTTTGCTGTTGTCTAATGGCACACTAATGACAACAAACTGTGACTGCATTACTTTCCGATTACAGTGTTGTTATATCATGGACACAGGGAACATTAAACTCTCTTCCAGTAACACACGTTTAAATGATCTGGTCACACCAATGGCTGAACCCAAAATGACTAATGTCACAATACAGTACGTACCAGAAATACAGTCCCAACTCTGCCCAACCTCCTTTTAATTGCTTACTCTATCAAACACAACCTGCCTGGCCTTTCACTCCTGGGTGGCACTCAGCCTCTGAAACACATCACCTCAAAGAAATCTGGAAAGATTTCTGCCTGTGACATCCTCTGCTTTCATTTTAAATATTAATGGATGGGTGAGACAAGAAAAGGATAACAGCCTAGTTCACATGCGTTTGCATTTAGAAAAATGTAAATGTAGAACAAATGAAAAATTGTGCATGGATGCATACACAATATGCAAACCACATGACTGTGTATATATATATACATAGAATAATTTCACCTACATTTTTATTAAGTAAACTATACTGAAATTGCTTACTCATTATGATAGTCTTATGAATACATATTCCTGCTGACCAACTTTGTGTTGCTGCATAATGAGTACCTTGTGAATGAAGTGGCTACAAAGCAACAGCCAATATAAATCACTAGATCAAAACTCCTGGTCAATTAACACGTCTTTAATCTGTACTCCCCGTTGCTGGACTTGACCAAATCATATGATGCATTTGTGCATACTAGCCACGTCTAACATAATTATGCCAGTATTTTCTATAATGAATTTGTAAGCACTTAAAGAGAAACAATTTGATGACATTAAATAATGTTAAACTGAAGACTATGTCACAAGGCACCAAAGATGTTTTAACCCAGTATTTTTCTGTTACAGGGTTCCTTCCCAAAGAATGAATTTTGTTTTAAAATTTATATCCCTGCTGCTCGAAGAATAGAAGATAGCCAAATTCCAAACGACTAACTCAACTCACCCTTTGTGTCTATTATTATACCATTGCAGTGATTATAAAGTCTTAAGTACAGTAATTCGTTTTCAAGACATTAATACTGTACGATCTGTTTCGCCTGCATCAGGCAGTTCAAAAAGGCAATGCAACAAGCATAAAACAGTGTGCAAGGTGGTCCAGCTTATTGTATTTTCTGGACTTTAAGATGCTAAAATTTTAGAAGGAAACTTAAAAAAAAATTCCTGCTGTACCTTCAAATTGTTAGTTTCATGCAGATTGTAGGTAGCATTTTCCAGGAAAAAAGTGTGTTCTATATTCTGAAATGGCATTTATTTTTGTAAGTCACATAAAGCAGTTCACCGTAATTTCTGTACAGCTTCTGGAAAAGAGAAGGAATTTTATGTTCTTCAGTATCTATTGACTGAATAAAATAATTTCTTAAAACTAAGTATAAATCATCATTACATTGTAATATGAACTATTCAGATAAATATGGTGCTTACAGCTTCTGAATTTTATCTTTGGGTTGATAAATCCTTTTGCTGCACAATGCATTCAAATGATAAGTGAAAACAATGTCTCTTCTGTTTAATGTTTACTGTATAACATGCCTCCCATAACATGGAACCTACATGCATGCCACATAATGTTGTGGGTAGCATACTAAACAGGATGCTTTTGAAATAGTGAAAGTACAAGATTTTGGGGTGTTGCAGCAATGTGGATGAGGCACCCATTCTTCTGGGACATCCCAGAAGAATGGATGCCTCATAGTGTGGCTTCTTTCCCACTGAAAGAGAATGATGATGTTATTAGGAAACTTCTGCATACCGGTATTAAAAAATGTGTGGAGTTTTGATGGATATGAAAAATGTACACAGCTGGCTGTGTGATTTCAAGGGAGATTTCAAGGGAGGATGAGAAACACGTGAAAAGGAGACATGTCTACCAAGACTGCAAAGCAGTTTTTGTGAGAGCAGTAGTGCTCAGATGAGATGACAGTATGGAGAAAAGGTGAATGAGACTGGAAAACCCAATGACACTGATCAATATGCTTCTGGGATCTGTGCATACAGTCTTACACAGTGACCTCAAAATGAGTAAGTTGCAGCCACATAGTCATCATGACTAGAATGATACTCATTTCATCATGTGTGAAGCAATGTTTACACAGTGAATTATAACTTTCTGTGCTGGTGGTACTATGTTTATGCACATCATTTCTATGGCACTTCAAGTAGCTGCAGTTTTGCAACAGCAGTATCCATACCTCACAAATCAGCATGTTAATGTTTACCATAATGCCCTTCCCCATCATTCTGCAAAGATGCATTTTTCAGTCAACAGTGAGCTTACCCCACATCTTTTGTCACTGCACCTCACAGCAAGTAACTTGTTTTTTGTTTCTGATACTGGAAGAGATTGTGGCAGGATATTTTCAACCTGATTAGCAGCATCTAGTGCCATATTTACCAGTAAACTGAACACACCTGTAGAGAACAGTCAGGTGCATACAGCACAGCATGGTAAGAAAGATGGAAATAATTCATGGAACTCGTAGGGGATTAAGTTTAAAAACACTGTTTCATTCCTGTATCATGTGTTAGTACTGAATTATACTTTACAGTCTGAACATCCTACATACATGAGATGTTAACCAATAAGGAGTGGTGCCAATATCCTTATATCATTAATCTTAATAATTATGTATGATAATTTTTGGAGTTAATGAGATATCTTACCTGAAGTGTGCACACCACCACTGCCCTGCTGGAAATCTGGCATTGGGAATGTGTTTCCCACCCACCATACTGCCCCAGCTTGATGTCCTTGGGCATCCACATGTTTGGTGAATTTAAAAATATCTTCAAGGTCAGTGATTTCCATCTGATAACACTGTCAAAGTGCAGGTCCAGAAGTTGAGAGCAGGATATCTCCTATGCCAGGGCTTGGAAAATCACATTTATTGTATGACAAATGCCTGAACTAGTTTGGTGACTATGTGGAAAAATAAAGGACTTGTGACCAAACATAAAAATGTGTTTTATGCTTTACTTGCCTCCACTTACCTCTGTTCACCACCATCCCCCCCTCCCCCCAAGAAAAGGGGGGGGATAGAGGAAAACTCAGTTTCTGACTGCCCCTCCTCTATGTGTATACACCCGTTACAGTGTATATCCCATGTAGTCTTCTTATCTTGCAGTGGAGGATGGTGGCAATTCAGAGCAACAACAGGCATGGGGAAAGGTTTGAGGGTTACATATTGTTCCAACATATTCATTAAATGCTCAGCCAACCTCATTCCTCACTTAGGAATGTGCCTAGTTTTGTCATGTCAGGTCTAGTGTTTTGAACTTTCATCACTTTGAAAAGGGGACTTTAAATCCCCAGTACTACAGGCCTGGCAGCCAGATTTATGATTTGGAAGTAACGGAATTAGTACTGAAAAATGCATTTCTCAGCTAGCTGAACCGTGCACGTATGGTCCAAAGAAGAAAAACCTAGTCAGGTAACATGGAAAAGTATCACTTGAGAAGTCCAAAGAAACATTTTTGTTTACAGGACATATTTCTATTAACCCTTTAGTGCCAAAACTTAATCATGGTCGACACAGTGTGCTGCTGAGAAAACCAAACGTCCACTAAAGTGGTTGGCCAAGAACATGCAAAGTAATGGGCAAACACTTAAATCCCAGGTCATTTGCAGAGTACAATGGGCACTTAATTCCAGCTCCAAAGGGTTGAATTTATTTTGTAGCTTTTATAACATATGCAATATCTAATAAGGTTCTGCTACTTGTATGTTTTGTTTCATGTGAAACAATTGGTGATTTTTAACATTTCTGGTAATTTATTTGTTGTTTGGGAACATAACCCCCAATTATAACAATGAGCTATGGGAAATAGCAACTCAGTCTATGAACTCTCTCCATAAATGTATCTACTCAGCAGAGCAAGGCCTGGCCGTGTGCGTTAATCACACGTCCCAAATATAATGGAGATGGTAACATATGAAAATAACCGTATAAATTTCAGAAAGGAAAAAGAGAAATAAATCTGTATTTATTAGAATGTACATATGGAACTTGGTTCTGAATATTCAGATAGACTTACTGAGCCTGTTTTCTGAATACACCTTACAATTAGTGTAATATGAATTCACATTAAACATTTACAATAGGCTGGAAACTACTTGTACATGGATCCAACATTATGGAAATATGAACAATAATATTAGCACCACTATATTCCGTAACAAGCCAACACTGGTGCTGGACTGTTACATGATACACAGCAAGAAAGTAGTGTTCAAATAAAATTAGTTGTAAGCACTGTATGTAGACACTGGCACTAAGACTTAACATGGTTATCTGCAATGATTCTTCTAGGGTTATTTCAAATCTTGGTGGTAGTGAATTAATTACCTTCAACCCATGAAAAGAGCTGAAGGGAAACTAATGAATTGTGCATCACAAAGTATTTTTTAGAAAGCATACAGACAGGATGCAACAAAATACATATATTCCTTAATGTGACTCTGTAATTCAGAAATCCTCCTAAAATAAAAAGATTAAAATCAGTTTGTGAGGAAAACCAAAATTAATGGGACTGATTACACAGTATTTTATAGTAAAATAAAAGATGTCTGCCTTTCTGTCACTAATACTTGTCAATTACTGCAAAGCATGCCCAAGAATATAAACTTAGGAAAAATTAAGCTGTACAATTTGTAAGGTCATTTAATACAAAAATGCTATGAAAGCTCATCAATTGTCATTACACTGCTTAGTTTCTGAAATTCTCCCTCCCTTTCATGCAGCAAATTCTGTCATTCTGCCATGACATAAAAATCTGAAGCCATTTGTCTATACCAACCAGTCTGTCTTGGTGTTGAGCCCTTCTTGTAGGCTTATGACCAGCTAACAGTCTCGTTTTAACAGCACACAAGTGATGAAGTTTAACAACCAATGGGACAGCTGATTTCCAGTCGTGATCAAACAAATCGTATGGGTGTCTGTAACGTTAACTGACAATGAAGGGGCTAATACTAACGAAAGTAACAGTAAAAAAGAACATGTTCATGGGCAAAAACACAAATGGAAGAAGAAAGGCAAAAGAATAGAACAAATCTAAATAAACAGTTGGTAGGAATGTGCTGGTCATACAGGGAAGTGCCAAAATGGCAGCAAACAGCCATCAACTGCCTGAAGAAGTATTTTGAAAACATTAGTGAAGGGGACTGGACAATTCTTGGAGTCAGTTTCAGTTCGTAGATGCATATATTAGTGGATGTGTTAGTGTTTGTACTGCAAGAAGATGATATTAAGTTCACAAGTGAATATTTTATTAGTTCATTAATCACACCCAACTAATAAAATATACACTTGTGATTAATACACCAATGGGGATGTTCTACATTGAGATATTTAGTTCCATGTCTGGTATTAGGTAATGCTCAGTTGAATCACACTATAACAGTGAAGCATTCTGAAGGCATCCCAAAATCTGAAAGTCATGGAAAACATTCTAACCCACCTACTAAGTAAATGAAATTCAAATAAATACTTTTATGGAACACATAACATTATTTCAAGAATTATGAACTATGTGGGAACACAGTGAAAAAATGTCAGTGACTACAGACATATAAGAATCTTTAAAAGAAAGTTTTATTCGTTACTTTCAAAACCTGCAACTGAATCTTACAAAGTATGTGACTCCCTTGAAACTGAAGTTTAGTGAGCCAAATGACAAGATAAATGCTCATAAAAATGGGATGACTGTGGGAAACAAAAACTTCAATAACATCAGAAAATCAAAAGAAAACGGCAATATTAACGTTAATATTCTTAACATGGAACAAGCTTTCCCAACTCCATTTCTTTACGCAGCTGAAGTATTTTGTAAATGTTAGCTGAGGTCATTAACTCCTATGTCCATGACTGTGCTTCTGATGAGGTGATGGCAGGTTACTGTACAGATGAAATCATCACCCCTGGTTAATTTACTTCAGACAGATTCCACAGCACTGACACATTTGTGAAAGTCACATGAATTAGCTATTTTGATCATAATAAAAAGGTGTACTGTAGTCTGGTTACAGCTGTTGCACAAAAAATGTGGTATGCCACTAAAGACACAAATACCCAGAATACTGACCACAACAAAAAAAACCCTGTACCTGGTCATATCTACCTTCCCTGTCACAAAAACATATACACAAGTATGTGTATACATATGTGTATGTATACATATATACATACACACACACACATTCCGAATGGACTGATAATATCAGGCACACCAGAACTTCAATAAACCATACAACAGAAACCACACACTTTCCAGCAACTTACATGTTCAAAAGTGACTAAAGAACATTTCCAGAAATATTCTGTCATTCATACTCTTAGTGAGACTTGTATTCCAATATGCATGGTCAAAGACACATGTGATGTGAGGAAATAAATTTAGATTTACAGGCTGCTGACCTTCCAGAGAAATACCCATCTCAGAAGACCTTGAAAGAAATGAAGCTATAGGAAATACAGACTTGCCAAGTGTGTTCACTGTTTTCCAGCGCAAAAGAATGGGAACACAGAATGTGGCAATCAGAGTTTTTAATTAATTTAATGACATCACAGGTGAAAATAATTCAGTGGTGTGCTGGGAATTTTAAAAGGACGGATATAATTCAAAGAGCTCTGGCATGCAAGTGAAATAAAATAATGAAAGACTAAGATGATGTACCAAATGACGGATTGTATTAAAAGTACAGAAGTATGGACTCAGTTAAAGACGAAAAATGTTAAAATGAAAGATATACTGAGAGGTTTCTTACGCAATGACACAACCTTATTTGAAAATGGGTATCACGAGAGGCATCTAGTCTAATGGAAGAAACTGTTAACAGACTTAATGACAGTTTCTTTTTCTTTTTTTTCTTTTTAAAAGCATGTTACAAGGATTATCATAAATACATAATGCACTGAAATTATGCTCATCCATGTGTTTTGACTTTCGTGCACATTTCAAATAAACACCTGCGTCCATTGACACTTTGCGTGTTGATCTTATAGTGATGCTGGAAATTCAGCTACTTTGTTCAAACTAAATTTCAAACCTGTTACTTCCCATCCCCATCACAACATATTTAATGAGCAGCTCAGCCTGCACAACCTGTAACCGTACGACTAGTTATTAATTTTCACAGATATTAATATTTTTAATGTAAACACATTTTTGACTAAACAAACAATCACTCACAACTGTATCATAAAGAAAAAAAAAACACACTGGCAATTGTGATTCACTGAGGATGGACAAGGCCCCACTGAAACAGCACCAGCCTGAGCAAAAATGACTGCCTTACAACTTTTGTCCAATCAACAGTCATACATAAACTTAGAAGCTGTAAATATTCAATAACAATAAACAAGTACAGGATGTACCATAATTTACATTAATACATACAAATACACACTTATATACAGTAGAGGAGGTCCTCACGAAGGTCAGTCTGCTTTCTGCTTCATTTCACCTGAAACAAAGAAACTCTCAAATTGTAAAATGTACACTTACAATGTTTGCTTATTTGTAATACATTTTAGTTTTCCATGGCCACCTTACTTTTTTTTGTAAACAGTTCAGTTACTGAATCTCAGACAGTAGTGAACAATTTTGCACATAGTCAAATTACACTGCTTGTATATTTCAAAGCTATGAAGGGGGGGGGGGGGGGGACAACTTTATTTCAAAAGAAATTTTTATCCACCATGAACGAAAGGGACATACATGATAAATATTTTCATTCCCACCTGTTCACTGTGTCAGACATGAAAATCTGACTGTTTATGAGTACCATCTGCTTGAAACATGAACATTTATTTGGAAGTGACAACAGTACACAACTTTACATGGCACTTCAATATGCAAAAGCACAATCAGACTTGAACAGTACAAGTCCATGCAGTCTGTAGTCACAATTACTAATCATGCACACTTACAATTCAAGTTTTAGGACTGATACTAACAACTGGCACCCTGAAACTTATTCATTATGCAGTATACACATGTTTTTTAAATGTGTGGCACCAATGTACGGCATGTTTCATGCAAGAAAAATAAAGGAACAAGTCTATGTAAACATGGATGCTTGGAGGCTATGTTTTTGAGCTGCGGGCCATTTGGAAAGAGAAGTGCCAAGTGACTGCAGTACTGCAAGGCTTCCTACATAAGACCCTCCGCCCTCATGCTCAAGCACGATGTCGCTCAGCATGTATTTTTATGCAACAGTATTTATGTGCCAGTCCAACTCCTGTTCTGCATTACATATGGTCAGTGAATACATATTTGTGGAGATAGCTTATATGCACATCATATTTGGCCATGCATACTGCAATGAAGGTGTTTGTACCAGGGTGCATTTCCTGGTAACCAAATTCCAGACATAAAAACATCTTATAGCACTGATCAGCACCTTCGGGAATGACCGACATTTGCATGTGAATGTGGCACAGGCAATTTTGAAAAACTGAAGCAACGCGTGAAAGGTCGCCCTATCCACAGCAATGAGGAAGTGCAAACGGCACTTCGTGAATGGCTGCAAATGCACAAGGCTCATTTCTACCATGACAGAATTTTTAAACTCTTGCCAAGATGGAATAAACGAATCAGTGTGCCAGGGGATTACGTTGAAAAAATAATCATACTTCTGTGTAATTAATGCATTACACTAATGATGTAATGACTTAATATTTAATTTTTATGGCCTAGGGAACCTTACTTCTTTGACATCTTTCATGGTGATTTTTGTTGCAGTCACCATACATTGCTTACCATTTTTCTGATTGAACATTTTGATGCTCAAGCAATTTTCAACTGCATTATTTCTCACTTTTCTTTATATTTTTCCATACTGCACCTTTCAGAACAGCCATTCTTAATCTGCTAATGCTTCCATGAACTGTAATTATTATTAACTAATAATGACAAAAATTATATAAATGAAAAACAAACTGTAAAGTATATGGTAATATCAACAACATGACTTATGCACATACAACTCTGTAAGGTGTATGTATGGTGTGAGAAACTGATCTGTACCAATGTGTTACTACACAAAGCAGGTTCAGAGGCATTAATGAACATAAGGAGACAGGGGCCACCTGGTACTTACATTCTTGCTTGTGTCGCCTGCAAGCTTCTTCTCTCTCCATAGCATCGAAGTACCACAAGGTAATGGCATACCTGAAAACAAAACAGATTACAGTTAAAAGTAAATCTGAAAGGTAGGAACAACTTGGCGACAAAACATCACTGGTACCTCATGACATCCACACACAGCTCCGCTGACAATAAATATGATTTCACATAAGAAAATTCTTCATGTACTAATATTACAATGATGGCAGGAGAATCAGATAGTGAAATTTTCACTATACTGAGAGATCTATCAGTCTTTATACAATGAACAGCATGAACTATTGTGTCTCATTTTATAAATCATACAGCCTTTCCTTAATACCTGACTAAAACCACACTCACACTAGAACCAGAAGGTTCAACCCCACTAAATGGTCCACTAACAAATCAATTTTCAGCCCATTCTGTCTATGTTGTGACCAAGAAAGAGACTTTCTGGCTGTCACTCATTCTTCTGTCACCACAATCCTTACATTTTCCTTTAAAGTATTAGGATCATTTGGTTTGCTGGCAGTACTGTTGTTAGTTTTGTTATGAGCATTTTTATCATCATGTTTGTTGGCTTGCTGTATCCACTGTGAGGTAGAAAGACTACTACTTATCCCTAGAACTGTATCACAAGCCTCTGGAACTGCATTATTTTATAATGAGCTCACCATAAAAATTTAGTTTTGGTTTAGTAAATAAGTTCATACATGTCACAGAACCATATTACATTCAACTAAGCACTGCATGCAAGGTAAAAAAAAAAAAGTGGTACAGTTATGTTTATCAGAATCTTTTATGTTATACAGCAAAACAGCTTCACTTCTACCTTAAATATTACAAATGCCAGCTGAAGAGTGTGAAATACACACCTTGTCTGATGTGCTGGTTGGACTTCATGTGGATTCCTTCTATCAGACCAAAAGAATAGAATGCGATCAAACAGTGGCTCAATGTCTGCCACCTTGTCACTCCAGCCTTCTGGGAATATTCGTAACAAACCACCATGCTCCTGTAACATGACGCCCCATACATCAGGCACACACTGGTAAGAATTTCAAGTCATCTCTGAGCATACTAATTTATTGCAAGAACAAACATGTTTGCTGTATAGGTTATTTAATGGTACTACATCAACTGCAAATTTACAGTTCCCCCCCCCCCCCATATAGTAACACAATACAATGATTTGTATTATGTAGGACAGCCAACAGTGGCCTGTTTCAAGATGCAATCCCGGCAGCTGCCTGAAGGAGCAAGGGAAACATGAAAAACCTTGGAAATGGTATTTCTATATACATGCACAGTGTTTAAAAATAACTGTACATGCAATGTAAAAAGAATGAAATATTAATTCATTCAAACAAGTAAAATGTTAAGTGTGCTGCTAAGGTATTTGTGTTTTTATTTTTAACACAGGATAATGGATGAAGCATATAAAGCATGACACTAAATGTCATAAACCATGAGAGCTGCGCTTTTCTGGGATCTTACGCAGCGTAGAGTGATAATTCCGTACCGACGTTTCGGGACAACGTATCGGTTCCATCTTCAAGGGCCTTGGACTGCTTGAACTTGAAGATGGGACCCATAGGTTGTCCCGAAACGTCGGTACGGAATTACCATTCTACGCTGCGTAAGATCCCCGAAGTGCGCTGATCTCATTTACATAGCGGCGGACGCCTGAAATCATGCGTGATAAACCATCATCTGAAGCCTACAAAATTGTACCATATGAAAGCAGTGTTACAGAAACTATGTATGATTCTGAATTTCCAGACAAGTCTGTGCTAATGAGATCTGCGCTCTTCTGGGATATTACGCGGCGTCGTATGGTAATTGTTTACCGGCGTTTCGGGGCAACGTATCGGTCGGGACTCTTGACCCTTGAAGATGGGACAGGTACGTTGTACCGAAACGTCGGTAAACAATCACCACACGACGCCACGTATATCCCAGAAGAGTGCAGATCTTATCAACATCGCGGCGGACGCCTAAAATCAAAGTATGCGCTAACCCATTTCTTTAGACATCCAGCAAATCGTGAAACCTTTCCTTACCTTCACATTCCAGTCTTTGTTAAGATAGTATATTGCTGTGATACAACGACCATCTCTATTTGGGTTATCCACATGCTTCACATAATGGGAGCCTGAACCGGGGTAGCATGCCACCATTGCCTGCAAGAAAATAAATTCTGATTTCAGTCATGATACAAATCTTTGCATATGGGTATGGAATATCCCCAACATGTGGCCATTGGTCCTATAACAATTTTCTGCACCGCCACAACAAAGACGACGACGAAAAAAAAAACAAAAACAACAAACATGTCTATCAAGCGACAAAATTAGAGAAATGAGTTCCATTTGCTGGCTAAAATTCAAAGTCTCTGAACACTGCCAATTGACACTGTGATGTGCAGGTAGAATTATTTTTCTCCATTTCTATAACACAAGCTGAAGAATAGAAATTTTCAATGACAACTGGCAAATCTCTCCAACATAACATGCGAGAAATACCATACCAAGATGCAAATATTTGTGACATAAATGAAGAATGATAGAACATTTTGAACTTTACTTGCCGGGTAGGTAATTAATACGCACATATTGTTTGGCACCACAGTAAACACAAGGGAAGGGCCATACTACTGTCCCCTACTGCAAAGGTATATTCTGACATGGGCCAGAAGTTATCTAGCCTGACAGCATTGAAGTCTCTGGCTAATAAAAATAATGGTGAGGTCGCACAGACATTCTGTTCAACAAAAAGTTCCGTTTCTTGCCACGTAATTATTCGCTTTGTCTCAAATGTACGAATGTCCCTGCGCTTTAAGTTTCAAGTCATGAACCTCTATACGGACATGAAGGTAAATCCAATTTTAACTTTATCACTAGATCATAATTAGCTTCATGCAAATCGGTAATGCCACAGCCTGACGTCGGAGGTAGTTGGTTCCCCTCTCATTACGGCGATTGTAAATATTTGTGCCATCCGAGTGTGGCCCACTGGCCGCTTGCTCAGTTTTCTATACAGAGTTAAAATCTGCAGAGAAGAAGCCTTGATGTTGCGCCTTACATGTCACTGATGCAGTACGCCGGTATTGTTCGCATCTACTTCTTGGAAGTTGCGTAACACACGAAAAGAAGAAATTTTGGAAATGTGTCATGAACAGTGAGATCCCTCAGTGTTTAATTGTACATCCTATCTACAACGGCCACCTTCATACATTCAAAGCGTACGTGACTAAGCTAACATGTGTGTCTGGCAATGCATTATGCTACTGAATTTGTCGTGAAACAAGTACAGATTAGCAACTTATCGCTCTGTTATCTGTTCAAAGTTGTCACTTCATGCTGAAAGCTGTCTTGGCCTACCCTTTCTAACTCAAGGCGGCTATTTCAATAAACGAAAGTGTACCATCGAACAACAATTTTCCGCTCGTCATCACAGTTACAAAGTCAAACGCCTTAATGAACCGCAAAACCATTTTTGTGAACCATGTCACATCTGATGCATTAGTAAATATGAAAGAGTCGGGATGCTGTGCATTAGATACTGAGACAAGCTGCCTTCGGATTTGTGTTCAGAACTGAACACGATTCGTAAATTTGCTCATGTGCTTACGAATCATGTCACTGAGTTGAATGGGGATTGGCGGTAACAATTTTCATATTCAGATCTCGGCACCAGGTGAAGCTGAGTGGTCAACTTTACGCTTCGGCCGCTTTACTCCTTTTGAATGAGCTGGGTGAGCCCCAGGACCGATGACATCACGCAAGTGCTGCTGGTACTGCCTTAGTAACCACTGCTGTTGCAGAAGTGTCGTTAAAAACACGAAGAATCCTACAATGATCACAACACGAAAAGAGCTATAAAAGGAATGCATAAAATTATCCGTATCAGTAGGTTTAGGTTACGCGGCCCAACGTCTGAAAGAAAGACTTTTAAAATATACGGAACAGTGAACAGACAGAATGCCAGAATGAAAAGGGACTGTCAAAAATACAATGAGCTAGCATTTAAGAAAAATTATATATCGGTATAGGTCACAAATGTACTGAGGCCAGAACAGGCTTGCAAATTATGCAGAGGAAAAAAGAGATGTGAGCGGCTGTTTGAAGGAGTGAGTAGTCTTGCCTGTTAGTTTGATTTATCTTGCATGCAAATGTTTAAATATCCGTCATATAGATATTTGCATACGAATGTCTTTCAAGTCGAAAGAATGGGTAGGTGTCCACAAACGCGGATAAATATCGACAAACAGGAAAAATACCATACAGTGTTTACACATGCTTTGACCAATACTTTTGAACAGTGTTGTGCCACCACATGACGCTACATTAAAAACATTTATCGCCACGTAAATTCGTTCGTTTATTAATCAGTTAGTTTAACGTTTGAATTATCGTAGGATAGTTGTGGGTGGGATCGGGCGTGATGTAAGATACGAAAACGAAATTCATGGTGATAATAAGGGAACAATTCTGTTAACACTTATTATTATGGAAACTGTCCCGGATATTTACCAACACGCTGACGACACACATATACAAAACAATAAATTTACCAACCGTTTTCCGTTGGGGTGAAATGTGGTCTCTTGTTTTAATGTAAGTAAAAGTACACTGGCTCAGTGCCAAATTAAACGAAAAGCCATGAAGACGTTTGGGAAAGTTAAGCTATGATGCCAAACATTTTAACCTCAGCAATGGATAGGAGTGGTCAGCTTCATGTCCCGGCCTCTTTACCACCAGAAAAAGAGCCTTCTTACTATTTCGATTACGTACGAAAATCAACTACAAGTGTCTGAACGCAAAATGCTCATGGAGTCCACGGACTTAAAGCGGAGCAATTTATGACACTATATAACTTATTGCTGTCACATTCTAGGCTATTGCCAGGAGGTACTACAATGAACGGAGTATGTACTAGGATGGGGAGCAACAAAGAACGGATACATAATTGTGAGAGTAAGAATCTCCTGGTAGGCGTCCACTCGGATCATCACATCACGTGAGGATAACAGTATGACGGATCTTGGGGAGGTGTGCATGGTGTCCAACTCTGGAGTTCGCGGCAGTGAGCCTACGGGTTCTGTTACTACATATAATGCCACACGTAGGCGCGCGCTAACACAGTTTTCTGGGCCGCGCTGATCTGCGACCACACCGTCCAGGGATTAGAAGTGCCTTCCTCGAATTACACCTATCTGCTTAGCCCACACATATGACAGGTGCAAATGAACGTAGTTGCTGTAAGGCACGTAAGCCATTATTTATGACGGTTCAACAACACACAGTTTGTTCTGTACATAATGGATTCTGAGTCAACACCAGATAGGTGGCTAATTCAGTCTCCGTGAATGGATTGGCTGATGCTAACACATTCGTCATCACTGTATAGCTTGTGCCTAATTAATCTGCAGGGTCAGACAAACGTAAAACCCGTCGTCACGTACACGTAGACAGATCATTTCCATAAGTTCAACAGAGGGTATAAATCTAAGAACCTCGCAAGTTCAATTTACTGTCCTTCGAGCCAGCAAACCGTAGATATCCAGTTGCGAAACAACAAAATACATACAACCAACTCCATGCTGCAGGATCTTTCTTCAAGACTCGACAGTTGTTCAGCTTGTAAAGTAATGAGCTGCCTTTACAAAATCCGAAATTTCGTGACTGTATTCACAATCGGCCGATTCTGGTCCCTATCCTGAGCCAGATGAATCCAGTCCACACTTTCAGACCCTGTTTTTCAAAAATAAATCTGTATCATCCTACCAACTACATCTGGCCACGATAGGGTAATTGGTACAGCGACTCGCTACGGGCTGGGCGGTCCAGGGGTTGATTCCCGGTGGGCGAAAGTGATTTTCCTTTCGTCAAAACCCGTCCAGAGTGGCCCTGGGGGCCATCCAGCCTCCTCCAATGGGTACCGGGACTCTTCCCGCGAGGTAAAGCGGCCGTGGCGTGGCGTTTACCACCCACCCCATCTAGCGCCGCGGTTAGAACAAAGTAGAACTATATTCCTACTCCCCCTCTGTGCCGCATGGCACGGTATAAGAACATTACCACCTACACCTCCGTCTCCCCAAGTTGCTTCACTTCGGGTTTTCCAACGATTTGTGTATGCATTATTATTTAATTTTTATTTAATATCCTCTGTGTATCCCGCCCATCTCATCCCTCCTTACTGAAACGCACTACTCATATTAGGTGCAAATATACAGAACTATAGTACTGTCCGTTGTTTTTACGGCTGTGAAACTTAAAGAGTCTCACATTAAAGTACTACGCTTTAGTCTGTAACAGGCTTTATTACTCAGCCAATCTCCTCGCACAAGAATCAGTCTTGTAAAGCTGACAGATCAACTACGTAACAAACTCCCCGCCTTTTCAGGAACCCGAAGGTTCATCACGGCGTTCACGAAAGCCTGTCTCTTATCCCTGTCCTGAAAGCAGGTGAATCATATTCTTACACCATATTTACTTACCACCCATTTTACTATTATTATCCCATCTACGCATATCTCTCAAAGAACCTGTTCCCTTCAGGATTTCCAGCCATAAGGATGCGTATATTTCTCATCTCCATTCGCCCTTCAATTCACGGCAATCTTCCTTCACTGTCTTACCTTACTAATGTTTCACATCATAGTCAATAAAAACTAAAACAATTCAATTTCTTGTAGTCCGCTGTTTGCATGTTAAGAGTCCATTGCCATCTGTTGCAATTTACATGGAGTTGAAGTGTGTCTAACCAGGAGCGCAAACACTGTCCTCCTAACTGCATTTAAGAACATTTCCTGGTGGGTACATGACACGTGTTATCTTGAAAACACGGCTCGTTGTTGTATGTAGTTATTTCTGTAAAGTCCACGGCTAAATGATGCCTATCTGCATATTCTTAAGCATGCACAAGTGATGCATAAATACTGAAATATAAACCTGCACGTATTCTGACATTTCTCATGCCCTTCTGGAACGCACGAATTCAAAATACTGTATATTCGGACGCATGCAAACTGCAGGTAAGGAAGAGAAGTCCTTCACTGACAGTTATACAAAGAAATTATCGACCTTCTATGTAGGCCGAAATAGAATTACCGGATCCACAAGAGCCCGCCACTATACCGTACTCTGAACAGTTTAACACACAATGGTCTTCAGAGTTGTGACACAGTATATTCTTGTTGGCGGATATCAACATTTTGCAGAAACACTGATAACCACCTACAAGACTACACGGTGTCACACACTATAATACCACAATCTAACACTCGTCGTCCTAACAACCTGAAAATTTACGCGGCTATTAGTCTTACTTGTCAGCAGCTTCACAGCCAGTTTCAGAAACATCTATTCTAATGTTATACTCCTAATTACACCAACATTTTCCACGCAGTCTTTTCGATTCACGTTTACCGCTTAAAAATGCGCATGCATTTCTTGTATCATCCGTGTTCCGCCAATCTCATCCTCCTCGACTGAGTACGTGTACTTTTATAATCACGAAGATTTTGAGAATTAAACAGCATTAACCAAGGTTCAAGGCCGTGCCATAGCTCAGGCGGTTAGTCGCCGGCCTCTCACCGCGGAGGTCCGGGTTCGATCCTGGGTCAGTCTATGTGGGATTTGTGGTGGACAAAGTGGCACTGGGACAGGTTTTCCCCCCGAGTACTTCGGTTTTCCCTGTCAGTTTCATTCCACCGGTCCTCCATTACACGGAAAAACGAAAAAAAAAAAAAATCATCTTCATCAGAGGGTTGCACAATAAGCCTCAAGGCTGCGGTGCGTCGGTAGCATCTGCTGAGGGGCCCTAAAAAAACCCGGTTCAGCTCCCACTGCCTCTTTCATCGGTCCTCTGTTTATTATTCAAGCATTCCAAGCATTAATCTCGTCTATCGGACTGCTGCCAGTTGGTTCTGCTATGCTCGATGCTCTGTTGTTGCTTCTGCCTTAGGGCGTACCTCGCAGAGAACACACTTGGTGGTCAAGGCAACTATGATCAATACTAAACTGCTTCTCCCGCATCAGCGAGTATCTCAATAGAGAACACAGCAACGATAGTAGCCATGACAGCCAGGGTATGACACACACACGTCAAAAATCCGGCAGAATCAATGAGCTATTCAACGGAGCAGCTTTACTCTTGCAAACACCTGGTTGTGAAACATCACTACGAAAGGACAAACGGTGGAGTACTCATACAGGGAGAGTAATGTCCGCCCACGTGTCCGCATCTGTAATCTCAGTAATTACTGAACGGATTACGATTAAATTTTGTTCTTCAGGCTTATACTACAGGTAAAGGTAAAGCAATCCCATTACAGGCCTGGACAGGCCCTTAGGGTTCCAGAAGGTTGAGGCTCCCAGATATCTAGACAATCGGCACATGAAGGTGGTAAGGTTGTCAGCCCTACGCACCGGCCGCTTTTACCCCCAGGAAATACTCCTGGTACTCAATTCTGTTAGGATTATGTCAATGAAAAATTCCAATCACACCATCGGGAATCGAACCCGCGACCTTCCGGCTTGTAGAGCAGTGCCTCAACCAACTGCGCCACCGCGTGCCCCCGCTTATACTACAGAGTGCAGAGTTAATATGCCATACAGTCGTACCGATACACTGGCTTAATTACAGTACAGATATTTGCTAAACTCATCAACAACTTGTCACGTGGGCCGATATATTGGTAGTGTAAACGTACCTTAACAAGCACTACGGTGTGAACAGTTTCATACAGACATCATCGTTACACGATTAGCTATGACCTAATTACAGATTCGTAACAGAAACAATAAAACCAGTGGGAAATAACACCATGAGACAAGCGGATGAAGACTGCATCTGGCAAAGATCTTTGAGTGTTGAAGATTCAAGTCTACTGGGATGTAACGCCTTGCGACTGGTAAATATTTACCGGATAATCGCAATGCAGTAGTCTTCAGGGTAAAGCAATCACCTTGCACTGCTTGACCCTGGAAGATGATGGCAGCAGTCGACACGGCGCATCATCCCTGAAGACCTGAATCATCAGCAACACTGCTGACAGAACTTCCCATCTCCCGCTGACTGCTACTCGTTCCAATGTTTGCTGAAATAATTGCACACGAACACCTAAATCGCAATAATCCGTGTATTCATACTGCGAATAAAACTCCGCGGTTCTATGCAGTCTTTAATATATAATTCGGCACCGCTATAGTGGAACGATAATAAGAACGTAGCCCTCTGAACACCGACAACTCTACATCAGCTGCTCTCAACCGCTCGCGGCACACTTGCGATATTCGTTTTCTTTTCAAGCGTCACAGACAACTAAACTTTATACGGAGTAACCTATTTTAAATAATTCACTTCATTGTACTAGAACATAAAATTTTCGTAAAGCACAAAGATTATGAATTTTTGACACATACATATCAATTTCCAAAGCTTGAGTAAATGAAGCTTAGCGAAGACTTCATCGAGCCCCCAATCCACTTTCTTAACTTTGTGTGTGCGTGTGTCAATCAGTTCTTCATTTTAACAAACTCAAATTTTACATTTCATGTCATAAAACCGTTCTTTTACTAAAAAATCTCGCGGCACATCGGTTAAGAACCGCTGTGCTTAATTTACATGCTGACACTCAGTTTCTACGCCACACACACCATCTTGTATGCCCATTAAAAAACCCATCGGCTAAGGCGGTACAAAGAAATAATCACACGAATCACACAAACACAATGTACGGAAAAGTACAGATTATCTGAGTGTTTCACTAGGTGGTACACAGTTACCACGGGCATTCAACGGTTAAAATACCTAACAACTAATCGTCAATATTTATTCGGACGCCAAAAGCATGCATATTTGCTTCACATGTTATAAACACTACGACGTCGAATGCTTGTTTTCTAGCCGCAACATACCTTTCATATGCTACGTAATAAATCACTGAAGTAATATGTGTATCATACGGAGTTTTCGAATTATGACACTACAAACAAGTTTGTAAAGTGTCATATAATGAAAACCCTGTATAATATCCGGACTGAGTGAAGAATGACACAGTCAGCAAACAAAATAATACTGCACACAAGTTTTATTTTCGACTACCGCATAAAACTAGTTTTTACGAACTATCACGCATGGAGTAAACATAGGGTATCACAACCTTGGGTCTCCACTCAATTATAAACAGGCAATATCTAATACTGCAAGATGTTTGGACACTGCTTTTTACATTCTTACATTTTAAGTTTTAATACTTCACTTGTATTTTAATTTCTATCCGAATAATTTTAGTAATACTATACATCAATTGACTGTTATGAAAAACTAATGTATATATGTTTACCATTTACGGACACACGAGACGCTCCTTGTGTCTCTATAATATTGTAGCTACCTGATGATGGCTACAACAGGTAGCCGAAACATGCAGAAGCACAAAAACTAGCTTTGTGCAGTAGTTGGAAATAAAACTTGTGTGTGGAAGACAGCTGTACGGAATATATAACATTAAGTAAAATAATACTGATTTACCTATCACTGAGTACTCATATGCTTAAGGCACAATGCACACTTATGCAATCCGCGGGCATAAACATGGCGATTTCCTGGCTTTGTTCTCTCTGTTAACATCTCACATTAACCGAGAGCGTGCATATTGTTTAAAAAATGTCAGTAAATGTACGCAAATACAAAAAGAAAGTCGAAATGCCTAAATGCGGAAGACAACGTCCCGCCATGCACGATCATTTCCCAAACGGAGTATGCACTCACGAGTTTACTGTAATGTGGCGCAAATTCCTCCTGACGTCAATGGAAATCTGTTGTATTCTGAACCAATCGAAATGAGTTTTGAACATGACAAATGTTTCAAATTTGGAACTGTTTCCTCTCCGTATTTATCTGTTAGTACAGTAGTAAACACACACATAAAACGCGGCACTCGCACTTTTATAGTCGTTCCATGTTAGGCACGTAGTCATGCGAAATTATTCCGGCTGTGCCTCTCGCGACGATTAGTGCCTGCGACTCCAAAGTCAGAGAGCGGACAACGTCTTAACACACAGCCACAGCAAGATAACAATGGCTTTCGGGTGTCAACGTAATTGAAACATACGCTAATACTATTTTTGGAACGGACTGCGTAACACCTATTTTTTGAATGGTATGTGTAACATCTATTTTTGGACTGGTACGTGCAACACCTATTTTTGGAATGGTACGTTGTAACATCTTTCCTATCTTATATCAATTTACACTGCGACGTCACTCATCGGCACTCCAACAGGAAATACACACGAACAGTTATTTAAAAAATTTGAGATTACTGAACATCTGAATTAGGTAAGAATGAACTGCAGACAAACAGGGCAGTTCATAAATTTAACAACAATACAAGACAGGCAATGTAACATTATGGTGCGTTCGCGTGATTTTTATACCTCCTCGGCTAGTCTAACAGCCTGATACTATTTCACTCGAAAAGCGCCCTTATATTGCGACTTAATACCGCCGGCAACAACAAAACATACGTAGGTCTTAATGTAAAGTGCCCGATATGTTTGCCCTATTTTAACCAAATTTGAAATTCCTCGACAGGTTATCGTAAGAATCCCCCAATTCCAGTGGAAGCTGATACGTACGGACAGACGGTCGGACTATCATTCTGATACCATTTCAGTCGACATGAGAGCTTTTATGGCGGTTAAACGTTTAAATGTACAATAAACCTTAAAGAAGTGCCCTTATTTTTGTCCGATTTTAACCAAATTTGGATTTTCCTGTCAGATTTTCACAGAAGTTCTCAATATCAAAATTCAAGGAAATGCGTTCAGTGGGAGCCGCAGTTATACATGCGAAGAAACAGACGGACGAACATGACGAAGGTAATAGGCGCCTTTCGCACCTATGAGACCTCGCCTAAAAACGCCCGGAGATTAAAATATGCCCTTAAAAAGGCATGTCCGTGGAGGGGGGGGGAGGACGCCTTGTGACGCTGAACCATTGCAATATGTTCTGTAAAATTTTCACGGCACAACGCTATGAACACATCTACGAACTGTATTAGAATGCACCATGCGAACAATGTTTTATTATTATATTTCGTTAAAATGGCACTGGTTACGCACCTTTGAAGTGACGTTTTGTCTCGTACGCTACTCTGGCTATGTAAGCAGCAGAACACACAGGAACGTACGATGAACACACCAGTCATTTTATGCCAGTTCGTACACAGAACTCTTTAGTAAAACAAACGCTATTTTATTGTTCGCACATTGGTTCCAATAACTGTTGCCTGAACCAAACAAAAAAAGCATATATGCTGTGCTCATTATTACTAGACGATGAATCTAAAATACGTAGCCATGCACTGCAATGTTAGTGCAGAGGTGTTGTTAACAAACAAGACTTGTGCAGAACAAATTCCAAACCAGGGTTCACGTTTCGACAAACGGTATTCGACAGTTGCCTTTCACAGGAAAGAAAGGCTGTATACCAGAACAGTACATCTGCCGTTTGTAACAATATAGCATATGGTGTACTCCATGATGCAGTACACAGACCTTACCAACGAGTTCTTTACTTTCAAAATACACGGTTTCAAGCTACACGCGTAAATTTAATTTCATTTACGCCCTACGAAAAGTACGGCCTTCCCTGTGCCTATTTTCGCGAAACCCAAAAACTGATCAACAGAATTACGTACAGATCTCTTATATCGAATTTCACCCACATCGGATAACAAATACGGAAAGAGTCTTCCACTGCGCCGATTTTCCGGGGTTCCAGCTACACAATGTCGATCGCTGACGGTGCCCTCTTTACCAAAGCACTCGCCGTTAGCCGCACATCCCATACATAATTCAGCTAACACCGTGTTTGTCACAACGTTGACGGTGCCTCGAACTTACGTTCTTAAACAAACAGAACAATGCAAAAGTATATTTCACTCTTATCAATAGCACAGTCACAACCAACACATACACCTTCAACACGTAATCAGGCTACCGGTTTCAGCTTCATGGAGTTATCATCAGGCCTACGACAGAAACTGTGAAAAACAAACTCCATGCATTTTGTAAAAGTAAGACTCTTATCGCACAAATTGAAATAGGGATCGCATCACCACGTATTACATGAATTATTACGGGAAGAATTTCTCCACTATACGTTCTGATTTTATAAAAAGTACATCCGTTGTTAACAATGCTATTGTTGTAGTAATATGTTACATGTTCTTGCACAATATCACGTTCTAGCAATACTCTACATCAGGGACAGGCATTCTTTTGGTACTTGCGGGCCGCGCTAGAGCGTCAGCTCCCTCACCCGTGAGTAGCTTGCGTGCCAGACACTGATAACGAGACAAACAGGGGCTTTTTCAAGACGTAAGCAGAGATGAGCACACACACTCGTACATTTGTTTCACACACGTAAAATCTTGTACACTTATTATTTCAAACATATTACACAAAAATGTTGGCCTCAGTTCAGGGAACACGACGTTTAAAAAGTCATACACCATTTCATCATACTCTTTTGTGGAATTTCTGACGTTCGTTGTCCGTGGCTAACTTGTAAATGTGTGCTTTGAAACCTGGAGGAAAAATGCGTAAGGCAGCATAACAGTGCTCATCAGAAGCCGGGAACAACATTTCCCTTTCAAAAGTCCATGACCGAAAACGCATGTTCGCACATGTAAATGCTGCCAAAGGTTTTATGGAGTGGAACTTTAACAGGTTCCCATAACAATACTGTATATTAACCCTCGGTGAACGTCAGAGCGTCATTATCTTCTAATTCAACTGTCTCCATTTGCTTCTTCACTGGAACATGTTCAATGCCAACGGCAAAACAAATATGGAACATTCGTTTATCATTTTCCTCTTCTTAAAATCTCCGAGCCCTGAAGAAATTTCGTTTTGGAGCTGTAGAAAGATGCCAAGGAACTTGTCCTTCAGAATATGCCAATCATCGGGCGAGGCGAAAGATGCGACAACTTTGCAAGACAAAGCGGTAATCACGTTGTTCGCAGATATGTTGGTGCAGCGGGCTTAGTTTCCCTTCAAAGGCCTTCACATCCGAAAATATGTCGCATAATAATTTACCTTTCCCCTTGAAGTTTCATACATAAATCAGTAAGATAAGCTATTACATCCAAGATTAATGCGAGCCATGACAGATTAACTGTGACACAGTTCTTCCCTTTTGTCATAAATCTACTTAATATCGCAATTGGAAAATAAATCTGAACACAGCCATCTCACTGCCCAGCAGTAGACAACATTGTCATATTCTGATCTGACGTCTTCCAGAAAATGTTCGAACTGACCGTGGATCAAACCACCGCGTCTAATGCAGTCCACTGTTGAAATTACAGTGTCCAGATCTTCCTCAAATTCCAGCAAAGGCAAAGATAAAGTTGTCCCTATCCACGCTATACAGGCAGCGGTCAACTTCACGCCCCATCCACTTTGCCCTCGGGAAAGAACCCACTGAATAGGCGGATGGGCAGGCCACAGAGCCGGTCAGGACGTTTGTGAAAGCGAAAAATATCCTGCCCCTGCCGGGATTCGAATGCCCAGCCAAGAAGTTTGTAACACCGTACCTCTTGATGAACAATTCAGTGAGACACCACCGCACTGTCAGAACTCATGTTCATAACTCGTCGCAGATTCGTCCAACTTCGAGCGGCAGGTACATATTTCGCCACCATCGGTTGTCACAATGGACAATTTTCCCCAGCCCAGTTACAGAGGACTATTTCCGTTTCCAGATTCTACTCTACCTGCCCTCATCATCCCAATCCTCTCATTCGGTCCATTGGTCACTACACACTACAAGATCTAACTACAATGTATAAGAAATATAAACATAAGAGGCCGAAGCACAACCTGCTCTAAATAGAGCTTCTTGGTAAGGTAGTGTTTTTTCTGTGCGGTTTTTCACTACAATTACGATCCGGAATATCTTCTACATGGCGGCCAGGGTTAAGTTCCTGCTCCTAGGCGAAATGGAAGTTGGTAAAAGGCACAACAGATTACTATTCTTGTATTCTCTATTGATGTAACTTGGTACTGTCAATAAAGCTTTTAATAATAAAAAAAACTATTTCCGTTACGTATGGGAACAAATCCTCGCAAGCTCTTCATGAACATGAATGGCATTATCAGTGCCACGAATAAATACCAACTGCCCAGTGCCTGTGATTTCATTACTTTCATCCAATGCCGTTGCACATCAATCAAACGATTTTACTTACAATTTAAGTCGCTCAAATAAATCTGATCCCAGTTCTTGTATACGCCTAGTACAATTTCGGGAAGAGAAAATGACGTTTTGAAAAGTTTTCCTTATCTGGACACACCTATTTACCTGTAGTTAACAAACAAAGCTTCACAATTAACAATCCGCAAAGGGCCTTCCTTATTTTAAAATTGATAACGTGTTGCTTGAATTACACTACCTTACCCATGTTGTTGTTATCCCCCTCCCCCATTTTAGGTTCGTGAATCTATATTAAGTCGGGTGCTCTACTTTACATCCTCTGTGTAACTGTCAACAACATTAACCCTGGATCTTACGCATACGGAATGCCATTACATCGACTGCTAAAGGGAAGTCCGGGCTAAACAGGGCATGATAAGTAACATACACTCGTGATGCTTGTCGATTTAAATGCCGTTCTTGTCACGTGAGCCTGTTAGTCAATCTG
This sequence comes from Reticulitermes speratus, assembly GCA_021186555.1. NCBI lineage: Eukaryota > Metazoa > Arthropoda > Insecta > Blattodea > Rhinotermitidae > Reticulitermes > Reticulitermes speratus. The sequence continues at coordinate 23,563,174 of JAJKFL010000006.1, forward strand.
TGCGTCGCGACATTTTGATATGGCTTTCGTCAGACCTTCTTCAGGTCCTATTACAAGAATAGCAATTTCGTCCTTCTATTCCTCTTCCACAGGTGGTGCCACGCGTTTTAATTCGATAGTCTGACAAACCATTCTGAATGAAAATCCGAAACTTACGCGAATTTAACAAATTATTAAGACGTGATTGGTATGCTTTTATGGCATTACAGGATTACTGACACTGCAATCTTTATGTATACACCTACAAGGCAAACACTTCACTTACGTCAGCACATTTTACTATCTTCTACCGAAAAACTTCCGAGACTTATCAATTGCCAAATCCCAGCAAATTAAATGCGCAGAACTACAGTGGGTTATGACGCAACCAACAGACATATGTCGGTTACTTCCATCCACCTGGCGGGTTGACTCACTGACCCACAGGTGGCATTCGCTTGTTTATTAGTCCAAAAAACCTACAACATTCATAAAACCAGAAGGTTCATTACCATGTGTGACTTGAGTGGTTTGATGACGGTGACCAATCCTGATGACGCAGTGTGTTGCGCTGCAACCTTGTTAACCTACCGAACCACACAGCGCCTGAAGTTCATAACCATTTCCACAAAACGAATTTTGTAAATAATTTTAATTCGAGTATTATAATCACAGTCCTGCCACTAACAGCACCATTTCTCTGGCGGTTAGTCGCCGGCCTCTCACCGCGGAGGCCCGGTTTCGATACCGGGTCAGTCCATGTGGGATTTTTGATGGACAAAGTGGCACTGGGACAGGTTTTTCTCCGAGTCCTTCGGTTTTCCCCTGTCAATTTCATTCCACCGGTGCTCCATTACTTGGCAAAATGAAAAAAACATCATCTTCATCATAGGGTTGCACAATAAGCCGTAAGGCTGCAGTGCGTCCGTAGCATCTGGTGCGGGGACCTTCTAAAAAGAACTTCCGCCTACGTTGCCTTCCTTCCGGTTCCACAACTATATTTTATACGGTCCTGATACCCTCATCCATGCTATATGTCACCCTCAGTTCGTTCTCCTAGATTTGATTTTTTTTTCTGTGGCGATACAGCCCAAACCGGGCCTAGGTCGCCTCGTTTTTTAGGTTCCAGATCACACACAATTAGACACACGGCCGGGACGACTGCTGAACGAGTGATCAGTTCGTCGCAGAGGCCTCTACGTAAGCGACACACAAAAAACACAACAGACGAACATCCATGCCCTCAGCGGGGTTCAAACCCGCGATTACAGCAATCAAGCGGATTCAGAGCTGCGCCTTACACCGCACAGCCACCGGGATCGGCCCTGGATTTGATAACCCTCACATTATTTCGCGCAGAATACAGATCATGGCGTTTAGTGTTCTTAGTGTAGTATCCTTTACAACACATGCCTTTTCCACCCCACCAATTCCTACGGCCAACACATTACATTACTTATGGTACATAATTTAAAAAGTACCGAGATAGGGTATCAAAAATGGTGTTCACAAATACAGTGGGAAGGGAGGGAGGGAGGGAGGGGGGGGGGTTCTGCCTAATAGCGTACATTGAATCGAACGACAGGATGGATGATCGAAAAGCTGGTTAATCTACAGAAATAATAAGCATACTTCAGTAAAACGTAATAAAAATTCAGCATTTACTAAGAACATCAATGACTTATCAGTTGCAGATACTATACCATGCAATAATCTCTAAGCGCCTATAACGATAATCTCACCTCGGTTATTGACATTAATGAAGGTATTTTAAGCCATTACCCCCCCCTCCAACAATGAAGGTGGTTTTACCCAGCCGCCGGTTAAAGGACAGTCCACTGCACAACGACGTGTTTACACGCACATACATGCTACAGTTCGGGACTCAGCTCTGCAGCTCTGTTTCCTACTCATCTTTAAGACCGCAAAGCTGAGTGCCTGTATATACACAAACGCCTACAAATGCAACCAGGACCATCACCAAGGTAACCTAACAACATTTATCAAAATGTTTATCAGAAACTTCATGTGATTTATGACCGTCACAAACCCGGGCGCAAACTCGACGCCCAGAAGACGAACCTTAGACTACGAACGCTTGGTATTATACGTGACGGAAACAAGGTACGATCACGGCAAGGCGAACTGTAATGTTTACAGTTGGCACGTGGTTCCAAGCTGAGGGCGGCCTGTTGCACTATTCTGCGTTGGTTCACGATACCCCCTACTACCCAATCCAAAAACATCAAACCTCAGCTCGCGTACACACCCAAAGTTCTTCATCACTAAAAGTGTGCCACTGAGACACAAATTATAACGGGGAGGGATAATCATGATTGTAATATCGAGACTTCTTCGCATTATTCTTCACTCGGACCTTTTCGCGACGGCAGCGAAAGCGACGATCACCGTTATTTCAATTTGCCGTGAGTCGAGGTACAAGTGTTTTAGTTCAATGTATTGTAATTAGTATTAGGTTTTTACGAATCATACTCAATGAACGTGTTCAAAATGGTTGCCTTCTGCTCGCAGACGTCACATCTCACAATCATGTTGCCCACTGCACGTCGAAGGTTTGCTGGTGAAACTGAATCCTGAATTATTTCTTTCAAATCTTCTTCAGTGCGAGGATTATTACCACACACTTTCACCTTCTAACATGCCCCACAAGTACGAAGTGCATGGGTCCAGATATGGCAAACGATGCCACCATCTTCTGCTCATTATGGACTCGCCGAAAACACTCTGTAGAACACGTAGGTGTGAGCTGAAGAACTGTCTTGCTAGAAAAAAAAAGGCATAGGTTCTCTCGTAATCGGACAAGTATTCAGAAAGAGGTGTCGGACTGCAGCATACCGCATCGGTGTGAAATCAGTGGTCTTAGAAAACGTCAGGTAATGACACTGTGTGGATTTAACATGGAATTTTATGCAGGTCAATACCTGTTATTCTGAGGGGTCACGCATTCACTTAGACGAAACCAAGCTTCATCGCTAAACAGAACGAATGTGCGGTCTATTTCTCCATCATGCACCCGATGAAGGTTTCAGATCTCAAAATTAAGTCTTGATTCTTGACCTGTGTCGAAGGGTTTGTGAACCACAGTTGTCATTCCTGTGGATGCAGTAGGAACTTGTCTTCAGGGTGTTCGCTTACTGTCTAGAATGCAAACTGCTGCTCGAGAACTTTTTATGTGATTTTAAACTGTCGTTCGAATTTATAAATGCTTCCTGTAGCACCTGTATTCTGCGCAAGTATCACATTAAATTGTCACAGGCTAGCAGATAACTCATACAATCTCCGATAAGCAGGTGGAAGCTAGCCGGTGAGTGTACATGTGTTTATAACAAACCGACCCGGCGGGGAGTGACTACGGGCATTTTGTCTGATAAAATAACGTCCCTATATTTCGTGCTCTTTCCACTCGCAAGCACTACAGTAGTGGAATTCAAATCCGTGCTTCCACAGTCCGTCAAGACCTTACAATTTTCTGTTCTATTACATACACTAACCTTCACTTGATATAATATCGCTGAACGATACAACTTAATCACAATATGCCTTCTTGGAATACTGTGGATATAGATAGCTACCTACACTAATTTCATGATAGCGAAACTCAAGAAGCAACGCGAAATGTAACTCGCTTTGCTTATTTTCGTTATGTGCGTGGACTGGTTATAACTTCAGTTATCACCATCACTGTACGTTGTTACTGCGTGTCAACCGTAGTAACTTTTGGACCGCTCGAGAGATTTTCATGAAAGTTTATACAAACATAACACCATTGGAGGTTACCTCAAATACTGTAGTATTTTAATCTCGTTCTCTGGGCCGCAGTAACTTAGTCCGCCCATCTAATGGGTGCCGGTGGGGCTCTTCCCCCGGGGTATAGGTCAGGGGTGTGAAACTGACAGTCTACTGTGGTGGTTAATGCGTGCGGCTATACACCCACGACCCTACACGTCTTTATGGTGAGGTGCTTCATTAAGCACAGTGATCCACCTTTCGCCTTGTATCCGTCTAAAGCACGAACGTGCCTTGTGTACGAACTGCACGCTGGAAGCGACAACGGTGCCACTCATGTGCGAGCTCGAATGTTCTGTGGTGACATCTCACATCTTTCTGCTACGGGAAAATTGTTGAACGTAAAACAACATGGCGACAGCACCAAACATGTACGGTACTTGGGTTTTCGATTTCATGGAGACACTAACGATACACGCGAAATTATACACCTAGACCTACAAATTCCATTTAAAGCATTTGCTAAATATCACGGCTACACAAATGTCGACATGTGCGAATCAGGCTGTGCAATTCTAAACAATACTTACACAGACTCTGCTTGTCTCACTAGTCAAAAGCATTCTCTACGAACATGCGGACCAAAATAAACAGAATGACGAGAAAAATACGTAACAACAAACATCTGCGAGCGAGTTGAAATTATCTCGGCGATGAAAATTTGGATTAGGGTCTTCCAAGTATGACATTGTGTAGCATAGTATGTGGCTACCAACGTTTCGGATGAACCTGGTGCCTCCATCTGCGAAAGACATATCAAATTAGGTAAACAACTCTGTCGATGTGAACTGGATTATGCTGTCTCATGACGCAATAAAATCAACGGTTTATTCCAGCGGCAGTAACGAACTGTAGGGTTCCATGACTGGGGATTTCATAGGCCGATGGAAACTGCACACTTGACGGAAAGGGAACCTCGCGGCTGAATGTGTGTGGAGTGGATAGTACGTACGTCAAGGATGAGACGACCTGGCGTAACTGCGGCGTACGTGACCAACGACACTCGCCAATCTCCTCCCCGCCCCACATCGCACACATCTCAAACTTTTAGCACGAGATCCCTGTCACGTGACCAAAACAGTGCGTTTCTGCTGTTACACAGGCTGCGTTTCTTCATGCCTCATTCAGTTTCAGTTGTCCCTTTACGTTTACCTTGGCAGTCTTTCTTAACCCCGACACTACATGGAAAGGCTGTTCAGATTCGTGTGGAAAGTTGTGTTAAGTGGACCGGATATCACACTCCGGTAATCCAACCCGTAACAAATCACAATCTTCAGTGGTTTGATACAAGGAAAAATGTTAAAGATCTCTTTTGAGGCCTGAATTATGTTGTGGTTTGAAGATAGTGTTAAAAATACGGGACATTCCATTTTTTTTTGTGTGTACCAAGTATCTACAAGCACAACTAACCCCTATTCACACCGCAAATAACAGAACACACACAGCCTCATTAACTCCCGTATACCGAAGATGTAAAGTAGCGTTTCCTTTCCTCTAAATTTCCACGGGGTTGCACACACTAAAATTCAATATATTCTTATACAAAGGTCCGTCGGTAATCCGGATTCCCGGGCGGTCCCGACAATTTTGGGCCAACTTCAGCCCAGTATTTCCCAATGAAATTTATTATTATTATTATTATTATTATTATTACTATTATATACTGTGGTACAGTATTCCCGCTTCAAGGAATGTTATCTACACCGGGGGCTGGACGGCCCGGGGATCGAATCCCAGTGAGGGCGAGATTTTCCACACTCGTCCAGACAGGCCCTGGGGCCCATCCAGCCTTCTGTACACTGTGTGCAAGGTCTCTTTCCCAGGGGTAAAGCGGCCGGGACGTGGCGTTGATCACCCAACCACATCTAGCGCCGAGGTTAAAGAAAAGAGTAGAGCTTTACTTCCCCTCTGGGCCTTCATGACCTGTTCTAGGGTGAACTTACCTACACCACGGTGTTTCCCCTGGTGGTCCGTATTCCCGGGTAATCCGGACCACCGGCCCCCCCCCCCCCCCCCATATATTCCGAATGACTAAGGGTACTTCTTTCTCTATCCGCAAGAAGGTTAAACGATCTGGCCGTGAAGTTAACGTATGCTGGCCATTTGAATACACGACAATTTCGGGTCCCAGCATAACATAACATAGCGGAATAAAACAATGGATTAAAGCCGACACAGCGACAAAAACACAGATCTTCAGTGGTGCCTCCGTTTCTTCGGAGACCCTGAATTACATCTCGATTACGTTGCTAATTACATAAACATACGCATCAGCTGAATCAGCTTTGATTCCAGTACCGCCGGGGAGTTTTCAGTACCAGCTTCAGACCAACTTCGACGCCCCCCATCCTCCTATCCAATAACAACCGGAGGTCTTTCCCTTGGGTAAAGCGGTCTGAGTGTGCAACTGACCACTCACCTCTATCCACTGCTGAATTTAAGAATGTTTGGAACTTTAACATCCCATTCCATGCCTTTATGCTGTGACCTCAGGGAAATCTGTAACATTTTCTTCCTTTCTAAAGGAAAAATTCTTCGCAAATACTGCAATGTCATAGCGCTATGCATTTGGTGGCCCCATATTGGATAACCTTATACGAATGCCAGGCGACCCTTTAAGTTGAACCGATGCTTCTTTTCCCCTTTCAACTGCTTCTTAACACGGATGTAAGCAAAAGGAAACGAAAGCTTCCGCATCAGTTTATCGAAGAAGTCATCAAACGGTATTGTCTACTAATTTTTTAGCAACATCGCTTGGGAGTCAAGGCAATCTTGCTTCGTTCGCTCTTGGACGGTACAACTTAGCATTCAGCCTTTGTTTACGTCACACTCTTACAAACTTTGTGGCGCCCACGGAAAATGTTAAACGCACGATTTCAAAGGTACGGACAATGCCAATAATGGCTGCAATCCAACCCCGGTCAGTAGTAGTAACTTCCTACACAGCGGCGTTATTATATATTGTACATGCCTTTGAATGTGCTGATCCCCGATCTATGGCGTCTTACCGTACGTCTATCTGATTAAACATAACAAAAACTTACAACGGCAGCTGAAGCGACTGAAGAGGCTGCAGTCAGAAAGACTGATTCTTGCCTTATTTAACGATGCTTGCAGCGGCGAGTCGTATAATGTGAGAATGAACTGGCTAGGATGTGGAAGGAAGCGACAGCCATAAGCGTACCTTGGGGGGTGGGCCGAATGTCCCTCCAATATTTTTTACTTAAGAATAGTTTATTCAGTCAAGAATATGTGCATTTGGGATGGGGGGTGGAGGAAACGGGCGCATGAATATTAAGGACTAGTTCAAACGAATCTTCCCAAGCTTTCTAACTTACCTATTTTGTAAGTCAAAGTTCCTACGACGGTCGATTTTGTCCCCCCCCCCCCCCCTCAAGTTATTAGCCAAGTTGCGCCTATGGCTACAGCGACATCACAAGGCACCGTAGTTGTCTGAAAGGGCTAACACACTACCGAAAACCTGAAGAGTTCATGTTTCTTGGACCGCTTAACACTGAAGATGAAGGTACTACGATCTTTCGCAACGTCGCTGTTCATCAGTCGACAGGGCGTAATACTCCACAAGACTTAGCTCCTCAGCAACACCGCTGTGAGAACCTAAAATCCCGCGTTAAACCTGAAAGACTCCAATATCGGCTGGGAGAGACTATCCTGCGGACTAGCGTGGTATTCCTCAGTCCCTCCATTCAAACGCCGGAATACGTCTCTGAGTAGGCCACGAACAAGTCCTTGTAAATCCTTTCAAATGCGGCAGTCCCTTATCACTCTACCATGCGACGCTATATTGTCTGCGAAACTGGAAGAATCGATAACAATATATGAAGGCGTACAGTAAGAATGTAACACATTCAAGGCAGCCCTTTTCTAAAATAACACCTATGCTTATTAGCTTGCTAAGGTCCTACACATACACAAGCGAACAGGCAATGACGGGACTTCAGAGCAGGACAGCTCCTCCCCACCAACCACCGGTTTGAACAAACAAAATTTTCCCCAAAGGGTTAAGAAAAATATGTTTGAGCCAGGCCTCGATGATACGCAATTAACTCACTACGGTCTGACGTCATAGGGACTGGTGATAAGCATAAGGAATGGAATGCGAGTTTACGCAGATTAAATTTAAGTACATACTCTCGCCACAATAGCGGGCCGGTATAGCGCAGTCTGTATAGCGACGGTCCGGGAGGTCGAATCCCGGTAGGAGCGAAATTTTCCGTACCCGTCCAGGCCGGTCCTGGGGCCCATCCAGCTTCCTATACAATGAGTACCGGCTCATTCCCGGGGGTAAAGCGGCTGGGACGTGGCGTTAACCACCCACCCCCAGCCAGCGCCGAGGTTAAAGAAAGAGTAGAGTTATACCTGTACTTACCCTCTGTGCCTTCATGGGAGGTTATAGGATGAACTTTACTTTTACTCTCTCCCAAATCCGTTTCTAGAATTCGGTTGCTGTATTTTTCTAACTCGAAATATGCCATGCGGACTTAAAGCACCCTACAACCATACAAAATATGGAATGCTAAGGTATATGACCTCAATAAGAGTGGAAAGATGTATACAGACTGAAACAAAGCCACGCCTTTTTTTGCGCTTACATAATTCACTTTGATGTTCGTTTTATTGTAGGTACAAATCTTTGTGTTGCAAACTGAATCGCACTACAAAAGTCGCAATGCACAGTCAGATATTCTCCCTTATATTTACAACTATTCACCAAATCTACAAATGACGTAAAATACATTCAATGGGGATTTACAATCTATGTTGCACATACTATTTGTGTGATGAGGCGTGCCTAAGAAAATTGAATAGTTCGATGAAACCTTCGCCTGAATCAGGGATTACTATACAGGTCCACAGCGCACTAAAACCGAACTTGAACAACTGTCACATATATGTACATTGTTGACAATGGTTGTATATCAGAAATAGCAGCAGCATTAACAAGAACTTCTTTCATCGTGACATGAAGAAAGAAGCAGCTGCTTCCGGAACAAAGTGTGTTGTTTTGAGATTGTTGTGAGGATGGATAAGTTCTTGTGAATGCTGCAGATATTTCTCATGAACTTGAACAACTCTGACTATATACCTTCAACACAAGAAATTTAAGTGAAGTTCGTTTAGTTTCAGAGACGACGTACGTAGACGGACGGAATACATGACCTTACAATAATGCATCAACTGCCTACACAAGTAACGCATACAATATACATCATGCACACGATAAGAGGAGACTGAATCTGACTACTACAATACTAATACGAGGAAATACTAAACCCGAACTGCAGTGGGCTCGTTTAAAAAAAACGGAAGAAAGTTTACAGGCAAAACGAATACAGACACGCTCCTACCAGTACTTACGCAGTAAGAGTGGTTAGGTTCATGAAGGTCCGATGCAAGTCGTCTCTTCCGTGAATCTGAATTGGGTATATGGTCAACACGGACAGAAAATGTATGTGTGTGTGTACTCTTAGCAATCATCGTAAACAAAAAATAAGCATTCACTATATAAAATGCATTATTAGTATATTTTTAAACTGCGTAAGTCTCGGAATGTATTAACTTGAAATTTCCCATGCAGAGGATGTCTGTACTTCATACACAATGGTGGGGGGGGGGGGGGGGGTGTAGGGGCGAAGCCGGAGGTCCTCGGACCTCTCATCAACAGCTCTGAGATTCCAGTCTACAGACAAGGGATCAATCATTAACATGGTAACTGCCTCGATGACGCTACGCCTTGTCGCCGGTTCGAACATACCGTTACATACAACAAGATAGCAGTCCTCGTAGCAACCGAAACTCACAACTCACAATTATCAACTTGTTACGTCTGTTATATTGATTTTCCTTATCGCCGCGAATCTGCGCCACAAGATACAACGAGAGGCCTCAATTTAAGGTGGTTACTTTGGCACGTAACTCCTTATAGCGTGAAATGCGCTTGCTGCTCTGTGGCACTGATCTCCCATGCGGTTTCTTTCCCTCGAGGCTGAAGATTCGAAAACAGTTCTGAAAGATGGCAAGAGGTAACTATGTTGTTCGCGGATATGTTGCTGCAGCGGACTCAGTTTCGCTTCACAAAGGCCTTCACATCAGAAAACATGTTACATAATAATTTACCCTTTTCCTTGAAGTTTCATACAGAGTTCAGTAAGTAGGGTATTACGTCCACGATTAATGTCAGCCATGACACACTTGTCATATCAGATAACCGTGGTACAGTTTTGCCTTTTTCCTCCATACATATATTTCATATCGCAAATGGAAGTCTCCTGAACACTGCACCTCTACTCAGACATCTGACTACCCAGCAATAGACAATATTGTCATACTCCAATCCGACTTGTTCCAGAAAATGATGGAACTGACCGTGGTTCAAACCAGTGTCCAATGTCACTGTTGAAATCACAGCGTCCCGGAACCTCCTTAAATTACAGTGACAAAATTTTTGGACACAGTACCTTTCGGTGAAAAACACAGTGCGATCATCATCGGATTATCAAAACTCATGTTCACATCTTCCAAGTAGATTCGTCGAATTATACCAGCCTTAGAAAAGTACATATTTATGCAACCATCGGTTGTCACACATGACAATTTTTCCCAGCCCAGTTCCAAAGAGGTTTTCCTTACTTCCAGGAACAAATCTTTATAGACACCCGTAGCGCCTTTCAAGCCGCACGAGGTACGAAACTCTTCACGTACGTACGTGACCGGCGCCATCAACGTCACGAGTAAATATCATCAACTGCGCCGGGTCTGCAACCGCATTGCTTTCATCACTGCAAGCGTGTGCGTTGCATACTAGTACCCGGCGTTCTTTTCCTATCGCCAGAATATTTGCCGTAGAGCGGACGACATTTTTCTGCATAACGACCAAGGACGCCGCCCGTTCTGCAGCCTTCAGTCCTGCTCAGTCCCGTGGTGAAAATAAGTGTGTACACTTCGTAGGCCTTCTTAACGGTGCATTCCGAAGCAAAACTGATAAAACGTCTCCTTCTTTCAGATCATTCTGAACGGAAAATGCAGAAGAAAAATGTCTGCATAACTGGACTTTACTACTTAAACATACTTCAATTAGTCCATTAGTTTCACGAATACACCCAATTCAATGACAATGCTGTAAAAATAATGTACATCTCTCCCCTAGTCGTACGGCTGTCTTTAAGCACACTTCATCAAATGGCACACCGTCCTTCTCCCCAGTCATACCATTTGGTTCAGGTACACCAAATTAAACGGCACCCTGGACTTCTCTCTAGAGTCATACCATTTTCCAAGCACACCATGGGTCACCGTACTTCTCTCCAGAGTCACACGATTTTCTTTAAGTCTGTAACTAGCTGGCATACTATTCATTGTATTCCAATTTGTCTATCGAATGCACAATATCTGATCAATGGTGCTTAATGACAAAGTCATGATGATTCTTTCAGGCCTACTAATCCCTGTTCAACGTGTTCTGGGTTGGCGACACGGCGTAACCCAGCAGGGAATTCAAGTCGGGAAGATCAATTCAGAAGTTCCTGAATCTTGGAGAGGGTTATATAGCAACCAAACCGCATGAAAAATGGCGAAGATATATTCAGCGGTTAAACTAAAGTTATGTGAGACACCATGACGTTACATCGTCAAAATACTGTATTAATGTCTTGTTTCAATCGTTATGACAACATGCCCCCCTCCCATCTCAATCTGCATGACCTAATTACCATTACAATACCTTTATGTTTCGTACCTTCTTTCTGGTTTATTTAACGACATAATAAATTGCGACGATTGGGCATACAGGGTAACTAGCGAATAATGAAATGAATAGAATATGGAAGCGGTCGTCGCCTAATGTAAGGCGCTAAGTCACTCTAAACCAGTGCGTCCAGACCAGCTCTGGGGCCCACCCAGCCTCCCTTTCAATAGCGTTTGGTGATCCTTCCCTGGGGGTACAGCGACTGAGGTGTGACGCTGACCACTCACCTCCATCCAGTGTCGGGGTTACGAATGAATGGCGTTATACCTCTACTCCCCCTCCCCTGCCTCTATGGTGTGCATAGGGTGGACGTTTACCTGTACTTTTTCCCGGCAACTACCTGGAATGACCGATCAAAAATACCTAAAACCTCGGTCAGGACGGCCGCACTCAGCGCCGAAATTTGAACTCGGGACCTCTAGAATACGACGCACGAGTGACAACCAACGGACTGCGACGTTCGGTGTATTGCCGCATACCCGTTGTCAGAGGATACGAGGGAAATAAAGTGTGAGAATAGAAACGAGTCAATATCACGTAAGATGGCGGACCTTTAGTACTGCATTAACGGCGGCGAACCTTCGGATTCTACTCCAGGAGAGTTAGTTTAGTAATACCTAACTGGTACTACAATACGTTTATCCAAAACAAATGCGGTTAGTTTTAGGCTCGAAGAGACCATCACGAACACGTACCATTACCGAGCAACCTCAAGCTAATTTCGGAAAACCGAACGTCATGGTCATGAGATAATCATTACTGCTTCATAAACAGAATAGTCCCGGGTTCGAATGGAAGTGCAGAGACCGGATGACCTCAAAGTTTTGCTATTCTTCTCAGTCGTTCCAAGCAAATACTTATGCGCCCCGAGTTCCTTCCATCCCCTTACAATTCGCGTTCACAAACCATTCACAGCATCCTTACTGTATCTAACAACTATCTATTGTCGCTTTCAGTTGCTACTCCGCCGCACGTGCGGGCGGCCGAATGAGTGAGCTACGTCAATTCGATAAGCGAGCGGTGAGGAAGCGAAAACCGACAGTTGTCAGATAAAATAATAAACCTCTACCATTCAACGCCATACAACCCATACTGCTGAAGCAGAGCAATTACATAAACCATGAAACAGATGACAGTTTCGGACCGAAAACAACACGTAAGCCTAAACCTACTCGATCTTTACGTTTTTGCATAGGAAACGGTTAAGATTACGGACTGAATGGCAGTAGCCTACGGTCGTTGCCAGTCTAAAAGCCGCCACAAAATCGAGAGTCTGCTACGTTCATATTAGAATTTTGTCCTGCATTATGACGCCGAGTAATGACCGCATACTTAAGTTGTACTTCCGTTCATCGAACCTCCTCGCATCTTACACAATTCAAACGACTGGCTACGAACCGGACTACTGGATTTCAATTATTGGGATGGCAAACTTCGTCAACACATGCAGGTGCGACTGCAGCCCAAACCAGCTTCCTGTGCAATGGGGTCACTTTCTGCACGGACAGAGCGTCGACGGGAAGTTACAAAAACTCACCTCAACTTCACTCAACGCTTAAGGTGTCGAGGGGCTTGATCTCCATTCTCTATACGTCTTTAAGCAGCACCTCTTCAGTCACACGGGCGGTTTTAAGTGTTTAACATCATTTCAGCAGTTGATATTATGTCCTAAAATAGCCCAATAAACAAACGCGTCAAGCGGTTCTTAATAATAACACATCGGGCCGGGGCCTTACGCAGCAAGATGACTGCGTTAACTGTGTGCCTGAAGACACAAACCCCGGTCAGCTCTGCAGAACTGACAATTTCGACGTTACCATCCCAAGATACTTCGAACCCTCCACCTGCAGGAGACACCTCTTGATCATAACACCTACGTACAGCCATATCTTACCAACGCAAAATATTTTCTCCGCCGGTTAATCTCGCTTTCCGCAAGCAATACTGATGATATGACGCAAGGGGTATTCGTTGCACACGTAGGCCTATTTTTAGTACTCGTACTGCTACAAATGTACGCAGTTTACCTGCAGTGCGACAAAAATGTGATCTGTTTCTTTGAGATGTGGTCAAATTTTTAACATACGAATCAGGGTGACACTGTCTGAATAAAATTAAGAGTAATTTACTGGAAAGTGATTACTCCTGTCCAAGCGATTCTCAAACTATTATGCACTTTTCTGTACTAAATATTTTTCATAAATTATTCGTGATGAATACGAATACGCTACAAAAAAACGATCCTCACACTTCACCAGAATAAAAAATTTGTCGATCATATACCGTTTCTTTAAAACTTTTAACACGGGGTATGGACACAGTGTTCCTAAACACTGTCGTAAATTCATGGCTGGTACCTTTAGGTCAGCTACCTGTAAAATCTGTGACAGACTAACGTTATGTTACCAGTAAATGGACTTCACCAGTTGTGTGGAACTATATAATGAACACTACTACAGATATGTCAAACAAAACCTTACTAAAATTGTATACATTAATAACAGCAATGCTTTTATGTACACATATGGATGTCAACAGTAAAAAAAAAACAAATTAGGAGAATGAATTTGGTAAACATGGCTTTCCCAGGCCAGATCAAGTACAAAGATCATAAACTTCACTTGTATAAATGCAGACATATGCTCATGGACAGAGCAACCATGTCTAGTGGCGTAGCTTGGTTTTTTTTTGTGCCTGGGGCGAGTAATCACGATGGCTGCCCCTAAAAGAAATTATGAACTTTACATGAATCGCGATTGTTTATTGAATTTAGTTTTATTTGGCTCAATAATTTAAAAATTGCTGAACGCACATATTTTTTTTTAAATTGTATATATATACCAACATGTATTGCACAAAATTATAACTAGATAAACTTATCACTTAACCTGACACGTGTTTCGGCCCAAATGGGCCATCATCAAGGGTTGCTGGTTTGTATGCTTTTTATCGAAAATATTCATTTTGCAGCCCCTCTGGAGTCTGCGGCCCGGGGTGGCCGCACCACTCGCTCCCCCCCCCCCAGCTATGCCCCTGACAATGCCAAAACGTCATTCACGCAAAGAGACATATGAAACCACTTACAGGTGGGTTTCAGTTAAAAAAAAAGATACTGGTAGTAGCCCACTAAACCTGACTCACAAATATTGTTATTGGAGCTTTTCTTAATTCATTAATCACAAAGCAACTAAATTCCGAACAGATCTATTACAAACACTGGTGGTGCATTGCCACTGAATTCCTTCATATTCCACTTCAAACAGGTTCAAGGCAGGCCTGGCAGATAATCACCACAGGGTGAAAGTGACATGAATTAAAGCAGGTATGGTAATTCTATGCGAATGTTAATGTTATGTGTTCAATGCAGCCATTTCTCCATTCCTGTGCCACTATTACTGCTACGCTGTCTCGTCACAATCTGCACTCCATGTTGCATGATAAATCCTAGCCACACAAGGCACAAGCAAATGTCAATATCCATTAACAATGTTGGCAGAAAATTGGGCTTTTCTTACCAAACCCAGGTACAATCAAAAGTAATCATCACTTTTTCACCTAATTTATGACATAACCAAAATACTTCCTGTCAGGTAAGCTGTTTGAAAAATAAATAGCCCTCTGCTACACCTAATGCTGCACAACATAAAATTAAATGTCCCCTGGATAGTTACATACTGACTCAATGGCACACAGTCTTTCTTCAGAATTCAACAGATACAAAGCTGCTCATGAAACTCAGCCCCCTTTTATGGAGCCTAAAAAGCCCATTACTGGCCCCTATCCTTAGCTATATGAATCCAGTCTGCAAATTCACACCTCACAGATACAAGAAAATGTGGTTCAATTATATAGCAGGGAACAACAGTGATGTGGCTAATCAGAACCATGGAAAGAGGAGAGGCAACAGATTCAAAATTCTCATAGCATTACTTCTGCATAAACTTCAGCATTATTCCCTCAATCCTTAAAATGGAAACATATTACTCCAAAACATCAGTGTCACCTACATAACTACTCCATGTCAAAAACATGAAAATAACAATCATCTGAGTTTCAGACATTTAGCTCTCATAGCAGTGATTATGAACATAACCATCACCTGGGATGTGACACACTGTAGTCTGGTAAATATGTAATGACACTTAGATGGACCTGCTACCTCCATTATCAGGACCCTGGTTATGGAGGCAGCAGGTTTCTCTTAAATGTTGGTATATACCTACCAGAGCACATGGCATTGCCCAGTTGGTATCTACTGGAGCACATGGCATCACACAAAATGCAGTTTATCTTTAACTGTTTTCTTCCAATGTAGTAACTACTGGTGATGGGACAAATTCATCACGAACTGTGAGTAAATGTAGTGGATCCTTCTGCTGGACAATTATCTAACTAGAACTCCATGGAGCAGAATCCTTCTTTAAAGGCAAATACTGTCTCAGTGACATTAGACAGAAATTCCCCACCTCTCATGGAACCTGAAGTTTCTTTATCATATGTTCCCATAAGCTCACCAATGATCTCTGTCCCGAGCCAAACTAACCCAACTCATATCCTTCCACCCTTTTCATTATGGACAGTGACTCCTTACATTCTAAGTTCCAAATCTCATGCCCACTGTCCACTGCCCATGTCATTTCAAAAAATCCATCTAAGTCTAGCCCCACGTGCAACTTTTGTTGTAACAATGCTTTGGAAGAATGCGCAAGCTGGAGGACCACTCCTCGTCACCTACTTATCACTGCTTATTCAATGTGTCTGCAGCTACTTTCTGTGTCTGGGGGTCATTTCTTCCATTTCAAACCTAAGGATGCAACGTAATGTGGTGACAAGGAACCCACTTAACATAACCTTGTCATGCATACTAAATATTTTTTAAAACATTTCTCCTGCTGCAAATGGAAAAACCAGAATTATAGTATCTCTGATAAAAGAAAGACACAATTCAATACAAACAGAACACCTTTGCTTAATAACCCTCATTAATTACAAATGCATCACTTCTATGAACTATACCAAATTTGCACATAAAATGTGTTTAAAGAAAATCTTATTGCAAAACCCACAACCAAGTTGGTTACTCATGTTTCCATAAGAAATAAATTAATAAACAGAAACCCAACAGTTTGAAAGTGAATGCAGAACATTTATGACTGTGGTTTCTATCCCAACATTCTTTAACAGCTGAACGCCACTGCATGAAAGCGACTTCTTGAGCAGTACTGGGAAACACAACATAAGCACTAAGAAAAAGGTTAAAGGGCAGTTACATGGTTTATGATACAAAGCTCATTATCTAAAACTATGCTTTTATGTGTGTTAGAACATACCTTTGTTCTTCCATTGATAGTGTAGTCACCCATTTTTCCATTATCACCCATGTTATTGGCACGAACTATGATGTTATCAACTTGACTGATGAGAAAACCAATGTTTCTACAAGAGCTTTCTTTACCATCCAGCCATGTAATTTGATCACCACGAATTGTTTTCAAATCATTCTTTGCTTTGTTGCTCACTAGCTGTCCATCTTTGAAAACACCCTTGCCATACATGGTTCTTACTTCATCCAATACTGCCATCCCCATTTCAGGTCCCAAAAAGTTATCAACAACACACACACCATAGGTATCCATGTCTCTGATCACATTCCAGCAAACTTCTTCTAATTCTTTATCTCTATCCTGTCTATGCAAGAAAGGCGGGCGAGCATCAACATCCAGTAACCTGATTTCTGGGAACGCTTTAAATCCATTTGCATTTAACGGAGCCGCAACAATTTCCCTTTCTTGCGAAGGCATATTTAACGCTGCAATACTGTTGATATCCAATGAGTCATTAGACGAGCTAGTAATGAAATCAAGTGTTGGGCTTAAAATTTCTGTTACCGCATTAAGAATCTCACTCTCTGAACTACCTTCGTATGTAATTGGACTAGTGTTCCCAGCAACAGCGCCTTCGCATCTGTCAACCTCTGCACAAGTGTCAACACTGTCATTCACATTGAGTTCTCGTTCGCCATTCCTTGTAGGTTTTGCGATAATTCCTTTATAATTTTCTGACTCAATGACCGAGACAACTGTACCTATAGACAGGTTATTTTGAACTTCACGCTTCTTGTCAACCCTGTTTTTTATACAAAACGTTTTGTGTTTCTTAAAGTGTAGCGCTTGATGTGCTTTCGAACAGTAATAAACGCACTTACAACGAGAACAAACGAGTACTCCCTCTGTCAATCCGCACACTTGACAAGCCACGCGACAATCAGCTGTATTCATCCTTCGGGTTACCGACTATCTTTTACGCCGACATGTTACTACGGCACCTCTTTTTGCAATGCACTACTATAATCAAATTATTAAAAAAAAAACACCAGGCAGGCCAAAATTTTTAATTAGTACATACCACTATATCACATAACCCCAGAATATGGTACGATTTATTCATCGAACAAAGAAGAGATGTTATAGGAAATAACAAATATAATGAATGACAAGCTTAAGAAATAATTGCTGATTTGACTTACAAATCAACTTGCGTTATCAACATTTACCTCACTTTCCCTTCACAAAATCCCAACACAGTGACACGAATAATGTCTGAAGCAGAGATAACATTGAGATTATAATGGACAGATCACGCTAGAGCACAGATCATCGCGCTAGAGGTTCACAGCACGGATTACTTTGATTTTTGGTATCCCGTTGCATTGTCCGTATTGTTGTGGGGTTGCGTGAAGAGGGTTATGTTATGCAGTGTTTCCTGTTGCCTGACAGCTGTAAATTGGAATAATATTAGTAATAGAAGTATACAAAAGAAAAGAAATTAGTTCTATTTGTAGTAATCTCTACACACTTTGTTCATGGCATCTTCAGGGAGCGATGGTAGGGCAGTTACAAACTAAGCCGTACATAATTATTCGTAACTCTTTGTGACAAGTGATTTCCATTTGTATTATGTTTAATTCTGATACATGTCAATATGTGCAGAGGATAAAAGACAGAAAGGCGAATCGTCAGATGATAAGGACAATGACACTTCATCCAAAGCCCGACGTCGGCGGAATAGTGAAGATGAAGGAACAGTTGACATGATTCGAAGATATTTAGCTGAGAAATTAGGATTTTTTGATGATGATAAGAAAGAAGTACCGGAAGAAAAGACCAAGGTATAGTCAATTTATTTTTTGATAGGTTAAAGAACAGTACCTTATATTAGGGTTAAAGAATTTGATTGGACTCTTGTGTTAGAATAAGCCGGGTAGCACGCTGGTATAGTGACGAGGCTAAGGAATGAACGACCGAGAAATCGTGGTTCGATTTCCGACAGGACCAAGGACTTTTCACTCCCCATGGTATCCAGATTGGCCATAGCGCCCCTCTAGCCTCCTCATGTTTGACGGCTGCCGGGTGTAAAATGGCCGGAGCGAGAAGCTGATCATTCACCTCCATCTAGAGCTGAGGTTAAGAATGTGCAGAGCATTACATTCATTCCCCCATGTGTCTGAATTGCATGGCGTGTAGTCAAGCAAGGGACTGCGTTATCTTTGCCTGTACTAAATGTGGCATAATGGCCAGAGATCTTGAAACACAAGCTGTGGTTCATGTGTAGTCTGGTTTGATCACAACCCCAACCAAATTTTATGATTTTGTTATACCCTTGAGACTTTTTATACCCACATCTCACACTGCATGGTTACTTGCAGACCATGCTGGTTTTAAGACCAAGAGGGCTTGAAAAGTAGGCAGTTGACTTGGAATGATTTACAGTATTATTAATACTATTTTATTGTGGATGTTGGTTTCAGTAAAATAAATAAAAATTGCAGCTGCAGGCTTATGATGGATTTACTCTTAAGTCTTGTATAGTATGACAAAGTAATGGGACATTATTTCTTCCAGGTGCTAACTGAAGCATCTGTTGATGGTGTAATAAAGTATATTGAAGAACATAATTGCAGAAATGTAATCACAATGGCAGGAGCTGGTATATCTACATGTAAGTGAAATTATTTTTTGTGTATGTTCTGTATGTGTGTGTGTACATACATACATGTTAGGTTGCTCTACATTCATGTTTATTCATTGTAATTGGTGCAATGTAATTTTATTTTTGACAGTTTTAACAGATGCTTATTAGAAATATAAAACAATTATACCACCATAAATTTTGTAAGAAATATTGAAAGTTGTATATTACATTTATGTTTCAAACTAAATATGAAAATGGAAGACTGTCACCTGCAAAACTGTTCTAACAGGTAATTGCAAATTACACCATAGTGGACCTTTTTGAAGTTGCTGTGTTAATTTTTAATATATATAGGCATTTTTTAATTCACTCATACATACAGCCTGGACTTTTTTCTGTTTGAATCTGCAAGGAGTTCAAAAGTCTGTTTGTTCTCCTACAGTTATACTTGCCTCATTTCATAGCAGGGTAGTGAAGGGTTGACCTCGAGCTTTTGCAGCAGGGTATTGAAGTGGTGACCTTCGGAAAAGCTGCCTTGGCATGCAACAAAGTTCATTTTGAAAATTTAACAGTTTTGTTCAAAAATGCCTTTCAACTCTTGCAAGGAATGTGGATTGCCCTACATTTTTTATTCTTGAGTTCATTCCCTGTATAATGGTGTCAGGATTAATTAAACATATTGGTCAGAATTTGTTTCTTCAAAAGACATGGGCCCTATGATTTCATGCACACTGACCACACTTTTAAGGAAACTACATTAATTGCATGGGGATTTTTGTAACACCAACACATTATTTTGGCTGTTCACATTAACTACACTACATAATGTGAACCATGCCTCATCCGAGAAAAATATAAGTTTTTCTATTTTGTTTTTGCCCAGCACTGAAAGTGAAATTCAGAAATTTTCCACTCCTCTGGATATTGCTCATTTTTGCGGCACTATTGATGAGGATTTTTTTTTTTACAAAACTTTCGGCTACTTTTTTTCAGTGATGCGTATATTGCAAAAGTATTGCAAATTAACACTCCTTCTTCAACTGAATAAATTTCACAAGTGCACTATGACATCCTGAGTTCCATTTGTAATGAGATAAGACTAACAAGTGCCCCCTCTAGCCACTTGGTTAACAGCAACAGTAACACAGCCACGGTGTCTGCAAATAAGCTCAAGCACACCCAGTTTGTTTTTCCAATGTTTAGGGACACAGTGACTCTCTGCAGAGTATGTAAGCTGAACAGTTCAAATGAAACACAGTGTGTTAAGAATGGAATTATTTCTTGTACATAATGTTTTGAAACAGTATGTTTGTTTATATGACCCTTTGTCTTGGGTTTGTATATTTGCATGTTCTTATTGCATTTATTGAAACCATTCATTAGAGAAATGTGTTATGAGACTTAGACTGTACATAGTGTTCCATCATTACCACATTGTGCCACTGCTGTTCATGGACACAGGTTTCTGTTGTAGGATCTGAAAAACTTATTGGTGGATCAGAGGCTGCCATGAAATACACATGTTGACAAATACTTTGTTTAGTAGCTGTTACCTTCCCACGGGTGAAGTGGCCTGGGCATGAAGTTGACCACTTGCCCCGAAATAGTGTTAGGATTAAGAAAGAGTGGAGCTATACCTCTGCTCTCCCCATATGCCTTCATAACACAAACTTCGCTTTATATCACTGACAGTGACACACAATTGTGAGAACTGTTAAATCTAAAGAGTATGTTTTCAAACTTGGACAATGAACAATTTGGTGAACATAGTGGACCAGCTTTACAGTACCATTTAGTTTGAGATCTGGGCTGTATTTAAAGTTACTAACCCTGCTATAAATATTATCTAAGCTCCATAACCTGTACCTTAATGTGGCATTTATTTACTTTTGTTAGTCCAGACAACTTTATGTTGACCCAGGTCTCCGCATTGTCAACAACATAATTTAATTACTGAAGTTTAAAGTGCAACACTGCCACTTAGTTAAGTGCAGCAAGTTAAGATTTTTCCAGAGACTTTTGTAATGGGTCAGCATGTGGAATCCATGTGAAATAATGTTTTCTGCATTAATGTAAATGCCAGTTTTCTGCACTGATTTCCTGCATTCCTAGGAAAGTGAAGAAATAAACACTTCATTATAACAAAACATATAGTTTTTAACACTGTATTTTCTTTGTGTAGCGGCTGGTATTCCAGATTTCCGTTCCCCAGGATCTGGTCTCTACCACAATTTAGAAAAGTACAAGTTACCTGACCCTCAGGCAATCTTTGAGATAGGCTTTTTCCGACATAATCCGCAACCATTCTTCACTCTTGCAAAGGAGTTGTACCCTGGTTCTTTCAAGCCAACTACATGTCATTATTTTATACGACTTTTAAATGAGAAGGGGCTGCTACGTCGCCATTATTCCCAGGTTTTTAAATTTTTATATTATGAAATGTTAATATGACAATTGAGTTATACAAATACTGTGTTATTCCTTCGAACTAATTTCCCTTTATGTAAAAACAGAATATCGACACACTGGAGCGAGTAGCGGGGCTACCCGCAGAGAAGATTGTAGAGGCTCATGGAACATTCCATACATCCCATTGTCTTGAATGCAGACAAGAATATGCACTTGACTGGATGAAAGGTAGAACTGTTAAATGTCCTTGTGGTAGGCAGATAACAGTAAAGAGTTGCCAGTCATATGAACATTTTATCACATGCCATGTTTACATATAGTATTCTCCAGTCTGAATAACTTATGTTATTTTACCAGTTCTGATGATCATTATTAGCATTTCTGTTGCATGCCTTAAATGTGTATCCATTGAGGTGTTCGTCAAGACTAATTACTACTAGTAGAATGGCATGTGACAAGGCAGTCAGCAGAGCTGTTAACAGTAGGTGTACTAGGTTTCATAGCTCCTGATTTTTGGCGAGTCAGTGGTAAATGGCTTTGGTGTTGGCATCACTCATGTGATCAGTGATTGGAATAACAAGATATCTAGACTATGAGGGATATTTCAGGATTGGTTAATATTACTGGTAGATTAAGGCACCGACTGTTAAATAATATTGTTTATAAAACTGGATATAAACGCTGTGTACTGCCAAAAAAAAATCCAGTGCTAGCATATGCAGTCTTCTGTACACTCTGACATGAATAATAAGTATATGTGAATATGAATATGATAGGAATTTAATAGAATATTTGGGCTGTTGGGCTGCTGACACTTTGAGACATCCATCTGATTTCATTCAACATATATTTTTTAAGGAAATTATATACTCACATTGAATATTATTTATGGGATTAACTGCAGATGACACTACATTCATTCAGTGCCACTGCTGCTTTTGTTTAGCTTGGTGAAAGCTGTCTTGCATGGGCAAGATATCTTAAAGATAGTCATGTTTAGTTCCGAGACACAGCTTATTGGCAGATTCAGTCTTCTTCACGAGTTCACAGCTTCTTATTTACAGAAAAAGTGGCCTGCACCGAGTTTGCAATACCATGTGCTTTTGGTGTTTGTCAAAGTCAGTGTCAGACATCTGGAGGCCAGAATACTGTTTCTTTTCAAATAATGTATTTTAAAATAATTTCGTGGTTGGTTTTCTTTCAGAGCGAATATTCTCTGATTCAGTTCCCAGCTGTGAGAAGTGTAATGGTGTTGTAAAGCCAGACATAGTTTTCTTTGGAGAAAATTTACCATCACGTTTCTTTTCTTGTGTTGAAAAAGATTTTCCCAAGTGTGATTTGCTGATCATCTTAGGTTCATCTCTTGCTGTACAGCCATTTGCATCCTTAATAGACAGGTATACCTTCTTTTGTCTTTTTAAATTGCATAGACCAGGATGTGCTATATTAAATTTTTGAGATGTGGTATAAATGAAGTGATCAGTTTTATTGTTAAACAGTTGCTGTGAGACACAGGTGTCTTATAGTCATTGCTTTTTGTAGAGGAGACAGAAGGGACTATGTTTGCAGAGAATATGCATGTATGGTGGGAGTGGGTGATGTCATGGACAGTCATGTCATTGATAGATGTGCAGTGCAATCAAAGAGATGTTAGTGTTATAGTAGAAATGCAAGTTTGAGTTGAGCATTATAATATAAAATGTAAAAAATGGCCAGATTACTATGAAAAGGCTATTTTTAGGAAATTAATCATTGTAATAAGGACTTTTCTTAAACATAGTTGGCAATGTGACAGAGGCAGGGAGATGAAATAGTAGTTTAGTAAGAATGAGAATGGAACAGATGAATAAATTGAAGGTGTTAAAAATATCAATTGTAACAAAGACTTGTTAAGAGCAAGGGGCTGGGGGGGGGGGAACAACAACAACACACACACACACACACACACACACAAGGGGTTAAGTGAGAAGGTCTCACTTATGTTGCACAAGTCATTCATGAAACTGAACATTTTTGGTCCTTCTGTATATATTTTTGATTCGTTTATGCAAGCACCGAGATGTTCTATGCATCTCACCAAAAGTCCAATGAAAGTTTGGTTCACATGGGACAGTAACCATTTTACTTAATGTATTTCTAATTATTTTTATGTTATGGACATTGTCATTGAGCTCCTGGACATGAAATCATCCAGTGAACTGTGTACATTGATGTGTGTGAAATGTGCCTGCTTACAAGCAGTTCCTTTTTCGATACTGTGTTCACTGATAATTGTGCAAACAGTGGAATCCAAACAAACTTGAATAGTTTTGAAATTCCAACACATTTCCATTTAACATATCTTGATTATAGTGCCATAAATTTTGGCTGGGAGACCTGCTATTCTGACAGGGTTTTCATGGTTTTCACATGCCCTCCAGGAAAATGCTTCAGTTAGGTCATAACTATGTCCTTCATATTTAACATTATATAGTCTTTGATACTGACAGTGTTGTGAAATCCTCTCTCACTGCCCCAGGGCAGATACGTTCCATTTGAGATGAGTTTTACTGTACGAATACTTATTTAGACACCCTTATTTTTCTGTCAGAAGCATACATTTTTGTATATTCCAAAATACCTACTTTGTGGCAGTGTCCCCTTAATATCGTTATGCACTGAACGCTGTGGACATCATACATTAAAAAAGTCTTGACACTCCATTATATTTAAATTGAGGTATTTAATAAACCTCAAAACCACTCTTTGACTCCTAACAAGAGTTCTATTAATATTTATGTTTCTTTCATATATATATATGTTGTTATTGCATACTTTTGATTTAGGTATTATTTTTACTTACTATATTTTGGAACAGAGTGACAAAAGAATGTCCACGCTTGCTGATTAATCGTGAAAAAGCTGGTCAAAGAGACAGGCTGATGACTTTGTTGAGAATTGGAAGTGGTATGGACTTCGATTCGGACAACAACTTCCGAGATGTGGCATGGCTGGGAGACTGTGATGAAGGATGTCAAATGCTGGCCGATAAACTTGGCTGGGGGGTGAGTTGTCAAGTAGTGTTCAGTGGTTTGTGTTTTAACACGTATGTCTTCTGAATATCTTACTAGGAATCATTAGCATTACTTCCTCTGGTGTAATTTTAAAATGATGTTATCAGTGGGTGAATTGTGGAAGAAAAGCATCTGAGTCTTTTACCCCCAGTTTGCACCTACTTTAATAATGTCTGTCATGTAGGTAAGATACTTCATGTGCAGTGCATTTGTGGGGGGGGGGGGGGGGGGGGGGGGGGGGGGGCAGCAGATTATTGACATGGTATGATTATTGTTTTTGTGCAGAGAGCTCTGACATCAGAGATAGGTCAGAAACAATGTAAAAAAATCTTCATTCTTCAGAGGTTCAAAATTAATAATTGCTCTAACAACAGCATGATTCTTTTGCTTTTGTCACACTTATTTTAGAAGTGGTTGTTGCAAAATTATCAACCTGCCTTGTTTGGTATTAGGACGAGCTGAGAAAGCTAGTGACGGAAGAGCACGCACGTATCAGTAAGGAACAAAAAGAAGAAGCCTCCAAAAGACAGGCAAAACATCCCTCTGGGCAAAAAAAAGTGAAGTCTCAAACCCAATGAAAGTACTGAATATGTAAGTGTATAGCATTCATTTGAATATCCCATTGTGTGGTATAATTTGTGTTTGATTTTTATTGTTTTGAAGTCTGGAATTAACCTTTAAACAACCTGATTGGTATTTAAATTGTAGCACATGGTTTATGAAAAACATGAATATTATTTGAACAGAAAAAGATAGTTATGAAATAAACAGCATTTTGTGGAAAATAACACAGAAATTAGGCAGAATGTCTTAAAAATGCAGTAA
Source organism: Reticulitermes speratus (assembly GCA_021186555.1). Taxonomy (NCBI): domain Eukaryota; kingdom Metazoa; phylum Arthropoda; class Insecta; order Blattodea; family Rhinotermitidae; genus Reticulitermes; species Reticulitermes speratus. The sequence goes on from JAJKFL010000006.1 coordinate 23,588,983, forward strand.
ATTTCCTAGTCACCTAAATATATAAAATGAATTTCTAGGGGTGTTTTTTACATGAGCTCGCTTATGTGAACTAGGTCGTTTAAAGGTTAAACTTTTATAAAGTGACCTTAATAATTTATAAACAAGCCTTTTAATTATGTGTCAGCGTCCTGTATTTTAACCATTGTTAACATATGGAGCAGAAACATTAAACAAGTGAAGTAAATGAGTAAATTTTGTAGTTACTGACATTAAGTTTTTGGAGCAGCCTGAAAGTTGAAGATTCAAGTCTACTGCGATGTTATACCATGTTGACTGGTAAATAGTTACCAGCTGACACAGTGTAACTTGCCATCTTCATCGGCACCATTGCAAGAACCTCAAATGAAACAAGCTACAAGTAATCTTTTGTGAGCATATAGTATGCTTTTTACCTTAATGATATGCAGCATCATTGTTAAACATACTTGCAGTAATTTTAGTCTTAAGTGGACACATGGCAAACTTCATCTTGCAACAAGTTGCGATCTATCCCCACAGTTCAGCCATTGTGGTTAAATCATCCAAGAAATGAACACACAGTATATGTAGTGAAATCTTCCTTTTGTGAAATTACTTGCAAGACTGCTCTGTAAATTATGTTTCAGTAAAGTGTTATTGAAATCTTAAGATATATCTGAGTTGTATTAGTTTTCAAATTCCAGAAGTTCATGGATGGTCTGTATCACATAATTGCTGCGAGGCATACAGTTCACTTGTTCTGATACTGTTCTTACCAGGGCGATTTGAAATTGCCAAACCGTGCCCCTCTGCGTTTACGAAAACATCACGACTGCCATTGTCTGCATATCTGCAAACTTTTACCACACTTGCTCCGTACATTGTTGGACCTGCTCATTTGGTTGCTCCTGTTTCGAAACTAAACTTTGTTTGTATGCATTTGTCTTTTTGAGTAAATTAATAAACATACATTGAATCCTGTTCCTGTTGTTATTCAAGTTAAACAGTGTGCTGTTGGATTACATGAGGTAGATCTTCACTGAGCAGCTGATAACTGTTGTGTAGAATTCAGCATGCCAAGTGGGAACTGTGTGTACTGAAGTATTATTGTATCTCTGCAATGCTGGTCAGCTGGTCAAGGAATTTCCATCACCATGTTTACATAAGCTGCTGTTTGCTCTTATCATGAATTTGTTGAATGAATCCCTCACGTTCACAACGTACCTCTGTAAGCTCTGTTTTAATATTACTGTTGCACAACTAGTGCTCCCATGAGGTTTCCCAGACAAAGGTTTCTGTGAATTTCTGCTTTCCCCTACACAAGCTCTTGCCCATATGTCCTTCTGTACTTAGTCATCCTAACAATATTAAATAAAGCATGACTATGTAATTTATTATCTAGTCTACTTTAAAAATTATGATTTATCATACAGTAATTATTTTACCTGTTTTTGTGCTTGTGAGTAGGGTCTCCTATATGACACAAATAGAGAGTATTTGAAAATGGAGTACTGAAGAACATTCATTTTGTATCAAATTCTAATACAGGCTTCACCATCAGATACTCTGCCACAATACTCTGAAATGAAAACTGTATGGGGTCATTATTATTTTTATTGTAACTGCGAACTGTATTATGATTACTGACCTCAGAGTTTGCACTGTGTAGTCTGAATACTGCAGTCAGTCAAATCCCTTGTGCAGGGTAGTCTCAAGCAGGCAACAAGTACTCCAGTAAATTCCCAGTCATGGAGGCTAAAGCTTCATCTGTCACAATACTCTGACAGAGTTTAATTCAGTTCACACCCTCACAGTCTGTTTCCTTAATGCCTATCTAAATTCATCACTATTCGTGTTTTCCATGTCGTCTCCTGTTTGGCTTTGCAAGTACAGCTGTAATACATATCTGGTTTGCCTATCCATACTATCAGTTTTAACCTCGTTGAGTTCAAGTATCCCAAACGTACTGAGTGACAACTATTAATGTTGTATGCACCTTCTTGATGCCCTTGATTTTCAAATGCTAAATAGAAAATAAAAACCACTACTCAGATTTGGGTAAATGCTATATTTAAATATCTTCACATATGCATCTTACTTTAAATATTATCCCCCATTCCTTGTGCAGAACTATGCAGTCTGATGTTATTCGCACATCGGAACAACACTAATTAATTACGTCACTTTCAAGGATGTTTCTTGCTGATCCATTTAAAGGAATGTTTGCCACAATCAATAGCTCCTCCCAAACAGAGTATAACTCTGTGGCTTGTTGCTGCAGGTTGGATTGATACACCTGTCAGTGCTTTGGATGGTTGTAGTCTGCACAAAAGGGGTGCACAAACTCTTTGCACCCATTGCTGGTGCCCCAGGTTCTGACTCCTCCCTGCAAAAAACAAATTAACTTAATACAACTAAGATCTGGCAGACTGTCATTTTGATGGTTACAGAATGACTGTCAAGAATGGTTTGCCCTACTGCGATGTGAAGCCCATAGATGTAAGTTCTCCCCACTGGTGTATCTCTGGGAATAATATAAAATTATTATGGGAGCCTGTACATCAGAAATGTATTCCTCCACATTCTCAAGTAAGCCAAGACCAGGAAGGTGCATCCACAGGTGGAGCCAGTTACTACAGACAGACATATCAAACTATCTCAGATGCCACTAATCTGCTTGTAGTACATGACTTTAATCATTTGCTTCTCTTTTCTTCTATCCCAGGATGAATACTTCATTCATTCCAGAACCCTGTCTTTTTTCAGTACAAATTAATGAAATCACCAATATGTAGATTTAGACCAACCTGTGCTTTCAGAATCTTAAAATTACACTGTACGTATCTCTCAAATACCATTACAAATGAGAACCGGGAAATTGCATGACTTTCCAGTGACAGTGACAGCTCTGAGGTATAACCAATATATGAAACTGATGTGACTTCTCACCTGGCACTCTCTTGTTTAATGTAATCTTCACATGGGATGGCTCCGCAAAATGGCGCAAGTATGATGTTCCTTTTGTCCAGCTGGGCACAGAAGTCTGACCAATCCTTGCATTCTACAGTGTGAAGCTTCAATTGTTTTGTTGCTCTGAACAGAGGAAACAGTAAGGGTAAAATGTAATCTTTGACATGTCCCTGTGCAAACCATGAATTTACAACAAAATTCCATTAAACTGACTCAAACAGGACCGTACAGGTGCCAAATTATCGACTATTCCAGATTATTGGACAGTACCTACACTGACCTAAGTTCTTACAGGTAAGTTCCCTACAATGACCTATGTTCTTACAGGTAGAATAGAATAGGAGGGCGAGCACCACAGTGATGTGCACTTCGATCATTACCGATCTTTTGTGTAACCCTTTAGCTCATTCAATCAGCAGGCCTGCACCTTGAAAAAAGTGCAGTACCTTACTAACAGAGATGTCAACTCACCTGGTTTCATAAAATGACAACCCAGGTGCCTGAATCTTAGTGTGGCCAAAGTCTCACAGTCACAAAGAATGTGTGAGGCCGTTTCAGATGCCTACTTGCATCTATCACACTTGGGACTGTTTACCAGCCCCAGATTAAATAGATGTCCTTTTAAGTGACAGTGTCCTGTTAGCATTCTTACAGGTAAGTTTTTGTTACTGCTCCTATACTTGGGCTGTACAATTAATCAGAGGAATATTCCATACATATATCTCCTTCATCTGCTGGTTCAGGGTTATCAGGGTTCTTTTCTGTGTTTTGTGGAGTCTTCATAGATGAAGAAGTTGATGGAGTAGCAGAGAAGTGGTCAAGAGATACCACAATGGTTGATGTACCGACACTCTTGGAGGCCTTTCTGAACATGTTCCCGAGATCTACCTATTTCATTGACGAAGTTTTTTTTCTGGTAAAAAGCAAAACTTCCAATCAAGTACCAGGTTGTGAGATTTCTGACTTATTGGATGTTCGGATGTTGGATTACAGGAATTTGGCTGTATATGGAGGAGTGGAGATATGGCTACAGACATTCTTAGCCTTGCCACTAAATGGAGGTGAATGGTCAGTGTCATGGCCCAGCCATATTACCACCAGAGAAAGACTCACTGAACAGGATGCTGGGTGGGTTCCACAGCTATGCTGGATACTGTGGGGAAGAGAAAAATCTCTTGCCCTGCCAGGAATCAGATCCAGTTCTTTGGTTGTCCACTCCACAGCCTAGTCACTACACCACTATGTTATCCCAGTTCCTCAAGAGAGTAAAAATCCATTCCTAATTGCACATACTCATCACTCTGAAACATGTATCACTGAAGAGTATTTAATCAAAATCTGTAAAGCATGATTTCAGGCTTCCGCTGCAGTGTAAATGAGATCTTCACTGTTCTGGGATTTTACGCAGCATAGGTTGGTAGTTTGTTACTGACGTTTAGGGACAACCTATTGGTCCCATCTTCAAGGGTCAGGGACTGCCTGACCCTTGAAATAGGACCGATAGGTTGTCCTGAAACGTCAGTAACAAACCACCAATCTACACTGCGTAAAATCCCAGAAAAGCAAAGATCTCATCTGTTGTGCAGTTTTAGAGATGAACTGTGCTGACAGAAACACATGATCTTCCCATCACACATTCACTTATTTTCTGCACTCTGGGCATTGAAGTAATTGAACTGAATATTTGTGTGGACATCTGGATACAATGAGCCATGTTCTTTGAAACTGGAAACTGGGTAAATATATGAACATGAAAAAATACTTTATCCCTAGGCATGGTGGAATAACTCACAAGAGGTATTCAAGAAGTAACTACACGGTGAACAGCTCCTAGTTATTCAGCTGACCACAAAAAATAGCTTGCTTTTCTGGAACCAAGATGCATACTCACTTATCAAGCATGTTACAGTGGATGGTTTCCAAGAGCTGCAAAATATTGTTCACTGCTGTGTCTCGCTGCAATGTGAGCTTCTCTCCAGTGTCCCTTCGCACAGCCACCACTTGCTTCTGTTTCATGTCTTTTGGACCCAACTCTATTCGGATTGGTACGCCCTGCATAAAAAAGCATTGTTGGACTTCTCAGTGATGGAATGAAATGCTCCTGGTATATCATGTTTATCAGTTGGTGTGGCAAGCTGGACTACAAACAAGAAACTGTATTGCACAATTCATGGTTTTCACAACATTCTGATGAACACTGAAATTTTCTGGGATATGAAGGTACAATGACTGGTAATTAGTTACTAATGTTTTGGGGGGAGCTCAATGCCTGCATCTCATGGGTACTCAAAGAAGTCCAAGAAGAGTGAAAATACACACACTCGTAGATGAGCTACATGTCGAAAACATGTAGCTCTGTCTGTACGTCCCATTGCCTAAGGAGTTAGTGCAAAATAATTGTGTATTTCCTCTGTCTAGACTACACTGCAGTGTGACTAAAAATGACCCTTCCTGATTGGAAAATGCAGTATATCACATCCTGAGAATACAGAGTGAACACCACTGTAAAACCAGAGAACTGCCCAGTGAAATAAGATGTTTTTTTATCCTACGCCAGTTCAAGGGATGTCTCGCATTTTCTTTCTTGCAGTCCAATATAATCAGTGAAAAAAGGGGGATACCAACAGAAGAATCATATTTGCTACAGGCTATCAAATTTCACAGACAAGCATTATGAATACAAACTGGAATTATTTAGACAAAGTGAATTCTAGAGGGTTGTCATAATAAACAGCAATTTAATACATGCATATTTAGACAATACCATTGTTGCTATTCCAGAATTACGTAGGAGCAATGCTCATTAATTCAGGCTGGGTAGGCTCCAGAGTCAGTCCGGATACTTTGGAGAAAAGCACTTGCCCCTGCTGGGAATCAAACATGATTCCTCAGTCATCCAGATCAAAACCTAGTTGCTATACTGACTGAGCTAGCCCAGCTTATTGTCATCTTAAATGTGTTCCACTGTGTTATGGAAACCACAGAATGCTGAAAGACATAAATGTTTCTTACCTTGAGCTCCCAATGGTTGAATTTCCACCCTGGACTGTAGTTATCCCGGTAGTCACCCTTGACTCTGATTCCTGCAGCCTTCAGAGCTGCCTCAAATTCTTCACAGGATCCAATCAGAGCTTTACGATCAGTATCCTCCATACTTGCTGTTATGCCACATGGCACAATTATCACCTGAAATTTTGAGCCATATAGTAATACAAGTGAAGCATTTGGTCACAAATGAACATATATCGAACAGGAATTATGATACAGAGATTACAAGGTGCCCAGTTTGAACCTTGACTCAGCAAATAGCTCCCCTGAGGCTTTTCATGGTTCTTTCTGAGCCACTCTAGGCAAGTATTAGGATACTTTAAGATGTGTCATGATCACATTTCCAGCATTCCTAACTTATCATTGATAATCACCACATTCAACACTAATCCAGTTCATAACGCATCATTACATGAACCAAAACTAACTGTATGGAGCAGAGTCCTTGAGATACTGCCAGTTACTAATCTAGCTAAGAAATCTCCCACCTTTTATGGAACCTCCATGTTCATTACCATGTTAACAAAGACCATTTTGAACCATCTGAATTCAGTACACCACACCCGATTTCTTTAAGCCGCATTTTCGAATTTTTATGCATAGCTTTCCCAAGTGGTCTCTTCCTTTCCTGTTTTGAAACTAAAATTTTGTATGCATTTCTCATTACTGTGGTGCTGCACCCATCTTTTTTCCCTGCTTTGTACCCTAATAATATGTGATGTACTGCAAAATTATGAAGCTCCTCTACCTAGTTTTCTCTATGTTCTGTTATTTCCTCTCCCTGAGGTCCAAGTATTCTCTATAGTTCCCCATTTTCAAACACAGTCGATCTGTGTTTTTCTCTTAAATTAACTTCTCCATGTATAAAACCTAACTAGTAGATATTAACCCAATAATCATACCTGGAAGCATGCAACTCTTGGGGGCAATACCAGTCCTTTGTTGTCTGCATGTATCATTATCATCACACCTAAGGGAGAAACAAAGTTTCCACTGGTTACTGTACTTTTTATTCTATAACGAGCCACTGAGAGACTGAAAACAAGATGGAGAGACCAGGTGAAATGGAAAGGAGATGAATCCACCATAGACACAAAAAACAGGAAAAACTCAAGGAAGACAGTCAAAATCATAAAGTGAAATTCAGGAGTGGAAATAACTATGGATGATAAAGGGATGTTTCTTTACCTTCCACTATACAGATTGCTATAAACAACACAGAAGAGATAAATTCAATTACTGTCAACTGGTCAACAGTGGAGATGTGGTAACAACTAAACAGAAAGTTTCAGTTTGAAACTAAACAAGCAAGGAACTAAAAGAATGCCTGTTGTCATTCTGAAATACAGCATACACACCCATAATTGTTATTTAAAAAAATGACTCGAAGTCTGTTTCAACTAGCAAAAAGTTTAAAACGAAAGCTGTGTGCACACTTCCACAACAGTCTGATTTTCCTTCAGAGTGAATTTATCTATGGTCTATGCTCATAGAATATTGGGAACAGTGACTGGTCTGCCAAACACATCCTGATCTTGATTGGGTGTGTTGTGGCAGGATGTGAGTTTGGGGGGGGGGGGGGGGGGGGGGGGGGGGGGGAACAGCCCTGCAGCAGATGCACCACAGCCTTAAGGCTTATTGTGCAACCCTGTGAATGAAGATGACGATGATTTTTATTTTCCGTGTAATGGAGCATCAGTAGAATGAAATTGACAGGGGAAAACCGAAGTAGTCAGGGAAAATCCTGTCCCATTGCCACTTTGACCACAAATCTCACATGGACTGACCCTGGCCTCCGCGGTGAGAGGCCGGCAACTAATGACCTGAGCCATGGCACAGCCAGCCTTATGCAGATTACTTTTCCAATAGTTCTTTGTTGTTATAAACAAGAATTATCATATTTCTTGGATTTTATCTATTATACTGGGAGTATATTTCTCAGGTCCCTGAGCACTGCAGCTACTGTGAAGTATTACTGCATAGGAAGCCTTCATCCACCAGGAATTTGAAACCTGTTCTTATCCTGCAATTCAACCCACCTTATTTTACAGAAGAATCTTGAGGTGTCAAGCTCCTGCTTCTAAGCAGGCCTAGCACCTTCTGAAAATGTCTCAACATATGATAGGGGTCATCTTGAAATTTTAGCAATTACTGTTCAAACACTGTCTTTCATTTCTTGTAAAAGAATGTGGACTATTCACATAAACTCTTTTAATGTTCGCAACAAATGATAATCACACAGATTCTAAACTGGAGGGTCTGGGAGGCCACAATCTGCAGGTTGTCAACTGTTCAATGAGTACTCCTAGTGCAGTCACTGAGAAACAGCTGTATCGGCTGTAGCAGTGTCATGTATGAAGTAACCGTACACTTTCTCTTTTTCTGTTAATTCCTTAAAGAATGGTGTCAGAATTAATTGAATATAAATGGTCAGAATTCAGTCTTTACTGTACACCAGTGGGGCCCTATATTCTGTGTGCACTCACTGTACACCAGACTTTAACATCATAGAAACAAACTTCCTGCATTGCATGAGAAATTTCACGTCTCCATTATTTTGGCTAATTACATTCTGACTCGATATAAACTAAGAAAAACTCAAATTCCCAATCGAAATCCATAGCACGACTGCCTCTTCAAAGCCCTGGAAAAAACCAAGGAAATAACATTGATCCATATTAAAAGTAATATTTACCAGCTTCTCGAAGATCAGTTATGTAAGCTGGAGACTATTACACTAGTTTCCCTAAAAAATAACCAAATGCAATACATAAATGTGCTCTATGCACTCTCATTCTCTGTACCTGAAGTGGGTATATTTACTGAGCTATACAGCTCTGTTTTCCATGCATTTCACTAGCTTCTAAGGCTGCAAAATTGAGTCCCCAATTTACCCCAGGGAAACGTCCCTCAGCATTCACTGGATAGTGGAATAGGTGGATCCCACAGTCAGTGGTGGACACAAAAATTGCAAGACTGTGGGTAAGTAAATTTTGTTAAGTGACAAGTGTATTTCAGAAGTCCTATTCATAGTTATGAAGTTTACATTAGTCCCTCAAGGTAACAAATATGGTCTAGAAGGAAATTTATGCACCTATGTAAATTCTTATTAAGTGCTACTAATGTTTAGCACTATACTTCTGCACCCAGCAAGAAGATACAGATGAAGTTGCCTTGGAACATACCAATAGTTCGGGTTGTGATGCCCATGAATTCTGGTAAACATATTTTTTCTCCTGAGTTTCAGGGTCATCATATACAATTTCAAACATTCTAGAGAAATTCTGGCCTAGATGGTGTGAAGTTGCTCCCTGGATGGCCCTCCCACTTGCTGCCACATAGGCTTCAACGGTAGTCGTGAAGTTTCCACCAGCAAATTTCTCTTTCTCTGTTTTGCGACCCTTAATTACTGGAATGGCCAACAGATCTGTGTAGATTCTGGCATACAAATCTGTGGAAAGACAGACACATGCAAAGTTGCATTTATTCACTTTACAGACACTAATCCAGTGTATGTCACACCAAAATTAGTCTGTGGTGCTGTGTGATTTCCCTCTGAAGTATGACAAACTTTGTCTGTTACAGAAATGCATGAAAATGAAGTTTGTTCATTCACACTTACATAAAAGAAGTACATGCTCATTATGTGGACTGGACTCATCCAGTTCACGATAAAAAATGTGAACATGACAATGAAATTCAGGTTCCATAAAAACAGAGAACTTTCCGATGAACTATAAACTACTTAAGGACTAATCAGTACTATGGAGTTAAATATACACAGATTACAGAAGGTATTCATAAAAGCAAAATTGGAAGTCTTTTATTTTTGCATTGAAAATCATTTTGAACTTAAAACTACATCTTACTCTATGTCTATCAATAGTATAACTCCTACAGTAAATGAAGATTAAACAAATCTGATTTTATCAAATTTCTGAATGGAAAAAAGAGGGGGGAGGCCAAGTTACAATTAAGATCCATAATGTTCAGTTACACAGTTTTAAATATGGTGAAAGCCCACAATGAAACAGAGTCTGTGGTGTGACATCCATATTGCTCATAATAGCAGACCAGCAGGGTCCAAAATTAAATTCACCATGCAATTTTTGGTCTAAACTATCAATCAGATTTCAGTGAACATGCTGAGTAGTGCTGGACACAAAACTTGGAGACACATTATTCTCTTTAATGTGTTACATGAATTGGGATGAATATTCATTGTATCTTTCTGACACCAACATCCTGAGTTTCATTATAAACAATGAGCATAGTTCCAATCATAATGTGCTTTTCCACTTGCAATACTGACATACAAGTCCAAGCTTTACCCAAGATAACATAGACCTCCTCTTCTGCATCCTCAAATGTTGCATGAGCTGTGTGTCCTTCCTGCCACAGGAACTCTCTTGTGCGCAGAAAGGGTTGAGGATGCTTGAATTCCCATCTCTACAATATGAGTCCAAACACAAACATTAGAAAGGGAATAAAAACGGCTGTGGGCAACAAGGGTTCTGCATTAACACAGTTACATCCAAAATTACCCTCTAAAGACAAGATTATACATGAAAAAGGAAATACAACACAGACATAAGAATTATCATGTCTCAATAAAATAGTTACCACAACATTGTTCCACTGGTTGAGTTTGATGGGTAAGTCACGGTAGGATTGAACCCACTTGGCATATGCTGGATACATCACAGTTTCGCTAGTTGGACGAACAGCTATGGGCTCAGCAAGATCTGTGTCACCAGACTTGGTCACCCAAGCCACCTGAAACACCAAAGTCAAAGGTTGCAGGCCTGTCTTTATCTTTCTCTGGTACTTGGAATTTTCCTTCCATCTAAAATTAAAATTGCAATATACACATGTGACATAAAATCAAATAAGTAAAAGCCTGATACTACTGTAACCAGACAGCATAAAGTCCGTATTTAAGTGAACTAAAAGCCAAGCGAGTGCTGTATGTTATGTGGCTGAAGCAATGGACTGATGATAGATAAATGCTGTGTTGAAGTTATAAGAACAAACAAGAACCAAGTGACTCCACATAACAGTGCAGTTTCAAGTAATAGTACTATTGCTGTAACACAGTATCATACATAAATTTGTATCTAAAAAGATCTACAAATTTTGTTCCTTATATTTTTCAGTGTAGTAAATAACTTAAGACCTGGACCCAGGAACTATTGGTATAGCCCATCACTAACGTTCACTCAACTAGAACAGCCTACTACTTGACACAACCTTCAGTAAAAAATCTGCCCAATTTTGAGGCCTATGCAAAAGTTTAAGAAACTGGAACACCTCACAGTGAAGAGTTCTTAATCCTATGCCCAACACACGATGTGCAGAACCACTTCTAATCAGCTGTCTCTGATAGCTGATTCCAACATGTTCACAGCTACCCTCCATATATACAGTAAAACCTTTATGCATCATTTTTCAGGGGGATGGAAAACAAAAACGATACATACGGGAAAATGATAGTACCGGGAAACCATTAAAAATTATAGATAAGAACAATTTAATGATTACACTGCTCAACAAGAATTTATCTTAATTTTTACACGACTTCTGGATGAAATGTGCCTGCTGAACACATATCTGACATTGGTTTTCCTTTAGTGTCGATATTTCAAGAGATATTTTGCATTTTAGGTTTTTAAGAAAACCGCCATCATCAAACGCTTGCTCTTCTTAGTTAGTGTTCCAGCTGCTAAATGGTACCTGAATACAGGCTTGTCTTCTTCCTTCAAGATTGACAGACTTCGATATATTGATTTCAATCTCCATCATCAATATTTTCACACAAGGAGCTTGATTGTGTACTGAATGTTAGCTGCAGTCGCGTGATTTCAGTACTTCTTCAGTGTTTTTCATTTTAAAGCAAGAATGTCAAAGGGAAGAGGTTGTAAACTTACAGTCGATTATTTTTGTTATGTTTGTGGTTTCTATATAAGCTCAAAGCAGGTGAAACATAACATTGTGCTTGCGACGAAGTTCTGCACGGCGTACAAAGCATACTTCGATGTACCTGTCGGAGACCAGGATAAATTTTGGGCTCCCCATGTGTGTTGTGGTAGCTGCCGATCTACCTTAGAACGATGGCTGCCTGGGACTAGAAAGTGTATGCCATTTGCTATACCTCGAATTTGGAGAGCCTACAAGCCACCATAATGATTGTTACTTTTGTATGATTGACATAACAAAATACAAAAACATCAAGAACAGAAGAAATTTAAAATATCCCAGTATACCATCATCCATCGCTCCAGTTCCACATAGTGATGACCTACCGATTCCCAATCCACCTGAACACTCTTCATATGAAGAAGAGAGAGAGAGAACAAGTGATCCTAAAGAAAGCTTTTCCGATGAAGATACTGAAAAGGGACCACATCTTCTTAATCAGGAAGAACTGGATGATCTAATCACAGAGTTGCAGCTACCGAAATCAAAAGCCAAATTCCTTGCGTCTCGCCTGAAAGAGTGGAGGTTCCTCCTTCCCTCATGTAAAATATCTAAATACAGAACAAGGCATGAGAAATTCTCACCCTTCTTCCAAATGGAAGAGAGTTTGTGTTACTGATCTGAAATCAGAGGACTTTTTAAAGCTATAGGCTTTTCCCATGATCCACAAGACAGGCGTCTTTTCATAGACAGCTCAACCAGAAGCCTTAAAGCTGTTCTGCTTCACAATGGGAATCAGCATCCTTCCATTCCCGTTGCTTACTCCGTCCACCTGAAAGAGGACTATGGAAATATCAAGTTGTTGTTACAGAAAATAAACTATGGAGGTTGCCAATGGGATATTTGTGGAGACTTTAAGATGCTCGGATTTCTCCTGGGTTTGCAAGGTGGTTATACAAAGTATTCCTGCTTCCTTTGTCTTTGGGATAGCAGAGCCACTGACCAGCACTATATAAAAAAAGTATGGCCTGAAAGAGGACAGTTAATTCCAGGTATGCACAATGTAATCCATGAGGCTTCAGTTCCAAGAGAGAAAATTTTGCTGCCACCCCTCCACATTAAACTGGGGCTATTGAAGCAGTTTGTTAAAGCTTTGGATCCTAATTCTGCTGCTCTGCATTACATTAGAAAAATGTTTCCTCATGTATCTGATGCAAAAGTGAAAGGTGGCATATTTACTGAACCACAGATTCATGTAATGCTTGCATATCTAGATCTTGAACAATGACTGTTGTTGAAAGGAATGCTTGGGAGGCCTTCAAAATGGTAGTGACATATTTTCTTGGAAAGAATAAGTGCGAAAATTATGAAGAAATAGTGGGGTCTTTGATTCAACATTATGAAGTACTAGGCTGTAGAATGTCAGTAAAATTGCATTACTTGCTTTCGCATTTTCAATTTTTTAGACCAAATCTAGGAGATGTTAGTGAAGAACATGGTGAATGCTTCCATCAAAATATTGAAGCTACTGAGAAAAGATACCAGGGACGATGGGATGCTGCTATGATGGGTTTGGGGTTTGGTTCGTGCTGATGAGTCGTTTTCTCATAAGCAAAGAAGCACATTTGCTGTTCATTTTTAAATGATTGGTAATGCATGATCAATGTAAATATGTCATGTATTAATGCATATCCATGTGGTTTCTCCAGATTTTATGTCATTGGCTTGTTTGTGTGAGTATTATGAAGACTAACAATAATGTGTACTACATTATTAATAAAATGAAGATTTATGCATATAATGTGGAGTGTTGACATTACAGGAAAATGAATGTTATATTCGTGACAGCATCACAGAATTAAGTAATAAACACAAAAAAAATTGGGTAAACAAAAAGTCAGTCAAATTTTGTTGCCTAGTGTTATTATTACTTCTTGCTAAAAATCTTTCATTGACGTTTGTTTTGTGCAAACTTTACTCCTCAATTCAAAGTATGATTTTTCAAGGCCTAGAACCCTTTCACGATCACTGTCACTTGTGCTGTGCGCATAAAAGAAAGATTTTACTTTCATCAGCGCTTCTGCGTTTCAGCAAAGCTCAGAACAACTTCGGGTTCGCCATCTTCTCCTTCTTCTTCCCCCTCCACACTCCCGGACGCCACGAGGCTCACACACAGCTCCTGCACTGTTTCTACACCACAGGTTGCCACGTCGCTGTCCACAGAGACGTAGTCCTCGAATTTATCTTTCTTCATGCCACTGAACTTTTCCCAATCTTGGCGGAAATCGTCATCATTGGTCACTACGACGTCACTATCGCCTGAAGATTGTCCCTGCACATAACCAGCTTTCCGAAAACAATTTTCGATTGTCTGCTGGGTTACTTGTTGCAAGGCTGCCACAGTGTATTGCAAAGCTTCCAACACGTTTATCTTCTTTTTGTATCTTTGCCTGCATCCATTAAGCAAACAGCTGTTTGCACGAGGCATTTTCTATAAAGCTGCTTATAACACTTTATTATGCCTAAATCAAGGGGCTGGAGAACACTTGTACAATTTGCCGGGTACCGTATGACTTTTACATTTCTTAGAAACGATGTATCCTTTGGATGTGCGGCACAATTGTCCACAAGGAGGAGAATGGTCCTGTTTTGCGCACCCATACTTACGTCTAATGAACGCAGAAATGAAGAAAAAATGTCTGTGGTCATCCACGCTTTATTGTTCGCGTGGTATTTGGCGGGTAATTTTTTTACATTCTTGAAACATCGTGGTTTCAGAGATTTTCTGATAACAATCGGCACTTGTTTGTCACTTCCATCACTGTTAACACAAAGTAAAACACTAAGTCTGTCTTTAGAGTTTTTCCCGCCATGACAAGACTCTCCTTTGAGAGCCAAGGTTCTATCAGGAAGCACGTTGTAGAAGAGCCCCGTCTCATCTGCGTTGTAAATATCACGTTCGTAGCCCTCCAACAAAGATGGCAGTCTTTCCAGCCACGCCTCCGTGCTTTCGCTGTTCACTGCCGCACTTTCTCCGGCTAACTTCTTGTATACTAGGCCATGCCAGTCCTTAAACCTCACTATCCAGCCGTTGGATGCAGTGAAATTTTCTACATTCAGCTGCGCTGCAATCATCTTCGCCTTTCCACGAAGATTGGTTCCATCAACTGGAATATTCGATGCCCATGCCTGCTGGTACTATGTTAAGAGTACACTTTCCAACTCGGCAAATTTCGACTCCCTCCGTTTTCCTCTTCTTACTGGCGTTACCACATTTTTCTGTCTGCTCTCAGATTTCGTCCTTCTTTGCAAATATGGAGTTTAGTGTGCTTGGAGCCAACCCAAGGCGTTTGGCAATGTCAACACGTTTCTCTCCAGGATTCTTCTCCACCTCTTCTACTATATTCAATCGCTCGTGCAGAGTTCTCGCTTGCTTTTTAGGTTGGGACATGGTCCACGGATTTTAAAATAAATAACAGGAATAAAATATAATGACGTAATAAAAACAGGAATGAATTAATAACAAAAATAAAATATTACAGGAAAAGGATAATAAACAATGGAAATGGTTAAACCAGGGTAACGGATGAAACTATGAAGCACACCAGAACCACTTGCAATGAAGTAAAGCTCGACAACAGTGTTGCTAAGTCTTCATCTAGTCCAAAGAAAACGATGGAGAGCAAAGAGTACAGAATGCACTTCCATACTTTTTGATGGAGCCAATCCAGGCGACACTAAGAAAGCAATAGACGCGCGCGCAGCACACTAAGTCATCGTTTCAAATTTTAAAAAAACTATCCATGCGGCAAAATGTTGCGTCAGGACCGTGATTTTTCAACGATCGATGCGATAAAACAACAGTTCGAGGAACGATGGAGGCGGGAAAAAATAGTGTTATTTATATGGGGCTACTTCCGGGACCAATAAGGCAGACGATCTATGCAGTAAAACGAAGGTAACGGGAACGATGCATCGAGGTTCCACTGTAGTTGCCATCTCCTCCACAACCTGGCAATGCATCACACTGAACCTTTGCATTCTATCACAGTATTATGAGCATGGTTTAGTTAATCAGCTGTTACTGAATCAGTGCTACCCACCTCAGGAGAGAAGTCTGCAATATGTGACTTTTCCTTCTCCAGCATTGCCCGTGATACAAAGAGTGGAAAATAGCAGTTCTGTACATCCAGTTTCTTGATCTCAGGATCCATAAAGTTCCTGATGGCTTCCCAAATGGCATATGACCATGGTCTCAGGATATAGCAGCCACTCACATCATAATATTCTATTAGTTCAGCCTTAGTCAGCACCTGAAACAGTAAAATATTCTCATCTTGATTTAAAAGAAGTCAGTCTTAGCTTCAAAATGGTGTGTTCATACATGAAAAGTAACTGGCATGGGTGATTAAAAGGGTTTGTCTATATTAATGCCCGAAGTGACTTGATAAATTCTACCTGCTTTTTTGTGTGGGTATGAAACTCAATGCCGATCCCAGTGGCCGCGCAGTGGGCCTGTGGCTGCTCGCTTACTGGGATTGTGGGTTCAAATCCCACCGAGGGCATGGATGTCTGTCTCTTGTGAGTGTTGTGTGTTGTCAGGTAGAGATCTCTGCGACGAGCTGGTCTCTCGTCCAGAGGAGTTCTACCGAGTGTGGTGTGTCTCAAGCGTGTGATCGTGAAGCCTTGAACAATGGGGCGGCCTAGGCCCCCAAGGGAAAAAATGAAACTCGGTATCCAATTCTACATGAACACAGATGCAGAGTGTCTGAGAACACGGTGGTAAGGAGAATGGAATTACATGGGCATAACATGCAGCATGCATGGAAGAGATGAGAAATGTATACAGAATTCTAGCTGGAACATGTCAAAACAGAAGGCCACTTGGGGTGCCACAATATTAAAATGTATTTTATTGAAATACAATGTGATGGGATGGAGTGGAATGTTGTCATAAACCTACCCTTTAGCAGACAGTGTTAAAGTGCAGGATATTATTTCCTGGCTTGTATTTTTAAGATGTTTTTAAACATCTGAACTGCAGTGTTTCAGAAAATGAAGTGTATTATTACAATATTAAAACCAGAAGCTTCAAACAAAAACTGCATTTTTACGAATAAAGCTATTCACTATTGAATGAAGGTTTGAAACAAACTACATTAGTCTGTATGACTCTGTGCTCCTCTAAAATTACTTTCATTTTTTTCACACATTTCACTTTGACATAAGAAAAATTAGTCTGTATGTATCCGCAAAGCCAAAAATTATATGGATGACAATAGGTATACAGGGAATGCTGACAAAGTGACAGGGGAGGGAAAAGTTACTTAATGTAATAATAGACATGGAATTGGTCAAGAAAATATTTTTCCACTTCTTGAGACTTGACAACTCCAAACAGCTTCTTCCTTCTGACTTCATGTGGTACCAAAATGACTTGTACAGTCTTCCCCACTTACCCTTGTGTGGAACTTGACTGGAAAGGCTGTAAGTTTACCTTGTCCAGCATGACTAATGAGCAGGCCATCTGTTTCAAGGAAACACATTAATCTCACAGCAAACACTGGCCACTTCATTACTCCAAATTCTACTACAGGATTTGTCCTGCACAAGGAATAAAAAGAGAGGATAAATAAACTGTACTAATTGTGATATGTAACTTTGTACTAGCGAGTGCTTTGAATTTAATGATATCCAATCTGAGCTGTGATTTTGTATTAACAGCAGATGCTAGTTTTTGGAATCAGAAAATATCTCACAAAACAGGTATGTAAGAAAGATTTATTCTGCTGTTCCCCACAGCACATGACTGAATAACTCAGAACAACCACTGCATGGATTACAAAGATGGCCTCAACTTCACTTTAAAGACCAGGGTGTGCTTAGAAAGGACATTACAGGTTAAGGTTACATACAGGAATTTCTAGATCTCATTATCCACCACTTTTTCAAGTTGTGTTGTTTGTTTGTTATGGACAACTGAAAATGATTCTAATACCTGTGAATACCAATCAGCTAGGTTTTCTTCCTTCTTTGTTTCCAGACCAAGACGAGTCTGTTTCTTCAAACCAGTCTGGCTTTCATCCTTCTGAACCTACAGAAACACATCACACATATCACAGATTAATCTTACTTTATGGCACAAAACAGAATATGCAAACCCACTGCAACAACTTACAGCTGCCTCAGGCTGCTTCTTGGCTGGAGTTGTGCTTTCTTTCTTACTAGGAGTCTTGCCACCTGGTGTTGGGAAATCAGTACCAGTCAGCTTCTTGTACTGTGCTTTTAGATTCAATAGTTGCCTTACCCCTGCATCCACTGCATTCTGTTAAACACAATTTATTATTTAATGGATAAGTTTTTAAGTCACAGTGCAACACAGAAGATGATCTGTAAAGATGTTACTGACAGAGGCACCAACAATACTGGCACTCCATTTCCACAGCATTTAGGTGTGACAGCTGATGGTCATCATGATTATTATGGTTAACAGCATTATGGATCATCCAGTATTTCAGCCATCTATCCTTCTGCCTTGTCTACATTCCTCTGACACATGCAATTTGTCCATCTCCCCTTCCCTGCTTGCTGGCAGTTTACCTGCATGTCCACACTCTGTGTACCTTCCTTCTGTGTTTAGAATCCTGACAGTAAACACTGTGTTGACAAATGGCAGCTAATCAGCATATGCATTCATGTACCCAGAAGGTGGGTAGTGCTTCTAAATTTGGTCTGGTTACTCTGAATCCCCTTTGGTTTTATATCACACCTAATTAAATATATTTTACTGAGTGCTGTATCAGGTCAGTAAGCCCCAATCGTTATCAGGTACTCTGATTACACTTCTTTACTGATTTACATATTATCCTTTCATTAGCCTTCACACAATTAACATACAGAGTCAAACCACACCAAAGATACACTAACAGTTTGAAAATCACACTTAGTACATATAGCTTATTGGTATAATTATAAAAATATCAGAAGTGTGCTAACCTTGTCTGCTCCACTAGACTTCAACTGCCTCACTACATTTCCTTGATCTGTAATTTTCAGAGTGAGATCAGCGATTTCGTTACCTTGAAGGCTTCCTTTCTGATCTGTCATTGCTATCACAGGTTTTGGGTCATTTGGCACAGGTTTCCACTCTGTTCCTGTCACACTTTTATACTCCCCTTTCAGAACTAACAGTGTTTTCACTTCAGCATCTACAATTTCTTTTGCAGCCTTTTCAGATTTCAGTTTTCTAACTATATTCCCTTGTTCAATGATCTTAGAAGACAGCTGGTCTCCTGACATTTCTGCAGATGCAGTATCCACTGTGGTTGGTTGCAAGCCCAGTTGCCACTCTTCTCCAGTGACAGACTTAAATTCCAACTTCAAAGCAAGCAGCACTTTCACTTCAGAATCAATAACAGACTTGGCTGCCTTTTCAGACTTCAGCTGCCGAACTTTATCACCTTGCTCAGAGATTTTGGAAAGAAGTTTATCCCTGATGTTTGGTTGAGTAGATTTAACTTGTACTGGTACACTTGGTTTCCAGTCTGTTCCAGTTACAGTTTTCAATTCAGCCTTCAATCCAAGGAGAGTTTTAACTTCTAAGTCAACTGTATCCTAAAACACAAAATACAGTAACTTATGTAACAAATGCTACATGTTTAGGGCAAGATAAAGGGCTATATGTAATGAGTTTTACCCATTTTTAAGAAGTGACTTAAATGGTATTTCCTTCAGAAACTGATTTTCACACAGCATCACAGTAATCTTTATGCACAATTTTCTACTACCCATATGTGATGAATTTTCCACACCTGATACAGAATCCTTTACATGCACAACATGACTTCACATTCACACACATTCATTACTATATAGTCTCTTGTCCTCTATAATTTAATAATCTGCCTTTACCCCTTTTTTTCCATAGAAGTCACAGTTCACCAGAATTTCACATAATTATAAATGTGCATGCATAAGCTCAGCTTATCCACTCACTCTTGATAGTTCAACACACATAGCAAGTACTGTTTGTGGTATTTTAATTATTTTCCCCATGACATAAAACTAAAATACACTTATGTATCTCACATGTTTGGCTATTAAGGAATCCTCAGGAGCTATTTGGTTTACCTTAGAAGGTTTGATATATGATTATAAAATGTTAAAATATATCATCTGTAAAATCAATCAATATCCCACTATTTACATAATTTAAGTTCCTTACTGTACATCCTTTCTTACTACATCCTTATGTTGTTATTGCCATAAATGTTTACTATTAAGATGTTAAGTTACCCAGTGGGATCAAAACAATTCTCATTTATGCTGCTGTCTATAAAATTCTGGACATCATATAATCCACTTCTATCTAACTAGCATCTTCACAGCTTCATTGCTGTATGACTTCCTTGTCTTCCCATCAAAGTCTTGAGGTCGATCAGTTAACTGACATACAAAGGGTAAAAAAAAAAAAAAATGGTTTAAACGACACATCAGGAAGTTCTGTTAGTCACCTTAGATGCTTTCTGTGCCTTCAGTTCTCGTACCCTGTCACCTTGCTGGGTTATTAGGGCATTAAGTGTTTCAGCAGAGCGAGTAGACACAGTTGTTGATGGAACAGACACTCCCGGCTTCCAGTCTATACCCGTTGCACTCTTAAAGTCAGTCTTCAATGTCAACAGCTTTTTGACTTCAGTATCAATTACATCCTGAAAATTATACACATGCCTCAAATTTCTTGGTTCCATAAGCTGACTAAATAACTGTACTGCCAGCCCTTTCAAAGGTGTCATTTGAACACCAAGAACATTTTGTGTTCTACAGAAAGTAGCACACCATAAGCATGTTTTCTATCTTGCATTTAGAACTTTAATGTTTCCAATTTATCAATACAATATGACCTCCATACATATGGTGTCTACATGTGTATAAAACTGCATCTAATGGAAATATTTCAAAATCTAACTTCCACTAACAACAAAAAGAGAATTAATTCTAACACAATTAGACACACATGCACTTCTTCTCAGTCACCTCTGTACAATAATTCTTAAACTCTTTTTAGTTTTCCACTATCTGTGACAGATAAGAAATGTACAAATTTAGTATTCATGTTTAGCACAACAAGTGAAAACTGCATCACAAATTAACACCCTCTCCTACACTGAAGACTTGGGTCACACACAGGCATGCAAAATGAAGGGAAGTTAGAGAGAGATGAGTTGGAATGAAATGTGTTGCCAATCTGAACACTAATAAACTACATACTGTTAACTTCATCACAAATACAAACTGCACTATTGCCCACTTTGTTAAAAATGAGCCACACATCCCACTTTTTGCTTATACATTTTAAAAAGGTGCATGGGGTATTCGACGATATACAGGTAGTTCTCGTTTTACGTGATTTTGTTTTGCACAGTTTTGCTTTAATGCAACTTAAAAATTTACACCACTTTTCAAATTTGTGTGATAATTTTCAGTTTAACGCAATTTGGCATAGACGATCTGTGGTTGCCCTTACCTTACCTAGCAGGAAGTGACGTCACTGTCATGACATCAGTCACGTGTATGGATTGATTACATTGGTGATATAATCACGCGGCTCATTTAGTTTCCTCTTCAACAGCATTGGCTTTTCTTACCAATATGAGTGAGCAACGTAAATCTGCATCACCTAGTGCAATGCAAGTGAAAAATCGGCGAAAGACAATCGGTATTGAAGACAAATTACACGTAATAAGCTGACTTGAAAAAGGTGAATGAATTGTTGATATATGCCGTAATGTTGGACTTGCCCACAGTAGCGTACATACAATTCGTTATAATGCTGACAGAATTAAAGAAAGTGCTAAGTCAGGAACTAAAGTGTTTGTGTAGCAAGACTACCACAGACCTATCTGAATGACCCGTACTAAAAAGCTATGGATGTGAGTCTCTCATTTTTATTGCATTAAAAATAAATAAACATATTGTATAGAAATATATGTATACTGCACAGAAATGTATATATACAGTACCTATATACTCTACAGGTCCATATGTCCACTAGTAGTATAGTCATACACTATACAGGATGAGGCTGTCAGTCCCCTAACCCCCAGGAAATACATCGTCTTAAATGGGAATTCTGTGTTCGAATTACGCGACATTTTTCAGGAACGTAACCCTGGCGTAAAACAAGAACTACCTGTATAGTGCTTGATATGCTTAACTATTTTATATGCAGAGTCTGTTGTCAATCTATTTATATATCACTTGTGTGGTCAAAGATTGAGGTATCCTATATACCTTAATTCTGATACTTGTTCAATAATTTTATGTTCCTCTTTTGTAATCGTAGAACATGTCACACAAATGACAATAATTTTAATGCCTGCTATTGTCATTCTACGAATGGCAATTGCAGGCACTGTAATTCAGTACCTTAGATGCCTTTTCACTCTTCAGTTTCCTGACCACGTCACCTTGCTGCAGGATCAGTTCATTCAGTCTGCTTGCATCAACTGTAATGGATGATCCAACCTCTTCTTGAGGAGACTTCTCTGCTAATTTTCCTTTTGCCGACTGACCTTTCTGAAGGACACATGATGCCATTCGTCAGTCAGGAAATTATAATATGTTATCATTAACTGAAAAGTATTAGTCACAGCAAACAGTATTATGCAACTGTGACCAAGTGCTTGCAGTACTGAAGTATCAGGTAAGTAGTGAGTGTTCCTTTATCAACTGCTAAGATCACATAGTATTAAATAAAGTACAGTAATAAATTATGAATGCTGCTGTGCAAGGAACAGCAAGTTCAGTTCAGAATCGCTTATCTTCTTGTTTCCTACCTAAAAATTTAAACATTAAAGTTTATCTGTTGTTTTACATGGACATGTAACTTGGTCTTTCACCCCAGGAAGGTTGTTTGGGAACAAAGTTCTGAGAAGAACATTTGGAGGTATGAAACAGGAAGTGACAGGAGAATGGAAAACATTATACAAGGAGTTTTACAATGTGAACTCTTCACTAATTACTACTGAGGTAAGAAAATCAAGGATGAGATCAACAAAAGAATATGAATGCAACAGATGAGAAGCATACAAAATGTTGGTCAGAAAATTGTAGGGTAAAAGACCACATGGGACAGCTAGACTCAGATGTAAGGTAACTTAATCCGAAGGAAATGGGGTATGAAGGTACGAATCACATTCAACTGTTCAGGACAGGGTCCAGTAGCTGGCTATTGTGACATTGTAATGACCCCTTCTGGTTCCATAAAAAAAAAGGGGAATATCTCAATTAGATGCGCAATGATCAGCCATGTAAAGAGAAGCCTGCTCTGTGTAGTTGCTGTAAATGTAGCAGGAAATGGTATGGCCTAGTTTTAAAGCAGTGCCTTGATATATGGATACTGGGACTGTGGAAAACCCACACAGGCATCTATCAGGGTATGTGGTCTCTGCCAGGGACGTTAACCAAGCACCTTACATCTCAGAGAAGATACACAACCACCGTTCTAACCAATTTGACATTTATTAACTACCACAAATGAATACGAAACCATAAAAAAATAATCTGAATTAACTAACGTTTCTACATTGAAGATTTCTGCCGTTTCACACAAACGGGGCAATTTTGGCATCTATTAGCAATGTGAGTAACTTTGGCATTTAACATGGACTCGAGTTATGCAAGACACTTTTCATAATGCAACGTGCAGGCAGTGTAATCATCCTACAATTATGCAGAACTCTCTTATTGTCCTTCAAAATACACTTACCCTACAATACGCTGGAAGAATTTTCCAAACAAAAGAGCGATTTTTTTTTTGTCAAGACAGTAAAACATGATCCCTTCTGAAGTGGCATCCTGTGAGATAGACCCAAATACACAGAATGCCAAAAATTTACAAGCGCTTACGTTAACACGGGGCCGGGATAGCGTAGTCGGTATAGCGACTCGCTAAGGGCTGGACGGTCCGGGGATCGCATCCCGGTGGGGTCGAGATTTTCCGCACCTGTCCAGACCGGCCCTGGGGCCCACCCAGCCTCCTATACAATGGGCACCGGGTCTCTTTCCCGGGGGTAAAGCGGCCGGGGCATGGCGTTGACCCCCCACCCCCCATCTAGCGCCGAGGTTAAGGAAAGAGTAGAGCTATACCTTTACTCCCCCTCTGGGCCTTAATGGCCTGTTCCAGGGTGAACTTTACCTTTACCTTTACGTTTACACAAATTTATAATTTTATTCTACCATCTATTCAGTATATCGCCATATATTTTTTAATGTGTGCTACTGAATAAAATATTCACCACCACATACCGAAAAACAAATTCGTATTTTTTTTAAATCCTATCGGAAGCGCCGATACCATGAGGATTTCACATGACGCATCCTTCAACAAATATCTGTACTCTTCAATAAAGATACGACTGCAGAAGGTGTACACCACATGAATGAGATTACCTCCCTTTACACCCTGCTGAAGATAGTGAACTGCCAGTTCGGTATTTAACTTCGATACACGTATGAAACGATAAGCTACACTCACGAAACGATGCACAACTCTCACACCGCAACATACGGATCGGCCATTGTACTGCTAGCCAACGTGGTACCGCGAGAGATCTCTCTTTCGTAATGGGATACGAGTACAATCGCATAAAAATGCGCGTGACCTTCACTGATCCACGTGGCAATGGTGTTATGAGTTAAGGTAACGTTGTCCCCTTGTTTGCCTTTATTCAATGACGCTGTCAGTGTCACACTATACAGTGTCATGAATTATGAATTGGAAAGCATCTGGAAAGGAGCGGTCGCGGGCTAATTTTAAGGTACTATCCCATCATTTGCCTGGAGGGAGGGAGTAAAACAAAGAAAAACCTGTACGTAAATCGGTGTTCGGGCCGGGATTCGAAGCGGGCATCTACTACATACAAACCAGGGCCAACTTGGCTCGGTTTGAAACTGTGCCCGAGCATAAAGCCATGAAAGCGTATGGGGGCGTGGATGGTACCACTTTTTAAGCATTCTGCACCTCACAAATTATGGTGGCGTGTGGTTGTTTCACGCTCCAGCCGCCCTACAACCGGAGAAGCATTCAGTAGCACAAATTAAATGGGGAGTTTGGTGGTTGCCTTCAGAGCCAGCATACACGTGATGACACAGAACAAGACAGGCAATGTACATATAACCTAACACTGAGGCGCGTTAGAGTAACCACTGTTGCCGTGGGAAAGCAGTAAGTATTACATATTCTGAGTGTGGGTTTGTAGCCTTAGTTATCCAACATGCAAAGTGCATGCGCCATATTATATTGGCATCTGTGGCCTCCCTGGCTTTACAACATTTTTCCACATTATCTCATAAATGGCACGACTTTTCGGGAAAATGTTACTGAAGATAAAATGTGTTTTGATTTTCTCTACAACTCTGAAATATTTCTCATTTTAAAAATACTTCTGTGAGATATTCTCATAAATGTAGAAACGTCTTCATGTAAAGTACCTGTTATTCTTGTCAGATTTTAATGAAACTTTAATTTTCTTGACAATTTTTCGAAAAATACTCAAATGTCAAATTTCACGAAAACCCTTCCAGTGGGCGCCGAGTTATTCCGTGCAGACGGACAGACATGACGAAGCTAATAGTCCCTTTTTGCAATTTTGCGAACGTGCCCAAAAACTCTTCCTGCACGGTGAGTGATAGTTAACGATGCCGCCAACAGAGTCTTTGACAGATGAATGAATATGGAGCAATGGTAGAATGATTCTGATGAAGCAGAACTTGAAGAAAAACATGTCCCAGTGCCACTCGATCCAGCACAAATCCCACATGGCCTGGCCTGGCACTGAACCTGAGTTTTTGCAATGAGACCAGTGACTAGCCACCTGAACCAAGGCAAGCGAGCCTGTCACAAATTATCATGGTTCAATTCTACAAGATTTCATAATGAAGAACCTGGCAAATTAAACCATTTCAGGCCTTATGTCTGGTATGCCTGTACAGGTATTTTCACTATGTCCGACTGTCATCTGAAATAACTTATGTATAATTTATCAACATGGATATTATTACTCATACCCTATCAAAAATTTAATAATTTTGCCAGTAGACAACATATCAGCAAGGATATTTTAAATAAAATCCATATACCATCAGGGGCATTGTCACAAATGTCCGATATGTAAGAATGAATATTTTTACTAATATGCATGTATGCATAGTTGTACAGTCCAATATATCAGCAAGGACATTTTCAATAACATCAACGTCATTAGCACAAATGTCTTCATCAATGTCTTATATAATTATGGATATGAATCTTATATCTAATATATCAGCATGAATACCATATTGTCACTAATGTTGATACATCAGCAAGGATATTTTTCTTAAGTCTGATATACCACCACCTATAGTCTTAGCAACATCCAGTACATTTCTGGTATGTTCATCTACAGCTGTACACATAAATGCTGACAGATGCTCTGATGTGTATCAAAGCTCACCTCATTATCACAAAAGAGTGAACTTCATTGTTCAGCCTGAGAAGATCATATGTGCTTATGGTATTAAAGAAAGGACACACTATGCACATGTAAACTCCTGTTAATGCTTGGTGTAACAACACAGATATTTTCACTTTGATATGTACTCATGGTATGAGGCTATTCCTGTGGGAAGAGTGAAAGTTACATCCTCATACAGGGTCATGCCTGCCCATTATATACCATGATGTCTTAAGAGAGAAAGTACAGGTACAGCTTCACTCATTCTTAACTTTGGCACTAGATGGAGTGGTCAATTTCCCGCCCTGGCAGCGTTACTGCAGGAGAAAGAGCCCCTGGTCCCCACTGAACAGGAGGCTGGGTGAGTCCCAGAGCTAGCTTGGATGTTTTGGAGAAGAGAAAGAACTCTCACACCTGCTGCAAATCAAACCCTGGATCATCCAGCCTGTGGCCCAGTCACTATGCTGACTACCCTATTCCAGCTCCTAGGATACATCAGTCCCGGTGCTATTCCCCATGTAGGCCTATGCCTAGGTCTCCCAACATGTGTTTATTACCTTGAGGTTTTATGGCAGTAACATTGTATGTATGGTACCCAAAGCTAGCTCCATGTTTATGTCCTGCTCACTGCATCTTCCTTGATCGTTAACTGAATAATATTTGGTGAACAATACCAATTATGAAGTACGCCATTATTCGTCTCCTACCGTTACTTCCTCCACATTAAGTCCAAATATTCTCCTAAACACTCTGCTGAAACACCTCAAATATATGTTCTTCACTCAGAGAGAGAACAGTGACTTCTGATTAATTACTCAAACTGTTTCTTCCAAGATTGCTGACAAACCTGCATGATTTATTTTATGATACTCTACCAGCTGCATCACAAAATGTTGAATGGTATGATGACTGCAAAATAAGGCTTTAAATTTATTAATTAATAATAATGTTTCAATAAGCCTGACTAGTGCTTTGGACATGTCTCATCACCTTTGGATTTTTTAATACCAGACTGTTTCAAAAACTGCATCTATTTTCATCTCCAGGTGGGATACAGGATTCTAAGCTGGTGGGCCTGTAAGAAAGGGCTTTGTCTCTGTCACTGAATACAGAATACAATCTAAGCCAAGTAAAAATACGTGTAATGTCACATCTCAACTGTGAAAGGTAGATTATTTTACAAAAAAAACTTAATAATGTATTTCTAAAATACTTTGGGATTTCAAGACTGGGAACCCCTAACCAACCACATTAAAAGCAATTATATAAACCACCAAACTCAGGAACCAATAAAAATCAGCCCCAAAAATAGCAAGTAAAAATTATGTATTAGAAAAACCACAAATTATAATCAATACATATGTAAGTGATCAATGAACAATTCTGAAAAGAACCCACTAAAATCTAAGCCAAGTACACATACTCATAATATCACTTATCATGTGTAAGAAATGACTGATAAATTTCAGAACATTAATAAAAAACTTACCGCATCATAACTAGATCCCCTAATACTTGAGGTTCAAAGCCCAATACAAACAAGATAACAATCCATGGAATCATCACAACTACTTATCAATAATGGATATTAAGATAATGGATAAAACCTGTCAAAATAGCCTCTACATAATAATCCTGAATGCTCTTTCAAAACTGAAGGGTCAATAATATTTTTGCTAACAAAATTCTGTAGTAACATTTCTTGGCACATTTCTTAGGTACCAACACTTCAGCACACAGCTAAGCACAAGAGTAAGAGACGCTCTTCACAAATTGAACACACATCAATTTGAGAGCATGCTATCAGCTATTCTTTAAAACTTAAATGTCGGTATCAGTAGACTACTGTAGAGGGAAAATGGTTCATTTTGAAAGCCTCAGAAGTCAGAACTTGTGGGATTTTATGAATGAAAACACAAGCTGCAGAATTTAGACCATACCTTACAGACTAGACTTATTTCATGAGGAACATGTCTGGGTTTTCATAAGAGGTGGAACTAGGATGTTTTTTAAATGAACAATTCAATTAATGCATAATGCACCTAAATTCAAAATACTTAATTTTAAAACATATTTTAGGGCTTGTACTCTCATGCTTTCCTGCTTAACAAGTTCTTTTGTTTTTCAAAAGTCCTAAGAGGATTTCACTGCATTCAATGACATTTTACCAGTTACAAAGGTTATCTAGACAGCGCATGTTTAATCTCAAGTCTCAGCATGGCAACTGTCATGGGAGTTTTATCACATACAAGGGCTGCTTCTGCTTGGAGTTTATAGTCCACATTTTCCCTGCAGTTATACTTGCCTCATTTCATAGAAGTCATAAGTGTCAAAACCTCCAGCTTCTAATGAGGCCTTGCACCTTCTGAAAATATTTATCCACACACAACAGAGTTCTTGTCTTGAAATACCGGAAATTTCTCTCCTGTTCATTCCATAAATAACTGTGTCATGATTAATTTAACCTAACAATTGGAATTTGTTTCCTCAAAAAACAGGGGCACCATAATTTTGTACGCACTCACTACACGCGAAGGTGATGCAAGGGAAATGTCACAAACTGCATGGAGAATTTTATAACAAGAACATCAGTCATTTTGGCTGTTTACATTCCTACTTCAAGTAAACCACGCATTAATGATGAAAAACACAAGGTGTCTCATCTTGTTTTTGCCTGGTACTGAATCTATGATTCTATATTTTCTTATTATTCTGTATACAGTTCTTTTAAACAGCACTGCTGGAACAGGATATTTTTTTACAGAACTTGTGGTGATATTTTTTCCATGACATATATAGACTCTGGAAAAGTACTGCAAATAAGCATTCTTTGCTTAACAGAAAACATTTTCCTCAGACAGTGACCTAATCCATGACAGATATCACACAACATGGTTAGACATTCAATTTGCAGCATAAGTAAGATGATATAACACATGGCTGACACACCTTCCATTATGAAGCTTGTATTGCTGCATGTTCAAAGCTACGCTCTGTACCATCAAAAGAAGAGGGTGACAATAATGATAAAATGGATGGAATGTCAAAGGAAGTAACTGTGGCATATTTTAAGGTAGTTTTGGCATTTGGCTAAAAGGCCCATGGGAAACTACAAATATTTGAGCACAAACTGAGTGTACTAATTTAGAAATTAAAATGACTTACTTCCTTGTTGCTGATGTCTTTGCTCTTCTTGGTTGCAGCAGTGCTTGCAGAGTCTTTGGTATGACCATCAGGTATTGCAAACAGAATCAATGGTGACTCACATCCAGTGTACCTACTGCAAATGCTCTGTGTTACTAACAGGTACAATCAGTGCATTTGCTCAGTCATGTAACTAATTTATGAAAGTGAAAGAATGGGTCCTTTTAGCCTACTTCATGCAAGACGTTTTAAGGTCTTCTGCTTATGTTTGTCTGTTTCTGTGTGTCAAACAAAGTGGCTGACTTTCATAAACTCAGAACAGAACTCCCACAGCAGCAGCAGTAGTAGTAGTATCTCTAAAACATACAGGGTGCGGCAAAACTCCCTCCCTAGTTTTGAAGGTGAATTAAAAAATAAGTACTTGAGATACAAAAAATTTATTTTCATATCCTAAACTTACAACATGGGAAGTTTTCTCATGTGATTTTGAAAATAATATCGGCCAAGTGGTGTCCGTCATTGTCCAAACACTGCTGCAAGCGACTTGTGAAGTTTCGCATAACTCTTTCGAGCATCTCTTGGGGTATACGGCGAATTTCTGTGCGGATTGCCTCCTTTAGGGTTTGCAGGTTCCTTGGACGATGTTTATAAACCTCGGCTTTGAGATAACCCACAGAAAAAAGTCGCACGGCGTCAAATCTGGCGAGCGCGCGGGCCACGGAATATCACCTCTCAGGGAGATCAAGCGCCCGGGGAACATTTCCCTCGAAACCTGCATTGATGCTCGCGCTGTGTGGGCCGTGGCCCCGTCCTGCTGAAACCAGACATTCCCTAGACCAAGTTCTTCAAGAGCTGGGGCAAAAAAATTCTGGAGCATGCTCACATACCGCTCAGAATTGACGGTAGCTGCCCGATTTCCCTCTTCAAAAAAGTAAGGCCCGATGATCCCCATTCGTGACACTGCGCACCAAACTGTGGCACGATCACTATGCAGAGGCTTCTGGTGGATTACCCTCGGGTTGTTTTCACTCCAATATCGAAAGTTTTGCTTATTTACACAGCCAGAAAGATGGAAATGTGCCTCGTCACTGAAGAAAGCAACCGCGTCATGCGGTAAAGTTTCAATCATTCCACGGCAAAATCGCGCTGCTCGTTCGTCCACATTATGTTTATGACTGAAATTTTTTGTAAGGGAAACTTCCCATCTACCTGCCGCCATGGACGCCATCCCCACACTTTTACGACCTCCGCTCGCTTCACAATGCCCTACTGAAACTAGGGAGGGAGTTTTGCCGCACCCTGTACTTTACAATTTTAAGCAGCTGTTGTTATTGACGGACTTGAAATAGTAATGAGAGATTATATCTGCAAGTTCGGGTAAGACATCAAGTTGGTATGGTAACATGGCTGCCATTAATGAATCCAGACTAGAAGGTTCTTGTAATACTGACATTTCAACATGTTTATATTATGAATCTGTTTTAAATGCAAAATATGCTTTCCTTTCTGGTAATTGTGGTTACCTAATCACATAAATTACACATAATGCAAGGTCTCTCATGCTTACCTAAGTGGCCTATATGGACTGTCACATATGAAAAACCCTCTTCTCTGCAGTTGGATAATATCAGACTTCTTAAGGTTCAAAAGTTCAGCATCACCTAGCATTCTGATTTCAGTCTGAAAATGCATAAAAATTACCTGAATCTTCAACATATATAACACTGTAATTCTGTCAACTTAATGTGAGGTCAACCAATCCCTCTATTTCATCTTCACTTCACCCCATTGTGGACTGGCATGTTACAGTCTTCTTCAAGCAAAGTCTTGAGCGAGTAGCAGCACTGACGTTAAGCCACTGTTCTGCTAGCCAGATTGTGGACGATGCAAACTGGGTTCTATCACATGAAAGTGTTTACAAACTGAAAAATTTGTATCACTCATCACATCAGATATAGGTTCCAAATATCAGACTCCATTTCCTCACTGATGCAGATGATCATTCAAGATGACACTGTGTTTAGATGCTGTGAAAATACAAGACCTTAAGACTTTTTATCTAATTTTTTCTTTTTATGTGCATTCCCTGCAGGTTACACCAAAGATTATATGCCTACACAAGTCTTTTTTCCTAACAGCCAGTGATGATGATGAATGCCATAAACAGTACATGAAATACAGAACAAGTAACAGAACTTATCTGCTACCAAAAGGTAAAATGTAGTGAAATAAAAGTGTGTGAGTGTGAAGCAGGGTGTGCATTGAAGCGTAATAAGAAACCTACAACATATTGAGCAGTTAAGTGCTGTCAGCAGTCACAATGCCTTACGTTTCCATTTCCAGCAGTACTTCAACTTACTAGTAATTCACTTCAGATCAGTATAATATAAAACTGTATATGAATAAGCAATCTTTTTAATTTTATACAGTAGAACCCTGTTAGAAGTCTTTCAAGGGACCAGAGGATTAGGGACTCCTTAAGCAGGAAGACTTATTAAGAGGGAAAGCACGCGTTATGGATTTTATTTCGGGACTTTAAAAATCAGACTTCTCACAGGGGAAAACTTCTTATGCGGGGACTTCTTATTCGGGTTCTACTGTACTATTTAAGTGTGCACAAAAAGAGCTCTCTTCTATTTCTGTAATTTCATACATAATCTCACTTCATCTTGCACTTCAAGCACTAAGCAGGAGCAATACATGAAAATTCCTTGCACTTATGAGAAATTTATGCACACCTATAGTACTGGTCAAATAAAATAAAGTTAGTACCCTGGTGTTATGACCAATGTAATCCTTGAAATCTTCATCTTTTCCCAGCACAGACTTGCTAATGATATGGTCAAAGTAAACACATATACAAGGTACAAATGGTGCTTTCTTGGTATCAGCCAACCAAGTTATCTTCACTGTGTTCCTGTAATCCTTATTTGATAAATTGGGTTCAGCTTCTACTGATACAATCTTTCCTTCTGCTCTGAAAGAAGAAAGAAAATACAGCAATCACCTAAGTAACTGTATATCCAAGTTTTCGTGATAATATACATTCATGATCTTTATAATTAAAATATTATGAAATAACTGTGTGGGGGCCAAAATACAAAAGTGAATCCAAAAATGCACCTAATTTTTATATTTCCTCTATAAGAATTTTTCTCCTTTAACTTCATTTTCATTGTCTGTTGAAAAACTTCTTATGCAGGAAACATTAGTTTAAGATTCCTCTAGTAGCAAATGCAGCAGTGAGATGGCTAATGTACTGTTATCTAATAGCAAGCATGACTTGCAGCCTATGGCTCCAGGTAGTCTCAGTCTTGTGGTTATTTAATCCTTTGGTGCCTAATGTCAGGTATATCCATCACAGAGTGCAATGCTCAGAACACCAGAAATCAAGTTAAGGTGATGGCATTTAACAGTTTTCCTTACGAAGATGTCATTTAAATTCTGGTTTTCTGCAGCTCCCACTGGGCATTTAATTCTGGCATCAAAGGGTAAAATCATGTTGCTAAGCCATGCAATGTATGATTAAAATAAGAAGGAACAGGTTGAAAGGATTACTCCTTACCGATTAATCTTCTTGATTAAAAGGTTCCCCCAGTTAATGAAGGTGGTGTTTTCTCCTTCCTTCAATGTTTCTGCATCAACACCATCAATGAGAATTCTTGGACCAACCCAGACAGTTTTTTGTACCAATGGTATCATTTTTAGGGTGTTTTGCAACAGTCAAAGGTTCCACATTTGCTCCATTTACAAGTACTGGCACAGTTCCTTCTGCTTCCAAAGCAGTGTAACGGGGAGCAACAGGGTCTATCACCTGAAACACCAAATACCTGATATTACTGAGAATGTGGGTAGAAAAGAAACAACCATCTTATACTGTTAAGTTTTATCTGCTAGTCATGATTTTAATCACCACACACTTATTTTTACTTTAGTTGATTTTTATTTTTAAACTATATCATTATAAATATGGGTTCAGAAGCACAATGATGCACACGGCTATAGCCTATTTCAAAACAATGTACCAGAATTTGCTGAAGTGACTGCGGACCATAAACAATATTAGACTAACAAGTGTCTTAGCCGTGATTGAAACTGGGAACCTCCTGGATGTGATGCAGGCATGTTAACTACTATGCCATGATCACCTCTGTATCATAATTTCATTAGCAGGAAATAACATTCTTCCTCAAGCACCTTTACCTCTCCATGCAATAGCTTAGGAACATTACACTGACTCCTCAAGCTTGGAATTCTGTGGTACTGCTTTTTGGAAGTAAAAACATTGTCCAGAATACAAGTTTTAAGGTTTGCACAGCAGTGTGAATGAGGTACTACTCCTTCTGGGATGCGACACTGAGTCACTGGGTATTTGGTTCCTGACGCTGCAAGACAGCATACTGGTGTCATCTTACTGCATGGCATGACATCCTCTGTTCTTTGTTCACCAACATAAAATCAGGAGAATTTCATGTCACATGACAATGACACATTTTATAACTTAATGGGTGTTCTGCCTGGAAACTAGGTGTCTGATGAAATTTCATCACAGAATATTCTCACCTCATATTTTATCACAGAAACGACCCTTACGGGTTAGGCTTTAGTTTCCAGACACTCTGTACATATAGAAGGCTTGATGAATTTCAAGTGATTGGTTATAATTATACTGAACAATATTTATCTTTTTTCCCCCAGACTGTAAGGCCAGAGGTCAAAATCCAATACAAATTATGTGAAGACTGATCTCTAAACAAGGTGGTACACCTCAGACACTGGAACACGTCCACTATAACTATTATAGTACATTGAATGGCTTTTATTTGTACTGCAGCCAAGGTTTATTTTGCTATAACTATTATAGTACATTGAATGGCTGTTATTTGTACTGCAGCCAAGGTTTATTTTGCTATAACTATTATAGTACATTGAATGGCTGTTATTTGTACTGCAGCCAACGTTTATTTTGCTATAACCATTATAGTACATTGAATGGCTGTTATTTGTACTGCAGCCAAGGTTTATTTTGCTGCCACATTAGCATCACTGCATATAAGAATTTATGACAGACGTCCCCCAGTAACACAATAGTCCCACCCAAGTGTATAAAATTCCATGGAGCATGTGGACTGGCAACAATAGCATGCACCCAACTTCCTCATTAAGTGTTTCAATACCGGGATTTTAAAAGGATTTAAAACAACACGTATCATCCACATGCATTTTGTCATCGACGCCACAAGAAGCTGCATTTTAGGGACCCAGTTTTAAAAATAGATTCCCTGGTAAATTTACAGTACATAAACACAAGAACACCTTAGACAAACTTAAAAAAAAAAAAAACTAGTAACAAATTTTAAGTTAAACTTATAATCAGTTGATACATTTTATTCTACAAGTCATTGTAACTTATATTTTTTACATAAATAATGCCTTCATTAGGTTTTAAATTACAAAAGTTTCAGATGTTGCTCCCTGATGATGGCAGTCCACTGCCGAAACATGCAGGGGGGAAAATCATATGTATACATACTGTATGCCTTGTATATGCAATTAGTTGGTTTTAATAATAAGAAACAACACTACAATATACCTTCTTGTTGAATGACCAGATCTTGTCCCACTCCATTAGAACAACAGATCGAGATGAGCCCTGAGCAATGATAAACTGTTTTAAACCTTCAACTGTCATGCCACGTCTGAGAACTCCTCGTACAGTTGGGAAACGAGGATCATCCCTGTAAACATAATTACACAACTGTACTTCTAGTATGTTCATAACTGTTTAAAATAAAAATACAAACTTCTTATTCATCGTCGTCCTCCTCCTACTCTTTTTCCACCTGTGTAAGTAGCAAATAAACTGAACAGTTCCTACTATGCCCACTGTTACACTCCCAGTTGATACAATTCAGCAGATATAACTCATAGCCCTAAAAATCAATATGCACTTTATGTCAGTGTTTCTCAACTGACTACATCCCACTGGTCAAGTATGTTGGCCAAGTGGCTAGTAAGTATGGTCTAAAAATTATAATTCATTCATACAAAAATTTTCCTGCATTCCACAAACCTTTTTCTCTGTTGTGGAGTGCTTTTCAGCAACCCATTTTAAAGATATATGAGTACGGTTACTTCTTAGAAATTTACTCATCATCTTCAGCAGCAGGAAAGCTTATCATTTCAAAAGCCATAATATCGCTACACTCTGACAGATAAAGGATACAGGTGCAGACGCTGGGAAGTGCACCACAGAAATTAACAAAGAAGTTGACTTAATTATACCTTTTGTGTCCAATAAGTTGTAAACTAAGTATGTGAACAGAATGGAGTATCTTTTGTAGTGATATGCTGTTAAGTTATATTACAGTCATGCTAAACAATCAGCAGTTTCACAATAAATGAGTTACTTCTCTCTCTTTGCTGTAAAGCAGAGCAAAGCAATCCCATTACAGGCCTGGACAGGCCCTTAGGGTTCCAGGAGGTTGAGGCTTCCAGATTTTTAGACAATCGGCACAAGAAGGTGGTAAGGTTGTCAGCCCTATGCACCGGCCACCTTTACCCCCCCAGGAAATATTCCTGGTACTCATTTCTGTTAGAGGCTGAGTCGACCCCAGGGCCATATTGCGACCGAAAGGATTGTGTCAATGAAAAATTCCAGTGACACCATTGGGAATCGAACCCGCGACCTTCCGGCTTGTGGCACAGTGCCTCAACCAACTGCACCACCGCGTGCCCTTCTCTTTGCTGTAAGTCTTGGACAATGCAGAACAGTGAGTCTTGGGTCAATGTTGCACATTTTGAGCCAGGATCATAAATTTGGAGTTTGCTCTATCTTTCTTTGCAAGCGTGTGTGTGTTTAACACATCGAGCTGAAGCAGTACGTGTTACACTTTTCATACAACAATCAGATGACTTCATTGGGTATGCCAGTCTGTATGATAACGCTACTTCTTGGATTGTCATAAAATTTAATAATGGACAGTGACTACATTTTTTTTAACCAAGCTGAATTTTAGTCAAATACCAAACAAACAACTATTCTTCATGAAAACTTGCACATACATTTTAAAACATGTCTTGCTAAACTAAACACTGGCAATAGTTCCA
This sequence comes from Reticulitermes speratus, assembly GCA_021186555.1. Taxonomy (NCBI): domain Eukaryota; kingdom Metazoa; phylum Arthropoda; class Insecta; order Blattodea; family Rhinotermitidae; genus Reticulitermes; species Reticulitermes speratus. The sequence goes on from JAJKFL010000006.1 coordinate 23,625,645, forward strand.
TTTGCCTAAGCAGCAGTATGTCATCCTTTATTTTGAGTTAACGTCCCAACCTTATCTCTACATGGAAGTGTCTCAAGTAGCATCATAATATAGGAAAATATAGTGGAGAAATGCATCACAAAGGATTACAGTACAGGGTAACATGACATGGTCACTGAAATTAATACAAATATGTACTGGTTGAGAAGTCAAGGACATACACACATGCATCATCTAACTGGTCATTTTTCCACTTCAAAATGAGTATGCAGAATGACCATGTTCATTACACTTACCAACCATCCACAAGACCTTGTTGAACAAACCAGGTGAGTTTGCGTTTCGATAACACAGTATTCATCATGTTCATGCGACTATATTCCCATATGTACGGCTTTCGTAGACCAAGGGCCTCAATGAACCAATAAAACTGATCATCTCTGTCATGATACTCTGTTGTTCTCAGGCAGTGTGTCACATCTTCAATACTGTCGACTATGGGACATGCAAAGTCATAAGTTGGATAAACCCTAAGGAAAAAATAACAGGTAAGTGAAACTTAGTGCTTGTTCCATCTAATTCTCACTCTCTATGTTACTTCATAATAAAGAAACAAGTTAATGTACAATGAGTATTAGGTACTGGAAAAGTACAAAATCTCATAAATATTTACGGCAATAACTGGAGGGAAGCTAGGACACAAAATCTCTTAATTCTTTTACCCTCATTTATACGTCTACTTTACTTTGGTCAACTTATTATTTAGCTTCCAACTGATTCAACTGCATGTAATCAGTCACAGCTATGTACACTGTTCATGCCCTGCATACAATGTGTACATAACACAAATTCACAACAGGCTACATGTTACATATCAGATGTACAGGGGGTCAATTTCAGTACACAGAGGTTTTAATGTCTTTTGTAGATGCAGTAACATTACCTAAAAGGAATTTCAAATTTGTCAAATAATTAGTATTATGTGACATGCTGTTACTAACAATCTGATACATTCCACTTGGAAAATATCTTCCTTGAGATCAAGGCTCATAATGCCAATTCACACCACATGAAACTGAATATAAATTGGGCTGAATCTCTTATATTAATTCCAAACAAAACCACATGTACCTACTTGTATTTTGTACCAGTTTTCGGATGTGGTTCATTCTTGCACCTGTAGGTGGTCGGATCACGCAAACAACCATTAGCTGAATTCATGTCGATCTTCGCACGTACACAACACTTCTGACCATACTCAGTACCTCTTTTCATCTCCTCCCACATTTTGAAATTCTTTTCCACTGCTGTTGAAGACAAAGTAACAAAGTAAAATTAATTTCCTTTCAAACAGAACAAGCAGATGAACACACAGTAAAGGACATAGTGGTGCTGTATCACTGTATCTGCCTGAAATAGCTGAGTAAAAGCATGAAATTCCAAACCATTTCCAAATCAGTATTTCAAGAGGATGTACTACAAAAACTGATACCCCATGTTAAATACATTCAGTTATGGTCAAGAAATTCTTCCACGTTTATTGCAGTATCAATTAGACAGTAGAAAATTAGTATCCAGCACAGTTTAACACAGATGTCATGCAATTCACAGAGTCACAACAAGAATTTAAAATACCTCCAACAATGAACAACATTTAAATCAAAACCACCAAAATTCACAAGAAAAATGTTTCATAAAATCTAAACATGAATCAGAGTGCTTAATAAAATTACATTCTGATTTAGACTGTGGTCATCTCATTTATGACACCACGTAGTCTCATTTTGGAGACAGCACATTCCTTCAGAATGGTGATAACAACGTACAAACTACACAATGTCATAACCCAGAAGACAATAATCTAAATTTTCACCACTGTAAAAATCTCGTACATACATATATATGGTAATCATGGCTATTACAGCAAGCAATTAAAGCAAGTAATGCAGTAGAGATTTTGGACATTATCTAAATCCTCGTAACCAATTTATTTTCATCACATAATAATAGTTAAAGTTCTAATTTGGGGCATTATTCCTTCTTTACAGTTATAGTTGTTATATATATTGTGATACTGACAAGGAAAGTAACCACACGGGGAACTTTCGTTTCCTACTCAGGACCAAATACATAACACTCAAAAACATGAAATTTGCTATATACTCATGCCATGGCAATTACAGCAATGTGCAAGTACAGCAGTAGAGTCTTCAGGTGCGCTTCAAATCCTGTCTCAAACTCTGTTTTTTTCAGTCACATGAGTAAACATAACTTAGCTAGTCTGAATGATATGCTTTCTTTGTCAACTTTTAGCTACCACATGTTTTGATACTGACATTTACAAAATAATACACCCCTTTTAAACACGACGACGAAGTGACACCAGAGCTCTGGGCAAGATATGAAGTATGAAACACAAGAAAATGTAAAATTATTGATACCATGGGATAAACCTGTGGTGTGCATGGGCAACAACAGAATTCAAAAAACAGCATAAAAAATGAAGATATCAAACTGCTGGGGAGAACTCAGTAAGGTGAAGAAAGTCACTATGGAAAGAGATAAAAAGAGGAGCATTTACGAATGGACAAAGAAGAATTCAGTAGGCTATGACAATGATAAATACAATTCCAAGTCCTTATTATGGCAATATAACAGTACTGCAGAAGTATTAAACTGTTCATTCTTGGGTTACATAATATCAAATGGCAAGACAACAGTGATGAAGAATCAGGAAGAATATGGCAGGTATCAATTAGGGGATATTTTAACATGTAATATGATTATAGATTGCAAGACTGAGAAAATCTCAGCCAGTATAGGCACTCTCTAGAACACCCAAGAACACGACCTGTCAAATATCAAGCCATCAAGATATTCAATGAAATGCAAGGATGCACAAATCCTTGGTGCCAGTCACCCAGGCAACTAAATTTTGTATAGCAGTACCTGATATCTGTGGGTCCTCAGCATGTAACTTGTTCCATGTCATCCTGCTAATGCCTACAATTTTGATGTGGCTCCTAGATTTTTGGATAACTTGTACCCCATGATCAAACATGTAAATCCAACCAATTACTTCATAGCACAATTCACTGAGATCCACAATATTTTTAGTGCAAAGAATTTGGACAAGACTGCCTCTAATCTGTAATATGATAAAACTTCCCAGTACTTACTGTTAGATCTGTTTTTTGATTCCACTCTCTGTTCTCTCTCTTGTTTCATCAGTTCAGGCTCTGTATCATCAACATATGCTTTCCCTTCCTTCATCAACTTTTCACAATAATCAAGCATCAGATCAAAGTAGTCAGATGTATGTGTGAATCTGTCAGGCTTAATCTGAAGCAGCTGCAGGTCTTCCAGGATCACCTAAATTATATTATTTGAGGTTACAGGACATTTGGTTACATGTTGGAGTGTACCATGTCAAAGAAATGGAAAAGACTTACGGAGATGAAAGGATTTTATATATACGAGGGCTGTCCAAAAAGTAACCGACTATATTTTTTCCCGCGGTAAGTAATGGCAAAAGGGTGGGGAAACTGAGCGTAGTGGTAGAAGGGACTTTCATGCGCATGCGTGATTTTTTGCTGCCTCGCAACACCGCCGGATGCGTCTGTCGCTGCCAGATAGCGAAGTGGTGTAACACGTGTTCGTCGCATTCTCGTTTCGCTCAAGATGACAGAATGTTTGGAGCAGCGATACTGCATCAAGTTTCGTCAGAAACTTGGGGATACCCAAGCGGAAACAATCTGCAAAATTCAGCAGGCTTTCGGTGATGATGCAATGGGGGTCACTCAAATTAAAGAGTGGTTCAACCGCTTTAAAGATGGCCGCATGTCGGCGGACAGTGACCAGCGTTCCGGGAGACCGTCAACGAGCCGAAATGCTGATGTCATTGACAAAGTGCGGACACTGATCATGGAGGACCGTCGTTTGACCGTCCGGGAAATTGCTGATGAGGTTGGGATCAGCAGAGGTTCCGCAAACACGATTTTAACTGAGGATGTGGGCATGCGAAGTGTGGCGGCAAAATTTGTGCCCAAGCTGCTTTCGCCGGAGCAGCAACAACTCCGCCTTGAGGTCGCGCAGGACATGCTGGAGTGCGCCAACAGGGATCCTGATTTCCTGAAGACTGTGATCACTGGTGACGAGTCATGGGTGTACGGATATGACCCGGAAACCAAGGTCCAGTCGTCACAATGGAAGCATCCAACATCCCCGAGGCCCAAAAAAAGCACGACACGTTCGGAGCAATGTGAAGGTGATACTGACTGTTTTCTTTGATTACCGGGGTGTTGTGCATCATGAGTACGCACCACTAGGCCAAACTGTTAATAAGGAGTACTACCAAGAAGTCCTCCGTCATCTTCGTGATGCAGTTGGGCGCAAGAGACCGGAGCTGTGGGACGCACGCAACTGGCAGCTGCATCATGACAATGCCCCAGCTCATTCATCACACCTGATCCAGGGTTTCCTGGCTAAGCACGGCATTCCGCAGGTTCGCCAGGCTCCCTACTCTCCTGACATGGCTCCTTGTGATTTCTGACTGTTCCCGAGATTGAAGACACCGCTAAAAGGCTCCCGTTTTGACAGCCGCGAGGACATCATACAGAACGCGAAGGCGCAGCTGCACACCATTCCAAAACAAGCCTTCCAGAATTGCTTCCGGCGATGGAAGGACCGCTGGGCTAAGTGTGTGGAGTCACAAGGGGCCTACTTTGAAGGGGATTAGGTATTGTAACCACCCAGATACAGAACTTTTTTTTCCTGGCCCAAGGTCGGATACTTTTTGGACAGACCTCGTACAAAGATTAGAGACAGTATGGCTAAAGCATGACAACTGTACAATCATTTGATATTACACAGAATAATGGCAAATCCAGAGTGACAATACATATAATTAACAGATACTACTACTGACCTTCTCAAAATCCTCCTTTTCTTTGGCAGGGTTTGTGTCATCAAATCTCATAATCAGCTTACCCTTGAACATTTCTTGATAATACTGATTAAGAAGAGCAGCTTTTGCATGCCCAATGTGTAGATAGCTATAAAATTACACACACCATTATAACATACAACACTTCATATGTGAGGTGCAACACTTCAGTGTTTTGGAAAGAAATGCTATGCAGTACAGTTAAGACTGCAGTACTCTACAGTTTAGGCAAGTTCACAAAATGTCATCACACAATTTACATGTTAAACAAGAAAAGAAATTTAAGAGAAGACTAAGAATCCCATAATGCTTTTCCTAGGGAAAGTCACAGCTAATACTGGTGAGGTTTAAGGTTTTCAAAGCAGGTACAGGAGTCACTGAATACAAAGGTAGCTGGTTCATCAGACAGGTTGGTACCTATCTAACAACATGGAGTCATATTCCAAATACAGTAGTCTTCACACATAGTTCTGTGTCTGTACCATTAATCTCCTCACACACTTGATACAAACTGTCACAGTAAAGAACTGATGCATCTTTCATTTCTCTCAAGTTGCTTGCTACCTGAGTCACTTCTTACTCCACAGTTCATCACATTTCACAATTACCATCCAATAACAGATGGTTAAGCTGATAGGAAGAGAGTTACACACGAGGTCTTTCTCTTTATTTAGTCACCACAGAGGACAATTATGCACAAAGCCAGTGACTTTTTATCGTTAGTAATTACAACTGTTCTTCTATAATTACCAAACATCTATAATATTAGGAAATAATAATTACTGTGACATAAATCAACAAATCAACTGTAGCAAATGAGAACATGTTTAAGGTGTATGCATAGACAACACCTGTTCATTCAGCACCCTTCAAAGATTCAAAATTTATCAATGCCATCATTCACTGGTCTACACAAAACAGAAATGAAACTACAACAAACTTACCCACTGGCTTCAGGTGGAAATCTCACAACCACTTTCCCTACTTCAGCACCTGGTAGTTCCACAAACTTTCCCTCTTCCTTCCGCACACTTCCACACACAAATTGATCAGCAACACCCAACTTGGGTTTTGCTTCATCAGGAATAGATGCAAGAAAGGCCTCAACATGGCCTAATGATTTTATGAAGTTGTACCAGCGAACTATGTTTCCTGGAGCCTTCCCATTCAGAAATGAAGAGTTCCACTGCTTGCTATCTGTTACACAAATATAATTACTGTGATGTTAGCAGTAAACATACCCACCAAACACTTTAAACACTGATGACAAAATTCTTGCATTTCTAGGTTTAGTGAAACATGCACAGTGGAAATATTCAACCGGATTACTGTCACTGCATTATAACATTAACTCTATGTCTCCACAAATTTCTGATGTTAACTCTTCACATGTTATATATATATATATTCTGCAGTTCATGACATATTCCATGACTGCCTCTTCATGATGTGTACAACACACTCCATAATATGGCATTCATTTACATTACCCTTATTTTTATTGCTGTAAATGATCCTAAATGGCAGGAGCAGTTTTACTATATTGAAGTGACATGAGTGTAAACAAAACTCTAGAAATCCTACCAAGGTTTGATGAAAAAATGCACAGGAGTTGGGCATTTTGGAAAACTTTTGTAACATAAAAGGGTTATTATGCAGCTCACAATGTTTAAACAATTCCATATAAATATGATTGCACAATTTTATACAATGCCTAACTTGTTGGAAAATAACAGCTGTGTTTAGCAACATCATTACACATTTCTAAATAATGTACCTTGCAGTGTTGCACTACTACATTATAATGTGCCAAGTACAGCAAAATGAAGCTAGTCCTGAGTTCATAACCACACATAAATATGACTGTATAATACTATAAGAGTTTCTTTCTTTCTTAGAAAAATATCTCATCATCAATGTGTATGGCAAAACCAACAAGAAATTCCAATATGTACTCTGAAGTCTCAAATATACTTACAATATAATGTACTAAAGACAGCAAAATCAGCAATAGTGAGTTTATTGCCAACAAGATATGTGATGGGTCCGAGAATTTTATTGAGGTACAGAACTGCTTCTTCAAATTCCTTGTCACACAACAGAGGGCCAAAGCTGAATGTCAACCAATGATCAATCTACAAAGAAAACATTTTAACCATGCTCATTAATTAAGCCAACACCATGGAGCACAGTTCTTGAGAAGCTAACAGTCACTCAGGTAGTCAAAAAACTCACCTTTTATGGAACCAAGTGACTCACTACCATTTTCACAACCTGCCTTTGGACCCTATGCTGAACAAGGTTAATGCAGTCCAAAATCTCAAACACCTTGAGACCTTAAGACCCATATTAATATTATTCTCTCATCTATGCCTTGGTCTTGAAAACAGCCTCTACCTTTCAGGTTTCTGATGAACACTTTGTATGCATTTCTCATCTCTCCTCATGCATGTCCGATTTCATCCTACTTGAGTTGATCTTGCTAACAATATTTTGTGATGCAACCAATTACTTAACTTTCACCATCCTCTTTTCTCTTAATTACAAACATTATCCACACCATTCTTCTTCAGATCCCCTAATTTCAGTTTGGAAATGACAGCTCAACCCTTGTCTTGTGTTTAAAAGGAACATTATTAAATGTCAAAGATGGATAGCCTGGGTTTGTAATGGATCAATTCCTGTACACTCATTAGCCAAAGCATGATCTTTAGTAGCAAAGTAAACACAGGTACACAAAATAACTTGCCTCAGTTCGCTCAAGCACAGTGCTTCCATACAAACCATATGAACTTGCAATTCGAGCCAAGTATCGGCTAATAGTGGAACTTGTATTCAAGGAAACATCACTTGTTACTTGTAAAGAAGTATCCTTTGACCATTTTATTGTAATGGGTGTGGTATCTTTTATAAAATTTGCAACCAACAATCCACCTGGAAAAAAGTCAACTTTCATTAATTTACAAATAAAAACTCAGTTGTTTAATGACACAAAACTTCAGAATGCCTGCTCTTTGGATCCCGCATTACAACTGTTCTCAAACCAAGGACAAAATTCGTGGGCTAACTGGTGAATTAGGAAGTATTTTGAAGGAAGTGGTCATGGTCGAATGGAGGATCTAACCTGGAGGGACAAAGGAATACAACAAAACCAGTGTAGGGATACGTAATGACCCAGCCCAGATTCAAACCAGCCATCTCCCGAACAAACGTCGAGAGCATTACTGTTACACCAACGAATTTTGCTGCGATGTATAGATCTTCTGTTCTGACGAACATTTAGAAATTCCATGCACTAATGAAGTTCAACCGTAACAGACATGTTCAATACGACCAGTTCTCCTTACCAAGTGGCGGATTTAATGTACTTGCGAATACAGTTAACGACATTCTGACACACTTCTTTATACCGCACAATATTCACACCACTTTTATTCCAGAAATATCCCACATCAACGCTTTTACCTACGGATTACACCTAACCACACGTCTCGACCACCACACACCAGTGGACTTAAGCTAACCATTCATTACCACAGCTTATCACACACGGATTACAGACTGTCACAGACACAGATCAAGCCCCACGGTCACAGCATAAGGGATAGTAATCTGTGTAAGAGATGGAGTATACAGCCTTATTCACAGATTATCTAGTAGGTCTTGTTGATGATCTGGGATGATTATATTTCGCACAGAACAAGCATTCGGCGTGGTGGATAGCATTGTGCAATATGTAGTTGTGCAAGAAAAGGAGTCGGGTTCGATGGATGAATCATGTTGGGAAGGATAGGGGGAATTTTAAATTCAGCACGAACACGAACACGTCAAGATCATGGCGCATAAAGATGGCGAGGAAGTCTGTGCACCTTTCAATTTTTCGTGGGTTGTTCAAGATGAACTGGCCGCAATGGGATGCCCCCGAATTCCATCAAATCTACGTTTTCTCGAAAAAGAGGGTATCAAGTTTCTGGTAACTTTATCTCCAGAGAAGAAACCACCAATCCACACTTTCCCAGATTTGAAGTGGACCGAAATTCCGATACAGGAATTCTGTTCGCCATCAGTAAGCCAGATCAAGGCATTTATAGACATCTGTCAGACGGGCAAAACCAAAAAAGAGGTTAGTATTTATGCCGTTTTATTTCATTTTGATATTAGTTTCCTATTTGGTTCTTCTGACCATGTAAATTATTATTGTAATAGAAGAGAACAAGTATGAGGGGAACCATGCACGCAGATACTAGAATTGTAACCCATCATAACACCAGTTGAGAACACAGGTTGAGAATGTTTGGTTAGTGGCAAGCCATGCTTGCTGTATTTGGGAGGTGGTCAGTTCAAATCTCTGTCGGGAAACCAGTTTTACCGATGTAACTTTCTTTTATCTGCTAGATCCCTTCTTGTGGGATAATTAGTACCTGTGGTTAATTTTACCTTCCATATCCTACTCAGTTTTTCACACATGGGCAGTATTAGTGTAAGCTCTGCAAGCAGCACAGTTGTGTAAATAACCTACAAACATGAGTAACGTTTGTAACTGAAATGCAGCTAGCATAAGTTGACTGGCTGTTTCAGTTCATTTTGTTTATGTGACAGCCATGTTAGCATTTATAAAATGTTTAGACCCTTGTCACAGAACAGGATTACAAAATGGATGTGATAACGTAGTACTGAATTGTGAATATTTATGACACTTGTAACTAGAATACATGTAATACTGTAATTGCTTGGAAATTGTTAGGATTAAATTAGCGTGTATACAACACTAATAGAAATTAAGAGCGCCCATTCTCCTTGAAAGTATGCAGAACACTGCTGATGTTTCTAGTGCCCTCACATTAGTACTCGTGCAATGGAACCAGGAACATGAGCTGAAGCATTATGTGTGCTGAGGGAGTAGGGAGAGGTGTGATAGCATTAAACATAAATAAATGATTGTATTGAAATTGCAGGTTGCAGAGTTAGTGGCATGAAACCAGGAATATTCGATTGTCATATTCAAGTACACCCCTGTTTGTATTTGTGGTCATGTTCTAAGATTGCACAAGTTTCTTATCTCTCTCTTACTTGGGAGGTTTATATTTCTTGTCAGACACTGAATTTTTTCACATGATTAGTTACTTGTAATATATGACTCTAATGTGTTGTCTATCTCTAGACCTCACTCTTTTGGCATGTGCATTTTGTACACTACATGGTTCATGGTTCATGCTGGACATACAGAAACATGTGAATAATGAAGGAAACGTGTACTGTATAAGCGATTGCACCTTTACATAAAAGTCATGTAAACTGTGTAATCTGAGATACTGACTATCATAAAATAAGATGCACAAAAATTCTGTACTTGGACTATTTTTTCCTTCTCATTTCAGACTGTAGGTGTCCATTGCCGCATGGGCCGAGGAAGGACAGGAGTAATGGCAGCATGTTTCTTGGTTCATTTCTATGGTCAGTCTCCAGAAAGAGCTATCACAAATGTGCGATTAATGCGCCCAGGCTCTGTAGAAACATATGAACAAGAAAAGGCCGTTGTCAAATACTATGACCATTTGCAGAGCGTATAATGGAGGCCATAGTAGTTACATTTGGTAATGTTGCTTGAGCACTGGAAAAATAGCTTTGAGAAGAACATTTTTATATTTTGTGAAATGTGTAGGCAGTTCTTTTGAGGAATGTTGTTTGTTTGCAGAAAGTTACCGTATGGACTTGTCTAGCCTGGCCTTGTGTGATGATGGGAAAGGCATCTGTTTCTGAGGTGGGAGCATCCATGTTGTGGATTGTGATACATTTGACAGTATGTAGTTGAGATGGATTTAATTTTTGAGAAAGGCTTCTTGTATATAAACAGAATTGACTGTTTGTTTTATAGGTATCATTCCAGCTGCTGATCATAGGGTACATGGATCACATGGTACAGTTTCAGTAAACATAAATTCACTCCAGAATGCATCTCATTGTTTTGAACAGACTCCATAAATTAAACTGGTTCTTCATTGGTGCACAGGCTACATTGCAGTAGCACTGTATTTCTACATCAGGTGCTGAAGAAGACCAGCACAAAGGACTTTAATAGGTTGTGCTGGATTACATAACATCAGACATTCTAAGAAGACATTTAATATGTATTATATGTATATATAAGTTTGAAATATGTAGCTGAGAAATAACTCACATTGCTTGTGACTTTAATAAAGTACATTTATGTACAACATTGGTTGTTGTGTGGTGACAGTACAATATTCATACAAGGTTTTACTGCTTTTTATTTTGCCCAGAAACCGAAAAAGAAACCCAAGGCTGTACTTGAATGTATTCTGATATATGAATATGAATGAATATGAAATATTTGTATTTATTTTTAATGAGAAATTGAAGTTAAAATGAATTTTGTAACTTGGTGTTGCTTCATAATATTTCTGTAGCAGTATTAGCAGAAATATTTCTGGAGTTTTTAGAATACATTCAAATTCAACACATCTGTCTGCAATATGCCATCATTCATTTCATGTATGTTGACATATTAGTCATATATAATAATAGTCATACTAACACAGACACTGCTCAGTATCTTAATAATATACAGAAGAAGTTAATCTTTATCATAGAAAGAGAAAACAGCAGTGAAAGAAGTGACATAGATTAAATTTTTTTGGGATGTGAAACTGTGTTGATTGGCCAGTGGTTACTAACTTTTGGAGGCAGCAGACACTTCCAAAATGCCAGTAATTATTTATCAGTCAGCATGCTGTCACATTCCAGAGGACAGAATCTTCATTAGCACCGCTGTGAGAACCTCAGGTCTGACGACAATAAAATACATTTTTTAGACCAGGCAACATACAAAGGAAAAAAAAAGTTCATGACATTGAAATACGAAGGTTGGTATGAAAGTAATGACTCCTGATTTTTTTTTTATATGTGGTGCTGAGTAGACTTTCTTACCTTACCCACCAGATAGTGAAACTCTCCAGCTCCACCAGGATCATTGGTGTTCCATTCAGTCGTGTGCTCAACACAATAGTGCAAAACAGTGGATGTAGTAGACATGCGTACTAGACTGAGAGTGGTGACTGAACTTCTTACTGCGGAAGGTTCCAGTCCGGTAGAGATTCATAGACATCTGAGAAGTGTTGTTGATGAGGATGTCATGACCGTAAGGGCTGCACCAAGGATCAGTTATGGTCGAAGTGCACGGGTCACTGCAGTGGCTGCCCTTCTTGTATTGTATTCTATTATACAGTGTGGATGCAGTAGGTGTTAGCTCAGGTGCTGGGTCCATTGTTTTAAGATTGGTGAAAACGACATTGGAGACGGGCCCCACAGCGGCCGACTATCCATGGCAAGGACGACAGAGACCAAAGACAAGGCTGATGTGCTGATTCAGGATGACCACCACATCATGACAAGTGAACTGTGTGTCGCAATAGGGATTTGAAAACCAGCAGTTATGGCTATCATCAGAGAATTTGGCTACAGGAAAGTTCCCGCAAGATGGATGCTGAAAATGTTCGCCGTCAAACACAAGATAGCGTGAGAAACATCTCTGCAAAACTTCCATCGTTTTGGCCCCCTGAAGGGTGCATTCAGAGGATGCTGTTTTGTGGGTGATGACGAGCTGAAATACAGCACGCGTGAAAAGTTCTGACACTTCAGCAAAAGTTTTACACGACCAGCATACAGCGTCTCGTGCAGAGGTTGTGTTGATAGTGATGGAGACTCTGTAGAAAAATAATCTAAACTTTGTAAAGGGTATACCCATGATACGTGTAAATTTCATTATAATTGTCATTATAATTGCGGAGAAAAAATGGAAGGCCTTACTTTCATACCATCCCTTGTGTGCGTGTTTTTTTTTATTCATGACTTTTTTTCTTCAGTTGGCTTTCTACACACACAGAATGAGCTAACTAGCTAATTCCATGGAGGAGGGTCCTTATTGAGAAGCTAACATTTATCAGCTGTGTTGAAAAATTTCCCACATTTAATGCACCCTGAAGGTTCATTACCTACTCACGAGAGTCTGCCACTTGTCCCTGTCATGAGCCAGGTTAGTCCAGTTATGCTCTTGAACAAATTTCTGTAAAATTCATTCTGACATTATCCTCCTCTGTATACTGAGGTCATCCAAGTGGTCTCTTTCCCTCAGGTTTTCCCATTAAAACCCTGTATGCACTTCTCCTCTCCCCGATACATGCTAATGCCCCCTCTTACCTCATTTGGTTTGATGACCCACATAATATTTGATGTGTACAGATCATGAAGGCGCTCATTATGCAGTCTTCTCCAGTCCCCCGTTTCCTCATCCCTCTTAGGCCCAGATATCTTCATCAGCACCATATTCTCAAACACCCTCAACTTGCGTTCATCCTTCAGTGTGAGAGGTGAATTTTCACACCCACATAAAACAAATTTTCATGTTTTTGAATAGCAAACTGAAAGACATGACTCTGGACCAAGCTGTGGCAGGCGTTCCCTGTGAGTTCAATCCACTCGTAATTTCTTAACGATGCAAATTTGATTTGTTAGGGTTGTTCCCAAATATTTGAACTGTGCCACACTTTCAAACGATTCATTACCTATGTTCATGTTGTGATTTTGTCCTGCGTTCTGTTCACGAGACATGGACATGTATGTAGTTTTTTCAGCATTTAGTTCTATATCTCCCTACTCGTGACCACTAAAGCTTGTGTGTTTTTCTTTATATATATGTGTGTGTGTGTGTGTATGAAGTAAAGCCAATTGAGTACAAAATGTCATCAGTGGACCACTTATTTTACCCCATAAACCAGACACATTAAGCAGCAGAATCACATATGCTAGCAAACATACTTCATGGTTCTCAATACAATAAGTATTTAAAAAAAACAAATCTGTGTGTAGTATGGAAATGCCACCGAATCTACACGTATGAAGGAAAAAGACAAAAACATAAAAGTGGGCCACCTGCACATGTAGTAGTACCTAAATAAAATATGTAACTGATATTTCAAAAACACTGATATATTATAGCCTACTGAACCACCAGTACTACCAGAAAACAAAACAGGAATTACTAAAACACGACACTTAACAACAATGGTGAAATGGGATCCTCTTAGAGGCTAGGGGTCAGAAATTTAAGAGGGAGATTGAGGATCTAGACCTTACCTTGAAATGCAAAGGGAATTGCAGGAAACAGCAAAACAATTGACTATAACCAGATTTTTACATCGCAAATCTCCTGCCTTGGCCAGTACTCGTCTACCCCAGTGATTGAAGGATTCAGATGGACTTATTTTAAACATTTATTTGTTATATGAAACATAGTATTGTTATTTGTCTCAAAATAATTATCTTGTACCAGTTTTTTACTGTGTTTATACAGTTTACTTTTCAATCCCTATATTGTGGTAACTGTGACCCCTAACCCCACTTTTCCTATTGAATTTTAGTGCCCACATTTGTAAGAATGTGGTGGAAGGAATCCTTCGCAAATGTTGAGGGTTTGCTGTATGTTACTGTAGCCAGATTTGAATGGACATTGGTTGGACAAATCATTCACTTATCATGTAGGCAGCTGTAGTTTCCTGTGTTGACATCGCATACACTTAACTGATGTTGGTGTGGTGATAGGTCTTGTCCTTGACTTGTAGGAGAAACATGAAGAATGATATTGTCTGGTTGAAAATCTGTGAGCATAAAGAGACAGGGTATAAAGAACCTGAAGATGAAGGCATTACAATCTTAGTATGTTGGTAACTGTTTACAAAACTACATGGTGTAATATCCCAGAAGTCTTGAAAGATCAAAATGCTTAAAGTCATAGTCTTCAGATTTCTTTGAAAGTACAGTGTTGCAGTAACTAATGCATGCCATTATGTTAGGTTGTCAAAGTTTTTCACTAATTTTATACAAAGAACAAGTGAAACAAAAACAAGAAACTGACTAAAAATCTTTCATTCATCTTCTGTGTTAGTGAGAGACCCCAAGTGTGTTTTGATGCCATGAACTTGTCGATACTGGTACAGAACTGACAACAAAGATCAAGTCTGGTTCCAGCTGCAGGTAGTTTCTCCATCTGGTCTTGTTTAATACCGTCTCAGAAAATGTATTTTTGCACAATTATGTTTAGCCAGTTTTCCTAAGTAATCACTGTACTTTGTTCAAGCCAAGGACAGTCCTTGTTGATTTTGCATTAGAGTTCCAAAAGGGACTTTTCATTGAAAATGTTCTGATACTGGTGGTCTGTCATCACATAAATTATCTTGAAAATCGTCCATGATTTTAGCTCGAGGCAGCATCCTTACAAAGGGATGTAAAGATCTGCTCATTTCTATCATCTGTGTCTTCTGTCAAGAATTAGTAGTATGACAGGAATTGCTCTGACACATTCTCCAGGTGTTGCATAATGTTGGTTTGATTTCCAGCAGGTGATGTATTCATATCACTTTCATTAAGGAAGTCCATCAGTATAGAAAATGCTATCAATCTGGAGGGCATATTCCATGCAATGTACTAGAAACATCCCCCTTTCATGTATGCCTCATTATACTTCCTTGATTTATTTTACCGCTTTTTTGTTTCTTTGTTAGGTGATTTGTCTTGTTTTATAAACCTGGCAAAATTAGCTGATGCCATTGCTGTGCATTCCCATTGAATTATGACCTTTTTTCTTCTAATTAAAAATTTGTCCATTTTGAATTACACCAATGCAAAACATTAAAACGATATGAAGTGCACTAATTTCTTAGTTCAAATAATTCAGATCACATTTGTGATTAAAATAAAGTAGCTGCTGCACATTTTTCTGTACTGAACTGCAGCAATGCAAATGAAAGACAAATGCTCGCATAATGTCAAGAAATTAATAATAATAATAATAATAATAATAATAATAAATTCTGAGTTCAAATAATTTTGATGTTTGTTATACTATAACTGAATGTATTTATTAATAGCAATTATACTACTGAGCCTCTCAGAAAATGCGAATAAGTATCACAGTGTTTCCTGGCTCGTTACTCCCCCCCCCGGCCTCGTTTAATGAAATTTTGGGCTCACAGATTTGGGCTTCTTTTACTCGCAAATATTTACCGATTTCCTACTTGATGCTTTCTTTCCCACCCTCACAATATTTTTACCAGATGTTGAAATTAGTGAGTTAGCAAGGGTTTATGACTCGTCTTCTGTCAGTGTAATCACTGGTACAGAGGTAATTGAAGAGCCAAGAAGAAAAACAAGGATACTTTAGGACCCTCAGTTCCTCTGGTCTGACATGCTGTTTGATGTGTTTAAGCATGTTACAATATTTGGTTGTCAGTCATGTTTATATGACAGTGGAAATCTGTATTTATATTTGAGGAACAGAATAGCATTTTTGTAAAGACTTTATGTTTTCTTTTCATTTCAATACAGTTAAAATATTTATATTAATGTAATTAAAATTTTTAAAACTAAATCATAAAAATAATTATAATTCCCAAGTGTCTTTGAATACCACCAGACAACTTTCTGTGTACCACCAATGGTATGTATGCCACTGGTTGAAAAGTGCTGCCTTAAAGGATTCAATGCCCGTGTTGTATTCCGTTTGCATTTTACCTGTACCAGTCTGTTTCCTCTCAGTAGTGGTTTTCTGTCCAAAAAATATTTCCATGTGTAGGATGAAGTCTTTCTACACACAGCTCTTCAGTTATCTACACATTTAAGCAGAGGAGTGTAAGAGTGTATTTCCAATTTTAATTGCAGAAGTGTACTCATTATTTCATATTTGTGTTCTTTGCAAGTCAGCTGGTCTTATATGCTGGTATGTCCCTTTATTGTACTAACACATCATATTGCAAAGCTAATCAGTGTAGAAATTACAATGTATTGGGTCATATATTGTGATGAAGCTAATAAATTGCAAGTTATAATGGATAATAGAAAGGCAAATCATTTTTACTTCTGTTCAGTAAGATATAAATCGCATTTGAAAAAGTTTCAAAGAAACGTTGTAGACATAATCAAGTTCTGTATTTTATTTCAGGTGCCAGTTGTTTGTATGCTTAAGCAGTTATTTTTTTGGTTGATTTGTATTATTGAAGTATATCAATACAATAGGCATATGGAACTGAAATTCACTCCTCATCTTTTATTGTATACAGTCAGTATCACTTTATGTTGAAATAATCTGAAAATTTCAGTGTAGAATGACAGAGAAACATTCACATAATGCATTAATGTTATGCACTTGTGTGTGCAGGGACTGTTACTTACCTTAAGCATAGTCCTATTGGAAACAGTCACAAATTTCCCAGCTGTGAGGCTGAAATTCTTTGCAGCTATGGCAATGATGAAAATTAGGCAGTGCTGGAAAGAGATGGGAGTTCCTACCCAGTTGCTTTCCCATACTGCATCTCTTATGCTTTCAGCCTGAAAATGTCAGCATTTATAAGAACCTGGTTTCACAATGACTAAAAGTCACTTATGAGATCAAATTTTCATATATGTGGAGATTGACATTGTGGTCTTCAGAGTTATGGCACTATGTCATAAAGGACTGTGGATACTAACATTCCAGAGGAACATACTGTGCCTTCATCATCACATCTACCCTGAAGATGGGGGAGTAGCTATACTCCTCACAAATGTTGACACCTACATAGCAGATTACAACACAGACCACATTGTGAAGGTCAATTATTTTAACTTAGCGTTAGCTGAGACAGTTTTATAGCAACACTTACACATTCTTTACAGATAAAGATTTAAACAATTACAAGATATGTATTTAAAATTAAATCCTTCATGTTCCTGTTCTCAAATAAATTTTTAAATAAAAATTAGATGAAGCACTAGCAATGTGTAAAATATGCAATGTCTGCAATATATTTGCCAAAATAAAATTTAACTAAGAAAAACTTTAAAATCGTAGCCTAGCGTTCTTTTAGTTACAGAGTGTTGTATGATACCTTCAATTTGGCCAATGAATTTGCAAAGAAATCAGAAAGCCTATATTCCTGCTGCATCATACCTATTACTTTATTTTTTGAAGAGCTTGTTACTTAGTACTCTTGGTAGTTAATTTTGTCACACGGACCATCACCATGTTTGTAGTTGTTGACTTTGAGGCAATAATTCATACCTAATGTGTAGGGAAGCCTAGGTTATTTTCTGTCACCATAACGAATGTCATTTTAATTATGACCATCAAACCGAAAGCCAAAGAAACTTTCCCACAGCGTTATTGTTGTTATTTTACACTCTACAAAATAAACTCGTAACAAAAGTTACATATTTTTCCTAGATAAACTACCTTACCTTATTTCACGACCCTATAGCATGTAGTTCGTGTCCCTTGTACATCACAATTTCGCCCTTTCGCCATGACTGTAGGAATATATAAAGTACAAGGATGAGGTGGCATGCGACGTAACTTCACCGAATATTGGAAGTCGGTCAACTGGTTAAAAATTGGAAACGAGGGACACGGAATGGTGACTTCCTAAGATTACTTTCGTTACGAGGGAAAAGTACGCTAAAAGTAAGCATGTGTATTATGGAGGCATTTAGCCGTATCCATCAGGATAACTCATTAAGGTGCATGCTGGAGAGCCAGTGTAAGATTCCCGGCGGAAAGAGTTATTTCTTTTTATACTAATTCCATACCGGCTGTGGGATTTACTGTTTTGTCGAATGGATTCTGTGAGAAAAGCGATTACAGCGTGAAACGGACTGCTCACCATATGTAAAATAAAATACAAGTCGTCGGGTTCAAACAGAGGAAAGCCTATTTCACATTGAGCCTCAACGCGAAAATCACAACTAAATACTAATCACCTTTTGATGGGACTGATGCACTTCGACAGTTTATTTGTGCGCGTTGTGATACATTACCTCCTGCCTTTTCTGTAAGAAACAGACATCGCGTAAATAGTGCTTATGGGAATTCCTCTGATGGTGGCCAACATAACCAGAAATATATCGCTGCCAGGCTTGCGAGTTTACTTTTACCCCACAGACTTCATGAACTGAGTATAATGCTGAAAATTATACACTCTTTTTGCGTGGTGCAGCTTACCGATGTGAGACAGCAAACTGATTACCTAAGGCATCAGATTAGTTACCTGACGTGTGATCTCTTCACCAAGCTGGCAGAAGCTGAATAGCAAGACCATCATTGCGACGTAAATTAAAGACGCTTGACTCATTGCCATGATGTTCCTCCAGTTCTGTGGATGCAAATCATAACGTTACTGTGATAGGCGTCCTGTGACTTTTCAGATCTTTCATCCATAACTGCAGATCAGGGCATTGGCCTACGCGAAGAAGAAACAAGAGCGAAGGGGAGAGGAAGAAGGAAAAGGAAGAATTTAATGATTCTTGGATTGAGATCTGCGCTCTTCTGGAATATTACGCGGCGTCGTGTGGTACTTGTTTATCGACATTTCGGGACGTGTCGGTCCCATCTTCACGGGTCTTGACCCCGCGTAATATCCCAGAAGAGCGCAGATCTCATCAACATCACGGCGGAAGCCTTAAATCAAGATTCTTGCCTTATTTAAGGGCACATTTTCTAATGTATAATTTGTACAGTGTCGACTTATAGGTTGATTTATGAATGATAAAATCGAAAGGATGTCGAATGAAGCGGTCGTGAAATATACGAGTATTAAACGACTATCCCAGCTCTGGCTGGGAGGGAATGAGGAAAACCACAAGAGCTTATGGTAGCCGGTTTCGGGACGGAGATTCGAAAATACATATTCACGCAAATGGAACAGAATTACTCATCATTCAATAGTAACTTTCGGATGAAGAGGGGAAGGAGAAAGAGGTGAATATAAGAAAATAGAATAGGACAGTACAGCTATTTCTCTTCACATCACAAATTAAAAAATCCACAAATGCACTGTATTTCCACAAGTATAGTCTAATGCCCCTGCATATGTTTCAGCTTTACCAAGCCATCATCAGGGGGTCCAAGGTTTACATGGCGATGACTTGGTAAAGCTGAAACATATGTAAAGGTATTAGACTATACTCGTACTTGTGGAAATAGTGCATTTGTTGGTTTTTTAATTTGTGATTTGATATCAGAATGCACGGAGAATATAATGTGAAATTTATTGCTCTTTATGTCGTTGCCATTTCTGTGTTTCTAGAGAAACACCATAAAATCTTGTTCTAGAAGGTGTAAGTCTTTATTGGCTACACACACAATTGAGGTTTGACTATTTTCGTGTATATTAATTCACTCTTCTCAAGAGTTATGACGGAAGCGCGGGCTAATCATCTCGAGTATGGAATAAACCAGTCAGGGTTGCCAATAAACACACTAATGGACTGACGGCGACTTTCACGCAAAGCGCAAGCTTAAACTGAAAAAAAACCAATAAAAGTCTACATGTTTATTTTTAAATGCTGTATTGTAAACTGGATAAATTTCTGTGGCATTTTCAACGTAATTTCACGTTTATGCATAATTATGACATCAACAACATGATGGAGGCGAATTATGCTCGAACAGGAATATCATATTGCATATCACTGATATGAAAGAAAGGAAGAAACTGGATGAGGAATAAATAAAATCGAGAAGGAAGACAGAAATAAATAAATCGACAGAAAGGAATAAGAGAACTAGGAGTTCCGAACAGGAGATGAAATGTTCCCACCATCGTCATGTTGGACATCCTTGACTTAGAAAAAGCCTTTCATTCACAATGTACATTTATATCTGTGAACTACCTCCTTACCAAATTCCATACCTCTGGCTCAAATGCTTCGTTAGTTATCGCAATCAAACTAAAAGCTCAAAATTTCGCAGAGCGCTAAGTTGCTTTTTTACGTTGTACAAACTGATATTTAACTAAAGGTGCTCGTCGTTCGAAGGTATGTTACCGTACGTTAGGCCTATATCAGGACCCCTATATCAAGAGTCGCTCATTCACAAATTCGCCTATGCCTTCGTGTATGGTGGTCGTTAGAACTGTCCGATCTAAATGAAGGCTGAAATTCGTTGTCAGTTTTTCGTAAATTTCTCCAGCATAAATTTTAATTAAAATATGATTAACGATTTTCAAGGTGTTACACGCATAGAGACAGACAGACAGACGGGCAGAGGGAGCGGGTGATTTTAATGGACGCTGCTCAGGGATTCGATCGTACCTGAAGGGCACGGTTTTGGGTCGCCACCAATGGCATAATGTGAGTGTTCATACCAAGTTACTTAAAAATCGGCGAAATCGTTTAAATACTGAAACAGTGACAAACACACACAGTATTGTAATCTCTTAGGCAGAGGCTACCTTTTTTACTTACAGAACAAATGTAGGTCTAATAGATAATGAAGTATGTAAAAAAAGAAAGAAAAATACAGTAGGATTGGGAGAATTAGATAAGGAGGAAGGAACGAGGTAAGAGAGAAAATGTGAGAATGCGGAAATGAAACAGAGGAAGAAATAAATAAAGCAAACAGTGAAGCTAAAAACAGCGAAAAGAAAGCGAGGAATAAATAAATGAAGGCAGGGGTGGATAGGGAGGGGAGAGAGAAACAAATAAATAAAGAAGACAGGAAGAAAATTAAGTAAGAAAGATGGGCGTTTAGGGTACGTACCATGACAATAGAGAATCCACATAAGCAGATGCTGAAAGTTGCGGTGAAGAACACTCCAAGCAGTATGGGGCTGAGCACGTCTTCCATTGCATGCATGTATCTGGAGAATTATATTGAAATTCAAAATAGGCTAAATGTCATCGGTCATGTCCGCCATTATAATACGAAGGCGGCAATGTTTTATATTCGCATCCCTTAAATAGCTTCGGAGATGAAAAATTTGGGCGAAAAGAAGAACAAGTATGGCTTCCTCACTACACGTTCCTCTTGTACACACTGCTGACGCAAAAACCTTTGCAAATTTGAGAGTACTTTTACTATGACACTCCACGTGGACTTCACACAACATCTGATTAGAATTCAACAACCTAAAAGGCACTACATTTCGGACACTGCCCTCTCTCTTTCCTCAGGTAAAAAAAGGTGAAAATATAATTTTGTGAACCCATTAGATAAAGTTACAAGCAATGGAACAGTTCTGTCTTGTAATCGAAAGTATGGCGACTTTGAAAGAGTAAAGTATTTGATATCGATTATTTTATATAAATGCGAATTGGTTATTGTATATATTCTTGTGCCGTGTAAACAGTTGTTTACAAGGGCTAACTACTTACAAACTTTATATTGTTCATTTCATGCATTGTCGATCACTAATTCGCATCAACCAGGCCAACAAAATGCACAATATTTTTTCTTAGATATTTATATTATAATATCACATAAAATATTCATACATGTTTCGATCTGCAAGGGATCATCAGCAAGGAACCAACCAAAGCAGTACTGCATAAAACTAAATTAGCAACTGTTGTACACAGTAGACATGATGCAAAAGAGTTAAATAGTTAAAATGTAGGCAATTCCTTGTAGTATAAAGTGTGTTGGATCTTGGTATACTGGAACTAATGTTGAAAAACGTTAAATTAATGAAAATATAAACATGAATAAACATTTAAAATATATAAATGTATAAATATACCTGAAGGCTTAGATCATAGAAAGACAGATGCGATATCAGAAGTACCGTTGTTTTACAATATAAATATCTAAGAAAAATATTGTGCATTTTGTTGGTCTGAGTGTTGCGAAATAGTTACTTATATTGACGATGGGCTCATACAATATATAGGCCTAAATACCACAAACACAGACACTCAGTCGTGCCCTTTAAAATCGCGTCTATTCTATTCAACGGCCACACCCAGCCTTTCACATTTTCTTATGCTACCTTAATTTGTGTACTGAACTCAGGCCGGTGAAGGACATCAATTTTTAACTTAGTAACACTAAGGCTGCGACAGTTTACTCAGGCACTACCTTGACTCGCGATAGAAGGTTGGACGTACCTCAGTATCTGCTGATGGTGCCGAATGCAGTCGTTTAGCTGTATATGCAAGTCCCGCACCACTTCCGGAGAAGTACGGACTTGTTTCTTGTCCTCCTCTTCGTCAGTTTCAGCACCCGAGTCCTGTTCTGATGTGTCCTGCTTCTGTCTGATGTCCAACAGGCCCGCCCTTAGCTTGTTCAGCTGAATACAGGCGATATAGATGAACGTAGCGTACAGTCCCCATAAGCCGAAAAAATTGACCGCATAGAAAGCAGTTGCTATTATCTGACGAGAAAAGGGATTGAATGCTTAAAAAGTGACTCCCGACAACATTACTTTTAGTTATTCAAGACTGGTCCCACAGCAAAAGTTTATCCTTAGTACAAAATCTGAATCTGATATCAGCAAACACGAGAATTGTCCCTTTGAAATATAATGACATTGTCTGTTTAATGTTACACATTTTCCGTGCAACTGTGCAATATGCACAAACTTTCAGTTCCAACTCGTTGTACAATATTTACTATTCATTGCTCATGCATGTTTCGACCACAGGATATAGCCATCTTCACGGAGCTACCAACTTCGTAGACGTATACAGCGGATATTGCGAGTAGTCATATGTAAATGATAAACATTTAACATTTTATTTTTATTATATTTTTAATAGAGCTTTAATATTGTATCTTATTATAGACTGACATCACAATTTTAAAATTTTACATAATTATAGATGGACACCAATACGAGATCGCATTTCGCAAAGTTATGTGTCAGTTTGGAATGAGATCTCATGCTTAAAAAAGTAAGAATAAGATCTCATTTCAAACTGACATGTAACGTTTATAATTTCATACATTTTTAGTACGTTTACATTTTTGTATATATCGGTTTAGCCTGAAGATGACTGACTGTAGTCGAAATATGTTGCCATGAGGTAATAGACTAATTATTTTAATAATAATAATAGTAGTAATAATAATGTGTTGGCGGTGTGCAGTACTCTTTATTATTCATTAACATTTATCATGACTTAAATAACAAGGATAACTGATAAAACACAGCAGGACGTCTTATATTAAGATTTACCATGGCATTTGAGACTCCCAAATCTTTGCACTTTTTATTACCTCTCATTTGGAATTAGAACCATTCCATGAACCGAATTGCTTCTTTAGAAGCTAATAATCTCTCGTACAATTTTTTCTTTCCAATGGCTCGACAGCCCCTAGGGGGCCTAGGCCGCCTCATTTTTCGAGGCTTCACAATCACACTTTTTAGACACACCACACTCGATAGGAATCCTCTGGATGAGGGACCAGCTCGTCGCAGAGACCTCTACCTGACAACACACAACACTCACAAGAGACAGACATCCATGCCCTAGGCGGGATTCGAACCCACAATCCCAATAAGCGAGCGGCAATAGACCCACGCCTTAGACCGCGCAGCCTCTGGGATCGGCCGTACAAACTTTTACTGAACCAAAAGTTTATTTCCATGCTCAGAAAAGCTCGCCACTGGACATTATCTTGAGCCAGACGAATTCAGCCTACACTCTCTCACCCTGTACCCTTAAAATCCATTTTGTTATTATCCTCCCATCTATGCAGAGGTCTCCCAAGTAGTCTCTTCCTTTTAGGTTTTTGTATTAATATTTCGTGTGAATTTCTATATGCCATTTTTATTTGGTCTTTTATTTAATAATTTAAAAAGTACCAAAATTTGTTCTGAATATCACACGAATATACCATAGGATAAGGATCGGGATAGCGTAGTCGGTATAGCGACTCACTACGAGCTGGACGGTCCAAAGATCGAATCCCGGTGGGGGCGAGATTTTCCGCACCCGTCCAGACAGCCCCTGGGGCCCACCCAGCCTCCTGTACAATGGGTACCGGGTCATTCCCGGGGATAAAGCGGCCGGGGCGTGGCGTTGACTATCCACCCCCATCTAGCGCCGAGGTTAAGGAAAGAGTACAGCTATACCTCTACTCCCCCTCCTCCCTCTCCTTCAAATTATTTTGTAATATATTCATAATGTAATTACTTTAATTACCAATTTTTGAAAAACGTATTTTTACAGAGGCATTTTTGCACGTTACAGCGATGTACCTGGCTCAGAATAATCAGCTCGTAGACAGGGCTGCGGGATACATCCAAGATATAAAAAGAATTCGCTGTGAGTACGCGATGTTCGCTGAAGATAAGACGGATGATGATGTAGCTTCCGTGAAAGAAAACTATAAACAAAAGCATTTGCTTGACTATTTTCTTGATGCGAGCAGCCATGGCAGTCATATTTTGTGTATCATTGTCAGCACTGGCGATTGGCCGGTCTTCCCAAGTGAAAGAGTTTGTTAGAACCATAAGTTTTACAATTTTATTCTTCTGCAACCTGAAACATATATATTCTAATTCGAAACTTTTCTACGGAAAGCATTTTAGTTAGTCTTTAAATGTTAAAGTTTTCAATATGCTTATAAAATTAGGGGATTGAGGGATTTATTGTTAGAATTTGTTTCAATGTCCCATTTCCTATTTGAAAAAGTAAAGATTGAAAGAATTTTACCTTCGGCCTTTTATTAGAGTGAGACGCGTTTTCTTTGCCAAATTGAAGAACACAGATTAGGGGTATGTGAGAAGAGGATGCCGAGGATTTTGGATATAAAATAGAGAAATTAACAGAAGTACGTAGAGAATTACATAATTAGAAGCTTCAAAATATTGTTAGACCATCAGATCATGGCAGTGGATTGACGAGATACTCGTATTTACAGGCATGTAGAGATAAGAAATGTGTACCAACATTATAGTCAGGAAACGGTTATGGAAGATATCACCTAGTAGACCTAGAGGCTGATTGGGTGATCTGTACTCATAACCAAATATTATTTGGGTGATCAAATCATGAAGAATGAGGTGTGCGGGGCATGTAGCAGTATGGGGGAGGGTAGACGTGCATACAGGATTTTGGTGGGGAGACCTGAGGGAAGGAGACCACTTGAAAGACCCAGGTGTAGATGGGAGGTTAATATTAAAATGGATCTTCAAGAAGTGGGATGGAGGCAAGGACTGGATTGATATGACTCAGGATGGGGACAGTTGGCGGGCTCTTCAGAATGTGGTAATGAACCTTAGGGTTCCATAAAATGCGGGGAATTTCTTGACTAGATGAAGACCAATTAGCTTCTCAAGAAGGACTCTCCTCCATGGAGTTAGTTAGTTAGAGGCTGATTGGGATGGAATTACACTCTACCTTCAGTAAAAAGTTTTTAAGGATGTCTACAAGATTCATGTGCCTTAGGATAGAATCCAATAATTGGTTCTTGTGAACGAAATCACGGTTTGCATAAAAGGCTGGGAATTTTAATAGAACAGAGCGAATACTATCTTCTGAAAAGGAACCTTACTCGTTGAAGTTACTTATATGTTCGTACATTTTTCTCATACATTCACTTGTCGGATTTCAATAACTGGCATCTCTGTTACAAGACGTTTACCTTGGAAGAAGTAAACCAATTTTTGTGCTTTATCTTCCCGTTCAAAATTCAGCATTTCTCATCCACACTACATAATTTGAATAGTATTTGGCATCTGAGTGTACACTAATTTTTAAATTCGATTTCATGTTTATATCCGTCAACAGGACTTTCTCATTTCATTAATTTAGTCAATATGCTCTAAAGATTGCCGTGGTAAATAATATCATTTTTCTTTCCTTTGCAACATTAAATTTCCTACTTTACTCACGAACACATACGAGTATAACTCATTTTCTTATAGTCATTTGCTACATTCGACAAAACTTGTGACATACATCTAAATAAGTATGACAGATTCAAGTATATAAGGTTCGTAATACGTCATACATATACGTTCAATATAGTGTGTCATAATTCAGAGATTTGTGGGCTGAGAAGTATTCTTACTGAAAGGGTAGTTATTCAATTTAGTAGAATGATATTTACTTCTGCATTACCTGACACAAATGTGTATCCATAATGTAACGGCAATTCCGGTACACGCATGCACATTTTCCATTGTGTGTTGCAGGTTATCCTTGTGATTTAACAAGTCCAGGATCATTGCCACGAAAAAGGAATAAGCACACAACACCATAAATGCAGAATATAGAGTGTAAATGTTGGAATTCCTGTGTGAAATTAAAGACGCACCAATGTTACGGAACACCAGAAAATAAAATCTGAACCTTTCTTCAACAATACCACTCTCATAAAGGGTGTTATTTGTCTTCATATCTGCCAAATTATATTAACTTTGTCGTACTGCTGGTACTGTGGCACAGATTTGTTGTCTGGATACTGAATTAAGGGCGAATGCGAGCAGAACTGATAATTTAGTTCTGATTCTGTTTACTATTAATGGGGTGGAATGCTTATTAGGGGGAACTGAAAGAGGTGCGTGACAGGCTGATGCGAACTTCGCCTCCTGGAAGGACAATCTTACAACTTAGTGCATATAGTGCACTAAATTCCCTTTTCAGAAGATAGTATTCGCTCTGTTCTATTAAAATTCCCAGCCTTTTATGAAACCCGTGATTTCGTTCACAAGAACCAATCATTTGATCGTATCTTGAATCACTTCTGTCTTGTAGACACCCTTTAAAATATTTTATTGAAGGTAGATTGTAATTCTATCCCCATCAGCCTCTAGGTCTACTTAGTGATCTCTACGTATCCGTTTTCTGTCTAAAATGTTGGTATGCAATTCTGATATTCTACATCTCTGTGTATATTCCGTCAATCTCACTGTCATTGTCTGAGCGTCTAACAATATTTTGATGCTTATAATTGTTGATATAATTGTCTCCATTTTGTCCTATTTTAAACTGTTATCCCAACATTTGCTTGGAGAGTCTGAAGATAAACTGCAGGAGAAATACCCGACATTTGTGTCCAAAGTCAAACCCAAGAACCCCTTACCAGGACGCAAGTATATTAACCACTCAATAAAGTGGTTCCGTAAAATGTCTCAACAACATCGCGGCGGAAGCCTGAAATCAAGATATCTTGACCGGTTTTACGTGGTATTCCTCAGTTACTCCGGGAAAATTCTGGTGTCTTTTATCGAATTGGCCGCTACTGCTTACTTTCAAATCTTTCTCAGTTTATCCTTCATCAGTTATTAAACAACTGCTCTACATAGTCCGATAAAATGACACTTAAAATGAACATAAAACCCAAAGTAGAAAACATCAAAATATGTAAGAAGTGGACAGAACTTGATACAAATCGGTCGAAAGTGCAGAAAATAAGAGCAAATATTATTTATGCCTTTAATTTAAATATAGCTTTCACTGCAACGATTTTCATGAAACTCACGAATGCTCAAGTGTGTTACGGGGAGATTTCTCTACCGACGTTTACCCAGATCGGTCAAGAAATTGTGAAAGTACCGGTATAAATTTATTTCCTCACTTACGGAAACTATGATTATGACTGAGACGGTTTATACGAAACTAATTGTTACGCAATAAGTTTCTGTAAAAAAAATCATATTCCAATTTTCATGAAAATTCGCCCAAGAATTTAGTAGTCTGTACTAGGTCACAGACGGAAGAACATGGTCTCCACATAAGGCGCTCTTTTCTACTTGGTAAATATGTGGAGTTTTTGTCGCTTCAGGGTTTAGTGCAGAAATTGATTGGAAAACGTCCAAGTAACATGAAAATGGATCTTAGGAAGGCTTTTGTAAAGTTGGGATGTGGGTAAAACTGGTAAAGATCGTGCCCACTTACGGACTTTGTATTAGGGTATTGGACTTTCCCATTCTGTTACAAGAGAATTAGTTACGTACATAATACAGCGGCAAGACATATGTCCGTTTATCAACAGAAGACTAAATCTGTCGAGACCAGATATACACTGAACAAAATTAAATGTTACAAATTATTGTTCTGTAAACTGATATGTGGCTCATATTTAGATATGCATCGCTTCTGGTACCTCACGTTTAGCTACAGAATATGCACACGCCAGTTATACTAACGGAAAATGTATTAGTTACATAATATGCAACTATTCGTACTGTTACTGGAGAATTAGTTACGTATTATACGAGTACATGCATTGATTATTCTGTCATAGAGTTAGTTATGTAATATATTCGCATTGATTCTGCTACCAGACAATCACGTAATTCACATGCACCAATTCCGCTGACATTCCCTTTGTTAACAGCTGTTTAACCATTTGTGAGACTGAAAGAGATTTTACATTTAAATAATAACACGACTTTCCACAAAGCTTCTTTATTGGAATTCTACGTACGCTGCGTGAAACTAATATCTTTAGCGTGCTGAAATACCAGAGAGAAAACCAAGTGTTTTTTCGAGAGATATATATACTATATATATATATATATATATATATATATCAAAGTGGCTGAGTAGGCATCAGTATTCTTGGTGAACTTTCTTAAAAATTTAAACTGAAAGACTTAAAAATTTTCAATTTAAGAATACCTATAACCATTTGCTTTTACAGCGCGAGCTACTTTTCTATGGGTGACGCACGCACACACATACACACACACACTACTCTACACCTAATTTCATCCATAAACATGAAATGAGACGAATATATTTAAATGTGACATGTTTAATTTTAGTGTATTAGATTATTAGTGGCTACTGAATTGTCGAAGTTCGTGCGTTTGTAAACTGGACGGATAGCATTAATATGGACAGGGAAATATGTAGTGAGAAAGCGAGTTGTAAATGGAATTAGGATCGAGCCCAGTGGTGGGCTTTGTAGAGCGCTGTTATACTTTTGGTTATATTACAAGACACAAGATGTTAAGATATTGAAAGGATATTACATTAGGTTACATTCTTCCTCACTCTGTATAACACATATTTTTGCGGAATGAAGATTATTGGCGTTCTCCGGCTGTACGAAAAGCAGTGTCAGCCTAGTCTGTTCCGTCCGTCTTCCTGACTTGCATTAGGAACATTACGTAAGAGACGGTCTGGTTTATGACCTGTGGACAAATGACAATTCAGTCTTACTTTGAGTTACCTGAATCGATAGTGTCTGTGTACGTGCTTAATTGCCAAAACTGGTTTCTCAGCTAGGGTCGAGGATAAAACATTGGGAGCACGAAGCTGATATCTCGCGTCAATAAAGTTTGTTGTTCTCGGAATTGTACTTCCACCTCAATTGTACACAAGCACCCGCACGACGCAATACCAATAGTCTGGTATAACTTCGACTGTAGAATTCCAGTGCAAAACTTTATTGACGTTTATGATTAGTTTCGAAGAGACACGACTTCTCCACTACACATTTCGTGCATACCATTAATACATGAACGTACATTTAGCATAGTTGTCCTGGACACTGGAACAAATTTCCCTGCTGTGAGGGTGAACTCCTTGCTGGCCATGGCGATGATGAAAACGAGAGAGCGCTGAACAGAGAGAGGCTTCCCCACCCAGTTGCAATTCCACGCTGCATCTCTCACGCTCTCTGCCTAGAAGAAACCGCGTTCGTGTCCAAATTCAGGTCCATTAATTAGCAGTTACGTTATTGAAATCAGGGGTAATTATCAGTCCTTTACCAATCGTGTGAGCTCGCTCCCAAACCAGCAGTAGGCGTACAGCTGTACCAGAAATGAGGCGTAGACCACGAAAGATTGTGCCATGTTTAATGGATTTCCAAAACTCTGTGGACACAGGATAGGTTTTATTTAAAAGCAACAGAAGAGATGCTGTAATCCGACACGATTCCACCTGCGTCATGTCTAGGACATTTCTAATACTAGGACAACCTTAATTGATAAGGGGAGTTTGTCCTGATGCATAATGCATAAACCATCACATTAACACTAAAGCTAGTTTTGCCAACACACCTGAGTTTCATATTTCCAGAAAGGGCATAATAACCTCTTTCAGTACACACATTAACTCTCGAAAAAAACATATATTTGAGGCCGCAGAATAAAAAAATATAATGTTTGTATTTTAGACAACAAAGAGAAAGAACAAGACTATTGCGCAAGGAATGTATTTTAGTTTTCGTTTAAGAGAAAATGACTGGTAAATGATGTGAAAAACATAATAAACTTCTTATGAAGATTGACTACAAACGCATTAATAAGAATGATTTCTTTCTAAACTATAAACATATCTGTCTTTTGGCGTAGGATACCTTGTAATCTGACAGATATAAACACATGTTTCAGAGTAACCTGCTAGCTCCATCATCAGTGTGTTTCATGTAACCTGATGATTGGAAGAGTAGGTTCTTCTGAAATGTCGGTAGATAAATATCAGAGTAAACGGTGTCACATTTAAGAAGACGGTTAACTTTAGAATAGTTAAAATTTTACACATAGGCTTTTCATTATTTTATATAACTAATTGATAATTTCTTGAATTATACCTATAAAAATGCAAACATGGGATATTAGAAGTGTTAATTTTTTACCAGACGTTTTGCTGGCGTTATTTATAGGCTACTGACACTACAAATCGCTACAAAGTTATACTGTTATTTTGCCTTTCTGAAAGAGAGCAAAAATAAATTATACTACCATGACAAAAGAGAAGGCTGCAAAGCACATGCCACCCAATATGAGTAGAAAGTGGCACACAAGGACCGGACTCGCTGACACTTCTAAAGCGTTCATGAGCCTGTCACATAAAATAAAATATTTATTTGCCAGTGGAAATGCAAGACTCTTGAAAATGAAGAAGACTCAACAATAATATATTGGACTAAGCATTATAACACAATTTGTGAAATATTGTTAAATGGGCAGAATATTGCAACGTAAGATCTGATTCAAAATTTACTTTGGAAAGAATGATTTAGGTTTATTTTACAGAACTGACTATTGCACATATAATCAACAACAGCAACATGTTGTTTCGCAGCATGGGAACCACGCAAAAGTACTAAGAGACGTGTTTTGAATTTTCAATTATGGTAGGATATAGGCACTGAAATTCCAACTGGAAATCTAGAAAGCATGAACCATGATCCACATGGGTAAGAATGAATTTTGCTGCAGGAACTATATGTTAAATTTAAACTAAACTCCACAGGGGCAGGACGATCGTCTTGCGATTGAAACAAGACGTTTGTAACAGAGACATATGATAAAGAGCTATTGGTTAAGTGTGGGAAATATTGATAACGTCACATGGGCTACGCACTTCGCCACCCGCCTGATGTGAGCGCTAAAATAAAGACATGATTTACAAATACACTTGAAACCATAATTAGTAAACCCGAAAAGAAAAGAAATATTACCGGAGATTAAGTCACTCTCAAATTTCTTGGAGCGTGAGGTTTGTTCTTTTGGAATATGGCCTCGTTTTAAAGGTTCGACCCTTGAAGATGTGGTCACTATGTTTTCTCCAAAGTCGGGATCCTATTACCAGTGACGCGGCATCGTATCCCAGAAGAACGGAAACCTCAACTACACTGCTGCGAAAACCTAAAAACTATTTGGCTTGTCATACTCAAGTATCTGCTGGTGGTGACGTATGCAGTCGGTAATCTGTTCCTGCGTGTGATGGAACACGTCACGAGAGGTGAGTAGGACTACTTGTCTACGTCTCTTCTCATGATCGTCCTCAGCATCCATGTCCTGATTCTGGTTTATATTCATAATGGCCACTTTGAGCTTCTCTAGCTGACTGCAGGCTATTGTCATCACATAGACGTACAGGCTGGTCGATCCGAAAAACAGTGGGAAGCACACGGCTGTCATGAGGAACTGTCAACAGTTAATAGTGTCATTGCAAAAATGGCAAGCATCGTTTAACTGTTTAAAGCACAGCGGTAGCTACACTTGTCACGTACATTAATATTCAAAAACCTTTTTTCCCACAGGGTGTACTTATGTACTAGGAACAAGCTCAGACACTGGTGATTCTTGTATAATTATGCTGATGTGTTAATGGAAGAGATATTTATACACTTGTGATTTATTTTATCTTCCTAATTAACATAATTATTAATATTGACACATGCCAATTGATTTTATGTTAATTCTTGATAAGAAAAGCCCCGCTGATGATAACCTCACCATGTTCGGACAACGTAGAAGGGTTGTCGATTTTAACAGTATAATCGAAGTTGTTTTTTTTAAATGTAGTTAGGATGGTTGAGTTCTATCATTTAATATTAACTCACGAAAAGCTCTGCGTGAACTAATGGTTATAATAATTGTTTGTCGTAATATATTAATCTCCCATCTTTCACCAGTCTGATACCGTTGGTCGAGACACGTAGCGTATAAGGCAGAAAAAGAGACGTAACATATTTTATGTATGGAACTTACACAAAAAAAAAAGCTTGCTTTAGGGACTTCGATCGGATTACAATATTAAGGTGGATTTTAAGAAAGTATACCGTGAATTTGATGTAAATGGGTGATGATAGTTTTCAAGAGTGTCTTTTATAGGATGAAAATCTTCGGGTTTCTTAAGAGGAAATGCATTTTCACATTCCACAAAATAATATCAGGGAAGCTACCGTGAAGTTATTTATGCAGTTTATTTATGTTCTCTAGACAGCTCTGCAAGTCTGTATTCACTAGTCAGTGTCTCAAGGACCTCCCCAGAACAAGAAGCATAAGAGTAAGCTGTAGGTAGCTAATGTTTTGTGTCTGTTAACAAAATACAAGGACAATATAGGCTCACCTGGGAGAAATTGACCATTTCGTAGATGGGGCTGTTGGATATTTGGAACCCATAATACGCGTTGATAGCCATAGGTCTGTCTTTTCTCACCACCAAACGGAGAATGAGGTAACATGTGTGGTACCCTAAAGAAATGATTAGAACTTTGAGGGTGGCTGGTTTGATGGCTGAAAGAAGCGCTGTCATTCTGAAGTTGTCGTCTGCAGAAGATCTGCTCTGCATGTCCTCATATTTGAAAGCTGCTGCAAGGCGCATCAGATTTTCCATTGCCTTCTTCTCGAACCTGAACCAAATTATTTATAAATCATTCGAGTGAGCACATTAACTTAATTTATAATATCTGAATATTACTAACTCTTGAGGGAGCACAGTTTTCATTATCACAATTCTTTCAGTGTCAAGCGGCTATAATGCTCTTCTCAAATAGCAATGAAACACACTATTCCAGTACCTTATTTTATTACGTTATAACAGATCTATTACTGCACACTAAAACCATTGCTTCTTTGACGAGGATGCCAACAATATGTGGATATACTAAAATGTCAGATTAATGAAAGAGGAATCCAAGATCGCCTGCAACTGCCATTATTTGTTACACCACAAAACTTCCTGTTTTCTTGGAGTCAGTGGCCTATATAGGATTTAACTCTGGGGAGAGTAGTTGAGAAATTAGTAGATAAAATCTGTGTATTATTAGGTGAATTTACAGTTACGTTGTGACTGCAAAGTATTGGTTTCCTTGTCACTAAATATTTCTACTCAAAATGTTTATTTAAGGAAAAGTCTTTATTTTTATGCCGAACACTTGGGTCAGAGGAATGCAGAATCAAGCCACAGAACACCTCTTCTTCAAATACGGTCCCATTTAGAGCTACGGCCTCAGAGGGTATGATAGAATTTCTGCAGAATTAGGCATGCAAATTTATCTTTAGAATAATCGTGTTAAAATACAATTATTCTAAAAATAAACGTGCATGTATGGTTCCTATTCTAATTCTATGGTTGCGGGCATAATTCCCATTGTAATTCTAATTATATCACTTGATTCTAATGAGAGTCAGTGGACATGATCATACAATTAAAACCTTTAAATGCGCAGAATTCGGAAATATTTTCATAGAACACAGGAAAACCTTTTCTGAGCTTAGAGGCTGCAATATACCACAAATTATGAGTTAATTCAATTACGTCACCCATTTATACACATAAATTCTTAGCTCATAGACGGAATTTTATTCGACGCTATAAGCTAAATTTTTATACTGTCGCCAAGGTTTTAATTGTTGGACTACAAATGGATTCGTACAGATATTGTAGTTAAGTGTATGACCTATTTACAAACAAAATTCTACATGACTTCCTCCAGTATCTCATTGATACTATACATCCAATGGGAAAGGTAACACCAGACTTTATGGTCTGGTTTTATTTTACTTGGTAGAAAGTTTTAACTAAACAAAATTTACAAATTTTTGAAGCTGTTAGCATGCAGAATTACGAGATTATTAAATTCCACTTGTAGTATGTCTACTAACACCTTAAAATTTTGCATGGTATTTCATTTGTATTATTAATACTAAAAATAATAAACTTCAAGGGGCTGACACATGCTCGTAGTAATGTTATCAGGTTCCGTCAATTCGCTCAAAACTTTTTACGCTTTACAGACACTGATGTGTGTTAACACTTCGTTGTATAAATACAGGACGCTGAAAATTGGGCCTGAATTAAAAATCATTGGACTTTCCTGTTGTCATGTGGTTACCTGATGCACAGGTGGACACAGAGCGAGCTTGAGGCAGGAACTATGACCCTGGAATTCTCCATGATGCGTTCCAAGTCGTCGAAGTGCAGAAGCATGTCCAAAGACATTGTTATGACGACAGAATATGCGTTCAGTAATATAACTGCGGAGTAAATATCGTACAGTACAGATTTTTTGTAGGATTTTAGAGGAACACCGGCGAGACGAAACCATACCAGATAAAAATTAAAAAGTGTTTCAAAATTTGTACCTTCGTCCTGGATTGTGTTTTGATTCATTATATGCGAGTTACGTTACCCGATAAACTAACTGTTACATAAAGGCTGTTATTGAAGAGTAGAATGTTATTTTCGTCTCCGATAACCCGTTCTGACGAAGATTGGGTTTATGTACGACTGACTCAGGGAAAGACACTGTGGCTCCTGAGCCTGAAGAAACAATAAGTTAAACATTTTGATGTGACGGCTCAAAATTTGATGTGCGTGATAAAGTAAATTTTGTATGTAATTTCCATAGCTTAACACCTTCGTTTAACATAGAGAAGGGAAATGAATATAATTACTAGGATAATTACTGTAATTGTCCTAGTTCTGTGGGATTGGTGACAGCAGTGCATGAGTATAGACTTCTAACTTTTATTCGGTCTAAAATTAATGTTACGTATATTGAAAATATTTGCATTTTACTGAACCACGTTATTGAGTGGTTAGTATACTTGCTTCCTGGTAGGGAGGTCTTGTGTTTGACTCTGAACACAAATGTCGGATATTTCTCCTGCAGTTTATCTTCAGTCTCTCCAAGCAAATGTTGGGATAACAGTTTAAAATAGGACAAAATGGCTTTCTTCCACCAACATAAAAATTCGTCTTTAAAGATCTCCCTACCAATGGACTACATTGTAAATTTAACAATTCAGAAATCGTTATAAAATACACTTCGGAATGTATAAACTCTCAATTTTATGTTCGAAGACACATACATAATTATGAATCAAATTGTGATAGACAAAGAAACATTTTCTGATAATATTTTACTAGATAATAAAAGCTTTGGCCCAAATTTATCTCACATATTGCAGGTAGAGTATTAGTTGTGTTGCAGGCGACATGAACTGAACACATTTTTCTGAAGACCCTGAAGCCAAATTGGAATTACGAAGTGTTAGCTTTTTTGGGCAGCACTGAAAAGTAACGTAGAAAATATTTAAAATATTGCCGATGTATAAAAATGGAATAGTTTATTGGAGATAAATCACGAAGTTTTGCAACTACAGATTTATAATTTTCGATGTTTAAAATCCACAGAAGGCAGACCTTTATAGGAAAGCGGGAAAAATAACTTATTCCCGGAACTAATGAGTTACAATCTCAGTGTGGACAACCGAAATTCAAAACACTTTTACTTTGCCAGAGACTACGAATAGATTGTTATGGATGTGATTCGTGATCTCATGCTTTGAGCGAGGAACGTACATTGTGCCTAGAAGACAAATCGTGCATTATAATATCGGGTTATTCTCAGGTTGCAAAACGTGAGCATTTGTGTATATTACGTAACGATGAACGTTGTGATTTATGAAGGTCATTAGTATTGTTAACACTGTGAAATACACAAAAAGCTATGAGGGGTTGGATATGTGGCTAGCATGACGAGTATAAGGAATGCTTACTTAGTTTTAGTGAGGAAATATTTTGGAAGAAAGCTGCTTGGAAGATCTACAATGATATAAGGGCAATATTAAGACGCATATTTAGACGATAGGCTGTACATGCACGTAATCCTGCGCCGTGTCATGTTGTGTTATCAGTAATGTTAAAACTGCGTTGTAACTAGACACTAAGATTTGGTGATCTAAGTTAGAAGGCTTTAAAGTCACTCGGGCCGTCAGCCGTGAGTCGAATGGGTAGCCTGTGATATTAATGGTTTATTAAGCTACACACACACACACACACACACACACACACACTGCAACTGATGTTTGACGCAACACAAATGAAGCAAGAAAAACGTGTGTAATTTCAGTAAGAAACCTCGCCTTATGGTTTCATAATACCATGGAGCCGGGATAGCTTATTCAGACTTGTTACTTAGTTACGGCTTGGACAACCGAGGAATCGGCGTTCGATTTCCGGCAGGGGAAGAGGTCTTTTTCAGTCCCAAATCACGCAGGTCGTTTCTGGGGCTCACCCAGCGTCCTCCCTAATTGGTACCGGGAAGTATTTCCCCGGAGGTAAAACCGGATCGTGAAACTGACCATTCATTTCCTTCTTAGTACCGAGGTTAGGAATGCTCCCACACGTTTTTCATTTCACTGCTTAATTAATTAAGTAAAGCTATAAATTTATGTTTATATACTTATTAAGATGATAAAAATGTTTATTTGTTACGACAGCGTTATTAATACAATTAGGCCTATAATTTCACTGATTAAATTTTTGTTTTTTACGCCTTCGGCGACACAGTTTGCTTCTTGCATTAAACGATTATCAAGCAATGGACATAAATCACTCTTGCGCTATATACTTTGGTTATGGTCAGAGAGTAGCATGATAATACATGGAGGAAACTAAAATAAAGGTTTTTATAAAGTTCCGGCGTGTCTTTGCCATAGTTGAGAAAGTCGACTATGTTTTCTTCATAACGTGAAGGAATGCAGGTTCTATTTTTGTTATTTTTGTTTGTCGCAAATCTCTGTGCTATTGTGTATACAAATGAATACAATTCTACAATCCTTTCAACACAGCTGGTTCTATCAGTGTGCGCTATATCAAGTTATGTAGAATAACTGGCATATAATAATGACTACATATTTCGGCCACTACCAGCCATCTTCAAGCCAACTACCAGACACTTCCTGTAATTAATGCAGATAGTTTTGATGTAACGCTTTAAAAAACTCTTCGATTTTGAAATGATTAACGTTGTGTACCTTCATAATTACATCATTATCAGAAATTGTCACAGTGATATAAATAGTAAAAAAATACGTTAACAAGTAAAATTACAGTACTTATAAAACTGTCAAAATTCAGTTATTAAGCTACTATAACATTTAAAAAAGACAAAGCTTTTAAAACATGTTTATTACAATGTACACTGTTTATGCCCAGTCTGCCTAGGATAGAACGAGCAAGTTGTATTGGCTTCATGAATGCATATCGTTGTTCTTAGCGGGTCACTGAATAAAATAATATTTTATTTGCTCTACTTCCTTTTATCTGTACTGGTTGCTGGTTCTATAGAACGTTCAAAATACCCGTATGAATGACAGGTATTGTCTGCTAGTTAGCTTGAAGACGGCTCTCAGTAGCCGAAATATGTAGTCATTAGTAGGATATAAGTCAGCCAGTGTGTATAGTCTGATACAGAAGGTAAAAGTAGCTGTGTCAAAGGGTTATAAAATTGTGTTCATTTGTGTAGAATACAGGTCTTTGTTTTTGTGCTGAGTGTAACTAAAGAAACTCTTCTGATTTTTTTTTGCATATGTCTTCTCACTCTCCTGTTGTGTTCTTGTCCTTTACTTGCATCAGGAACATTAAATATGAGATCGTCTGGTTGATGACCTGTAGACACAAAAGTATACCCGCAGCTGTAACAAGTCAGTGGCAACCATTTCAAATAACGAAGTTCTAAGAAGAAACATTCACTGGAATTTTTCAGAGTAAAACAAATTCGTATTTAAATTTGATTATATGGACTCCACATACCTCCAAAAACGTGAATAGACACTGTACGAGGCATGTTGGAGACAACTGAATCTTATGCATATGACGTTTAGGGTAGGCAGCTGGAGGCTAAAATTAATTTATCGCAACGGAAATGGTTTATCTGAGAAGAAATTCAAAATTATAGAGAACTGAAGAATGTAATGTTTAAGAAACAGGAATAGAAGGAATGAAAATGATATAATTGAAATGGTATGGGGTATTAAAGTGAATCAAAGCAAAGAGAAAGAAGACAAAACATATATCTCGACTGTACCCAGCAACTGGAAAATAGGAAGCAAAAAACCTGAAGAAAAGTGGAAAGAGCCATGACTAGTAGAAGACTGGAACTAGAAGATGGGCAAGGCCTCGGCAGCAGTGCCTGGGACTGGCAGGGCGGTAAGGAACAATATGAAATCAACTGCAGCTACTAGACGCAGGAACAGGTGGGAAGAGGCCACTTGTGGAAACCTGGCATGTATGGGAAGTATTATTGTATTTCATCTTGGTGAATTAGTGTGTGAGGATGTAAGCTGGATTAAAGTGGCTTAGCATAGGATCTTGTGGGGTGGTTACTGTGAACACGGCACTGAGAGAAAAAGGAAGAGGAATTCTTGTCTAGCCACCTGAGTGTCAGCATCCGAAGGGTTGTGAGCCATGGGGTTGTGTCATTTAGTGTTTTGTTAGAAATTACATTACCTTGCTCAAAAAAGTCAGACACTGAACCCTACATTGAAACAATTAAAATTTAGAAGGTCTTCTGGAATGTGATACCGTGTAGTCTGCTAGAAGTGTACCAACGTTACACAGGATCCTGCTGCTTCCATCATCAGTATAGATGATATCCCTCTGCCTCTCATTCTCATTAATATCATTTTTAATGGCGCTAATTGTAAAAAGTTGTAGCTAGTGAAATTAAATCGACAAATGCGGAAGTGCCTAAACAGTATGTCTGTCTATTGGCACATGACTCTGCTGCAAATTAACTAAACATATTTGCGGACATTAAAAACACAATGTAATTTGTAACCTCGTCAGCGATTGGCACTTCAGCAAACCAAACGTCAGAAAATATTAACGTTAGGTCGGGCCCTGCATCCGACACTAGTAGGCCTATGTTACGTATTTTTATATTAAGAAATATATAATACATTAAGCATGGTAGTCCTGGACACTGGAACAAATTTTCCAGCTGTAAGAGTGAACTCCTTGCTGGCGGCAGCGATGACAAAGACGAGACAGCGGGAGAACGTAGCAGGCGTCCCCACCCAGTCGCAACCCCACGCTGCATCCCTCACACCCACTGCCTGAAAAAGTTCACATTTCACTTTTCGCCGAAAATAGAGAATGTACTGTATCAGCTATCAGCAACAGCATTATAAGGAATTGCTGTTTGTGTAGTTTTCTCCATGCCCTTTTTAAATTGATTTATAAAGCCCCATATTTTCCTTCAAAATACTTGGCATGTCATATCCTTTCCATATGCTATGAGTAAAGGAAGGTTCCAGTGTACCATCTGTCTCTACGTCTGTCCCAGTAACATCTGGGCCTTTAGCAAATTTTCATGAACAATAGTCAGGCTACTGGCGTTCAATAGACCTTAATACCCCTGAAAGTGATATGTGGCAA
This sequence comes from Reticulitermes speratus, assembly GCA_021186555.1. NCBI lineage: Eukaryota > Metazoa > Arthropoda > Insecta > Blattodea > Rhinotermitidae > Reticulitermes > Reticulitermes speratus. Next base: position 23,666,260 of record JAJKFL010000006.1, read on the forward strand.
TAGAGAATATGTTCGTTAAATGATCAAAATTTATTAGATGATTTTGTACTATAAACGAAAAACATGACAGCGCAAGATATCTCTATAACCTTCCCGTTTGCTGGAGATCACAACTGAAATTCTGAAGGTAGGTATGAATTTGGTACTGATAATTGATTAATGCCAATAAGTGTAAACGTGAGACGGAGTAAAGCCTGATCTTGTCACTGAATTTAAACGTCATGAAAATCTACGTGTACAACATTACACCACCTACAAAGTAGAGCTTGTGAACAAAGAGAAAGTCGTGTCTCCAATGCTGGACAACGTAACACATAATTATTAAAACTTGGTTATATAAATGCATATAGGCTAATCGACATTGACACTCTTTGTTATTAACTGAACTGTATAAGCTCCTTATAATAACAAATTAAATTGTTTTAATCGTTTGCTATATATATATATATATATATATATATATATGTATATATATATATATATATATATATATTGAGGCCTCTTCACATTGTAATCAGTGGGCTTAGCTGCATTTAAAAATACTAAACTATGGTTATTATTTCTCCTTTGAATATGCATTAGTTTTGAATAAATATTGTTTTTTCATACCAGTCGTGTTAGCTCGCTTCCAAACCAGCAATAGGCGTACAGTTGCACTAAAAATGCGCCGTACCCCATTGTAGATTGAGTCATATTCAAAGCATTTCCGAAACTCTGTGGACAGAAAGCATATTTTTATTATAGTCCTTATTAAAAACAAAAATATTAATAGTCCTTACATGAAGTCTGCCTGGAATTTCTAACTTCTTCGTGCTCCCCACAATGCTAAAGGAGATTCGCAAATTGAAGTATGTATGATGCCTAATACGATGTATGTGTTAATTAGATTTACATACACCCAAAATATAACAGTGACAAAGTTACAGTTAATTGCATTACAGCTAGGCTTCTCAATGAGTCTGGTTTAAGGTATGTTAATTTTGGATTCCGAAAGCTGAAAGTTGAGTGTCAGCTGAAAACATTTTTATACTCATACTTTTTCAAATCAGTTTTACTCTTCCTCCCTTTGTGTAATAGACAAAAATTTGCACTGTTGTAAAACACTGGATGGATTTATTCGTTAAGTAACAGATAAAATGATACTGTGTATCTGCTTTAACTTACTGAGAGGTTAATAAGGAGCAGACAAGTGTATCTGAACTGAGTTTATTCTATTCCATATTCTGTTCTGTTTTATCCTATTCTATTTCTTCGTCTCGCTATGATAGTTGTTTTTTATGTTACTAACCTCAGTACCCACTCTTTACCCAAGTATCTCTTTAAATACATTATATTAAACTCATTAATTTGCTGATTTTTATATAACTACGAGACGAAATAGACAGTGCACTACTCTCAACGCAACTGGTGTAAGGACTGAACGACTCAGTACTGGGACTTCCCTACGCTAAAATAGATATTTACATGGCAAACTAACATACAATGGGGTTGTAAGAGTGCAGTGAAGTACCTTCATAGCCACTGTTGTAACACAACCAGGAGGATTGACTACTATCATTAGTGTTACAAGTTTCCAAGTTTCAAATGTAATTTCATTGTTATGATGTGACTACTATATACTCATAACAATGTAATATTTAACATTACCTGCCACTGATATGCGTATTTTCACTTTATATAAACATTCTTCTACTGGAACTTTGCGGCACACTCGGCAAAAGCTCATGACACAATACGGTGACTCTGCAAGCCGGTTGAGAACCACTGGTGCAGTAACAATAGGTTATTTCTTGAAGGCATAATACTTTCAGTTGTTCAACATGGTTTCATACTAACTCTATGGAGCACACCCTTTCTTCAAAAGCTAATATTCTCTCAGCCAGTCAAGAAATTCCCCTCATTTTATGGAACTGAAAACTCATTACCCAGCTCACAATAGCGCACTACTTGTCACTGTCCGGAACCAAACTGACCCACTCCACGCCCTCCCAACCTAATTTTACAAGTAATTAAAGTGAACTTACCAACTTATATACCCAATCAGCGTGCACTTTTTAGGAACAGGTGCACTTACTTGCTGAATTAATTACGAAGAATTATATCTAGGAATGATTTTTATTTGACCACTAGGCGCCGGAAAAAATAAGGTCAACCTAAATCAACAAACTTCCGCATCATAATGTAAACAATTCTTATCATATGGATGGCGTGAATGTGGACCAAACTTTCATGTAGAACGTAGTTCAGCAGAGCATACAAGTGTGTCCGAAAGTTGCTTCTGGCAAATTAATTGTCAGTTTGTATTTTGCTTTTCTTTCCCATGGCCAAATATTAGTATGGGCCGAGATAGCGTAGTCGGTATAGCGACTCGCTACGAGCTGGAAGGTCCGGGGATCGAATCCCGGTGGGGGCAAGTTTTTCAACACCCGTCCAGACCGGCCCTGGGGCCCACCCAGCCTCCTGTACAATGGGTACCAGGTCATTCCCGGGGGTAAAGCGGCCGGGGCGTGGCGTTGACCACCCATCCCCATCTAACGCCGAGGTTAAAGAAAGAGTAGAGCTATACCTCTACTCCCCCTCTGGTCCTTCATGGCCTGTTCTAGGGTGAACTTTACCTTTAAATATTAGTGTAGCCTATTTGCTCGTCTCTGCACCACACATTCTTATCGCACTGTTTGAATCACTTGTAATTAGACTAATGCTATCCGTAAAAACATATTGATATAATATACCATGGCAAAAGAGAAGGCAGCAAAGCACATGCCCGTCAAGATTAGGAGAAACTGGCCCATTAGTACCGGATTCATTGCTTCTTCCAAAGCATTCATGAACCTGCCGGATAAATAACTATAAATTAGAGGTATAAAAGTTATTCGTAGAAGTTATTATGACACTTGCATTTCTGACAATAATTAAGAAAGAAAACCTCAGAAAAATGTTACACGTGGTCTATCTTTTTAACTAAGGAAAAATAGGCTTATGAATTCAACATTCTCCCTGAATTTATGTCCACGTGTGTGTCCAACGCCTGAACTTTCAGACAAATTAATTTGTTTTTATAAAATGTAGTATGAACACGACACTGTTAGGGGGCACACAGAATTTTTAATTTCTGATTTTTAATTGGTAATAATAATAATAATAATAACACTGCAAGGGTCAACGTATGAAAAAATTAAGTGGCAGTGATACAAGCTCCCCTACTGGCACTTAATCGTCGGCACCGCTGTTATTTATAGCAATAGGTCTAGGTCCTTCCAAAAAAGTATAATTTCTCTTTAGGAAATTTGTGCGAAACATGAAATAAATCTATGAGGGCTGCACTTAAAATGAAATTACGTACATATCATATTAATGTCACGATAAATATAATTAAAAGATTGTAATCAGAAAGCAGGCTTTATTAATTCTGGATCACGCAGCTGAAATCTCTTTTTGAATCTAGGGAAGTTACACTTTCAACCGGGCTTCTTGGTTCACGCACCTCACTATTTCCTGATGGTGACGAATGCAGTCATTAAGCCGTTTCTGCATTCGACAAAACACATCCTGAGGGGTGCAGACTTGTCCCTGTTCCCCCTCGTGATCAATCTCAGCATGCGAGTCCTGTTCTGATGTGTCCGTTTTCTGTCTGATATCCAGCAGGCTTGCTGTCAGCTTCTCCAGCTGACTACAGGCGATAGTCACCAGGAATACGTACAGACTGGTGTAGACGAAAAATATTGGGAAGCAGTTGGCAGCCATGAGGAACTAATGCACAGACAAAGTAATTTTTGAGTCCATGGCTTGTTGACACGAGAATAAGAACAGAATAACGAGTTCCTCGTAAGTACTTCGAAAATATTTGGAACACCGACAACAACAACAACAACAACAACGGCGACAATAACGACGACGAAAAAGACAACAAAAGGTAACTATACTGCGAGACTTCAGGCTTCCTTCGCGGTATCGTTGTGGCCATCGCTCTTCTGTGATTTGAAGCGGCGTACGTTAGTAGCTGGTAATTAACAACTTACGACCGCGTAACATCGCAGAAGACCGAAAGCCTCAAGAAACTACATTCGTAATAAAATTGCTTGGTTATTCTTCAGTTCAGAATTTCTTAATCTTGCCTTTCATTTTAAAATTGTTTACCCGCTTAAAATTCCACAATATAACAACTTATAATACTCGTTTCTGTAAAGAGGAAAAGAAAATAAGTTTATTTTGCCGAAATCGGGCACGCTGATTACAAAAATTGCAGTTACAATGTTGCAGCACTTGCTGCTCCCTTTGTTATTCTCTATTTTTATAGTCACATAGGACCTACTATTTATTTATCATTTTTAATTAATTGCTCATTTAAAAGAGGATAAACTTCTACTCACCAAAATAACAGCATCGTGTCACAGACTGCATACAACTTCTGCCCTGAGTTATGCTAAAATTCACTAACCGATGCTTAATTTTTGAACACAAATGTGTAAAAGAAGAAGAAGCACTGCAGTTTTCTTCAAAACTGTGATGTAATTGCGAAATATTTTTGTCCATATTTTAAATCAGCATAACAGATTTATACGCCAGGTCTAAGGTTCTCATAGCTTAATTTCTGAGGATTCAGTTCTTCTGGGATATGAAGCTGATCGTTGGGCAAATCGTTCCCGAAGTTCGAAGGAACGCAATACATTCTGGGATCTCTTGACCTCTGAAGAGGAGGGAGGCACTAATTTCCTTCGAATGGCCGGGAACCACTTACCAATGACACGGCGTTAGGCACAAGAAGACTGAATCCTCGTGTCAGAATTACTTTATAAATTAATTTTCTTCTATGTTCCGATAACCTTGTTCCTGTGGCGTATCCAGTATTTTGGCGCCCTGAGCGAGTGATCACAATGGCCGCCCCCTAAGAGAAATTATAAATTTAAAAAATCACAATTATGAACTGAATTTCCTTACATTCGGCTCAGTAATTTAAAACTTGTAGAGTGCTGAAAATAAATTTTTTCATTGAAATATTTATTTTGTTCCCAAATTTCTGTCCCATCGACTCTGCTGCCTGGGTAGATCGCACCACTCGCCTCCCCCCCCAGATACGCCCCTGCCTTTTTCACGTATATACCTGTGTCTTCCTAATATGGTAAAATACCTGGGAGGCGTTGACAATTTCGTAGAGGGGACTGTTAGATGTGTTGAGGCCGTAGTAAGCATTGATACTCAGGGGATGGTTGTCTCCAAGCCCTAGGCGCAGGCTGATGTAGCATATATGGCAACCGAAGAAGATTATCAGAATCCGCAGGGTTGCTGGTTTGATGAGTGACAAAAGATTCGTCATTTTGAACCTGACGTCAGGACGTGTTTTCTTCTGCAAGTCTTCCCACGTGAAAGCTGCAGCAAGAACCATCATATGTTCCGTGGCCCTCATCTGGAAACTAATCACAAAATTTAGGAACCACAAGTATTGATTGATTGATTGATTGATTTATTCACATTCAGCTGATCCACAAAGGGTACAGGTAGTACCATGGGATATGGAATTTGTCATATACAATACAATAAATACTGCCATTGGCACCGTCATAGAGTATTGTCAACATAACATACATAAAGCAAACAACTATACATAATTAATTATGCAAAATCTTACAATAATAAAACCAGCATAAAAAGATACAGTATTTCATAGAAACTGCAACTGTATAAAATACCAAATTCACAAGTATAGCCAAATGGATGTATTTAAATACTAGTAAAATACGTATTTGAATTGTATTGTATCTTACATTACAAGTAGCTAGCTATATCGACACACAAACTATGTGGCGACCTTCCTTGGCTACTGCTAAATTTGCTGAGCACAGTGAGAGTTGTTATAAGCAAATTTAATTAACAACCTTCGTAATTTAAAGTGCCTGTAGAAAAGTCTTTGCTTGCTTGGGAAACATTCTCTTTAAAAGTAGGAATCTACTTATGACTACGTGGAACTAAATGTATGTTGAATTCACAAGAGCGCACGAAGATTGTATTGGTATCAGTGAAGGATATTACAAATGATTAAAACTGTGCTTTCTGAAACTCAGCTCGAAATGAAAACAAAACACTCTTCAAAATGGTATAGGAATATGTAGAATATTGTTGAAATAGGTTATGTAACTCCTTTAATTTGCCTATCCCGGTGCCCGCGCGATCTAAGGCGTGGGTCTGCGGCCGCTCGCTGGCCGAGATTGCGGGTTCTAATCCTGCCGGAGGCATGGATGTCTGTCTCTTGTGAATGTTGTGTGTCATCAGGTAGAGGCCTCTGCGACGGGCCGATGCCTCGTCCAGAGAAGTCCTACAGAGTGTGGTGTGTCTGAGTGCGCTCTCGAGTAGGGCTGTTGCGCCACAAGAAAAAAAGTTCCTTAAATTTGCAGCACATCTTTGTATGGTAAATGAGTAACGACAGGGAATGCGTATAATTTGCCTGTGCAATGTAAAGAAAATATAACATTCCTGTACCTTCAAATCGAGTTTAATGAAAATACACAAACACACACACACCAAATTTTTTTTATTTCATAAACCGCAAGGCGGTCAAATATTTTACCCAGTTCATTAATTATAAAATGTACTTTTATAAGAAGAAGAGTTTCCAGATGTTAATACGGCGACCACCTCAAGAAGAGTGAGAAGGGAGGAACATGTAACACGCATGGTGGAAATGTGAAGTGTACGTTAAATGTTGGAAACATTTAAGGGAAGAAACAATTTTTAAAGACTGACTGACTGACTGTGTGTCTGACCGACAGAAAGACCGACTGATTTACAGTAACTAACTAAACAACCAACCAACCAAGCAAGCAACCAACCACCCAACAACTAAATAACCAACAAACTAACCAACCGACTAACCATCTAACAAACTACCTCAAACCAACCAACTAAACAATTAATTCCATGGAGCAAAGTCCTTCTTGAGAAGTTTATTAGGTAGTCAGGAAACACTTCGCATGTTGTAGAACCTGCCACTTTTTCTTACCCTGAGTCACTTGAATCCAGTTAACATTTTGCCTTCCTATTCCTTTAAGATCCATTTTATTGTGAGTGTTTCATTCACGGCTAGGTATTCCAAGTGGTCTTTTCCATCAAGTTTTCCCACCCAAATCCTGTACGAATTTCTCCTGCTTGCTGTTCCTTCCCCATTTTAAAGAGAAATGCAGATAATATATCAGTTGATTTTATAGAAATAGGATGCAGGATCGTGGAGAAAATTTAACTGGACCTGCTTAAGGTTTAGGGGCGGGTTCTTGTGAAAGCAGTAATAAAATTTCGATTTCCATTAAGAAGGAATTTCTTGATCAGGTGAGGGAATATCAATATTTGTTGGCGTTCCTTAGTTAGTAGATCGGTACACTAGGCCTACCTCATTGACAGTTGCACCCACATAGCGCTCAGAAGCGGAAATATGACCCTGAAGTTCTCCATGATGTGCTCCACGCTGTCTGCATGCAGCAACACATCCGCTGTAATAGTTACGAGGACTGTGAAAGTGTTCAGCGTCAGAATCACAGAGTACATCTTGTAGAAGCATGACTGTTTCTGAGAGCGTATAGGAACATTAATTAGACGAAACCACAGTACATAAAACCCAAAAAGTTTTTCAAAATTTGTGCGTTCATTCTCAATTCTATTTGATTTCATATTATCAGAAAATCGAGGTCTGTGGAGTAACTGTTTGTAATACTCGTAGTATGGTACCGACTCTCTGACCCGCAGTTATGAAGGCATATGGGGCTGTCTGGTTGTAAGTGGTTGGTATGCGTGATGAAATAGGGGTCGATTCTAATAATCTTGTAGAAACTGTGCTAATTATTAAGGTAATTAGTTAATTATCTCTTTCCTTTGAAGTTCGACAGAAAGTAAAATTAAGCAATTGAAAGCCATTTTAAATAATATTTAATGCTGCCTGTCGGTCAGTATGAGAAAGTTACGGCATTTGTTACCTATGTTTCAATTTGAATATGCCATAACGTCCAGTGGCATCCCCAAAGATCAAATTGCATTTAGTGGAAACAAAGTCTATTTTGATAATTATTATAATTTCAGTTACAATAATTCCTTTATTTGGAGGTATTTAATGAAGTAAATTTGTGAGACGGGTAGACCGGTCAGTGAGGTTACTGCGTGGGGGCAATTCGATTCTTGGTGTGAAAACAGCCCCGTTTTCCGCCCCCACATTTCTGGACAAGCTGTAAGAAACCACTCAGCTTCCGTCTGAATGATTATCACAGCCTCTCAGTCAGTCAGTCAGTCAGCCAGCCAGGCAGGCAGACGGGCATTCAGCCAGCCAGCCAGCCGGCCAGTTAAATAGTCTTTGCATTAGTCAGTCTTTCCATCGTTCTCTCTGTAGGCCTAATTGTGCCAGTCATTTTTCATTCATTTAGCTAATTAGCTTATCTTTCTGTGTGTATGCCAGTCAGCTTATCACACATTGTCTGAAAAGTATGCCAGTGACACATTCATAAAATCATTCACGAATTTTTTCAGAGAATCCTCCACTTAATTGCTCTGCTTGCATGCTATTCAAGCTATTGGTCATTCTGTCTGTAAGTGTGCGATTAATTAAGTATTAATTAATTAATTCGTCGGTCTGTTTGTGTACATGTCAGTCAGGACGCTTGACATGTAACAAAAGCTTCACTGGTGACTGGGCAGTGTTGCAACCTTTTATGAAGTTGCTGCCACCATGATCCACCAACTGATCAGAGTTCCGTATTGATCTGTTGACAGCGTGATGGGAGGAGCAGAGTGAAATTTTACCTCTTTATCGAAGAACTTGAAAACACCTTCCTCATCCTCCCCCACCATAACATTAAGAAGTTCCGCACAAAATAACATCAATACCATGCACAAGCAGGTAAAAAAAAAAACTTTCAAAAAATTACACCCTAATGATTTTGGATTACTGTGCAATTTATAAGCTCGTAGGTATTGAAAAATCAATTCTGGCTGTCCGTTCAAATTTATGTCCCTTGTTTAATTTTGGGAAATTAATATTATAGACTTTAATCGAGTTTCTTGAAAACTCAATATGAATACCATACCATAGGAGGCTAACTTGTCCTGTACTCATAAGTTTTGTCATCAACATACCGAAATGTTAATCGAGCGAAATTATGAGATAGGGGCTTGATGTGTGCCATGTAATACTTAAAAAAATAACATGTTTTTAAGTAGAGAAAAACATAGCCATCATGAAAAATGTTTTGTTTGATGTATTACTGAAAATACACAAGCGAAATTCGCATCATAAATTCTAAGGATAGAGCGTAGGCACTAAAACAACTGTTGTGTGAGGCTTTTTTTATCGGTTCACCTTACTCTGGTGATTGTAATAAGCAATTGTGCAAAAATGGTCTTAGTTTCGATGGATGCTTCTCCTGAGTATTTCTTTTTGCAGAAGGAACATAATTGATCGTATTAAGAACACTAATTTAAATAGGTAAATTGCAGTGAAATTTAATGTATTTTAATGTTAAATAATTAACGCTTCAGAACCGCAACATTCACAACGGAAATGAGTTATTTGGTTGCTGGCTATTTGCCGTGAATATACTAACATTTCGGGAGGAAAGTTATTTCTTCTTCCTTCCACGTTCCAAGAACACTTACGAAGAAACTGATCGCTGCATTTATTTTTCTCCAAGCCAATGTGGCATTAAAGCTTTAATATATAGGTCAGTTATTCTGGTTCATTACGTTTGCAAGGAAAACTTTTAGACGTTTTTAAAACACGGTAACACAAGAACATGTCTCGAAATTCTGTAGCCTATTATGAAACTTGCATGTTGCTGGCTTTAAGTCCCATGTTAAGACCTTACCTAACTCGTCGCGGTAAGAAGCATAATGATAGAAGGTTAATTTTTAATTCAAGACGAATTTGATATCGGCAAAGACTACAAATGCCTGGGAAAAGTTTTAAAAATACGTTCTGTTGCTGGCACAGAAATATCCATTTATGGTTTATTTTACGGTGCTGCATCGACTGAAGGATAAATGTTGAATGATGAATTGGAAATTAATTTGAGGGAAGCTGTTGTGGCCTATCTGGGGCGTTCAGGAAGTCTCTGAGGGAATGAGGAAAACCACGAAAAAATCTGTAATGATAGTCCTTGTATCGATGCAGATCGTAGAAATTCGGAATACAAGCCTAGGGCGTCACTGTTACCGCAACCTGCTGGGCAACGCCAAGAATGACAACTGTAGTGTGCTGTTTGTTGAACAGATATAACAACGAATTGTACTTTATAGAAAATAGCATATTCCAGTGTCATATATACACTTACTGTTTTGTGTGGAAGTGAATCATGGACTTTCACCACAAGGGAAGAACATAGCATAAAATGTCTGAGAGTCAGGTGCTGGGAGAATATGTGTTCTTAGGCGAGAGACAGGACATGCACATAAGGGACGGTTGAGAATTAAATAAAAGATAAGTGAATGACGATATGGAGCAGAGTCCCTCTTGCAAAGCTAATAGTTTCTCAGCTAGCGAAGGCATGTCCCTCATTATACGGAACTCGATTTCCATTAACGTGTTCACAACAGCACGCAACTGGGTCTTATCCTGAGCCAGACGTATCCAGTCAACACCATGCAATAACATGTTTTTAAGATACATGTTACATTATACTCATATCTATACTTAGGTCTTCCAAACTGCCCCTTTCCTTCAGCTTTTCCCACCAAAACCCTTTATGAAATTCTCTTCCATGAATACCAATGTCTAATCTTTCTTATCTTCTTTGCTCCTATCGTCCTGACAATATTTAGTTAGCAGTAAGGACCATGAAGTTCCACATTACGTCTTTTTCTCCTCCATTTCAGAACTAAATATTTTTCTCAGCTCCATATCCCCTAAAAGTCCCAGCCTACATTCTTTCTTTAGTATGACAGACCAAGTTTCAGACACGCATAAAATAACAGGCAACTTTACATTTTCGTATATATTAATCTTTACGTTTTCAGGTAGCAGATGTGAAGACGACAGATTGTAGCAAGCTTTCCCTGAGTTTAAGCTGCTCTTCATTTTTCAACGTCGTTCCAAAATATTTTAAAGTTGCCACATTTTCAAACGTTGAATTACGCAGGTAATATTTACGTTGTAAATTCACCCTGCGTTATGTTGACGAAGCACAAACATGTGCTTAATTTTCTTAGCAATTAATTTGTGACCAACCTTATTACTATCGATTAACATAACTTCTGTGTTTTCCTTTATAGTATTTGCGGTTTTGCCCATTAAACTAGCTTTATCAGCGTAGAAGGAAAACGTTTGTATCCCATTAATTTCAGTTTTTCCTTGTTTTCTTGGACCTTCGTAATGGTGTATATTTATAAAACCAAGTTGAAGGGTATTGGAAATAAAACTCCTCCATTTTTCGATTCATTCTGAAGGCGGAAAGCATGAAGCAAATATTTACATATACTAACAATACTTTAAGTTTTATTTACACATTTTTGAAAATGGCCTAACTTGTTTCATAGTTATACCAAACTCAATGAAAATATTGTGCAAAACTTCCCTGTAATGTAATTCATAGAATATCTTTAATTCCATAAATGGCTGATACACTGTCCCTATTGCATTCCCACCTTTTCCCCAGTATCTAACGAATATAGATTATCAAGAGACAAGGAATAGCAGAACACATTTCTGCAGCGGTCTCCGGCAAAACTCGGCTCTCCCAGGACACTCATGTTTGTGCAGGACTAGTGTTCGCTGCAGATGGTAGGATACAGGAGTTGCTAATGGACGACCCGCCATGCAGTCGGAATGGGCAATGTTTACTGCAGCTGCCATCCTCCCTGTGCTGGTCCGCGGATGTTCAGCAATGTTGTCCAGTATTATGTCTTACAGCTTTGGTGCACGGACTTTCCTTCTTTTTCCGTAAATGTCCATCTTGCCCTAAAGAAGTAATTAATTCTAGAAAATGTTTACCTGTCTGAAATTCGGCGACCGGTAATAGCGCCCAAGTAAAGAAGACGTGCCCCAAACTTATCGCCATATGCACAGCTGTACATACTTTGCGTGTAACCCACCTGCACAAACGATATGCTTAACACAGAACAACGCCTGGATCTGCATAGTCTCGTCACACTGCATACTGAATGACATCACGTTTAAGCACGGAGGACAGGGTCTCGTAAGGAGGTCTTGCAATGCTGATACGGCTGCTGCACTCTCTCGGCACTTCTCGATCCAAACGGGTCATAGTTCGAAAACGAGTCCAAATGTCCCAGCGTACCTAAGGCTTGTTTCGTTATTTTGTGCACAGAGCAGACCCGCACAGTGGTAACATGCATGTCAGAAATACTCTGCATAATGAGATACAGGAAAGTTTTCAATGAATGTACCATTACTAACTTACGTGTTATTAAGAGTCTTAATTAATTTAAATGTGACATGTCTTAATTATTTTCAAAGTGTTACGCAAAGAACACTGTCCACTCACAGTTATTGGAAATTCAAATACCAGAAACAGAGATTCCGCTACCTTTCTGGGCATATAGGTATGTCCGAATTGTTATGTGGGTGCTGTGTTTCGCCCCAGGTATGCAGAGGCCTTAAGACGAAGCAATCCGCCATCAAAGGCCTACAGAATAATGTTACAAGTAATTCGACCAAGCTATCAGTCAGGTCAGACTGGACAGTAAAATTTGTTAGTCACTCAGTCAGAGACCATCCAGCCAGCGAGCCGGCCGGCCGGCCAGTCACTCACTCACTCCCCAATCAGTCAATAATCAATAAATCAATTAGTCAGTCAGTCAGTCAGTCAGTCAGTAAGGTCAGTCAGATTAAATCGGCACTCAGGTCAGATACGAAAATTGATTTAAATCGGTTTTAATATTCTTTCGTAGAAAAGAACGTTTGCAGGAAAATGTATACTTTTCGAGAAAACAGACGATCAATAAATATAACGTGACATGTCTATTCAACATGCTAATCCCTAGTGAAAACATGAAGGAGCGAAACCCACAAAGAATTCAACTACTACTTGTATGAAAGGGGCGCAAAACAGTAACATTGGCATGTGTCTATAATATTTATCTCGTTGTTGAATTAATGCACAATTCACGTCACTCTAAGGAAAGGTCAGATTCTGTCTACTGGAAACAAAGACATACAGAGAGAAGGTAGCCTACCCAACAGACAACAAAGACATACAGAGAGAAGGTAGCCTACCCAACAGACAACAAAGACATACAGAGAGAAGGTAGCCTACCCAACAGACAACAAAGACATACAGAGAGAAGGTTGCCTACCCAACAGAAAACAAAGACATACAGAGAGAAGGTAGCCTACCCAACAGACAACAAAAAAAGTGCATAAGAAAAAAACCGTAACTCCTTGTTCTTTAATTTTATATGATTCACACCGTTGTGTTTATAGTATTTATAAACACCAAAAAATTGAGCTTCTAACACAATACTTGTTTATTAAAGTCGGCACTCAGCCACATATTTCGGCTACGTTAAGCCATTCTCATGCTGTGTACAGCTATATAAAAAGCGAATATAAAACTCTATACGTAGTGCTATTAAAATCTGAGATCTCAAATTTTGTCACTTTTGCCGTTTTCATACATAATATTATAATGTTAAAAAGAGAATATTAAGAACCTCATTTAGGTAAGATGGCTTATCATATAATGCGGTATTTGAATTTAGTAACTTTATTTTAAACATATAAAATATTCAAGAATTATTAGGCGGTGTTCTTGAAAATTGAGAAAAAGACGTATGAAACGGAGTTCAGTAACCTGTAAAGGGAATATCCAGGGTTCCTACGTTTATTACGTAACCCGGGATCTGAAGAATCAGTTATATAAGCTGGTCGTACTTTAGTTTACATGACTTCTGCAAATACTATACAGAATTGTATTTGTTTAGAGCGTACGACGTAGTAAATTGATATGTATGGTGCTAGTTCATAGAATTAACTTACGTTTTTGGCTGCGTAAACTAATGTACTGTCTCATAGTCGGACGAGGTATCTCATTGAATTTGGTTTCACTGAAAGAGTTACTAATATTTGTTGACATTAGAATTTTTACTTACAGGATTTTGTAGAATAAGCTACGTCGTCTTCTTATTCTTATTTGCTTCAATTTTAATAATATTACAATATATTTTTATATTTTTACATATTTGTACACAGCCTAGGGCTAGCTTAACTTAGTCAAAACATGTACCTGAATGTGTGTTTTTAATAAGCAAGCTTCGTAAGAGTATTAGAGGTCAATTTTTAGTATCTATGGATACTTTTTCTGTAGCAGATTTTGTTGGGGCGAGTAAATCAAGCGAAATAAAGTGACTGTCATCCAGGAACTTAAGGAGAAAAAAATTAGAAAACTAGAAGAAATAGCTTTTAGGGAGACCAAAACGTAGATGGGAGGAAAACAATAAAATACGTATTTGAAGAGCAGTGTGTGAGAATGTGTGGAATGGATTTAAGTGTATGAGCGCGAAGTTTAGTGTCCAGCAAATGTGAACACGGCCATAAATTTTCTTGCTTCACAAAAGGCTGTGAACATCGTAAAGAGCTGAGGGACTGTCAGCTTTTCAAAAAGAACACAGTTCCTTGGAGTTAACCTCGTATAGTAAAGGAAACAGGAAAATTATTTACACGAGTTCTGAGGTCCTCAAAGAGGTCCCGATGAATGTTCAGTTGTTCTGGAAAGATAAACTGCGTCGCCTGATAAATGGTTACTCTTCTTGAAGTGCATGACGGCGAAGGCGAAGACGAAGACATGCTCTTTCGAAATGTTGGTAGCCATTTACCAGTCGAAATAGTGTAACATCACAGAAGTGCTGAACTCTCAGTTATTTAAAGCTTGAGTCAATGTTGCAGGAGTCTTGAAAAACGATTTGTGTCTGCAATGAATCACGGACCTATAATTTTGGAAAATATAAACTGGAATAAATAGCACTGGGACAGAATTTCATCTTCTGGACTATACATTCCAATACTTTTTTTTATTCGTTAAACATAATTTTGTCATTGGATTCACCGCAATTGCCGGACACCCCACATTCTTTATATTGATTCCTATATTGTTACGTAACTGCAGGCAGCTTTCAGTTTGAAATAATTCTCATGGCACATATAAAGAAATGCTTATTATTGAACTACAAATTACAGATTCGGTATGATAAATTACTATTAAATTGCTGAAAGAGCGCAGTGTCTACTGTCAGAAAGTTTTCTTTGGCGGTAAAATTTAAAATATTCACATTGCGTAGGAATTTTAACTGCCTGTAAATATGTCAAACATAACTGTATATTGGTGTTCATTGAGCTTTGAACCGAGTTTTATTGATTGCGAATAAAAGCCAGCATGAAGACTTAAATTGTTTAATATTTATAAAACTACGCTTTCAGCAAGAGTTCTTCATGTCTTTTATTTCACCATTTCTTGTTAATTTGTGTACAAGCCTTTTCACGAGGAGTGACATGGATCTCACGAAAAAAGTTATTGATTTAGAATTTTCCGTTACATCACCTATACTGACCCTTTTTCTCTCTCTCTCTTGCTCACTTATACACATTTATCCACTTGCCACGTGTCACTCGACCAAGATTCGAGCCCGGACTTGACAAATAGAAATATGTTTTATTGCTAATACACATTAGTATGATAAGAACAAGCTATCGATTTATTGTGCTTTGGATTAGTGACTGGCGTTGTTTCGGTTACAGAGGTGATTTAATGACGAATCATATGGGGTGATTACACATCGTGAATAGATAAATATTTTGCTGCATTTAGTCGTAGCTTATTTCGAGATAATATGCCTACATTCGCCTTGTTTGAGAAAAAAGTACGAATAAGTCTATTCCGGATAGGGGGACAAGATTTCAAACGTAAACCTCCCGAATACAAGCATAAGGCTTTGCACTTAAAGTATCACTGCAATGAAACTCGTCGTGACATAATAACTAGGATTTGGGCGGTTGAAAATATCTCAATGTTCACAACAACCACGTGGGCATTTTATAGAAGACTAGCAGAAACGCTGATTATTTGTCCGGATTTGTCTAAAATAAAGAGTAAATTATGTAAAAAATTTATGATTTTATGAACATCTTGTGAATGTATATTACCACTGGAAAATTTTTGTTTAAAACCTCGGCGATGCATTGAATTAAATGATGGCAAAACAACGAATACCAGTCGACAGATCCCTTTGGCATTCTACGGCTAGTTATGCTCACCTGCTCGTGGGAGCAAAGACGGAAAGCAAAACATCGTACGGAAGGTTCTAAGTTTACAAATGTTTTTATGTCCCAAAATTTTTCATGTTACGTTGATTTTGTGGCCTGTAGAGACCTGTTGTCAGCAGGGACGAAAATTTAAGAATGTAAACTGTGACAACTAATGGAAAAATTTTATTTTATTCTTGATACTACAATTTGTCAAGTGTGTAGATCTTGTCTTACTGAATGGCAAGTTGATATTGTAAGTAGTACGTAAAATGGAAACGGGTTATTTGTACATTGAAAGACACCACACCGCAATTTGTTTGAAGAGACTGAGAAGAATAATGGACTACCTCAGTCGGGATAGGAAAGTTTGGTCTCGGTTTCGAATCGGGTTCTTCCCAAGTAGGATCATGGGTGATTGTTATTTTGCTGTCTAGTTTCATAAGAATTCTGTCAGGAAAATCTTTACTGTTTTTGAGTTACAAATGGAAAAACGCGACTTCATAAAATGCGCCACATTGTTTCGTTTCGTGTAGGAAATGTCTGCAAATGAGTTGTTAATTTAAGGCGATTGAAGATTGAATACGTAAGTAAACAAGAATGAATGTCCAAAGTAATTAAACTTTTACGAAATTATTTGATTTAAGGTATGTACAAAAATTCAGTAATTACATCAGAGGGAACGCAATTTGTGTCCAGTAACTTTTATAAAAGCAACTTGTTAACGCCATCAAGAAAATTATCACTGATTATTGTAACAGTTACACAGAACATATAAATACACTCTGTGGCAAAATGCAGAATTTCTTAATGTTACAGAAGGGTACTGCAGGGCTTCAAAACTTTAAGGAATTTAAGAATATTTTGATGTTAAGAGGAACCCTTTCTTAACAAGAAGGCAAGATAAAATGGGATAATTTTTTAATTTTACAAAACAATTAGGCAGCCAAGTTTAAATTTTCAATTTTATTTAATTGTCGAGTTACATCGTGCTACGCGACTTAAAAACTGCTGTAGCTTGTGTGAAGCAACCACAGAGTCATATCCTATGTGGCATAGAAGTAATGAATTCCATCCCATATTTTCGGCTTTAATGTTCATTTTTGGGTGTGCTCGCATTGTCACGGAAAGCACTATATTTCCCATGTTCTTCTGTCTGTCCGTTTCTCCACATGTATCAGCGCGGCTCCAACTGAACGGATTTTCATGAAATTTGATACTGGGACTTCTACGAAAATCTGTCGAAAAACTCCAAATTTGGTTAAAATCGGAAAACAAATATCCCGCATTTTACGTGAAGACCTAGGGGTGTTTCATATCGTTATCATCGACATAGGTAGCGCAACAACACAGAAAAAGCATTGATGTTCTTCCATGGCAAAGCTTTAAATATATGTTACATTGTTGACAGCAACATATGTCGCTCAAATACACACAGAACTGTTGTTGCGTTTCCATGGCAAAGATGGTTAAGTGAATGCGCCACAATGTTACATATTACGTACACTCTCTCTCTTTTTTGATTTTGGAAGTAGCCCTATGCCCGTAAATACTTAAAATTAATGGGCATCTAATCATACTTCGGATACGACGCAGCATAAAGTCACAAATGCTTTGTTTGTACTTCCTACCACACAGTACAACGGTTTTGTTGTATTTACGCATTTTATTTTAGTTAATATTGCGTAGTCTCTTTTTTTGCTTTTTTATGAGTCAAATTTATATTGCTCTGTATCTGTTTCTTCCTTTACATAACTGATGCTTATTTTGAACTTCGTATAAATTTGGAGTTTTATCAGATCGATATAAACAAGATTTAAATTTGCCTGCCAAATTTTATCGGTGACCGAAACCTCAAACTTCGTAGAAATTATTTGAATAGTTTGGAAGATGATACGCGCTGTGAAGAGAGGGACTAGATGGTCCACATTCGACACCCAGTTCTTTTGAATACAGGTTAATTGGCAAGTATTGATTGAATTATGTTTGTCCTCCTGGGAAGCTACTCATGCCGTGCGTGACATTAAAGTTCTGAGTTTAAAGACTAGGTCAGGCGACTTGAAGAACAGAAGGCTTTGTCATTAAGTTCAATTACACCTTGTATGGAAGAAACTGTCCTTTAAAATTTGAACATTGATTCCTTTTGATGTCTTATAGTCTGTCATAATTTTAAGCCCTGTTTCTCGCAGAAACATCAGGTGTGTGTTCTGCTAATACAGTATGAAGAAGTTGCCGCTAAATTAACTTTCATTTACATCTCGGCGATGGACCCAACTGTATACAGGAAGTACCTCAGGCTGCAGGGAAATTGGAGGATAATGAACCGCCTTGCTAGGAATTCGTAATGCATTCAGGTGTTTCCCTATTGGCTCGCTGTCTGGCACCGGCTATCCTGACTGATATTTTTATGGTTTTACTCATTGCCTCCAGGAGAATTTCAGGATATTATCTTTAAATAGGCTTTAGCAGATTTTTCCCATATTTCCTATTTGATTCCTGATTTGTAATCTTTGAAACTAGATCGTCTTTCGTTGAATTTGAAAAAGAAACATTAAAAATTGCATTGTAAACCCATTTTACATTATGGACTCTTTTTTGGCAAAGAGCTTTTCAATGTATGCTTGTTTACAAACGAAAAGTCAAAATTGGAAGTGGAAATTTCCTTACGAATCCAAGGAGTTGGAAATGGAGGCTAGCCTATTTTCATTAGGATATTTTACAGTAAATATATATATATATTTTTCTACGGCTCGACAGCCTTATATGGGCCTGGGCCTCCTCGTTTCGTCGAGGTTTCATGGTCACACACATTTGAGACACACCACAGTCGGTAGGACTCCTCTGGACGAGGGACCAGCTCGTCGCAGAGACCTCTACCTGACGACACACAACACTCACAAGAGACAGACATCCATGCCCCCGGTGGGATTTGAACCCACGATCCTAATAAGCGACCGGCCGAAGACCCACGCCTTAGACCGCACGGCCACTGGGATCGACACAGTAAATATATACCGACTACGAATTATGAGCTTTGCTGTGTGGTGGCTATAAATCTGGTGTTTCATGGCTAAGAGATCCCTCTTCGCATCTTGGCCGGAACACCTGGTATTTTGAGAGAGTTTTTAATGTTTTTTCCTCAGTACCCTCAGGATAATTTGATATTTTGCCCTAAAATATTCTACTGTCTTCCGTTCAGCCTCTTGTGCAATGGGTACCGGGTCATTCCCGGCGGTAAAGCGGCCGGGGCGTGACGTTGACCACCCACCTGCATCTAGCGCCAAGGTTAAAGAAAGAGTAGAGCTGTAGCTCTGCTCCCCCTCTGGGCCTTCATGGCCTGTTCTAGGGTGAACTTTATCTTTTACTGTCTTCGTTAGACATTTTTCTTAATAATTGTTTACAATTCTCCAATTCGACAACCTAATTAATTAAAAATTAGTTTATACAAGTTTTAAGGCAGCAGTTCACACCACAGGAGTTAGGAGTTGGGCATGAGGTGGAAAGATTTTAATTATTAGTAAGTGAAGAAAATGAAGGAGGTAGTCGTAGCTTATTTCGATGGAATTTTCGTGCATTATTCTGGAGAAACTAAAGAAAAAGACAAGGCTTAATCAGGATAGCTGGTGTATAGGTTATAATCCGCATAAAAGTGTAGAGTACGCATTTACAATTGCAAAGTATTCTCCCGAATGTAGTCTATATTTAATCTATTTGTGTAATTTGGATCCATGTGTAACGACTTGCAAAGGATTAAGAAATTTTGATTCAGAGTATTAGCAGTACACCACAAAAACTGCGTGGCACCTGGGATACGGAAAATAGGCTAAACTTAACAAATTTTTAATACTGTCCAACCGTGTATAATCTGAATGCTTAAGACCGCAAACTTTTCATCGTAAGAAACTAAACTTAAACAATAAAATTATCGGTTACATTGGTATAATCATAAAGAAAACGTCCTTCTTAATTTGAATTGATCGGAGTATTTCTGTAGTTTTTTCTTTACCTTGTCTGCCACAAGTTGCTTCGTTAAAACTTAATGTTAATATAAGCTAGCCCGCAAGAAATGTAACTTCTTCGATTCTAAGCTAAAATTTTCCAAACGCACCATTTCCCCTAAAAACAACGGATACAATACAATTTTATAACCGGGATTTTATTCAAGAACAAATTCAAGAAGCGATCTATAGATTATGTATTTTATTTTCACTGCACACGGAACTTGATCGAATCCATTTTTACACCTCTTAGTGTGTATGTGTGCGTGGTTTGGAGGGGGGGGGGGGGGGGGGTGTTCATTTGACTGTTACGTGCTTTAGAGAGAGGACTAGGTTTTAGGATTTGGTGTGTTGATACTAGCGAATATACCAGTATTTTTTTTGACGTATGAGGCCTGTAAAAACTGCGCGAAGCCAGCGCTAGAGGACATGGCCAGTAAAATATGTGGTGGTGTAAATATGCATCCTGCACCAATAAATACGCTAAATACATCAATAAATATGACATAAATAAACATGGGTCCTACATAAATAAATGTGCGTCTTTATCAATATATGTGTCCTACATAAGTATGTGTCATAAATCAATAAATATACAAAGGTAAAGGTAAGGTTTATCATAGAATAGGTCATGAAGGCTTAGAGGGAGGGTAGACGTGTAGGTCTACTCTTTTTTAATGTCAGTGCTAGATGGGGTGGGGGTCAACGCCACGCTCCGGCCGCTTTACGCCCGGGAAGATATCCGGTACCCACTGTATAGGAGGCTGTGTGGGACTCAGGGACTCTTGACGGGTGCGGAAAACTTCGCCCCCACCGGGATTCGATCCCCCGACCGTCGAGCCCGTAGCGAGTCGCTATGCCGACTACGTTATCGTGGCCCATATCAATAAATATGTGTCATACATAAATAACTATGCGTCAAACATAAATAAATATGCGCCCTCCATAAAGAAATGCACATCCTACGTGAGTAATACGTGTCATACATCAATCAATAACACGGCAGTCTTTCCCAGCAAGCCTGTCACTCGATAATGGAGTTCACTGTTTTACTCCCGTTCCTCTCGTGCAGGTCAACGAGGAAAAATTAAAATATAGCAATTCTTAATCAGGTTTAGTTTAATAATATAATTATCTCGTACAGATCAATTTATCCCATATAAGTTGTGATGCTAAATAAGGAATTAATATTTAAGAATTTCCTGAATTGTTGATTAAACGATTTTATTTTAAAACCTTCACTTTCACTTTTAGATTAATTTCTTATGTATAATTATTAAAACGTCCAACTAAACACACGTATTTGTTTACAATGCCTTTATGTGTTATTATAGTCTACTACATGTTTCGGCCCTATATGGGCCATCATCTGGGAGAAACATTGTTACAATAATTGACTAATACACGGAAATTATGAAATATATTAAGATTCATATGTGTAATTTCACGTATATGAAATAAGTTTAACATTTTCCACATTCTTTCTTATTAACCCTTTTGAATGAATTACAGTTTCTGACTCAGGTGAATCCAGTGTCGAACTGTCCTGCTTTCTATAGCCACATCCACTACCCTGATAATAATTGAGCTCATACGTCTCTTGCTAATACGATGTTTTCTATTTCTAGTTCTCAAGTTCCTTTTCTATAAATGACTATGTTTTCCTTCCGATATATTGTTCTTTCTTAAAATACAGCAAAATATACAATATAACGACCTCCATATTTAGTATAATTACCTCTATCTCCAGCTTCTGTACTATTTCTGCGTTCGACAGTTTCCACCTCATTATTACCCTCAATTTAATTTTCATATCTGTTATTATGGTCTCAGTATTTTAATTATTATTTTTCCAAGTATTCACTATTTCAACTTTGAAGAGAATTTTATGAAAGTGATTAATTTTAGTTTTATTTAACAATTTTTGTATGTTATGTAGCGCACAGAGTTTTCTATTTGAAACCAGAAATTTGTAGGAATACGAGTTCAGGTAGTACAGTTACTGGTTGCACATTAAAAAACCAAAATTAGATAACACTATAGAGGGATATTTTCGTCGACGCGTCAAGATGCAGTGTCCAAATCAGTGGGTATGGGGCACATTTTCCGATTGGGTAAAACAGTAACCACATATGTCTTGTGCTAAGTTAAAAAATGCATGGAGCTATACCACCATTCTTTCATATATTTTCGCGGTGTAGTGATTACTCACAAACAATTTCTGTTATTTCTTAGGTGCTCTTTATGAAGTATGAGTAAAACAGAACATTTTATGTGGAAAATATGTCATTCTGTCTGCCCGTTCGTCCGTCCGTAACTTAATATCAGCGACTAATCTGTCTGTCGGATTTTCATGAAGTTTGGTATAGGTGTTCCGTACAAAATTTGGCGAGCAGGAATGAGTTCCATGAAAATCGTCACAGTGACAGTCTTACTTAACTTGGAGGCGTAAACAAATTTGTTCCCGTAATTTCCATATGCCTTGAGAGATATGGGTAAATTTTGGTATGTACTATCTCCATATGACATAATTTAGCAATTATGAGTGTCGTAGAGGTAGATTTAGTGAAAACTGTATTTTACTTACGGTCGTAAATGGAAGTTTCCCAATATTTTCAACATTTCTCCATCAAATTGAAAAAAAATCGGCACAAAGTTTTCATTTGCAGTACTACTGAGTAATTGTATCACAAAAATTTGTGCAGAGAAAGGCATGCTTTATTTAAGGCGTTAATGAAAAGTTTTCCGCATGTTCTACGCTTGTTATACACGCTGCATAAAATTCGGTAGAAGAGATATACACATCATGTTACTGAGTAATTGTGTTTCACGAAAATCTGCGCAGTGAAAGCTGTTCTTGGATTAAGCTCGCCAATGAGGCCGTACCATGGCCCAGGCGGTTAGTCGCAGGCCTCTCAACGCGGAAACCCGGGTTCGGTCCCGGGTCAGTCCGTGTGGGATTTATGTTGTACAAAGTGGCAATGGGACAATTTTTTTCCCCGAGTACTTGGGGTTTCCCCTGTCAGTTTCATTTCACCGGTGCTACATTACTTGGAAAAACGAAAAAAAAGGAATCTTATTTATCACAGGGTTGCACAATACGTCTCAAGGCTGCGTTGTTTCCGTAGTATCTGCTGTGGGGCCCTTCACAAAAAAAAAAATCACCAATGACTTTATACCCATACTTTCCACGTTTATTTTCCACTTTGGGTGAATTCGTTATAAGAGATCTAAACGCAATCTTTTCGAGCATTTCTGAGTTTCGTTAAAATCAGCATAGGGAAGGCTATACTTTTGTTGAAGGTGTAAATGAAATTACGTTTACGCGTGTAATATGAAACCGTAGACTATGCTTGAAAAGTCTGTAGATTACGTCACGGACTATACAATTTGCAGTGTTCTGCTTTTAATCGAAGCTACTTTTAAATTACTAATTCCAAAGGCTTATTTTAATTTACTATGTTCGTCTATTGTAACCGAGTTACGTTAAAAACTATATATATATATATATATATATCAATTCATTGCATTAATCTAGTGTATTATAAATGCTTAAGTGTTGAGGAAGGCTGGAGCTTTATAATTCGCAATTAATTGTTTCAGTGTATGAGAAAGTAAACGAAATACTTTCACCTGCAGCCCTAAGTATGACGTTCCACTATTAAATCCCTGTTTCTGGTATACCTCTTTGCACTCCACAGTCACTGCCAATCGCAGGAATTCCTTCACGATTCTGACCTGAGGAGCACCTGCAAATAACTAGGAACCTTGTTCTGCAACCAAAGAAAGCAAAAAATCCTTAAAATTTTTGGCATAGGTTAGATGAATTTTAGGCCAGTCTTTCTTAAACCTGTCCTTGTATAAGATTCTATTTTCTGTCCAGAGAGAAGCAAGCAGTAAATCAAAAATTGCCCAGTCAAATTCGGTTCTTTACTAAGCATATTTGCCAGTTGTTGCCTGTAAGTAAGACGTCTCCCACAAGACATAAATTTCAGTTACATAGGTATTCACCACCCCTGTGTTTCTTCAATATTCCGCGATTAGTATTGGCTTTGGAGTGCAGAGTGCAGGTATGAGCGCGGTCATAAAACAATACACACTGTACCGCTTATGTTACTTCCTGAAAATCGGCCACGCCAATTGCATTACGTAATAGTTTTTATTCCTCCATTAATTAGAAGGATAAACTGATACAAATTTAATATAAAATGCTGGTGGATACGGATATAAAATTTTCATTACATTCATTATTCACGAGAAAAACTTCGTCTTCAATTACAACTTGAAAGTTAACTTCGCTTTTTCTTGCTCCGTTCTATACTGTAAAAATTGTTTATTACTTAGGGGGAATACTCTGCTGAATATGTACGTGAGTTATTTCGTCTTATCCCCTGTAGAAGTTTAGGCAATTTTACGAAAAGTATTGTGATCAAGTGTGCATAATCCTCCTAATATGTACGCATATTTAAGGTGCGTAAGAATTTTTCCATTAATTGGAATAAATATCAGGTTATATTTCTGACAGTGTAGGAACAAAATAATTCTCAGTTAAAACATTTGTTTCCAACCTGTGAGCAGAGACCCCGGGGGACAGCAGGGTTGTACAAATGGGTCTGCAAATATACATTCCTTAGAATTAACACATGGTAGAGTATTTCTCACTTACGACTATACTGCTGTTTTTGTGATAAATGAAACGTGAAATCATTGATGTCTGATCTTAAATTCTTAATAATTTTAGTCAATACGTACGTTATTATTTAAAAGAGCCTAGTATCCATTTATTAAAATGTGTTCTGCGAATGTTTTTGTGGTTTGGCAAGGTTAAACATATTCGAAAATTATGGGAACAACTGAGTTTAGGGTTTGGTACGATACAAGAATTCAGCTCAGAATACTATTGCAGATACATCAAATATAGGGTTGAAATATTCTTTCCGAGTTGATTTTTCTTTACAAAAAATTGACAAATTATTACATTTCTTCTTGGTGCCGAATGTCAGTTAAGATTTATTTACTACCTTTTAGTTTATTTGTGCAGATGTACAAGTTTGCAATATGTGTAAGATGTGAGCGAGTCTTTCGCGTGCAGTAAGAGGAGAATATCTGTGAATACCACAGGATGTGGAATGTAGAAACTGCTCATCTCGGATGGTAGGTATCCTCACTGCAATGCCTCTTTTTCAATGTCCTTTAAATTTAACAGGAACATGAAGTACGAAATGGTCTGGTTGATCATCTATGAACACACAAAGTGAAAAGGTGATAAAGTGTTCAAAGAAAAAAGTTTCAAAATACAGAGCCAGTAAAATTTCTGTATGGATATCTAGTCTGTAGAACACTTATGGAATATATAGTAATTATTTAGTTGAAAAATAAACAGCAACAGATATCTGTATAACATCAAAAGACAAAAGTAAAACTGCTTAAATTATTTCAATTTGACAGACTTTAGGAGCCTTTCTCAAAAGTGTATGTATGCCCAGGCCTCGCAGGGCATATTCCGGATGGAATATTCAGCTCTGGATTAAAGTGTTTTGATGACGTTTATGGGTTTTAATTATTTTGTAGGTAAAAGCTTTCAAATCTGCAGGCTAAAAATGTGACAGAGTGATGGAAAACATAAGTTATAATACTTTACCCAAATTAATTGTATTACAAATCAACCGTCCAAGACAAGAAGACGGGAGAACAGAAATCAAATTCGTAACTACAAAAAGCGTCACTTCCAAAACTGACATGTGGATCTGAATTACTGGGGACAAAAATTGGTAAGCACTCCTGGGCCTAGTTTTCTTTAATTACGTCCATCTGATTAGAAATGCCGTAGAAATGTACAGGAATAACTATATACAATTTGCTGAAACATTTTTATACTCTTTGCCCATTGGTTTAGGTACCTAGTACCCGACTACTATATTTGCAGTTTTGCAGTAGACCTTTTACGTATATTTCATTCAAAAATGTGCATTTAAATTTGTGAGTTTGTCAAATGGTATTGCTTAGTACTTATTTCCATCAAACGGAAATGTAACTAGGCCTATATATATAGCCGTCACACATTGTTATGTTTTGTTCTACAGGAAATGACCTTAAGAAATTTTAGATATTCTTTGGAGATTTCAAAAGAAAGATTTCACGTTTATGCATTAAACGACGATGGTTCTATCCTATACATAAACGTCCCACAGTCGTTAGGTTTATGGTACCGATGACATAGAATTTAACAAGTTAGGAAGTGGCCGCAAGAGGTAACCATTCTGCCGCTTTCGCTCTGTTACTGTCTATATTATTCACGAATAAGGCCAATGCAGTTTAAATGAAATCACTGATTACTTGTATTTTTGGTTTGGGCTGAATGTTATGTTCATATCTTTAGCTGTTTCGTCTGCTACCCTGGCCCTGCCTTATCTGCTGCACTTATCTCGCAAACTTGGAGATATGGAATTTCTTTTATTTTATCTTGAAGGTTGAGGTACGTCATTTCCTTTACTTGTCTCCTAAAACGTTAGATGTTTCAGTTGTCAGTTTTTCTTAGGCCTAAGTTCGTACCTCACAAGGAAAAGTGGCTATTATAAAGAAGTACCGCTTAAATGTACGTAAATCTTCATAAGAAGTGCTTATTTTTGTCCGACTTCAATAAAACCCGGGATATGCAGACCAATTTTAGTGACAGTCCCAAATATGAAATATCACGAAAACCCTTATCGTGGGAGTAAGTTTGTTCCATGTGGACAGACAGGCGGACTGACACGACTAATCTAATAGATGCTTTTAGAAAATTTCTTTGTGAACGCGCCTAAATGTGCGCATGCGAGGTACAGCAGCGTCTAGGACTAGATTCCAACCAGGAACAGACAATTTGATAGGACATAGAGCTTACTGTGAGCATTGATTCGCGGGACACAGGCACAAATCCCCCAGCTGTAAGGGTGAATTCCCTTCTGGAAGTGGCAATGACGAAACTCAAACACTTTTGGAAAGAGCCCGGTGTCCCGACCCAGTCGCTGCCCCAGGCTGCGTCACACACAGATTCCGCCTGAAATATTTTAGGTTATTCTGATAACAGTTCCAATACCTTATGGTTAACATAACAATGAAGTTGTTAGTATTCCTGCTTCGCAGTCGAAAGGTTTCGGGCTCGAGGCCCTGCCAGTAGATTGGTTATTCTGACTGATGCCCCTGTTTTTGTCAGTCCTCTTCCAGGTGAATATTAGGGTAGTACCTTAAAATATATCAAGATACTTTCTTCCACCTGCTTGGAAAATTCAAACTCGCTCATTATCCTGTAATTCCCTATTTAGAATGCAGTTAAGGGAAATTTATGAAATAAATTAAGCAACATCAAATGTATGCAATGTGGCCTCCATTGACCTATAAAATGTAAAAGTTAATATCTCATAGTGTTGTGTATCGCCATGTATTTTTTTGTAGAACTTCAGTAATTAAACCAATAAGTATACTCTATTGAGGAGTAACCCCAAACAGTGTATAGTACGCCTGCTAGATATTTCTGTCCTTCCTGGGCCATTATCAGGAAGTTTCAATTACAAGGAAAAGTTACAAAGATAAATATTGCTTGTATCAAAAAATCAATTATGTATTTACATATGTTAATTACTTGTATAATGTAAAAATGTAGAGTATAGAGTTACAATGGAGAAGAATATTATGATGGCCAATACTTAATTGTAACATTTATGTGTTTTGTGTTCTAAATTAATAATTCACTTAAACATTTTTGGTTATTTACTGGAAATCGAACTACGATTCGTCACCTTGCCCTGTACGATTGCGAAGCAGGTGTAATGTTTTCAGAGGTGAATATGTTACAGGAAAATGAAAAATCTAAGACAGCCGCAGTAAGCGGGGAAGAGGATTTAATTACCGAGGAACTTCGTAACTTATACTCCTGTTCCTGTATTATTACCTTCGTTATGATGCTTCAAGAACTTCTTACCTGCCGGGTAAGTTCTGTTCCGAACCAGCCATATGTGTACAGCTGAATGACGAACGCTACGTAAACAACCAGGATTTGTCCCAGCTGCAGAACGAGTCCTGAAGTCTGCGAAAAAAAAAGGTATGTGTTGTTGAGAATACATTTTCTGTAAATGAACTGGAAATTCTAACCTGAATAGGTCTAGCGTCTCATTATTTTATCCGACTGACTCATTCCTTAACAAGGCGCCCTTCACGTAGTAACAAGGACAACTTTAAAACATTGCCTTACGTGGAGACTATGTCCATCTGTCCTTCTGCCCGTCTGTCCATCTCTCAGTCTGTCTGACTCTTCGTCTATCAACAACCTAGAAATCAGCAACCAAACCGTCTGTCGAATTTTTATTAAACTCGGTGTAGATGTTCTTTAGAAAAAGTGAGTTTCGTTAATATCAACTCGGCAGAATCATTACTGTAGGACATACATGAAATTCTGTCTATCCATACTTGCCATGTTCCTTGACCGATTTGGATAAAATTCGACGTATGAGACTTCACGACAGATGTTAAGCAGTTCTAAGTTTCATCAAAATCCGTACACGTGAAATCACATTTTGCTCAAAGACGTAAATTAAATTTTGCAGTATTTTTCACATATTCCCCCCTACTGGCATATAATTACGTATGTCCACAATACTCTATTGAAAGAATTGGAGTTTTCTGGGAATCCGCACAGTAAAGGATAAACTTTATTTAGGGGCGTAAGTAGATTTCCACTTTTAGTGTCCGATGTGGGTAAATTTCGGTGTAAGATATCTGAAAAAATTGCTGTTAATCATTAGTCAGTTCCGTGAAAATCGGCAAAAGAATGGCTATACGTTTCTTACGGGCGTGAATAAAATTAAATTTACTCTTGTACTGTGACACCGTGGGACAAATGGAAAGTAAAGAACGACTTTGTGAAGTCCGTGTACTAAGTAAGTTGGTATAGAATTTTAAATACTTTACTTATGACCAACAGGAGTAAAGTTCACTGTAATGAATACTCCAATGCTGTGTGGATTTTCAACCCAAAAATCGAGATTTCAGTCTTTATTATTCTACAGTTGATATGAAATAAACACAATCGAAAAAAACTCACTGTTACTGCACTGAAGGCCGTGAAGCACATTCCGCCTTCTAATAGGAGGAAGTGGGCAAGCAATATTGGATTCAATGTCGCCTCTAGAGCTCTCATAAACCTGAAATGATTCGAGTTTGTCTTAGAGGACAGGCTGTAATATTAAGTGTCGGTAAACAGAATGAGGTTCCTGTCGGCCCAAACACGGTATTTTTCTTACTGTCTGAACTCGTAATCGTGACAGAAAACATAATTTTCTTCGGTCATATTCAGTTAAAATAACAGGGCTTTGATGATATTTCCTATATTTTTATTAAAAATGAAAGTTCAATCAGATTTAACGTCTATTGCTTCCAGTGAATTACTATTTTAATCCATGAAGTTTCTGATGCCGGTGAGAAAGTACATTCAAATTGGATTACAATACTTAGGGGGTTAAGGAGCTTCAAGATTGTAATCTAGCGTATGTAGCAGTACTTGTAAAAATATACATTGGATTGAATTTCTGCTGTTGGGGAGCAGTGGAAATGTGTGTGAAATTATTTTAACATGCAGTTAAAACAAGTATAAAATAATAGAAGCATTATGATGAAGTAGGTCATAAGAGATTCTACGGAGTAAATTCTACGGCCAAGTACAGTTCATGGCTATATTAATTATGTGAGAAAATACATTAATGTACCTGTTAAATTAAGGTGAATAGATGTTTAATATTTCCGGGCAAAACTCTTTAAAACATTATTCATCTACATAATACATAAAAATTCCGTCCCAACATCGCAGTAAGCAAGCTGCTTCGACATTTTAGAGAACAACAGTTTATTCATGTGAAGGTATATGGGGGCTGGAACTATACCTCCACTCATACTTAACCTCTGCTCTAGATGGAGGTGAGGTTTCAGATGGTGTGTCAGCTGTTTTACCTTCGGGGAAAGAACTCCCTCTAGCCAAAGTGTAAGATGCGTAAGGAAATAATCACTGTGTATATTTAGAAATATGTGAAGCACATTAATAAGACACGTTTATCAAATTCTTATTATTTTAATTTTGAGGCAGATGGTGCGTATCGTAATCACTGTTGCTTTGAAAGGCAGAATTGGCTGAATAGTAATCATTTGACTTATTGATCATAATATTAGAATAATAGTCGTACTCCAAGGTGTTCTGGTGGTGACGTATGCAGTCGTTCAGCTGTTCCTGCATGTGACGGAACACGTCCTGTGAGGTGTGAAGTTCTTCCTCCTTTTGGTCAGATTCTGCACCAGAGTCCTGTTCAGACGTGTTCTGTCTCTGTTTGATGTCCACGAGGTTCGCCCTCAGCTTCTCTAACTGACTGCAGGCGATGCACACCAAAGTAGCATACAGACTTATGAAGGCGATGAACGAAAAGAAGCACATTATGGATCCTAACAAACTGTTGGCGAAAGAAGTTATCAGACACAGACTCTAAATTTTATTGCTCTGGGTCGAAAAACGAGAAATCTTTGGGGGTGTAAATATTTGTCTTCCAAATACGACGCGAAGTCGACTGGTAAAGAGTTACTGAATTTTCGGAAAAACATTTTGACTTTATCTTCAGGATCTATGCTGTACAAGACCGAAGGTAGTTAAATATTTACCAAAATACGGCGTCACATTCGCTAAGACTTGATTCTTCCTCAACACGGTTGTGAGAAATTCAAATCTCGTTTCGTGATGTGTTGAAAATTTTGGCCATTGAGGATTTAGGCCCAGATATACTCGTATTTGTAAATTTGGTAGTGGAAGTGTATAAAGAAAAATGATTTGTGTCGCATTCTGCTTGTAAATTTTTTTTTTGGATCTGTCTTAACGAAGACTGTAAGATTTTGCCTGAACATTTCAAGGTATGGCACCTAAGCGTTGTAAATTTAAATATCAGAGGTGTGTCACTTTGATGACTAATAGGATTAGAGTCAACGCTACGTATGTGAGTACATAGATTTTTCAGTTCATTAATGTCTACTTGACCTGTGAATTTGCTTCATACAACCCGCCTGGCGTCACTTTCTTTTAATGAAGCACTGTTCTCTGTAATGCTAGAAAACATGAAGCACAAATGACTATTATCAAAACAGCTAATCCATTTACAGTTTCCTGCTGAGTTATAGGTTTTGCTTTATCATTCTCAAGCACTTTACGGAGATATATTTAACTTCTACTCTCCAGAAATTAACTGTTAATAGCCTTTTATTCACAACCATCTATTAATACTTATCTGTAAATTTGTTTGGTAATGAAGAAGTTTATTTAGGGTCTGTCTCTATCGACATCTGTTGTAACAATGTTTACTTCTTTCATTTAGACTGTTGTTTAATTTGACAGACAATATTTACGAGAGGATGAAAGTTTAAAGACCTTATACCATGGGCAAAAGATTTAGTATACGTAGGCCTACTTGTAAATTTTGTGTTGTCGTTAGTATACTTGTTCTTAAGCCTTTGAAATTTAGGTGAAGAAGGTAAGAAAGAAGGTGCATAATATTTTTTCTTTCTGTTTCTTTAATTTACAAAATTTTAAAATCCAAAATTAATTTCACTTTTGGATATGGATATAACGTTTACGTTTTAAAATTTCAGATTCTTTTCTTAATTGCTTTGCTGTTCCGCATGTTCTGTGTATTCTATGTCCGTGTATCCTATTCATTAATTTTCCTTCGGCCTCATTATAAAGTGGTATATTTTAATACTTTTGGGCGTCAATGAATTAGTACGATCTATAAAACTGGCTGTTAGTAAAATGTACCTGAGTTGCGTTTACGAGCTCATACTGCGGAGTAGTTGATGTTTCGAAGGGATACCAGGAGTTGAATTGCAGAAGGCGATCCTCGCTGGGAGAGAAAGCGAAAGATGACATAGATACAGTGCAAGACGAATAAAAGGACAGCAATTTTTTGAGCGTAAGTATTAATTCGAGGGATCCAGGCGGCCATTGTTAAATATCCGGTATCGGGATCTCGTGTTGGCATTCCTTCCCAAGTGAAAGGCTCAGTAAGAAGCAACAGCCGCTCCACCGCTTCTCTCCTTAACCTGAAAAAGCAGGGAATCGGCACTGGCTGTAAAATTCTGGCCTCTGGGTTGGGCTTGGGAGGAGTTCGTGTGAAGGAGAAAGGTGAGGTGTTGCATATACAGAATTTGACTTCTAGTAACTTTAAAGACTATCTCAGGCATCCCTTTAATCTATACTTTCTCCTAGTGAACATTAGGTCTTCACGGACTAAAATTAAAATCATCCACAGGTGTCAGTTTAGACAGTCAGTAACAGTTTATTCGAAAAGCATTGAAAGTTTCAGAGAGGTAATATAAATTTCCTCCTGTAACAGGTCATGAAGACCCAGAGCGGGGATTGAGGTATAGCTCTACTCTTTCTTTAACCTCGGCGCTAGATGGGGTTAGGTGGTTAACGCCTCGCCGTGGCCGCTTTACCCCCGGAAAAGGGACCCATTACCGTTTGTACAAGAGGCTGTGAGGGCCTTGGGGCCAGTTTGGACCGGTGGAAAAAATCACGCCCCCACCGGGATTTGAACCCTGGACCGTCCAAGCCGTACTTAATTGAGTTGCAGAAAGAATTATGCGCAAATACAGACACATTCTCCATTCTATGCCTTTATTTAATGCAGTTTATGAAATTGAAACCTGCCCGATAATTACAATCAGTGCGCTTTCTATTTTCTGGGCCATATATAAATATGGGCCTTCACTATATTCTTTGACATAGTCTACTTACCCAACCATTTTATTCCTCACTCTTTGGCAAGGCTCAATTCGCAAAAACCACTGACTATATTACCGACTTCGAATTTTGTACGTGAATTGCTCTTTTTCCCACACAACTCGGTCTGTCAGCGTCACTACAACCACCATATCCCCATTCAGTACTACGTATGAACAATTTTTATCAGCAAAGGTTCCAGCAGGTGTGCTCATTCGTCACCAACGCATCGCCCAGTACCCAGTCTTAATAAAGTGACTATAAATATACAGATTTTACAATGTAATGAAATACTGAAATGCACTAACTACTAGACCGATCGTATGAGAAATGAAGTATTAAATAGAGTCAAGGAAGACATGAATATCCTAAACACAATAAAAAGAAGGAAGGCTAACTGGATTGGTCACATCTTGCGTGGGAACTGCCTTCTAACACACGTTATTGAAGGAAAGATAGAGAGAAAGATAGAAGTGAAGGGAAGAAAAGGAAGAAGACGTAAACAGCTACTGGATGACCTTAAGGAAAAGAGAGGGTACTGGAAATTGAAAGAGGAAGCACTAGGTCCACTCTGTAAATAATTCGCTTTGGAAGAAGTTATAGACCTGTCGCAAGAGAGACTACGGCATGAATGAGTGAATGAATGAATGAATGAATGGATACCTGCTCTGGATAAGTTGCAATGACTGTCACTTCTGAATAGGGTAATAAAACCTCGGTCTGCATTCCGAGGGGGGGGGGAAGGTCTTGACTAAACGGAAGACGATCAGTAGTTGTCACACAAACTCCGCTTCACGTACTGACTTTGGTAAAGTTATGTCTGGTGTAGGCCCAGTTAAGGGACGAAACCGGTCATATACTAAGACACACACCCACATTTACGTATAGTATAGTGTCAGTAAGGAGTAGATATATTGCTGCTTTGACTATATTATAAGTATACAATTTGGAGCTTATACTCGTCTATATAAGAATCCAGTAACCAAAACGATTTTAACAATCGCTTTTCACTTAAGATAAACTTGAAAATTAATGAAAAATTGTTAATATCTTTAAAATCTCACGTAGAATACCTGTATATATAAAACGAAAGGGATCAGTAACAGATTAAATATTAATATTCCTTCAAAGAGCTGCTAATAAAGCGACACATTTTGAAGGGTAATTGTCGACGTAAGTTAATTCTCGCATCTACAGAAACTAGAAAGGAGGTGCATGAAGGAAGCCAAGCTTAGATGTGCAATACATTCCAACACGCTATCTATAATTCCCTTCTTTATATTTCAGTAGCACCCAAATGTTATGTTTCGTATGTATTTACATAATTGCGTTCAATTTTAAATAATACCTTGTATGAAAATTACAACATTGGTGAGGAGCCTTAATCACTGGACATATAGAATTATTTTGAATTCAACATGCAATTGAAAGGTAGAGAGAAACGCAATTACAAAACAGAAACCAAATTTTGTCTGTCTGGTTAATTCAGGAAAGTACTGCATTTTTCACAAAAGTGTCTCCTGCTCTAGCTCACAAGCATTAAGTATATTTGTTTAAGGGTGTTTGTGAGACACAGTATTTTTGTAGGTATAATTGTGTAGGTATATTTGTGTCATACCTCATAAACAGATGAATACATATGCCGCTTGCAATGGGGAAGGCCAATCTGACGTCTTCCATTGCACGTTCTATGTTTTGAATGTTCATACACGTATCCATAAGTACAGCCACAAAATTCATGTAAAAACTAATAACGGATAAGGCAAAGACAAATTTAGATTCCTTTGTTTGAAATATGGGACAACCTGCAAGACGGAACAATAGCTGTTGGAACCGAAACCGCTTTTCTACAACTTTATTTACATCTAACAGTTTACTGTCTCCCATAATGACGTGTTGCAAAATAGAAGTAGTGAAATTTGTCAGAAAGTTTTTATATTCAGGTAGATCAAATATAATGTATTAGAAAAAATTTAAAATAAGTAAAGTTAATATAATATAGGCCACTGAAACTAGTAACAATCAAGTTACATTCAAAGATTTCTCTTAAGACAACACAATGAAAGTTGTTACAAATCAGTGTATTAGCTGTAAGTATAACTTAATCAAAGTTGTCAAAAATCAGTCTAAATTAAACTCGTCATTTGATCTACGGATACCAAATTCAGTTGCGCACTGCCAGACCACCATTTCGCGACTGACCGTTTCGTTGACGCTTAAACTACATCGAATTGCGTAACGTGTAATGGCTTTAGTGGTGAAACCACAGTAAAGGAATATATGGGTAAATAACTGCGAAGTTGAAAACTTAATAAACTTATTGCATTGCCAATTTCAACTTCAAAATGAAACAAGTGGAGTAAACTGCTCTGAGATGTCACGCATGTCATTCCTTATAAATTTTAATACTTTTTTCAGCGAAACACTTATTGCCAGTATTTCTGTTATTTTTAGGTTTCTTTAATTTCTTCGTTTCTGTCACGTTGGCTAGACGCCTCTTCCGACTTCACAATTTCTCGTACTTGTCCTTCCAAAATATCGCCTCCATTTCGGAATCTATTTATCTCAAATAAATGGTAAATGCTCCAGTATAGATTCTAAGTCAATAAATTATTACCATCTTAAGTTTTACGGAACTTTCCCTTTAAAGTATTTCACACCCAGCAATATAAATTAAAGCAAAGAAGAAATGTATTCGTTTACTGTAACGTCATAGCAATTCCTGTGAGGCGCGCTCTATGAACTTAGCAACTGACAGCGTTGTGAAGTATCTAACACATTACTGCAAGTATTCTTCCCCGATGAAAGCGACATTTCCTGTCTGTGAATCAGTACTAGTGGCTCTGTCGATAAAGTCATTTTCATGAATATATATTTAGCAGAGCTTGACACTCATTATTCACAATGGAGAAAGAACAGTCACGTCGGAATTTAGATATTTTGCCTATATCAACAACTAGTGATAACCAATCATGTTTCCGTGTTTCAATTCGTTATCCTTTATTTTTGTATTTGTCATACACATGTAAAGTAATACATTACGTTTGTCATTAAGTTTGCTTCAGTTCTTTATTTGTTTGTAAAGATTAAGTAAGTTATAGCAAGGAAGCAACGAGCTTTAAGTGTGGCTTTACAATATTTCAGTAAACCATGACTGCAAACATTCACCTAAGGAAGGGACAAATTACGACTTTGTTAACATTTTCCATTAGGATACATCTGATGGTTAGTGCTTATTGCGGGAGGCTCAGTTACTGTCATAGAGAGGGAAACCATGAAGAAAAGGACAACCAGTTGTTGAATACCGAGAGAAATCATATCATAAAAGAGAAACTAAAGGCCTTATCTCTAAGTAGACTTCAATGTTATTTATCTGAATTAGACTCTCTTCTTTGTAATGTTAATCACATGCACCACTATTGCCCTGTACTGTGCATGCATACGTCAATAATACATTCATTCTGTAGTCTGTCTTACGACAGGTCCGTAGTAGCCTCTTCCAAAGCGAGTGCTCCACAGGGTGCGATCTAGTGCTTCCTCTTTCAATTTCCTGTATCTTTTCTTTTCCTTAAGGTCATCCAGTAGCTGCTTACGTCTTCTCCCTCGTCGTCCCGTCATTTCTATCCTTCCTTCTAACTTTCCTTCAATCACGTGTTTCAGAAGGCAGTTTCTACGCAAGATGTGACCAATCCAGTTAGCCTTTCTTCTTTTTATTGTATGTACGATATTCCTCTCCTCCTTGACTCTGTGTAATACTTCTTCATTTCTCACACGTCAATAATACACCTTTAATATTAACAATTTTTTGTGAAACCACTTAAGAGCGTCGTGCTGTGAGAATTACCTCGAACTTTGAAGTCTAACTCTCTTACCTTCGAAGAGTTACAGCATGAATGCTGCATATAATCACGAAGTGATACAAGTATTATCGACAATTACGCGGAATAAAATATTATGTAAATGTATATTTAAAAATGTAATTCTGTTTCTTTGTACGTGTTTAGAATGTAACGCATTCAAAGGTCTAGAAATATTAGGCTACGAATTTGCAGTTTCAGACGTATGGTTAATACAGGTTTAAGTGAAATATTTATCTTTTTTTTTTTCGAAAAAAAATTCATTTTGGATTTATTTTTGACCAGAGACTGAAAAAGAATTTGTTTCTTTGTTCCCCATTTTCATATTAAAATTTCATAAACTCATTAAATGCATCTGCGACGTTACATGTGAAATTTAATTCCGGTTATATCGCCGTGGTGTCTATTTTCTTAGAAGACTATTCACATTTGCGAATAAGATGGTCATTTAGAATACTTTCAATAACTGCTCACACCTTGCATAGACGTTAAGCTTTTCAGGAAGTATTTGTGAAATTGCAGTTATTTAAATTTAATTATTCATCCAAGGAAATCAATTGCACGTTTATTATTCTCCGCCAACAAAAAGCGCCGAAATGCCACACAGATTCCCCGCGCGTTCACTGATTGGAACTGCGACATAGCGATATAGTGAAGTGTGGAAACAAACAAGTGTTACGGAGAACGATGCTTGGACTGGCGGACTTTTAATCAATTATTTCACAGGAACTTAAATATGATCGTGTTTCTTTCTGAGGGCGGATA
The DNA here is from genome assembly GCA_021186555.1 of Reticulitermes speratus. Lineage (NCBI taxonomy): Eukaryota > Metazoa > Arthropoda > Insecta > Blattodea > Rhinotermitidae > Reticulitermes > Reticulitermes speratus. The sequence goes on from JAJKFL010000006.1 coordinate 23,703,889, forward strand.
TGCAAAATTGTTTTGAAAATATTTTTACATTTTTATTTTCACATCTCACATCTCTCTTCACATATTATCGTACCTTAAAATATTACAGTAGCATAGTATGTAATGCAGAATAGAGATAATGAAGTACATACTGTATGGATACTTATATAAATACATAAACACATATCCACATATAAAAGTACGCAAGTGTTTTATTGACACGGCTGCATAATTGAAGGCTTGCCGCGATTCACGCTTATATTACATTGGGTTCAGGGAAGGAACAGAAGTTTCTTTTTCGATATATTTTCTATTCATTTATAAATTGTCATAAAGGTAAAAGTAAATTGGTTTCCTAGGTTTATTAAGCAATATGCCGTGAAGACAAATGAGGAGTGAAGGTATAGATCCACGTATTCTTAACCTTGGCACTAAATGGAAGTGGTCAGGTGCACACCCCATCAATTTAACTCCTGGCAAGTGTTCCCGGTACCTGTTGAATGGGACGGAGGGTGGGCGCTGCAACCATAAAGAAGGCTTTGGCCAAGAGACACTTCCTCTTTTCCCAGCTGGGAATCCAACCATGATTCCTCGTGTTGTAAGACTATACGACTACAGAGATATTAAAACTGACAAAATATTTCTTTATTCAAACCACGCAGAAAACAGTTGTTACAAAACTTCCAACATTTTTGCTCAAGAAAATCCCCTTGGACTAACAACATATTCAGGTAATTTAAATACATATTTTTGTTCAGTGTAATTTATTTTTATTGAATCCGGAAGATTATTCCATCATGATAATTAATCCGGCGTAACTAGATCTGAATTTGTTTTGCAAATTGCTATCACGTACGCACAAACCATCAGTACAAGTTAATATTATGCAAGTGCAAAAAGTCCTTTAGGTAAAATTTGCCATTCTCAGGTATTTGTCTGTAATGTTTTGTTAATTGGAAATTCCACAAACAGTGAATACTACGCACATTTTACAATTTTAAGCAGGTTTTAAATATACATATATTTATGGTTTTAAATTTTAACCAGACTATCGTACCACATGGTGATACATACATATTGTACATTTGTCTTAATGTGTGATTAATTTAGTAGTACATGGGAACCCCCGAAGATGGAGCTATAAAGTTCCGAAACACGTGTAGGGTTGAAGGGACATAGGCTACAATAAAAGTGGTCAAAATAGTGCATTTGTTGGTTTAATTATTTGATTTAAAAAATGCACGGTGGTAACAGTGTGAAAAATGGAAATTAATGGTTGAAAATCTTCGTGAAATGAAATTTAGGGGTGCAAGATCCTCTTCTTTCTTAAGTGCAGTTTTCAATATGAAGTCCCTTCAAAGTATTGAATATGTTACAGATGGGGAAGTGGAGGACAAACGTCAGGATCACTTACATTTAAAGTATAGAACTTAAATTTCTGAGAGTGGAAGTGTGCAATTCAGCTTCCTCTTAAGCAGTACTTTTGTGTTATCTTATAAATAATGACAAAATATTAATGTGTGGGTCACAAGCACAGATACAATACTACGCATAAGTAAATAAATTTGCTTCTTATTCTTCGCCCCGGTTTTTATTCCCAAACACACCATTGAAATAATGAAAAACTCTTATCTATTGCGGCATTCCTGCACATGTATTTCTTGTAACTTCTTACGATAAATTTATAAATATGTTTTATTTATTATGACGAACTTACGACTACATTTTGTATTACGGCGAAGTTACGAATATATATTCGCACTGACTAAAAGCAAACACGATATTGATAAGGCGAAGAATCATTACCACACTTTCCTTATGTTAGTTAGTTGCTGCTTGTATGCACTCTAATGACAAATTTGTGCACCAAACCTTTGCCAGACAATGCAATAGCTGTGAAGATTTACAGTTTAATGGTATATAATATCTGTTAAGGTCGCCCAGTGACCAGGCAATGAAGAAATACTTTTATGTGCATGATTTATGTAAATTACAAGAACTTCATTCAAAACATTAAGATTGTGAAAGTATACTTATGCAAATAACACAAAATCCATTGTGTTTTTTCACATACGTATAACCAATATTACTGTCTGACGTTCTTCATACGACAGCCACAAAATCCACAGCTTGCTCTAAGTGTCCTTCCTTATTTTAATTCAGCACTAGTTACTTTAATTGTCGTCCATGCTGTCCTTAACGTTAAGCAGGAACATAAAGTATGACATGCTCTGGTTAACCATCTGTAAGCACAAAGCACAAAACACTATGCATTGCAACCTGCTTATTTATACAAAGTAACAACTTATATTTCAAGTTTTGATGTTCTCACAGTGTTGTTGCTGACGATTCAAATCCCCTGGCTTATTACGTTACAGTCACTGGGTGAATAGTTCCCGAAATATCCAAAGATCGTGGTACCTTTATATACAGGGGCAAGCAGTGCAACGAGTGCTTGTCTGCTTGGCCTTGAAGAGGAAGGTACGGCGTCCCTTCGAAACTTGCGAAATATTTATTCAGGGACAGAGCGTAATGTCCCGAAAGTCTTGAAGCTTCAATGTGCAGCCCTGTCACCATTGTGAAGCTGCACATTAATACATTACGATTCAATTTGCAAAGCAATTTTTGGCATTGTCTCTAATGTAAGTTGTCTGGCCATTCCTTCTTAATAGTGTGATTTTGTAATTTAAAATGCAACCAAATTACGTCTTACAAGAAGACAGGCACCTTTGTATATTCGCTTCAGGTCGAAGAAAGACCAATACTTCAATATATTTTCTTGATTGATATTGTAGTCTAGAGCTTTTACAGAACGTTCAGCTTGGACGTACAGACGCTCGCTAACGTAACGACACCATCCACTTGACGACCAGTCATACTTGTGACCGTGATACAAGCTGTAAGCGCAGTGGCTCTTCAACGCAATGCCCATGAGTACGAAAAGATGCTGTGTTGGTCCCTTTACTTTACTACGGTGCTGTACCTATTTGGTTGTTCGCCCCGTGTATACATTTTATTGACACTACGTATTATGTGTGTATATGAACACACACACACACACACACAATATATATATATATTTGCTATGGTGCATAATGCCAGTGTTTAGTCGATGTGCATCCATAAGGTACTTCAAACTAACGGCAATGTCGACTTACAACTCGTCGTTAAAACGGAACCCCGTCCTAAGTCGGGGATCGACTGTAGATTGAAAGACGTGGGGTTTTTAATGTGCTGTTTAACGACGCTATCAATTACCGAGGTTTTATGGCGTGGGTGATAAATCTGGCATAATGAATTTTGTAGAATCGACCAGTGGGTTACGTAAAAAGATATTATTAACAACTTCTTAACATAACAATTGGCCCTATTTCAGGAATAAGAAATTAGTTCTTAAGAGTGATTTTTAAATGGCAAAAAGAACGTCACTTCTAAAACAAAGTTACCAATTCTTCAGTTTCTTTGAAAGTGCGTGATTCGTGTCTTTGTCATGAGACGCCACGCGTGGACCCCAAGGTATCTGCGTCATGTTTCTGGGATATGGGAAAGTGAAACCGGAGTTTTGCATCACAAAACTGCGTTGTGAGCGAAGAGGCGACTTTACCGAATCGTGACGTTGATGTAAATCAAGAAACGTCACAAAAGTAGGGCGGAATTTGTGTCCGCCTCAAGAGATATAATGAAGACAGTATACTACACTGATATGAAGACAGTATACACTGATATGAATACAGTATACACTAATATGAAGTCAGTATACACTGATATGAAGACAGTATACACTGATATGAATACAGTATGCACTGATATGAATACAGTATACACTGATATGAATGCAGTATACACTGATATGAAGACGGTATACACTGATATGAATGTAGTATACACTGATGTGAATACAGTATACACTAATGTGAATACAGTATACACTGATATGAAGACAGTATACACTGATATTAAGACAGTATACACTGATATGAATACAGTATACACTGATATGAATACAGTACACACTTATATGAATATAGTATACACTGATATGAATACAGTATGCACTAATATGAATACAGTATACACTGATATGAATACAGTATACACTGATATGAATACAGTATACACTGATATTAAGACAGTATACACTGATATTAAGACAGTATACACTGATATTAAGAGAGTATACACTGATATGAAGACAGTATACACTGATATTAAGACAGTATACACTGATATGAAGACAGTATACACTGATATTAAGACAGTATACACTGATATGAAGACCGTATACACTGATATCTTCTTCATCAAATAAGAATATCGAAGGGCACATTGACGTTTAGGGAATGAGACACTGCAACAGAAGCACGAAATTTATATGCGCGTCGTCATAGTTCATTATAGAGGCGGGAGGCACGTGTCTGCATCATGATATCGTCACAATCGAAGCTCTCACGATTTGTGTCTGCGTCGTGAAAGACAGGAACCGAAAAGTGAAAGTATCTGCATCATACGACGACGTTACCAAACCGCCAGATCTGTTTCTGCTTTTAAAATAATGGCACTGAAACACGAAACTGAGACATCACAACCAAAATGTCAGATTTGTCTGCGTGAAGAGACTGAACAAACAAATTTGTGTCCCCTTCTGAAGTCTACGGCATCGAAACGAGCTTTACATCTAAGCTAAGAGACTTCACAGAATTGTCTGATTCGTATCTGAGTAATGAGATAGTGATAACGAAAGAGAAGTTGGTGTCTACTTCACGACCCTTCACAATTGGAATTCGAGCTTGATGATGCTTCATGAGACTCCCCACCAGAACAAGAATTTAATTTTTTACCTGAATACACACACAAATATTAACTGTTGAGTAAAGACCCTACACAATGAATGTAAATACTTTAATTAGTATATTATGAAGTTTTAGGCTTACATTGACCATGGTGCTGATGGTCACTGGCACAAACTTCCCAGCTGTGAGTGTGAACTCCGTGTTGGCAGCTGATATTATTAACCTGATGCATTTCTGAAAATAAATGGGCGTTCCTACCCAGTCGCATCCCCAGGCTGCTTCTCGCACTCTCTCCGCCTAAAATATTATGACGTCGATTGACAAGTTAGACATGCCACACCAAAATTGTAACAATTGAATTTACGACTTTATTATTCTTTCCTAGAGTAATGATTCCGGAATTAGCTACACTCACAAATCCATTTACGTATTTAGTGAACTATCTTTATGTTGAGAAACATCGTTACTGAATTATTTAATCCTGACACAGGTGTACTATCTGTAAGAAGTTGCAGGGACAATTTTGAAGTCACTCGGATCTCAGAAGGTACGAAAATTAAGTAAATTATAGAGCAAAATTCGTGCCTGTAATGAATGTTGTTTGTATTACGTTACCAGACTCTCATACTACTTGATTTTCTACACTTAAAATAGCTAGATCTAAGGAAACGCATTCTTCTTCAAAAAGCAAAGCCCCCTAGACAGTCAAGAAATTCCGCGCATTTTGTAAATCCCTAAAATTCTTTACAGTTTTCAAAGAATCCACATAAAATTAATTTGGAATTGTCAAAAAATGCCCCGAATTTGTCACATAATTATAAAATCAATCGCCTATATAAGCATGCTCCCTTTATTGTTAAATGGGTAAATATTTAAAAGGCTATTCCACTATTCCTAGAACCATCAAATTAAACACCGTATCTTCATAACGCGGATGTTGCCCTATCATGAAAATGTATCAACGGGTTGAAAAGAACCTTCGCTGAATAATCTGCTGCAGATGTTTTGACTTTCGTCTCGGTGAAAACCATCTTTATATCCCACTGATGAATAAATTTTTGGTTTAGAAACAAATGGAACCAGTCTTACTGATGATAATTATGACGTGAAATGTTAAAAATTATATAAGATATTTATGTAAGCTTTCTTGATTTTTCATGTAAATAATCCGTCTGCTTAGAAAGTATGTTTATTTTACATATAATTTAAAGATTTCACGTCGACTAAATTCAATCAAATATTTTATTGAATATGTTTATTTATTTACTTATTTACTTACATACTTACCTAAGTTGTGTTCAATCCATTACAAGAAGCCATGCCAGTATAACATCGTTTTCTTGCGTAGCAAAAATTCCTTTAATACCCGCTTGTTTACAGCCGTCTTCTCACTCACTTTACTGGTCATACTCAACACCACTATTAGTATTCTACCATTACAATCTTTCCTCTTTCCTCTAATCATTTTCACGCTTGCTTTGTCTGTTTCCCCGTACCTTCCAAAAGATACCTTACTTCATTTCCAGCTGTTTCTAATTTTAAATAAGTATTTTAAAATATTTCTTAACTCTCTTACCTTTGTAGAACTTAGTACTTTCTTATGACCTACATTCTCATCACTACTCAAAAGTTTACACATAAATTGTTTCTATCCAATTTTTTTTCTGAACATTTTAATAACATATGGTGTGCATCCTTCTCTCCTAAACTTGGGAGGCGTCTTCCTCTAATTCAAGCCCTTCTAATTCCTCTTAGCTTTCAAGTCCATGCCTTCAGCCATATTATTCCTCTGCTCTTGGAGCCCTTGTTATGAAGCCTCTAACTAAATACGTTATTGAAACACTGGCAGATTCGTCAATTTATGCAGCCATGCATTTTGAAGTAATGTTACCTGACACGAAAGCTCATTTCCAAACCAGCAGTATATTGCTAGCACAAGCAACAACAATCCATAAGTCACAATGCCTTGAGACATCTGGACGTAGTTACCCCAGCTCTGCAAAGAGAAATGTAGCTAAAATTTTAATTGATTTTACATGAAGGAAATATTGAAGATGAAACACATAAATGGCTCTTAGATACTTCACAATTTATTTGAATATAAATCCGTCCTTTCTGAGTTTTTTAGTGTCGTGTATGTAATACTCTATGCATACGTATTGACAAATGCCTGTAAGAATGAATGAATGAATGAAAGGTTGAATGAATGAATGAATGAATGAATGAATGAATGTGTTTTTGCTCATGACGCTGTTTCGAAAGTACATATTACTCTTACTTTAACGTACGTTGTGTATGCATGTATAAACGTGTTTTTATCTTGTGAAGGTCGAGATTTAATACCTAAATACATTTTTAAATTTTACCTATTATATACTTGTAATTAGGCCTGATGATGGCTAATTTGTTTAGCTGAAATATGTAGCCTTTATTTCTTTCTAAATATATATGTTGTGCTGACTGACTGCAAGAAGTTCATTTGTATGAATAACACAAGAGGAATACCACACCTTAATTAGTTCCACTGGTCTATGGGGTCACAAGAACCCCAAATATTTTGCTAGTTTACCGTAACAATAGAGAAGGATCCCAGACATAACGACGCTAGATCTAAGAGGAATATGACAGCCATGACCGGATTCAGTACCTCCTCTATCGCTCGAATGTAACTGAAACAAGAACATGAAGATTACATTGTTTCATTCTTTACCAGTGCAACACTGTTTTCTGATATTTCAGTAACAAAGTTTCTTACGCAAGAACAATATGTACCTCAGTATCTGTTGATGATGACGTACGCACTCGTTCAGCTGTTTCTGCATGTGAAGAAACACTTCCTGCGGGGTACAGATTTGTCTTTCCTCTTGGCCAGTCTCAGCATTTGGGCCCTGTTTCTGTCTGATATCCAAGATGGTGGCTCTCAGTTTCTCCAGCTGACTGCAGGCAATGCACACCAACGTCGCGTAGAGTCCATTGAAGCCCAGAAGTATGATGGTGTATATTACACCCCCCAGGAGCTGTGAGGATACTCTTTAAATAAATACTTAATACTGTCTTTGGTGTATTGATTATATCAATCTTGTACTCTTAGCAGTCCTTGCAAATGTATGGCTGGATTTGACTCAGATTAGACATATGAGATGCACATCGCTATCTTTTGATAACTTTTGCCCTGATTAGGCACATGAGATGCACATCAGTATTTTTGATACTTTACCTGTGTTATGAGTCGTGTTGTTTCATCTGTTTTTTTCAATATGAAAAAAAATTTTGCTATAGGCTGTTTAATCTCATAAATTACACATACAAGATGTGATTAAATTAAGTAAAATATATATGCCTTTAAATTAGGTATGCAATTTGTGTTATAAACCACATAGATACACTGGCAGCATACGATATCAATGTAGGCCTATACTGCCTCCAAAAATTCCGCTTTTGCCACACTTTAATTTTTTTCCAAACTCATTTATTTTTCATCCCGAGAAAATATTGATTATATTATTTTTTACACCATTTATCTCAATTAAAAATAAAGAAATTTGTATGTTAAGTTCATAAAATTTGTCCTGATAAGTATTTGTTTTTTAACTGTTGTGTATTTTATGGGCTAATCCCCCCCAAAAATGGTCATATTATAATGTATGACGTAATATGGGGTGAAAGGCAAGTTTGTAGTATATTTTATTCGCGAAATACCTATCACCATACATTAACTTATATACCATTTCCGAAGTTACGTGCTAATAATAAACACTGACAAAATGACGTTAGTGTAAATGGTCAGTAGAGCCAGTAGAGGAGTCAGAAGAGCGCTGTCGGTAGAACAAGTAGTCTATGGGAAACCAAGGAAACATGGTACAACTTTCGGTAGAGGCACTAGGATTGTCTATTTTTCAAAGCCCACAGACCAGCTCTGGTAACACCCGGTCTTCCATTAAAAGAACACTGAGGGCTTTTCCTCCTGGGATAAAACGGCCGGAGCGTGAAGCTGACCACTTACCTCCATCTAGTCCGTTACGAATGAGTGAAGCTAGAATTCTACTACCCCATATGCCTTCATGGCATGCACAGGAGCACCTGTACTTTACAACAAATATTAATGCGAATGAAAAATTTTGCTTAGTTTTTAGAATGTTACTTCACCTGTGATGCATTAACGAGTTCAAACACGAAGGCGTTTGTCGTGTCGAAAGGATACCAGCTGTTATAGGAAAGCTGAGGTTTCGTAGAAGCCATTCTTTTTACGAAAACGTAACTGAAGTGAAATATTATTGTTGTGTTGATTAAACGTTTTGTGACAGCCTCTATATGTGGAATCCACTTTGCTACTGTTGGTGAACCAGTCTGGGGATCTGTGGTCGGCAAACCTTCCCATACAAAGGAGTCTGCGAGGCGCAACAGTCGTTCAAACGAATTTATCCGAAACCTGAAAAAACAGAGGAACGTTTGAGGCGTCTTTTTAATAATATATATCTGAGCACCAGGGGCAGACGTGTGTAAGCAAATTGACATTATTTCTTTGCCACTAATTGTTTTATTGGACACGTGAAAAGTATGTGCCTTATATATAGGACTTTTTGTGGTAATGGCTTTCTTTTTAAAGAGGAAAAATTTCTACAGACGACAAGTACAGCTACACGATAACCGTAGTTTTTGTTATTTCCCTCAGAACCTTAGCCAGAAAAATGCCAGTACAAAAACTAAAATTAGACAAAGTCGCTACCCTTTACCATTTTAAATTCATTTATTTTTGTGAGATTGAGGGAACTGAGGTTTTGACAGCCTTCGTATTGAGGATTCATGTCTTCTGGGTTGTTGGGCGGAGTAGCATTCTTATTTATTCCCGACGTTTCGATGTAAATATACTGGCTTCATCTTCAAGGGGCAAGGACATTCTTCTGGGACTCCTTCTCTTGAGGATGACGGCAATATATTCCTTCAAAAGTCGGCAACCAATAACACTACCACTTCAACGTAATGACCCAGGAGACTTTTCCTACCACTCGGCGGTATGTATATGTAGGCTTGGCTACTGAGAGCGTCGTTAAATGCGGCATATTTAAATAAATAAATAAATATATATATATACATATATAATACCCAAAACTACAAGTAGCAATCACACTCTTCTGCTTTCGGATTTTACTCAAATCAAGCCGTAATTGTGGAGATAAAGGCGCAGCGTGTGTATAACATGGTCCAATACGATATTTCAAATCTTAACCCCCGATCTGTCAGCCTCAGATATTTTACGGATTAATTGCAGGGTCAATAAGATTGGCTCATTCCCGAATATTACCCCGATTACGTGCCAGCAGTAGAGGTATTTCAAATTATACAATTGAGCTACCTTACAGAACCTGACGGGAGAAGAATACTTGAGTTACCTAGGCATACATACGAGTATGATAAAATATCTTAGTATAATAGCTTGTGGCTAACGTCCTTAAAATATGTATCAAGAAGGGATTTTTTGAAAACGGCAAAGAAAATTCGGGTTACCTAAAATACCTGCAATTTCTTGCGCAGCTGAGGATTACCCGTTTCTAAATATGGCCTCTGCTACTGAAAACTACCTGAGGAAACCATATACGCATACAGTCATCCCAGCCCCGGCAACCACTCGAGCTGTCTCCATCGTGCGCTCCAGGTCTTCCGTGTTTTTCAGCAGATCCACGACCTGGGAGAAGTACGATGCGTAGCAGCACACCGTCGCCAGAGCAGCATATAGCCTGAACAGTGGGGGGACAGGGTCCAGCAGGAGCGGCAAACCTGTCACTCGGAAGACGGTCGCAAAGTAGCGGAATCGTCTGGTCGTCTTGTCGTGCCCTGTCATTTTTGTATGAAAAATTTGTAAGTTAGATCATGAAATCACAAACGGAGAGATTGAGAAAGGAGATTGAATATAAACCTCACATCCGGCGCACACAGGCTCCGGTTTTCAACTGAAGGTTATTCAGAGCTGTACAGCTGATTTTTACTGCTTCCTGAACTAATAATTCATGCTTTAGGTATTGAAATATTCAAGAGAAAAGGGGCTTCTTCTCGTTTCTGGCCAGTGAACCATTAAAAGTTTCAATTGGAAGTTCAGAAGAAGTTTAATTCTTTATTCGAAGTAATTGATATATATAATAACGAACACGCAGAGTTCAGGAACTAAGTAAATATACACAAATATTATTGATTTGGAATGCTCATTTGCATAAATTTTTAAATTTTGGATAAGTTTAGTAATTTTAGTTTCTTTTGTGCCTAATCTATTAGTGAAAAATATATTAAAGGAGCACATTGTTTCAAGTACTTAGCATACTCGTAAGTGCATATCACGAATACACATAATGGACCTGGTTACACACTGGTAGCGTGCAAGACAAGAGCGAGTTATTGTTTTACAACAAGTGTAACTCTCCTTACAGCACAATTTAATTTATATAAGGAATAGGTGCTTTACTTAATTTTAAGTAATCCTAGATTACTCAAGGTATTAATACAATATGACATTCGCACTTTTGTAATTGAAAGGGTATGAGTATTTTGACACGTATTTGGATTAAAGAAAAAAAATTGTCTAACAATGAACGTTAAACACAAAATCTGATTATGAATAATGTCCTACAATCTGCTCGTTACGTCAGAGTTGTCTTCACATTTCCCTTATTTTGTGTAAAGGCTAAACTCAAGCACACTTAAGAACATCTAAAGAGTTTTAATTGAAAACTGTATTTTACTGCATTATTCCCAAAGAATCGTTTAAAGTTCTTTCCTGTGAAGATTTTATAATTCACCAACGTTGTAAAACTCCCCATAAAGAAGAGCGTATAACTACAGTGTGGAGGGTAGTGTTTTATGGGTGCTTCAACCTACTTTTCACTACAGCTACTTATCTCGGTACTTTGTACTTCCCCATAAATTGTGTGTATCAGTTCAAGTCCTAGGAAATTGGTGAAAGGAACAATTTGGTACTTGTAAGATGTGTCTCGATGTACTAAACCAAGAAAGAAAATAAAGCTTTAATTAAAAAAACTACAGTGTTTTATTTATCTGACAACTGTCACTGGTCACTTCCCGCAGGCTTGCTTAACTTATAAAACTTCGGCGTGCAATGAACAATAATTTTTTTTAGACATGACGCATGTCTACGAGCCGAATGAAAACATTTCCTGCAACATTTTATACATATGGTGAGTAGAAACTTAATATTTACTACAATACTTTCACATAAGCACGCGTGCCACCATTCAAAGCAAACTGGAATAGCTGTGTGCACTGCACTGCTTGCCATCAGGCGAAACGATCTGAGTAATGCGAGTTGTCAGATAAAAGAATGCTTCTGTGTTAGATATACTGTTGTCTTATGGGCTGGTATGGGTTACGCCCATAGGCATATTTGAATCATAATTAATGTTTAAACAATGAATAACTTAGGCATTGGGTAGGTTTCAGTAGACAGAGAATCGGACCATAAAAATAACACTACCTACACAGGAAAACACAACATATAAACATGCGAACACACATATATTGGCACTTGAACACGTACCTTACAACAAACCTATGTAATGGATTAAACGTATCGCGGCGCTGACAACTGGACTCGGCCAAGCGTCGCTACTGCCCTTTTAACAGGAGCTAATATGAAAACAGCTTCTCCGTGCTGGAACAAACGGCAAAGTGCATCAACGTATCCTGACGGTGGTAAATTCCAAGCACCACCTTTCAGAAGAATCTACGACAAAATACCCTAATCTTGATTAAATAACAAAACCTGATCCAAAATCGAGCATGGTAGCAGCATAATTACACTCGAATTGTGGTCCAGTTTTCAATTCCGAAAGCCTTACTTTCAACTGTTTGTCTTAACAGTTTAACCAATACAAATGTAGTGATACTCAGATCTATTCCCCGTAAGCACGCGGAAATTATATACGTGTTTGCAGTGTCGGAAGCTTTCTCACACACTATTCGTAAACAACGCTGCAACACACCGACGGTCGCTCAGATTAATACGTTCGTCATTGCGCTATAGGCCTATACTACATTCCGTTAAGTCAATCAAGCTAGGCTTCTTACACCACTCGTGTTAAGATAATTCTTCAAAATAATTCGCTGAAAAACTTGGGGGGAAAATACGTGATTTAAATATTGCAATAGAGGTTTTTATAAATTGTAGCTCACAATCTTACAAAATAATATAATATTTAAAACCAAACACGAAATAACTGACCCAACTACAGTTGCTACATTACAGTCCAATTCGACTATGTAGTTACTTTATATACACGTATTAACATGTTTGATATTAAAAATTCTAACTTTTGCCCACAGAGTGATTTGATGTTATTTGTATAGTTCTCAGATGGAATAAAAGTTATTGCCCCTTACATCATTAATTTATTGGTCCTTATAAAGAAGACGGATGTGTTTACTGTGCGGTACGAAATGAGTCTTTAAAATCCACGTTAATCCTAGCCTTTAAAGTGCTTAACACATATTCGCAATGTCTGCCGTGAAGCAAACGAGCGATACTACAATCTTACAATAACATTTAATTCTTACAAGTAAAGCGACTTCATTCTGTAGGCGTAATTATTTCATTTCTCCTCAGGATCTTACCTCAATGGATGACACAAAATTCAAAAATAAAAAAAGGATCCAATTCTGGCAGAACTTTTGGATCAAAGAGCCCCACTACTGATATTACTTTACTGCTAACGGTTACCTTTTATTTCGAAGACTGTATGTAGCCGTAACTTGAAGAAGTGGTACTTCAGTTCTTGCACTTTGCCCCCGAAAATGCGCTTTGCTGCACTCTTGAACTGTCATCTGAGAAGTGCATTTTAAGCCTTTCCCCAACGTCTGCTGTCGGGTAAGTCGGTGTCCTATTTGAAGTCCCTTTCGAAAGCTGCTGGCCTATGCGGTAGGGTTCTGCGCCGTCTCACACCGATATCCACCTTACGTCCGGCGTGCTTCTTGCTGTATCGTCGAATAGCATGTCAAATATACATGACAAATCACATCTCATACCCCAAAGGAAACATGTATCCATTCGCCGCTACAAGTAGACCAATTGCCAACTAACCAGTCGTGCAAAGCTGCGTTACATACATACATACATATATTCGGATTGACAACTGGATGTGGAATAAGTCATAATATACAAATATATAGCTATACAGACTATAAAATTTTACATTTGAACACTATAAACTAGAACACTATAAACGTGTTACATACCTCACTATGAAACATTTTATACATAAAAAATTCATTTTAATTTTAATATGAAAAGCATATGCTAGTATAAACTGAAGCCATTTATGCTGTTAAGAAATACAATAGAATAAGCACACTTTGTTTACGCAAGTCAATATGGCCTAAGGACTTCTTACCAAATATTAAACAATCAGATCTCTCTTGAAGGGCCGAGGAATAATTCATTTAAAAAGAGACAAAAGAAATTAGAAAATATAAGCGCATAAATGTAATGGTGAAACATAGTCCCACGTCACTAGGAGAATAAATCTTAGCATGGACTATCACAGTTTTTATTTTGTCTTACGTAGGGGTGGTAGAGAGGGCCTGAAAAGGCATGATTGCAGGTTTTAAGCCTGGACATGAACAAAGGTTTTTGCTTAACTGGAAAATATTTAATAACCTTGAAGGCAGGTGATTTTACTTCATACGAAATATCTGACTGTGGAAATCTTAGAAGAAAGGAGGCAATAATGTTGTATGGGAAATTATCTTTAGTAATATAAAAACTACAACAGAAATGTATGTGGATATTCAGAGTACCGTTTTTGATTTCCGGGAGGGGCTGGAATGTTTCTCTTAGGCACCACGCCCAGAATGTCTCTGAGGCCCATCCAAATTCCTGTCCAATGGATGCTGAAATGACGAAAACGTCAAGGTTTCCACTCACCTCCACGTAAGACAGTTCCATAAAAGCGGATTTGTCTTGCAATTTTTTCAGTACGACTTTTTTTCTGTAACGCTTGAACACAGGGACATCTTTAAACAATTATTGTTTATGTTTTCCCCAGTATTTAAATATTTTTGATTTTAAAATTTTGTAGTAAATCATTTTTGCCACATTTTACTGTTTAGCATTAAAAAGTAATTGAAACAGAGGGTAGTCTATAAGAGGGAGGTCACGACAGAATGAAATGATATCTGACGAAAGGCAGACGGGAGAATAATATGCGTAATATGCATCGTAACCAGAATAAAAGCTGAATGTTTGAATCTTTAAAAAAGGAAAACTTGTGGTTCTATAAATTATAATTTAGTAGGGAGTTTTACTTGATTTTTATTAGACAGTTTGTTAGTTTGTGTTTGTTTTCCTTGATTTGTTTGTTTATTTCTTTCACTAGCGCGGCGCAAAGTAAGGAAAATATTGCGATTTATATTACAACGGAGTATACAGGTCTCTATGATGTTCTTAAAAATGAATTGTTAGGCAGTAACGCCTTTATATGTAAAAACTGTTTAAAATTAAAGAAAGCATAATAATATTTCCTTTTGCATCAAACGTGAATATAAATTTGTAATATCTTTACGTGGAACATGTTACTTCTCTGCAAACTCGTAATTTGTAGATTCTGGCAGTTTATTTCCTACTACGAAATTTTCTAAAGTCTCCAAAGTGTAAGCTTAGCGTCTAATTTTACACTCGAAATTCATAGTTAACGTGATAGGCTTACCCTTCATGAGGCTCACAGTGAAGGGAAATTTTCACACACCCAAATAAATGTTGGTTTTCCGTATGTGGAACTACTGTTTCTGATAATGAAACAATGAAAGAGAGAATTAGAATAATTAATACAAACTCGGAATTTGCTGAGAGCGTGATGATAAAAGGTATATGGAGAAGTGTATAATTTATTACAAGACATGCCTGTCTATCGTGACTGGACAGTTTGGCAAGGGCATTGCAGCAAAGAATCTAAGTATTTTATAGAAGAATTTCAAAGTTGATGTATCATTTTACTTGAAAACTTGGAGACCAAAATGGATAAAATTTTTATCTGTAACCCTATTTTACATATTTTATTGTAGTTCTTTCCTCCGCTGTCTGTGATGTGGAATCTCTCTACAGATAAATAACGAAGGACAGTATTTCTAACAGATATCAAAATGTTTTGTATTTCACTTTATTTTATTCAAGCATTTTAAAAACAAACGTCTTTTATGTGGACATAAAGAATCCACTGAATTCAGAGTGTAATGCAATACATGTATTTTATGTGAAAACTTGTCAGCAATAAAAAATGAAGTGTACAATATTGGCTGTCAGAAAATATTACTTTTGCCACAAATTATTTAACAGGAGATGGCTTCTATAAATAAATAAACAAACATCTGTCTTAAGTCATAATTTCAAAATTCTGGAAGAGACTCTTTACTGAGAATGTATAATTCGGTTGAGGATCTTTATATTTTATATTTTATCACTTTTTGGCAAAGGTGATTTATAAATCTTGTGTGCAAATATTTCACACAGGTTAATTGGTCCCTAAAGGGAATCAATAATACCCAGATAATGTTGTTGTATCTCATTTAGTTTCATATTTTACATTACCGGAATTTTTCTTTAACTTTCAGTTCTTACATGTTTATTAACCAAAAACGTAAAATGAGTTCTGTTCACCTTTTCGTTCTTACGTTTTGGAGCTAATAAAACATTAATTTACTTTTTCCTGCGTGAACAGACTTGAGCTTGAATATTTGTACTCTAACATTTCGTAACTTCAACACCTATAAAAAAGTTTCAAGTGCCTTTCCTAGTTTATCCAGTTGTATTCTATTCAGACAAATACGTGGCACAAATTTTCTTGCACACTGAGTACACAACGAATATTCATCACCTTGCGGGGACATTTTCTTCCACACAAGAATATATTTCAGAACACACTCCTCTTATAACACACGGTTAATTTACACCGTAATTTATTCGTTCAACATTTTTCTTTTTCCTGTGGCGATAGAACCCACGTCGGGCCTAGGCCGCCTCATTGTTTGAGGTTTCTAGATCACACACAATTAGACACTCGCACCACGTAGGACTCCTCTGAAAGAGTGATCAGCTCGTCACAAAGGCCACTACCTACACAACACACAACAAACACAAAAGGCGAACATCCATGCCCTCAGCGGGATCCGAACTCGCGATCTCAACAATAAAGCGGCTGCAGAATTCTTTCAACGTTACTTCCGCTAAATCATTCTTGACTAGCTGATATTTACTAAGTTATTTAAGGCATTCCACCTTTAGAGCGGATCCATGACTCTAATGATACAGTGTTTACAAAAGCTCGCACCCGAACCCAGTTCCGAGCCAGTTAAATTCAATACACGTTCTCAGACATGCTTCTATAATATTCGCCGAAATATTACATGCAAGTCTCCTAAGTGGTCCATACATTTACATGTTTCGACTACCATTTTTATGCATTTCTCACCTGAATCACAACTGATATAAGTTTCGTCCATCTACACATTCTTTTTTCGTCACCTTTAAAGCCTAGTATTGTGTTAGGCTAAGAGTTCAATTGTTGAAGCTAATTTCGCAGGATATATATAATTGTACCTTTTTTTACTAAAAAGTGAAGAAACTTTTATGCAAATCTTATGCAAGTTACTCGTGTAGCAAAACTGTTAATATTACCAGTAATAGAGTCAAAAAGGAAATGGAAGTGTTGTAAGGAATTATTGCCGATACTTTCTTTCAATTTCAGACTCTTAGCCAACACCTCAAAAAAGGTGTTCATACCGTAATAAATACAACTGACCGAAACTTTTGTTGTAACATAGAAGGATTGAAGAAATATTCTTATGTGAAACTACACATTACTTTCTATAACTCAGTGCTGGATTATGTTTGGTATGTATGTAAAAAGTTGGATATAGGTTCAAGGCTCGTAATAATCTGTAATATTTTCGACAGGGTGTGATGAAACAAGTACCACATAAAATGAATTAAGGCCACACGAACTTCAAACAAGCATTCTAACAGACAGCAATACTGCTGAAGTGTTATGCAGCAAGTACAATCTTACTTTACAAATAATTATCTATTTTTATTTACTATCTTCTATTTAATTTTGATCTCAAATTTCAGCTATAAAGAACGTAGTATAGGAGATAGACTTTGTGTTTGAGCGCACTATAATTCGACAACTAATTAACATGTTAGTCAGCCTAATATGAAATATGAATGGACCACATGTCGCCCCGTGACTGGGAGATTGGGAGGAGACCGTCTGGTTTGTGCTCAGTGTTCACTAGAGACAGTGCAGTAATTGATAGTTCTTCAGTCAAGTCATACAAAGTACATGGACCTGACTGTACGTTAAACCACGTTTACCTTCTGGGTATCGTTTAATCGAAGTGCAAATTTGGTCACTTTTGTGAAATAAATGCCATCCATCTGTCCTAGTATCAGCGGGGCATATGAAAGGATTTATATGCAGAAGAATCAAGGGATTTTTTGTGGCAAAGTGCCTCTCAGCAGAAGTTACGGAAGCACCGCAGCCTTAAGGCTTATTGTGAAAACCTCTGATGAAGACGAAGAGAAAGATGATCATTTTTTTTAATTTTTCCAAGTAATTGAGTACCGGTGGAATGAAATTGATGGCGGAAAGCCGAAGTACTCGGGGAAAAACCTGTCCCATTGCCACTATATCCACCACATATCCCACATGGACTGACCCGAGATCTAACCCCAAGGGATGTTACTATTTAATATTGGACCCGACAAAATTCCAAGAAGATTTGACTCTTTAAAGTACCCAAATATGTTGTCTGCCTACTTGTTACGTTAGGCCTTTAAGTAGCGTTGTGCCACTCCTAAATCGTGATTAAAGAGATAACACAAGATTTAATGCGGATTAACAGTGACGAGTTCTTAATAACAGTGAGGTAGTTCGGGTTGATACTTGCGGAAAGATGAATGGATATGGAAACAAACAGGTGTTTTCGAAAGCTGCCTAAAGTCAGCCATGAAAATGATTAAGTTTCATGCGAACAAATACGAGTATGCGGACTGCTGGCATGTTGTAGGTTCTTAACATCAGGAAGGTTTTGCGTTATATATATATATATATATAACTGTTGATATTACCTCCAAGTAGTTCCATGGTTAAAAATGAATGCGAAAAAATCTCCACTACCCCATACGTCTTCACGGCATGAGCAGTGAACATTTTAATTTTCTTTACGTTCTTTACATATTAATTCATTTTCAGCTAAATGTATTCAGAGGCATTCTCCATAACTTAAATTGTTATAGTATTGAGGTTCAAATACTGTACAGTATATTATCATTTAGAGAAATCTCTTGATAATTTCTTTAGGTAATGCAATGTTATTGAAATATTATTTATACATGTTTATGCCCCTGTTTGAGCCTCAATGTGATTAGCAGGCAAGCAACAAATGAAACATTAGCAGTCATAGTAATTTTGCTTCGCCTGAGATACCTTTGCAGCCACCCGCATCTCAGTAAATGTCAGTCCTTGATGTAAACGAACATTTACTCTGCATGTAAATGTCGTTAAGAATTTCGTAGATAAATATGAATTTATCATTATGTTACATATAACAGGCCTGCGTCATGTTTGATGTTTACTGAAGCTTTGCCGCTTTGAAGTTAATCAATGAGAAATATTTGAGAGTATCTCTTATTTCATAGATATCAATACTGTCATTTTCCTAAGACATATATCACACACTCCATAAAGTGTTGTGTATGTGATACTCCTGTGGACAAGCGAACTGTGAAATGGTGCACTAAGAAGGAAGAAAAAACAGAAATATTTGGGTAACTCCAGTAGCCCTGTCGAGTAAGATTTCTTGCAATATGTTGCTTCCTCATTTGCTGATAGGTTCTTTAACTCCCTCTCTATGCTCCTTGATCTGAAGCATGAACATGAAGAGAGAGATAGACTCTTGCATTATCTGTAAGCAAACAAATATTAAAATACAATAAATCACCGTGGAATTCAAGATGAACAACTCAAATATAAACCTGGAATTGAAAAATAACAAGTTCCTCTCAATTACCATTCTGATAAAAGTAGCTTCTAGTAAAATTATGATCTTTGTCGTTCTCTTATCTTTCAATTTACTAAAAGAATTTCAGAAAAGTATCTATTTCACGTCCTTGATGAGGTGTCATGCTTTGGTCCAACACTCCTTGAGTTTCGGCAATTTGAACTTAAGTAAATGTGCTCTTGAAAATTTGTCTGCAGAGCTTCATATTTTACATGAAGGGCCTGCCGTTGTTTTGGTTAGAAATACGTAATAATCACACATCTCACTATAACATGAAAGTCCTGCATAAGAAAGCTGAATTGAGCACATATCACAAATTTTTAACTTTCATTAAATTAATTCGGAAAACAAGCTTTTTGTGTGAATTTATATAAAAAAATATAATTACGTTCATCAATGTCGCTTTGGTAACTGGAACAAATTTCCCAGCTGTCAGCATGAAGACTTTGTTAGCCATAGCAATGACGAGTACTATGCAGCGTTGGAACTCGACAGGAGTTCCCACCCAATCGCAGCTAAAAGCTGCGTCCCTCACTCTCTCACCCTGAAATATTACAATGCGTAATCACGGAGAGTGTAAGGCTATCGCAATATATGGGACTGCATGGGCCCCACTATTTGGGGTACCATAAATTGCTGGTTGTATTGTAGATTTTGTGGCCAAAATTTTGTTCATGAATTCTTATACGTTGAGGATTGGGCAAAAAATATTGGAGACAACAATAATCCAAGTGGACTGTTAGTTCACGCATGCACCTATGCGAAAAGTATTCTAAGAAGCAAGGCGTCAAATTTATTTCTGCACTGGGCTCAGACATGACTTTAAACTGGCCCTGTGCAGAAAAAAATAATCATTAGGCTGAGATAGTCGAAATTTGGATTTAATTGTGGATCATTGTGCTGCTCTAGTGGGAATTGTAACAGGGGCATATTGTGCATTGTGTAAAGTACGTTCTTACACTCTGTATGTTGATAGCGAAGTAAATTCCGTTTCGTCGTCAAGACACTTTTTATGATTTTGATAATGGCTTTACCAAGATGCCTACGTTCACCTATATCTGCATAATATATTGCATCACAGTGACATAGTATAAATAGTAAGTTTTAGTTGGACAGAAATTAAAAGGCTTATGAACTATTAAGTTAAAATATTATACTCGGACTTTCTAATATTATACATACCTGCTCACTTAGCTTGCTCCCAAACCAGCAGAATATGCACACTGCAATTAACAGTGTGACGTAGGCTAATAAGGGTCGCACCACGAGCACTAAATTTTCCCATCTCTGCAATATTACAGTAAATTTTGTCAACTGATCATCTGTCGAAACATTTCTTATTTATAACTGGATTTCAATTCTAAAAGAATGAGAGACAGATAGAAGTGTTCTATTTAACAACACTATCTGTTGCTAAAATTAATATATACTGTGGTACATCGAAATTATTACTGAACATTGGTGAAATAATAATGACGGAGGAAGACCTAAGTCCTCGCAAAGAAATCTGTTCCAGTGTCACTTTGTTTATCACAAATCCCACGTGCACTGGCCTGGGCTCAAATACGGGTCTCTATGGCTGGAGGCCGAAAAATAACCGCTTCAACCGGGGCAAGTCCTGTGAGTTCTAAAGGTTTCTGACGGTAGTGTTGCAGAATTACTAGGCGTCTGGACCTAGTCCATACTATCGTATTTAATAAAGATTATGAGTTGGGAAACTGAACTCTTTCTTCTCGGATTAAAGTTACAAGAGGCTTACTCTGCTGAGTCTGACGGAAATAGCTGTTCCCAATCATTGTGCGACGGTGTAGCAATTCACAATACGACCGAGCTTGTCAGAAATGACCTTCACATCAGGTACAAACACCGCAACAAATGGTTTACCTTTTTTTCACAGCGTAGAGCAATGTTTACGGAACTGGACAATGACCCTCTTCCTTGAGATCGCAAAACGCATCTAATGGACCCGGCAACTAGAATTCTTAACGAAGCCAATCCAGTGGGCCTAGTATCTTGGATTGTCTCGCTACACACAGCTGACATGATCGACTCCAATAAATCTGGTCCAGCAAAACGCAGCCTACGAATGGTTTTGCGCGCTGTATCTGGACGTGTGCTGCTCGCACTCACGTTAGAAACTTGCATGAACTAAGAATCAAAGCCTCTTCGCATGCAATTAAGGTATCTTGTTACTTTAGTAACAAGCTAAGTCGGGAAGTCAGCTTAAGCAGGAACGCCGGTGTAGTATAAGGTTTCCGTGTCATAGCCAGCGATACTTCCATATGCAGCAATGGCTGAACTGGCCAAGGAGAGCCGACGTGGACGACCTTGGTTTTTTTGGTTGAATGGTTGGCTGATATCTGACATTAGTGTCAGGAACTGAATCAACGAAACAATGGGAATATCCATTGTGCAGAAGTTCACGCCTAAGGGTGTTGCTTTCAACAAGCGTGTTTTGCCGTTCCGTCTTTTTGTCGTGACATAATCTTGTTTCATGCTGTACTTGTAGGATACAATATATATTAATTAAACGAAAAATATTGCATAGGCGACTAAAATTAGTTTATTTGAAAATATTATCTAGCGTTCTTCAGAAAAAAAAATATTTCCGCAGTCAACAAAGTTTGTGTAACATGCATCATTTTTAAACACACATCTCGTAATGTTCGCGTATTATTCGTATGTTCAATCCACATTCCCTTACAACTATTAGACCTGAGGACATCCAGAGTACCTACAATGCAATAGGATAACCTGAAGGGAGAAGATCACTTACAGAAATCTGGGAGTAATTTGGAGGATAATCTTCAAATTCAAATAATTGAATCCGATGTCCGACTTTATATAATTTCAGCAAGTGACAGCTTCTTTAAATAAGGCACTTAAAAATAAATACAGAATGGGTATAATTAGTCTGCTCTTGATCTCGTTTAGTAGTAGGTTCTTGTAAACACGGCAATAAACGTTCGGCTTCCATGACAAGCCAGTAATTTTTGTTAGCTGAGCAACTACCAGATTCTACAAATTTTTTTTATTTAGTTAGTCAAGAAAATCCTCCCTTTCGTTCAAAAAATAATCATGCATTTATCTGCTTATTCTTGATCCCTTTTAACAAATTCAGTGGGCCATACTACCTCTATATAGCAACGCATAAATGGGTGAACAGACAATAATGAATTGGGAAGGATGAGAAGAGGGCTTTTGTTGCCCAATTTGACACAAAATCCCAGAATTTTCCTGGAAGTAATGAGAAAAACCACGACTAATCTCGGTATAGCGGGTCCCCTGGCCTAGACTTGAAACTAGGTTCTCCTGACTGCGGAAGAGGAGTTCTACCTACTTTTTGGTATAAAGTGTGGTTTATCTTCCCACAAACACTTACGCAACACTTAGACCTATTCTGTTCAACATAATGAAATACTATGTTGATAGAAATTCTTCGCAGAAGTAACACCGAAACACCGAAAGCCAAAAATTTTAATTAAGAATCCAGTGTCACTTTATCAATATTGCACAGGAAAAGGAAACTGTCTCTACGGTAGATACGTCATATTTGGCCGCAAGGTTTTTTTCAACACTGTAGTATTTGTGCATTAGCGAACCAGTTTATTGCCTACTCTATGTTAACATATTTTGATATTATATTACTCACCGTTATGACGCAATATGCTGTGAAGAATAGGACGCCCATTAAAGAAAGAAAATAACCAGCAAGGACAGGGCAAAATGTCTCTTCCATTGCATCAGTGAATCTACAAAAGAAAGTGACGAGTACCATATTAATACTTTCAGCTTCCTGAGTCATTTTGCTAATTTGTATCAAATGTATGTTTAAGAATAGTGCAAATAGAAAGGACGTGAAAACATTCCCTTTCTATACATTATTACGAGTCCTTCAAATTTAAACGAGAATTCGTTTCTAAAAATTTATTCATAGCAAAATGGAAAAGTTTTACAAACTACTTTTCAATGTAGTCCCTGTTGACTGTCATACACTTGTGCCAACGTTATGGAAGCTTCTTAATTCCAGTTTCAGAGAAGGTTTTCTGTTGCTTGTGTATCCAACTTTGCACAGCTGCAGTGACCTCATCATTATTCCGGAATCTCTTGCCTCCTAAAACCCTCTTTATTGGTCCAAATAAATGATAATCAGATGGAGCTAAGCCTGGACTGTACGGTGGATGAGGCAGGACATCCCACTTCAGTTTCAGTAGAGTTGCCATCGTTAAAGCCGCAGTGTGAGCACGGACGTTGTCTCGGAGGAAGAAAACTGAATCCTGCCTTTTTCTTCGCTTTGAGCGGATTGCCGGCTTCACTTTTCATTCAGGAGAGTTGAATAGTACTGCGCATTGATGGTTTTTTGACCAGTGAGAAAGTCCAGGTGAATGATACCCTTTGAATCTCAGAACACAGCAGCCATGATCTTCCCCGCTGAAAAATTTGCTTTCGATTTTTTTTTTTGGGGGGGGGGGGGGGGGTTGAGAATGGGGATGTTTGCACTGCTTGCTTGCTCTTTTTGATTCAGGAGAGAAGTAGTGGACCCAGGTCTCATCACAGGTCACAACTGAGTCCAAAAATTCGGCTCCTTCTCTCTCGTATCGTTGCGAAAGTTGAGTAACGGCCACTAAACGTCTTTCCCTGTGCTCCGGTGACAGAAGACGTGGGACCAACCTTGCGCTCATTCTACTGACCTTCAACTCGTTGTGCAGAATTTCTTCAACGCTCCCTACTAATTTCTACTACCCGTGAAAGTTCAAGAACAGTTATGCGAGGATTATCCCAAATAAGTTCAACAATTTTCAAAACGTTGTCTTGGTCGCCGAGCGTGAGGTTCATTTTCAACACGGTCTCGTTTTTCTCGAAATGATTTCGCCCAACTGAACACCCTTGGTGCGACAAACATTCGTCCCCAAACTGTGCTTAAAGTCTGGTAAAGATCTCAGAAGGAATGACACCTTCCTTCGTGAGAAATTTGATAATTATGCGCTGCGCAACACTGCTGGGTACTTCTTGCTCTGCAATCTTGATTGCACCTGATAATTAAGGCGGAGATGGATTTGACTAGTGCGGGTTGCAAGTTTAAACATGTCATAACTTGTCAGCGCAAGCACGTTCATACAAGTTGATTTGTGCTCGATAGGGAACTAAATTCTCGTTTAAATTTGAACGGCCTACGTATTTGCGATGTATTTCAAAACGGGGAAAAGCGACTGGATTAGCGTAAAGAGTTCGACGTATTTTTTCACCCACTTCGAGCTATACAAGAAAGTTTCACCCTAATTTCAATAGAGTTCGTAGCCATAAAATCTAAATTTATCGTCCGCTCCACTTGTATAGCCATGCCATATTACAGAAGTGTCTCAAGTCTAAAATCTAGTTATCAGAATGTACATCACTCACTGGACTATTGCGACCTCAGCCAGTTTCACATGCAGCAGGTATAACAGTTTGTGTTACCGAAGGTAACGCGGATCGCAGAGGGACACCAGAAATTCTCTACTAGATCCCTTTTAACATCGACCTTGAAGAATGACAGGACATTCCAATTTACTGTTCGTATACGACTTAGCTCTGTGTTAACAAGTAAGAGCGTACTCTAACTGGTGCGCTTGCCACTTTAACTACATGGAAAGTTCTGGATATTGGCTCAGGCGGTTAGTCGCCGGCCTCTCACCGCGGAGGCCCGGGTTTGATCCCGGGTCAGTCCATGTGGGATTTGTGGCGGACAAAGTGGCACTGGGACAGGTTTCTCCCCGAGTACTTCGATTTTCCCATGTCAATTTCATTCCACCAGTGCTCCATTACACGGAAAAACGACAAAAACTAATCATCTTCATCACAGGGTTGCACAACAAGCCCTAAGGCTGCGGTGCGTCCGAAGCATCTGCTGAGGGGCCCTAGACCACAAAAAAAAGTGTTGGATATTAGAAAGGGTTTAGTAGTAGATCAGTTATAAACTTAATGAAAAACCCTAAAGATACTTCCGTTGAATTCGTAAATTCATAAACAGATTTAGGCCAAATACACAGGTTCAATATAGTCTTCTCGGGCGCACAGCCGCGTCAATTCGTTTGAATACAACGTTACTGCTAACTGTACTGCATAACGTGTTGATACCTAGAAATACATCATAATTAATAATTCACTAACTGTAGAATTTGTTGGTGATGACGTATGCAGGTATTGAGCTGTGCCTGCATGTCAGACATGTAAATATATTCCTCTTTTTCACCTTCATCATTCTCAGAAAGGGATTTCTCTTTCTGTCTGATATTCAAAAGGTTTATTCTGAGCTTCTCCAGCTGACTGCATGCGATACAAATCATTGTGCAAGTAATGTATGGGAGACCGTAGAAGCAGCAAGTCCACGGGACAGTAGCAAGAGCCTAGAAAAATTGAAAAACGTAATCGTAAAATAAATTAAATCTGTTTACGTCCCACAATATTAATGTGAAAAAATTATATTGGAATGCAAAATGAGTTAATGTATTTCATTGTTGGATATCATACGAAGCAGATGACTGTTATGTGACACGAGTCTCTAAAGCGATCATGTCAAAATTTCAACCAGCCATAAATGAAGGTCATGATAAGTGCTACATGACAACAATGACTACGAACGTACTTTCTGCCACGCGACAGCTACATTCCTACAGGATTTTTCACGGTCTATGGCATTATAATTTCCATCAGCAAAATGATTTGCGGAGTCCGAGCCATGTGTGCAAAACAATTCTTTTATCACTAGTTTATAGAAAAAGACTTTAATATAAAATGTATTGGCGAGCTTTGAAACTGTGAGTTTCTATCTTAAATGAGAGGCTTTGCAATTAAATGAACAAGAAACGATATTAATGTCACGGAATTTTAACTGTGCAGTAATGCGGTGAATAACAAAGTGAATGGTAACTGACTGACCTAGTGCGAACACCGTCAATATATGTTTAATGGGAAGCTTAGCTGCTTCATGGAAGGTAATAGGAAATTTAAAATTTATTATACCCCCTACTGAGCAACAGATGTGGCGTGTTTTTTCAGAAACTTTGTAATAGTTTTGAGGATTTTTTTTCAAATTAGCTAATGACAATTACATCAATATGTTCCTGTCATTATTTAGCACTTTTTCTTGGGTTTAAACCTCGTACCTTTTTGACAGTCTTGTATGCAAATCCATTATTGTAGGTGCATATGTGTACATACGTACATATGTCAAATTAATTAGTTTCAAGAAACTATTTTTTCGTGAAATATGACATTAATTTCTGAATATTTTGGAAGAAGGCGAATCATAATTAGTTTATCCGTAAACTGTCACTTGTCGAAAGATATTTCTCTTTCTATATTGAGGCAAGCTGAAACCTACACAAGTTGGCCCGAAACACAAAACAGGTCGCATTTAATTCTACACTCATTGCGACTAGCACTTGCTGAAAAGTACGTTATAGGAATAACTCTACACACAGAATAATGTCCATGGTATTAATACTAAATTCTTGACCCTATTCTGTGACTCTGATGAAACTGTTGTCGTATTTCACATAATAGGAAGAAAAGGATAGAAAAAACAAATATAGGTTTGCCATAGGCAATTTTACCTGGACTATAATAATCAGCTCGTAGGCAGGAGTATTCGTTGTATCAAATGGATACCAAGCACTGTAGAGCAAGTTGCGATCTCCACCTATTAAAATGTGCAAGATACTTTGTGTTGTATGAATAATAGCAGCTGAGTACATAATAAGAGTTATGACCCTCTGGATAAGTGGCATCCAGGCGACCATTGCTAAAGACCCAGTGTCAGGTTCTCGAGTGGGTAAATCTTCCCAGACGAATGCATCCGTGAGGTGCAACATACGTACCACAGCATTCCTCTGGAACCTGTAAGAGCGTAAAATGTGTTCGTCACATCTAAATGCCTTATATAGGCAGTTAAATCAAATAAACGTATTTCATATAATCCTTTCGTAGATTTATACATTTAAATGCAAAACATGAGAAATATAAACGTGGGGAAAAATCAAATGGTTGATTAATTAGTTGTGAAATGTAATGTTCACACAATTTGAATATGAAGACTTCTCTCTTCTCGAGTGTTACATCGTGTAGATTGTTATATATGTATCAAAGTTCGGGAGGAAAATTCGATATCCTTCTTCAGAGTAAGAGGCAGAATTTTCCTCCGTAAAGTAAGTACATATGCACAATTTGACACGGCATCACATCCTAAAAGAGAGTGATATGAAATATTAGATTGCTCTGAAGCACAGAATTATCACTGCTAAGTGGGACAGAATGAGACGATTCTTGAAACATTTAAAACAGATTGTATGAGTAGGAAAAAAACTCCATGAAAATAATAACAAAAATTCGCCAATAACTGTACTACCTGAAGTAGAATTGCACGAAAGTAATGCCCAGAAATAGCATCAACACCATGGCTACGTCCATCGAGTGATCCAAATCCTCTGTGCGAAAACATATTTCCAGCATCATAGCGACCAATGTAGTGTATTCAGCAATGTAACAGAGTATACAGTACACACGGTACAATCTTGAAACCGATTGATTAAGTAAGGGAACACCCCCTATTTTTAACAAGTTTATGAAGAAACGAAAGCGGCTTTCTGCAAGGTTTTTAGCTCCATAATTGCCTTCCATTTTCAATTAAATAAGCTTTAATTCCGGAGAGAATAAATGATGTGCGACGGATAAAAATGTTCTTCTCCTTGAGAAGTAATGACTGATACTGAGCCGATTCTCCTATCGGCTCCTATCAAGAAGTTGAAACTTGTGGTCCTATTTTAATAGCGTAGTAGTTTATCCAGCTATAAACTTTGTATGACGAAGGGGTAATTTGTCCTAATGGTGTGCATTATTAATTACAAAATTTCTTTTCTTCTTTACTAACAAATTGGAACTTCTGGTGAGTATAGAAAGTAGTGTCTCTACTTTCCGTGCATTTAAATACGCAAGGAACGGAACGAGGCCTTCACTGAACACTGTAATTTATAAATCTATAAACTCAGCTAAAGTCTTCTCCCAGATGGTTTATAGTTTACATAAAGTTTTGGAGTTTGCTCACATGAAACATCCTTCTAAATAATTGTTTATCTAACATAAAAGAAAACAATTCATTTCTGGTGTGACTCTATATAGTTATTTGTATTGTCTTAATATTTGGTGGTAATTCGGAAAGATGTGTTAATGGGGATATTCGGACTTAGAGAGTGGCAATAGTAGGATGATGAAGAAATCTGCGTGAAGAATTCTTAAAATTCTTTCTTTTCTTCAGATATTTAAAGCAGGTGAAACCGAGAAGGTTGAAATGAGCGGTAAGTACACTAAGCATTGGGATAAAGAAAAAATACATTAGATATTTTAGCCTGAAAATCTGAAAAGACCACGTGGGAAACCCAGGCACAGTTGGGAATGTAATATTTCAATGTGTTTAAATAAATAGTGCATTTGGGTGTCATCTGGATTGAACTTGTGCGGGCGCTTTTACTAAATTTCAATATATTTACTAAAGACAATCCGAATCGACAGGAATTTTAACCATTAATTTTTAATGTTGATAAACAAAATCTTAGGCGTTTACTAATTGACTGAAAACTTACATAGAAAACAGTAATTAACACTCAGTTCGGTTCATCAGACATATATTCAGTAGGAACGACCAATGTGCTTAATATATTTAGGAATATTCTGAGGGTTTCCTTTTAAAAATAATTAATTAAGTGGGAAAGGTTTGAGATCTAAACATCTTAAATAAATACTATAATACATTTCTAATATTTATGAGTATATTTTTACGGTTTGTCTGATGGTAGTTTACCTTCAAGCCGAAACATGCAGCTTAGTTATAAGATAAAGTAATTGTTTTATTAATATTTTGTGCTGGGCTGAATTGCCATTGCACTTGATCTTTTGATTAAACACAACGGGATATCCGCCTATCAAGACTCTAAATCCACATTATTCCGAGCCCGTTTAAGGAAAGTGAAGGAATACAAACCGTCTGAAATATAAATTCAAAAATTTTACGATAAGCTAATAAGGTTCAATATGCGCGCCAAGGATTTTATGAGCACTGTCAAACTGATATTCAGCTTCTTGCTACTTCTTGGAGAATACTGTGGTAAGTCTTCGCACTGTCTTGTCTTCAGCCCAATTAGCGTATTCGTAAATGGAGTGTCATAGATATAGTAATTACCAAATTCCGAGAACAAGATCCGCGGGAGTGAGATCTGATTATCTCGAGGGCCGTTCCTCAGATGCTTCTGTCAAACAGGAATAATTTACGTGGTGGGTCCGTCTGGCACTTATGCTAAAACTTTCACAAATTCTGCAGCAAATTATTCTATTTATGGTATCACTAGAGATATTCCCGCCTGGGCTCTTGTTAATCGCTTTCGTTCTGCATCAGCTTCTTAAACACGAGGTACCTTTATATATAAATACAACCCATTCGATTTAAAATCTACTTCTTGTATTTCGCTACATATCTGTAAACCGGTAGTGAATTATAACATAAAACATTATGTTCTGGCCCTGATAGGAACGATATTTAACATTCATAAATATCTCTCAGAGTTTTCATAAATATACACTGGTGGACACACGTGAACTCATAAAACATAAGACTAATTTTATTCTGAGGGTAAGCGTTTCGAATCGCGGAAGGGATTAATAACCGTGCTAAGGTTTCGACGATTGTCTTGTTCCTGGATACGTTTTTCGTTAGAACGACTTCAAATACGCAACCACCAAATCGTTAAACATAATTATCTGTGCATCATTCATGAATGTATTTACTTGTCCTTTCAAGCTGTAGGTCTTGTAACTGTTTTTACGTCTTAAAGAAGTTAAGGATAAATCGAATTTATAAGAAAATAAAGAAGATAGTAAAATAAGCCACTTAAATATTTTAAGAATACAGGCCTACTTACTTGCATTAAGATAAGTCTTACTGTCACAATTTAATTTGTAGGTGAAAGGTTTCAAGAATTTCAAGATTATTGAAGTCTGTAAGTCAGCGTCGGACATGCCGATGTGTACTTGCAGTAACAAGTGCGATATCAGACACTGAATGATCCGGAAAACTGTAGAAAACGAAAATTGACTAAGAGACTCATTACTCTTCACTATCCCATCAGCCGGCAGTAACCTGCAGTAACAAGTGCGAAATCAGGCACTGAATGTTCCGGAAAACTGTAGAAAACGAAAATTGACTAAGTTACTCATTACTCTTCGCTATCCCATCAGCCGGCAGTAACCTGCAGTAACAAGTGCGAAATCAGGCACTGAATGTTCCGGAAAACTGTAGAAAACGAAAATTGACTAAGATACTCATTATTCTTCACTATTCCATCAGCCGGCAGCACACAGCATCAATTACGAGAGTTCAGAAATTAATTGTTGTCTTTTTTAATTACATATACACAAACTTAAGCAAGTAGTGTTGAGTAGGGAGTAGAAAGTGCGGCAGGTAAAACATAACAAGATATAAAGTGGCAAATTAAATGGTTGGATGTGTCCATGAGGTTGCTAAGTACCCTCACATACACGTAGGGTGTAACACTCTAATGTCCGGGAAACCTTTGGTCCCAGAGGTGGCTCACGTCCGACCTTTTGCTCTCTGTGCTTGTACACAACAATCCACACGCAGAAGTGTCCACCAACCATCTTCGGCATTCAAAGTAACGACCGTTACCAACCACAAGCGCGCTTACGTTATCGGAATCAGGATATACACATTTGAGACAGTGACGAAGTAGACAGAGCGTCAAATTATGTCTGTCGAGAGTTAGCCCGTCTCATATAGTGTCAGTAACTGAATAGTTAATTCACTATGTCACATTCCTTTTTCAGAAACACATAGTCACGCATTTGGTCTATATACAGTATATATATAATATATATATATATATATATAAAATAACTGAACAATGGATTAAACACTACAATTTTCAAATGAAACGTGTGTATTATTTAAATATTTTAAGCATGTGCTATTACAGACAACATATACGTTTCCATTTCCATTTCCGTAATTGTACATTACCAAAACGTCACATATACTATATTACGGTTCTGTAACCATAACTGATTACTCTACACTTTCCTTAGCTTTAAGTGAAAAGCGGTACACTAGAGGGATCATATATGCTAACTTTGGTATCTGAAACATGAAGAGTACTTACTAAATTAATTATTAAGTAATAAAGGGCTAATGCATATAACGTGGCTGCATGTTCTCTCGTGGAAAATATAGACACAAGGAGGTTAGAATGAAAGGTACGTGGGTTCGTGCGGAAGAGTACTTTAACGTGCAGTTCCGCATGGCTGCAGTGCTACAGTGCATCAGTCGATCAGTGTGAAAGGACAATAAAATTGCAATACCTTTAATTTAGGATGAAGTATCAGGAAATTGCTTCATGTAAGAGTTGTGAATTATATACCGAAAACTGTATGCATTAACCCTTTGGCGATATGAATTAATCAAATTTATACATAAAAACTCAGCTCCTACCTTACAGATGAAAAATTCCTTCTGCGTTGTGAAAACCAGTCAGTTGTTATTATTAAGGGCAATAACCATTTTTATTGCAAGAATCCAACGAAACAAATAAATACAATTTGTTAGCAAAATGTAGAGATATTACAGCAGGCAGTCCATACAGTCACCACTGGCTCTAAGTGCTTAAGACTACAGTATCTTTTGTACCAACATAATAGATAAATCGTGTACTTTTATTCTGATGGCAGTTTTGATGAATTCTAACAGAAATGAGCACCAGGGATATATCCTGGTGTGTAAAAGCGGCCGGTGCGTACGACTGACAACCTTACCACCTTCATGTGCCAACTGTCTAGAAACTCTGGGAGCTTCAACCTCCTGGAGCCCTAAGGGCTTGTCTGGGCCTGTACAAGGATAGCTACACGGAAGTTGTAAAAAGTAAAAAGGTTAAGTTATTTTCGTGTATGTGATGAATATTTGAGGTTAGTCGAGTCAAAATATATCTGTGTTGAAGATACAGTGCACAAAGAGGACAATATACATGTCTCCTACATTTTATGGAACACAGAAATTTAAATTGATACCTCGTTCACAGTGAAGATTAATGTAATTGTAGAATAACAGCACTGATTTTGAGAAATTTTGTTATTTTAAATTTGGAATTGCGTCAAATAAGGAAAGCAAGGGGCGGCTGAATAAATTTCATAATACATAAATAGAAATGCTTCTTTTAACATTATTAGTTAAGATGGACTATGACAGGAATAGGAATTGAAAAAGTGCTTCCCTCTAATAAAGCGCTGCGGAGAAGCATATTAATTTTTTGTTTTTTAAAGAACCTTTACACACATTGGTTACGAGTAAGTATGTGGAATCTGATTGATTCAGGGAGAAGTGAAGTTTTCTTCGCTCGTCATGCGAGCGTTTAAATGTGTGTGAAATTCCTCAACAATTCATACATTCATTATTGAATTTGCCCTCTGTAAACACTCTTTAGGATTAACAAATTTGCGTGAACGTGACGATACATCTGGGCAAAAATGTTGAGTAATATCTAATTAAGTACCAGTGAGAAATATATCTCTATTCATAACAAATACTTGCAGTTTTATATACATTAAAATGAAAGTAATGATCCCGTGGACAGGCATAATGTTGAATATATATATATATAGTACGACTAAATCTATGTGTTCTCTAAGGTCTGTAATTATTCAAGCCCCTCTACAGCCTCTTCCTTCTCCTTGACTTGAAGCAGAAACATGAAGAGGGACAGAGACTCTTGCACCATCTGTGGGCATACAAATGTTAGAGTGTTTTTATCATTATGTTTCATTTTCATCCAAAATAAAAACGACGGTTTTGAATTGCGTTGCATATTAATGACACCGTTTTCTTACATTGAAAAATCTACTGTATTGTTTAATTGTTGTTATTGATAATAAAAATACTTTATCACTCATTTGTTTTCGCTATTTGGAGAGACATTTTTAACGTGTCTTATTTTCCTAGGACAAGCAAAAGTTGAGGATTTGGGACGCCTAATTTTTAGTGGGCGAATCTCGGCGTCAAGTGTCTGTCTTAAGTTCACACAGTTCTCCTCTGCTACTACAGAAAAAGTCAGGCAGGATATCGAAAATAAAGCCACGTTCCTTCCACGTTATTGCCATTCATCTTCACCAGTCATTCTACAATTCGAATTCAGACAGTCTACCTGAAAACACTAAATAATAAACTACACGTAACCCAATGGACCTATACTTGCCTTCTGTATAGCTCACTCGCAGTGAGCGATGTAAGTTAAACCCTTCTTCTTTTAAAAGTCTTAGAATTCTATTTTCGCTGAAATTATGTCATCTCACAGAAAATTGAAGGCGTTTGTACTTTTAATTTTCCTTGCCATAGGAAGCATTGTACTGCTTACAAACTCCTTGTTTATTGTACAGTTGGAGTCACTGGTAAGGTATATTTGAAATATTTTGTAGCTTTATTATTTTATTTTCCTCTTCGTAACCCATGAGATATAGTGTAAGTTACAAAATGTTCGCTCAGACTTACTTAATTATCTCAAAAAACTAAAAGGCGGATAAGTATCTTGAGCATAAGATGCTTTTAATTATTTTTCTCTATAATTTTTGTTAGACATATTTTGCTTTCAGATAGGTATTGAGCGGGTAAGGTTCAAGAAGCATACAAAAACGCAGTTACGGCGACGCTTAAATTGTCCTTTCCCTTTGCTCAGTGACAACAAAATGCACGCTTACAAACAAATTTTATTACAACTACGTAGCATCATATTCCATAAACATCCGTTCAGAAGTTCTCTACTTATTCCATGCACACAGACAGACAGACAGACAGACAGGCGGACAGAGAGAATTTAATAGGCGCTAGATAGGGTTCTGAACAAATGTAAAGTAAAATCTTACGTTCATCATTGTCACTTTGGATACTGGAACAAATTTTCCAGCTGTCAGCTTGAGTTCCTTGTTAGCCACGGCAATGACGAAAGAAAGACAGCGTACAAACGGGACAGGAGTTCCCACCCATTCGCAGCCCCAGGCCGCCTCTCTCACACTCTCAGCCTGCAATACAGAAGAAACTTTGGTTCCAGACTGTATATACAGAATTTTTGTCTAGCAGTGTACTGTTATAACCTTACAGTACGGTTATATTCGAAACGTCCTATATCTGTTGATGTGATTAGACAGTGGAGGCAATATTTATTTGACTGACAAGTGAGGAGCATTTTCTGAAATAATCTTATGTAAGCCAGAATACTAAACTTGCCGGCTGTCCGCAGCTACTTATTCAATATATTCACAGCTATCATCGGTACCTCTGCGCCACCTCATACGTGTGACAACCCGAAGATGCGCCATGTCGCTGTAGCGATTATGTACACGCGTGTAACATGTTGCTTAGACATACCTACATCAGTTTATTGTGACACAAATATTAGCGTCTGGATTTGTTCCATTATTATTAAAATGAGGCATGCAAGATTCATATGTTGAATACCATTAGAAATAAGGCACAATATTTGTTGATTACTAAGATAAATCGCTTAGCTTCATATTGCGCTACTTTCCTGGTCGCTCAGCTCGCTTCCAAACCAGCAGAACACAAAAACGTTGGCTAACAAGAGGATGTAAACTAGGCACGACTGGATCAGCTGCATAATGTTTCCCCATCTCTGAAACATTGCGAAAAGCATTGCAGTTTATTAGCAATTGCATCGGCTTTATTTAAAAAACATAAAAATATTGGTGGTATGTTTTGTGTTTCCACAGCACACAGTAAAAATGGCAATAATTTCAACATTAACAGCCATTGAGACCAGACAACACACACACACATAAAAAGTTTTATTGCGGTGGGCATATGAAGGGGAGTAAGATGAATAGGAAATGTAGCACGCATAGGAACTAAGATAAATCTTACAACATTTTGATTGAACACATAAAAGCGACAGAACACTTGAGACACTTGTGAGATGAAAATATTAAACTGTATCTTACAAAATAGGATGTGATAATGTGGGCTCCGGACAAGGTTAAGTAACTTACTCTTGTGAAAAGAAAATGAGCCTTCGGGTTCCATAAAATTCCGAAAATATCTTGATTATCTGATGACGGATTTTCCCACACTGAATTAAAAATTTACTTTGTGTTATCATTCCGGGTTTTATAGTCGCAATTCGGCGTGTGTTTACTCTATACAGCACTGCTATGTTATAATCGGGGTTGCTGATTTGCCGATGTCAAAGCGGCCATCCAGTAGCTTTCCATAAGACACATGACATAGTTAAACTTCTGGCACTCAATAATAACATACAAGATTACAAATTAAAGAGTAACGTATTATTTTTTCCAAACCCTTCCGAAAATAACACATACTATTTTCTTCGCACCAAATCCCCGGTTGGCTGCTACATTTTGAAGAATTTTTTTTGTGTCTCTATTCAAATTCTTCAGTGGATACATTTCTTTATGATTTACTACATATATCTTCATTTCCTCCTCTGGAATACACTTTCAATATTTGCCATATTCTTGAGACAGTGACTTATTTATTACAAACGCGTCTTTCGAAGGGTTTTGTGTAATATGCTTTGCCTTGAAATTACAAGAAGGAAAGAAAAAAAAACGTTAGAAAGGAAAACAAAATCTATAAAAGGAATAAAGGAGAATGTATGGAATAT
Source organism: Reticulitermes speratus (assembly GCA_021186555.1). Lineage (NCBI taxonomy): Eukaryota > Metazoa > Arthropoda > Insecta > Blattodea > Rhinotermitidae > Reticulitermes > Reticulitermes speratus. Next base: position 23,740,439 of record JAJKFL010000006.1, read on the forward strand.
AAGACTCTGCCTTGTGTTTTGAGAACACATAAACGTGTTTTTTAATGTTATGTGAAATACGGAGTTGAATATGAAGAACTGAGATATGCCGCCACTTAAGGCAGTACCGTCCTCCGGAACGTCAAAAAATTCCTACTAGACTTTACGCAATCACTACTCAAAGCACGTGATTCTTTATTATTCAAATTACATTCTCTTCAAAGTGCAGACGTTAATATAAACGTTAAACCTAAATGTGAACTGTGCGAGATTGGAGGTTCTCCCTACAAGGCCTAAAAAAGTTTACCGTATTCTGGGATACGACACCGTATAATCTGGTAAACCTATCCTAAGAAAACCAATTGTCTTCTGGACTTTGTCCGTCGTCCGGGTAAAATATTAAAATATAATATAAAATCACGACGTTTCGGAAGCTGGGTCTTCTTCCGTATTCAGGTGATGGGAGGGGAGACACCTACTCAGATGGGTTCTTTTAGACTGAGCTAGTCTCATTCACTGGACAACCTCAGCCGGTAGAACCATAGCTATAAGAATACCTGAGGCCAGGATATGTCAGCGGAAGATAACAGATGAATAAGCATTGGACAAAGTCCAGAAGACAATTGATTCTCAGTATTATACACCATCATCAGAACCTTTTAGAATTTACTATCCTAAGAGGGATCGGTAAATATTTATCAAACTCCACGGCGCCGCATCCCATTTTCTTGGCAATCTTGAAAGATATACTACTTCTATCTATTTAATAATCTCTTTACACATATTTTGTATGTGATGTTTACACAGTTACCATTACGGTGGTGTATGAAGTGAAGCACAAGCAGCCCAATAACACAAGGAAATGACCAGCCAAAAGTGGGCTGAATGCCTCCTCTATTGCACGGACAAACCTGTAAACGAAAGTAACTAAACATCAGAATGACATAAAATTATTCCGGAGCTAATAGGCCGAAATGTACAAAGTGATATTATTATTATTATTATTATTATTATTACTATTATTATTCTGCACTAGCAATTTCTTGTCGTAAGATGAGCACACCACATACTTGCTGAATATACGGGTACTACAGTGTACACATTTAGTCAAAGTATGCATGTGTTTTCAATAAAGTATGAACAGGTGATTCCAAGAAAATTGTCTCCCTCATGAATGGGAAAATATTTCGTAACCGAAATGTACACACTTTATGTCTTTGAAGCTGCTTCCAAAATAAAAAAAAATGCAAGTTTATGAAACAGTTATAATAAAACTGCGAACCAAACTAAGTACTCATGTTGACTCTATTCAGTTTCGTGCAATTCCTTGCAATGCGTCTGCAAAATGTAAAATAAAATAATTATTGGGAATAAGTCCTGTATTCACTGCCCTAGATATTTTATGTATATCAGCTCTCATTTTTGCGACTGTAAAAATATTCTTTTAAGTATATGAGATTGGGATTAGAGTGACCATACAATATAGCAATATTGGCTGACCAACGTTGAGGCTGGGATTTGCAGTAAAAGTCCAACAGGGCTCCTGTTGACATGAATCATTTTTGTGTTGCAAGGAGTGTAACTGTCCATGGTCTGCAGTTCAACTTCGTTAAAGTCTTCGGAAAGTAGGACAATAAAATGCAGATTTCGGAAATTTTTTTGCTTTTATGATAAGTAAGAGGAAGATGCACTTAGGGCATGTTAGTAGAGCGCACTTTTCTTCATTAATCGAAATTTGATTGATCATACCTAGGCTGAAAATCTGATATCGTAATTGTCTGGAAAATGAAATATCGGGGCTGTTTAAGGATGTGCCTGTAAGTTGACGCAGAAATTTTGGTTCCATCACGAAGGAGATCCAACCTCATTACAGAACTTAATTCTATCATCGACTCAGTCCCTGTCCAGAGGTTATTGCAGTTTCTTTTGCTGGAGATCACATCGTGATGTCTTGTACCCTGTCCCCGTAGTCCAGAGTTTAGGATATCGTGTGCCATTACAATCACATCACCAGATCGTTTTCATAATCTTGTGCTTGACACAATATACTTTTAATATATGTGGATCCTACCGTCAATCAATGGTGTCTCTACTGCATGGACATAAGGCAATGGACAAGCTTAAACACTGTAAATTAATCTGTGCAATACTGTCCTTTTTGGTCCCCTATATTCCCAGCTACTTTGTGACACAGACTGTACAAAACGCAATTAATGGACAATACAAACATTGAAACAATGTTTACTCAGTGATCAGCTGATGATGAGCTATGCAGTTGTTCAGTTGTTTCTGCATTTGACTGAACATTTCCTGAGAAGTGCGGACATTTTCCTTTGAGTCCTCTTGGCCTGCCTCATCACCCGATATGCCTTTCTGTCTGATACACAACAGCCTCGCTCTGAGCTTCTCCAGCTGACTGCAGGCGATGCACACCACCGTGCCATAAATGGATGGCAGACTATAGAAGATGCAAATCCATGGGAGTGAAGAAACGCCCTAGAAAAGAGAACGATGCAAAGTAATAAGTGTACAGCCAGAAATTAGGAACCGAAATGCCTATCGATAAGAAAATATACGGGATATTGAATGATCCTACTCAAAGGTTGTCCTGTAATATTAAAATGATATATTTAAATTGTATTATAAAATGTTTATGCAGGAGAAATTAAAAAGTCAATTATTTCATGAGGCATTCTTGCAACACTACTCTTGTCCAAGCTATCAATACGCCCGCGCCAGAAACAACTACACCATTGTGCAGCTTCGCATACCAACCGAAAATATTTCACTCTAAACACTGGATGGCATTTTGTCTCAGGCTGCGTACCTACCCTTATTATCATTAATCCGTAAGTCGGGATATTTATAGTTAATGTAACAAACCGTGTTTTTACTATACTTACACATGAATAAAAATCATTATCATCATTATTATCGATGTCGTCTTTAATTGTCGTCTTTTGCGTTGGCTGTTCAGGTGCTTGCATACTAAAAGTTGATAGAAGAAATACAATAATAATCATGCCTATTCTATCTAAAAGTTAAACTCCATTTCGTAATATTTTATATACTTAGTACAATAGCTTTTATTTTGCCCCAATTTTCTCCAAATTTAGTATTTAAAATGTTTAACATGCTGTGCAATCATTCCTATTGTTACTTTCACATTTGGCTCAATTATTTAATTTATAAAAATGTTTCTTTAAACTGCACATAAATCACGATAGCCATCATTTTTACAATCATCGGCTTCACGTATATTTTGCTTTGGTACTGAATTTTCAGATAAATGTACGCTACATCTTGTACAAAATCTATAATAAAATTTGGTTTATATTATTTAAAAGTTAAACCCCATCTATTAAGGATGCTTTTATTAAATACAATAATATTTATGTTTTAATCTTTCTCTTCAGTTTAATGCTCACAATACTGCAACAAGCTGCAGAATTATTCGCGTCCCTCCTCTTATATTAGGCGTAATTTTTTATAAGCTGTGAAAACGTTATTGTTATAATTAATAATACTGTGACAAAGAATTTTATTATTTGAAAGTTTTCTGTTTATATTAAAGCAAGGAGTGTCTTGCTAAATTTTATGTGTGCGTTTAGCAACTCAGCCACCATTATATAAACCCGCGATTACACAAAGCACACGCAGAATACTGTAACTCACTCTTTGTTCTTAATGAATAAACGCATGTGGGTGCGAACCGACTTCACAGTCTATTGGCTGACACTCAGATTATCGAATTATAACTCAGTTAATGATAAAAGGCAAAATTAATTCTAATAATATCCTGAACAAAAGACATGTAGGGCCTGTATAACAAATATAAATCACTCTATACAACAAATATATAAAGACATATTCTACCAAATACGTTTCTTATTTTTTGCTTATCGTGGAATCGGCATACGGCAGACCTCCAGAATAAAAGGATAATAACTTTGAAAACTGAGTATAAGAAGTTGTTTGTTTAAATGCTAGCAGCCCGGAGCACCAACGGTAGCGAGACTGTGGAAGTTCCGAAGAAAGAATGTAGATTACAGCAATCTTAAAATTGAATATTAAACAGTATATTATATTCTATTGTGCTGACCGTAACCAAGCCTCTAAAATATCTTGTTGTAACGCATTAAAATTGTGCACACAGCACTAACCCAACTCTTTCAGAAATAAATGTGTAGACATTTCTGGATATGTAACCATATCCAACGAGCAGGCCGATTAACCTTCCCGCCGCGTAACCATACCCGTACTGATGACAGTCGGTAATACAAAACCGATGCACAGCAATATCATAGTCAGACCATCGTATTTGCACATGTCACCGCACTTTGAAATTTAACTTTTAATTCTGACCACATAATATCAAGCATAGGTTAGTATGTCCACTTAATTACAGATTATTTTACCTGCGCTAAGTTGATCAGCTCAAATGCAGGACTCTTCTTCTTATCGAAAGGATAGCCTGTTCCAAACACGAAAGAAGGGTCATCGCTTGTTATAACGCGTACTGCACTCTGAACGACGTGAAAAGTAATGGCAAAAATTATAATACTAGTTGTGAATCTCCGGATACGTGGGATCCAGGCGGCCATTGTTAAGGATCCAGTGACAGGATCCCTTGTGGGCAAATCTTCCCAGATGAAAGCATCCGTAAGCCGCAACATTTGCACCATAGTATCCTTCCGAAACCTGCGCCAAAGCACATGTCAGAAGACCTTTCACTGGAATCACAATAAAATGCTTAATCTACTCTAACCCTACTTTCAGTAACAAATAACGTCTCATTAGATAAAAACATACACAATTTGCAAACGATTGTTAATCACGACAACGCAATTCAACGGACAAAATTTCACACTTTAAAATGTACTGGATATCACACACTACGAATTGCTTGCATATTTCAGAGGCCACAATAAAGTAAAAATTGCACAATCATTAGCCATAACTTACAAACTTACTTTACCTGAGATAAAACTGCGTACAAACTGAACCAAAAAACAAAGTAAAGAGCATGGCTACATCAATTATGTGATCCCGATTCTCTCTGTGGTAATATATATCCAGAGACATGGCAAAAACAGTGGTGAACGAACATACATAACATAACAAGCTTAACACACGATAAAGATTTGAAACGGAGGAGTTAAATAAAGGGATACCGGCTACGTAGAAGCAATAATGATAAAAACGAAATCTGCTTTCAGCACGAGAATTCTTTTCCATTTTCATTAAAATAAATGATTTCTTTCTCAGGGAAAATTGATAATTGCACGGAGAATACAAGTATTAACTTCCTCTCCTATAGAAGCAGTAAGTATTACTGAAACTCTCCACTAGTCAGCCGGTGCTGGGAAGTTACAATTCCGGCTATATTTTTAATAGCAGTGTTGTTTTGGAAACTTTTGTAACTCAAGAGCAGTTTCTACCACACGTTATGCATTATAAATTACTAAATTTCCTCTCTAATGTACTGAAGAATATGGGACTTTCGTGATTATATTAAGTTTGTCTCTATTTTCCGTGCGCATTAAAAATCGAAGTATGGAAACTGTCCCTCAGCGCTACAATTAAATAAATATGTAATGATAAGTAAAGACTTTTCCCGGCGACTTGTTAACTTCCACATAATTCTGGAGGTTAGAACACAAGAAACTGTTTTCAGTGTACGGGATTCTTGTAAACAGAAAGAAAGTGATATTTTTTTTATATTCATTTACATACTTCATAATTAGAACGGTTTTGGTGTATAAAGGAATTTTAAATTTAGTCTTCAAATTATGTTGTGTTATTGTACGTATTATGTTACGTTATTTCAACGCAAATAAACCAGACATAAACTAAATAATAATAATAATAATAATAATAATAATAATAATAATAATAGAGCTTTTTAAGAGCACTGATTCTTCCTATCAGTCATTCCTAGCCACGATGTATTAACAAGCATTGATATGGCCGTTAATTTGGGTCCATAAAATTCAAGATTATTATTATTATTATTATTATTATTATTATTATAACATAAATCTACTATGATATACAACACGTTTTCCAACAGGTGGAGGTGAGTGTTCAGCCTCAGGTTCCGGTCGCATTATTCACGGGGAAAGAGCTCCAGTACCCATTGAGTAGGAGGCTCGATGGTCCTCAGAGCAGGTCTGGATACTATGGAAAGAAGAATCGAAATACGATTCCTTGGTCGTTTAGCCCGTACTCTAGTCACTATACCAGCTACACTATTATTGACTTTTTACACCTGAGTTCATGTCAGTGAGTTAAAAATCTTAGAGAGTTCAGTTAAAATGTAAGCAGTATTTTGATCATCACATTTATGGCACTTTCTCTCAGGGTTAGAAATTTAGGGTTTGATTCGGTACATTATATCGTATTTTTCCAGTGTGAATGCCTCATTATTTTATAAAACACGCTATGCCGTCAAAACGTATGTATCCTTCTCCTGGAAACCCATTACATTGACTGATTCGCCTAAATTTCAAGGAATTTAATTATAATTTAATTATAAACGGAACTGTAGTCAAATCACTATTCAAAAAAGGAGATCGAAGCAAATGCGAGAATTACAGAGGGATTAGCCTATTGAATTCCATATAGAAAGTCTATTCAAAAATCCATAATCAACGCCTCAAGATAATAGCCGAAGCGAAACTAGGCGAAGAAAAAAACGGTTTCAGAAAGGGCAGATCTTGCAGTGACAATGTGTTTATCATCAAACAGCTAATTGAAAAACGAAGAGAGTTTAACCAAGAGACACAAATAGCATTAATAGATTTTGAGAAAGCATTTGACCGGGTCGATAGACAGAAATTATGGAATATAATAACAACTAAGGGATATCCCAAACACCTGATAAGAGCAATACAGAGTATATATGATAACACCAAAGTCGTCCTCGATCTGCAAACGCAGATCCCAAAGAACCAAGGACTGAGGCAGGGATGCAGTCTATCTCCTACCCTCTTTAATATATATATATATATATATATATATATATATATATATAGACGAGATTCTACAAGACTTGAGACATTGGGTAAGCCCAGGAATAAAGATAAACCATCGAACATCAATAAATAATCTTATATTTGCTGATAACCAGACTATTATTCAAGAAACAGAAGACATTCTCCAAAGATCTCTCCATCAATTATACCTGCTGTGTGAGAACTATAATATGAAAATTTCTAAGAAGAAGACGAAGGTGATGGCTTTCTTAGGCGTCTATCCCGTGAGGACAAAAATTACAATCCATAACCACCCAATTGAAAAGGTGTCGCACTTTAACTACTTGGGATGTGATGTGAGCTACAAACCAGACAACGATATAAATATGAAGCTGCATAAATTCCAATATATCTGTGGGACGATACATAGAACACTCAAAAATAAAACGAGGAAAGACACTATGCTGAAATTTTATAAGACAATGGCCACACCTGTTTTAACGTATGGATGTGAATCCTGGGTACCCTCTCAGAAAGACAACAGCACAATACAAGCCACTGAAATAAAATTCTTACGCCGCGTGAAAGGAATTACAAAACTAGATGGAGTCAGGAATGAAGACGTGAGAAAAGAATTGGGAATATATGCAATGGATGATAAGATAAAACAAAAAAGAACAGATTGGCGACAACACATAGATAGAATGAATAACGAAAGATTAACTAAGCAAATACGAGAATACAATCCACGAGGAAGAAGAAGTGTACGTTTCCCCCGTCGCAGATGTAGTGAACTTGAGGACTGATGTATAAGTTCGGAACAGGCATTAATGCCTAATCCATGAAGCGAAGAAGAAGACGGAAGCATTGTGCCACAGCACGTAACTTTATAATTTATATGACAACATGTTTCGGCATTACAATTAGATTGAATTGCTCATTACTCTATTCCAGGCGACGGCATCTAGATAATCAAGTAACAAAATTAGTTGCTCATCAGTTCTGGATTCTATTATTCTACATTTACACTCAAGAGAAATCGATGGTATATTAAACGTGTAAATCCTTTGAGACTGAAATTAATCTACAATTTGTACAACAATTTTATTCGTACCACAGAGAGAACATAGTGTTCTGTTGCTATGTAATTCACAGGAACTGGCACACTTAGTATATTGCTTGCGTATGTTCTTCCTCTTTTTTTTGGGGACAAAACATAAAACTGACACATCAGCACTATCATATTTCTTATACTATTTTCTTCATCTATGTGTATAGTCGTAACGAGTTTTAGTAATTACGTTTATCAGTTACAATAAAAAATAAAAGCTTACAAGCAACATTTCATCAAATTACGTAGAAATGGCTCAGAGCATAAAAGTATTTTAACTACACAAATTGCCTTCAGTAAGGTGGTGTACAATACATTTTAGTGTATTATTTACTGAGACATGCAGATGTCTCAACTTGAGGTGTTGACTCCTTGAAATTAAGTGTATCATTTACTTTTTACTTCAAAACTTGACCTCAATATGCAATATAATTCAAATCCTCTCGGAGAATGTACCACTTATTTCAAGGTCAGATGGACGTGACCGCATAAGGCACCTTACCGTCTCGCTTTGCCTAATAATGTTGTAGTCTTTGAAGTACTGCAGTCAGAAAATAAACGCCATTAATTATATTACAGAAACATAACATGTTCTTTAAGTTTCAGTTTAGTTACCGTAAGGCTTACCTATATTCAGAAAATTAACTACGTGCTTTTTAGTTTACAAAAAGAAGAAATGGAACAGACAAAACTTAATAATTGCAGGATAACAGCTTCCAATCTCATGTAACTTGAGATTTGCGCTGTTGTGGGATTTTACGCAGCGTAGGTTTGTAGTTTGGTACGGAAGTTCCAGGACAAACTATCGGTCTCATCTGTAAGGTCAAGCAGTCTAAGAAGATTTTATTACGACGGGTAAATACTTTATACATTTGCAGTTACGTAACAAATGAGGATTACGGTCTCTGGGAAGTGATGCTGTGTCACTGGCTTAGTGTTTCCTGACGTTGAGAAGAAAATTACTTTCTTTATTTTAAGGGGGTCAGGGGTTGAACAATACTTTTTCTTGGGTCATTTAACAACTGAAAAAGAAGGATAAATTTTTCTGCGAAACGTCGAGAAATATTAATCCTGCGACACAGTCAAATCATAGAGGACCTAAATACTCAAACATACCACTATGGAAAACTCAGTTCTTACACAAGGTAACTATGAATCTTCGAAAATATTTACTTCTCTTTTCTAATGGTTGGTTACCATTATATATGTGTATTAATTCGAAACCATAACCACTCAGACAAGTGGAAGATCTTCATGAACTTCAACATAATCGTCGTTCCCGCTGATACATGTCCAAATTCGTAATTTCTAATATAATCAACATGCCAACTTGGCCATCGTTTACAACTATGCAATGTTTGGAGGTGAATCACGAAGCTAGGCGTATGAGACTACAGTTACACTGAGATAGATCATAAAACTAAGTAATGTGCTCTGTTAACCGCTGCTTACATTTCAACGGTTACAGCCATAGCTATGTCCAGATTTGTTAGGATATATCTCACAAATTTAATGTAGAAATTACTGTAAATTCTGCACCAGAATGCCCCATGCACATTAGTGCATCACTGAGTAATACATTATCAATTCATGGTGATTTCTGGCCCATTTACTGTGACAACACAAATTTCTACACATTTAACCACATTTCACAGAAAGTTACGCAGTGTAACTTTACCGCTGGACAAGGTTTTTGCAGTGAATTATACGGAATATCTGAAATAATGTTTAAATTTTCCAGTTTTCCCCTTCCTTCTGTCCCACTCTTACAACAAGAAATCACAGATTGCTAAGTCAGGTCCTCTTGATTGTCATTCTATTTTCCCTAAACGACCAAGCACTTTACGTGGAAATTTATCGTTCAGTCAATGTGATACTTTATTTCAAAGCGATGTGGAATTCCGCCTTACAAGAGAATGCGTCTTCGATGTTCTGCCATTCTGAGACAGCTGGCCGTTTTGTGGGTCAAGGAAGATGTCGGCGAAGTATGTGAGAAAATTGTAAGAAGTGCTAGTGCATGTGTTGGTGTGTCGCATTAAATGGTATAAACCACACGACGCCGCGTAATATCCCAGAAGAGCGCATATCTCATCAACATCGCGGCGGAAGCCTGAAATCCTGATATTTAATCATCTCTTTCGTACGATTTGGGACTCGAATAAAGTTAAGACAATTTACTTATTAATGGTTTCAAGACACTCTTCGTCGTTTGTCGTCTTCTTTACCGGCATCATGCTCCTATGCTTGGACTCTAACATATTCCTGTCATTTTAGTTGTAATAAGTATGTAAGTATCCCTTATCGAAAGAGCAGCCTAGTCCTGCACATTGTGTGGACCACGTATCACGGGTTGAGGAGTGTAAATTCTTACTTCTTAGAGTAGAATAATCTGAATGTTGTAGATAAGGAGACCTGACGATACTTCTGAACAATTACGAACAAGCAAGTTTAAAGATTAAGAACGTAGACACATTCACGCCTCTCTAAACAGGAATGAGGACGGCAGGTACATCCACGGTCCTCCCGAAGTACTCTGGACAAGTTAGTCCACAGATCACCAGAAGCGTCTTGAATGCATCAGAAAAAAAACACCGATTTACACCAATGTAGAACTGATGCGTAAAGTGAACAGTATAATTTCGCATCATTTCTGAAGTGATAAACGAGATAATGAAAGATATATTTAAAACAACTAGTTTCCAGCTCTCTGAAATTAGTATGAATAAAAGATAGGAGTATTTTATTTATTTATCTTCTTGTGCGAAACTTGTCAAAAATTCACATATATATTTTATCATGAAATTTTATATATTAATTCTACTAAACATTAAAAATTCCATAAACTTGGCAGTAAATCTAAGTAGTGCTGGGTAACATCAAATGTTACAAAGGCTTTAACTCTGTTCTAGAAACAAATCCCATTCGATATATGCCTTTGTCTGTACCAGAATATATGCGAACTCATATATTGAAGTGCATGTGATGGTCCTGTAGACATGAAAATTGTGGAATACATTTGTTCATTAAAATTATAATTTATTCTAACCCCTCCATTGCTTCTTCCTGCTCCTTGAATTGAAGCAGAAACATGAAGAGGGAGACTGACTCTTGCACCATCTGTGGGCATACAAATATTACACAGTTAATATAATTGTGTTTAGTTTTATCGTGAACACAGGTGATGATTTTGAATTACGTTTATTATTGCTAATGGAGTGTCCATACATTGTATTAACTTTTATATTTTTTATATCTCTTAATAAGAGGGAAGAATCCTTTCCCTTTCAAATTTTATTTTATTTTAAAAAATCATTTTTATTTATACCAAATTTAATACGGGCCTAAACATTTAAATTTAAATGCTTATTAAAATTCAACATGTAGTTAGTTTCAAATGTTCCTTCCTGTAACATAAAGAACGTAATAAGCAAGTCGCCGACATACAGTATCCGAAACGTATACATTTGGATAAACCGTCAAATGGAATTTATTTTATATCAAGTGTAAAGTTTTTCAATGATGAAACATTTATAATGGAGAATGCGTGTCCCGCAAACCGATAATGATGATAATAATGCTGACGATGGTGATAATGATGGTAATAATAACAATAATCAAATAATAACGCTCTTCCCGACATTACTCCGTTTTAGGGCTGACATACACTTCTGATGATATAGTGTGGCTGAAAGCTCATTACTCTCCATCGCCCCAGTTTAGGTCTTCATTTTCATTGGCGCTGTTACTTTTGGCGCCTTTAATTTGATGTGTAGTTTCTTTCAAGCACCAGGTGTCCCAGAATTACCTGTTTCAAGGATAGTGAGCTACTTATCTGTGGTGGTTTTCACTTGTGTTTATTTTGCAGCACTGAGCTTACACTAACTCTTTGCCTCATACTCGTACATTTGACGTCCTTATCGTGTTTGCGTTTAGAGTTACTGAAATATGAACAAAACGTACAAAATAGCAGAGAGCTTCCTGTTGCAAAGTTGATGGTAGAAAGGTCATAAAACCAAAGTGGCAATTGCAGCATTTACTTACAAGTTTCCAGGAGTCCAACCACAAACCAGGCAAGCAATCCATAATATCAATGTCGGGTTTGAAGAGACCGGAATTGTTGCTGACTTAATGTGCACCAGGGAATTGGCAGGGCCAAGTTCCGCTAGGTACAAAGAAAACTTACAAATTTTAGAGCAAGCTGTTATTCGCACGTTCAACATGTCTTTGGAAGAAAACCAAGACGGCCTGAAAAACGACGAAGTACATACACTTTACACTATATTCTCTGGAAATGAAGACATGCAGCCCTTACTTGCTGGATGTCTTGAATGATGACGACCCAGATAGGCGAATGGAATTCTGTGAGTGGTTCCTGGTTATTTACGAGCGGAATCATGGGTTTACACAAACTATCCTATGCAAGGGTTGTGAACATATCTACAATAATATCTTACGTTCATCATTGTCGCTTTGGAAACTGGAACGAACTTCCCAGCTGTTAGCCCGACTTCCTTGTTAGCCATATTAATGATGATACTAAGACTGCGTACAAATGGGACAGGAGTTCCGACCCATTCACAGCCCCACGCCGCGTCTCTGACTCTCTCAGCCTGCAACATCACAATACGCAAGACACATTGGTTCAAAAGCTTATATTCGGAAGTTTTCTGTAGCATGGTGCTCTTTTATCGATCTTAAGATACGACTGTATTAGACACTTCCTACAAGTATATTTCGTAGTACACATATGCTATGTTTTAGGCAGTACAGGCAACAGTTATCTCTCTGACAACTAAGTATAACATTATGCAAACATTTTCCTTTGAAGTCCACTCGGCATAGAGGCTGTAAACGCTTATTATTCGCAGTTATTTAAAGTTAACGTAATTTAAAGCCGATTGTGTGCGATTGGTTTGTCCAAAAATCCGACAACACCAAAGATATCTGTGACATTTTGTAGCAGCTAGGATTATAAAGCGAGTTGTTACCGCGAACCACTCAACCCTCAAACCAGAACACGACACCTTGCCGGCTGTCCGCGACATTCGCAACTACACTCAGTACGTGGACGCCATCTCCTCTGTGCGACGACCGGTGAATGAGTCATAATTTTTAGCGAATACGTTAATAAATGTAGAATATTTTACAGAACTTCTTTCACCGCAGGCAGAGCGCTTTACAACGGGAGGGTTTAGTGGCGCCGCCAGAAGAATCAAAGGTTTTTATAAACGTATTTCCAGGAACGCACGCTGCCGAATTGGCAGCACCGCCGGCACGAATGCAAGACTGCTGACGCTGTGAGCTGCGAGGACAAACGTTTTCCTGGCTGCTGGAAACGTCTGATTTTGGGGCGCTGCTGTTTGAACGGCACCGGAAAGAATCGTGCGACTTTATTACGTGCTCCTTGTTACGGTAAGTTGCTTTGTTTGTCTTGATAATCTGTTTTATTTGACTCTTGTCAAAATGTTGGCAATATCACCTCTTAATTCATTTGAAGCCGAGGTGTTTATTAATGTACGAGAGCTGCTTCCTTGTTTTGTATGGGCGCGAAACTTGGTATCTGAAATCTAGGAAAGAACATAGGCTGTGCGTGAGAATAGAGAGCTGAGAAAGACATTTCGCATAAAGAGGAAGAACGTAACATTGGACTGGATAAAACTTCATAACGAGGAGCTTTTAAAAGCTCCTCTGCGAAATAATTTTTAACGTACAATGGCCTGTGGAATTTTCTTTGGTTATTCCGATGGTACGTTCAATATAAAGCTCTTCCCCGGAAAATAAGATAGTTGACGGGAATTAGAATTGAAAAGACGGGGGAGAAGGAAGAATTGAAAGGCAGAAGCCGCGGCGAAGGGCAGCGCAGCTGGTGGAAACAGCGTGTGTCCACGACACCGTCACTGCCGTCAGCAGCGCCGCTAAAATATGCACGTGGGTAAAAGACCTTAACATATGCGCCGGCAGTAAGGTGCAAGGTGGTGCACTTCCACCACCTTGGGATTTTCATATTGTTTACTTTGATAAATTTAATAATTCATTAAATTAAACAGTAAAAATTCTACACAAAATAAACCTAAATTTCGAACATTTTCTATAGCTTCAGCTTAGGGACGACTTATAGTTGCAATTTTCAAATAAAAATTGCTCTCTTCTCGGCTTATCTTCAATTTATCATTGAAAAATCTGATCACTTATAAACAGGTAATGTGCAACACGTAGCAAAATTTCTGCCGGTGCTGATGGGTCTTAGTGTGATATGGCACGCGTGTTCGACGCTGAATTTGATTAATTTGAATTAAAAGATATATCTGCTGCCTGATGTTGAATATTTCATTAAGCCCAAGCTAAAACATTTGTTAATTTTTAACATAAGTCACTTAGATTGGCATTATGATACTTCCCTGGTCGCTCAGCTCGCTGCCGAACCAGCAAAATGCAAACACGTTGATTATCAAGAGGACGTACACGACAAGAGACTGAGACAATTGCGTCAGATTTCCCCATCTCTGGAACATTGCAAAAAGGAGTGTCGTTTAACAATAATTGCAATTAATTTTATTTAAGAAGTAACAATGTTATTGCCTTCTAAACACGTGATTGAAGGAAAGTTAGAAGAAAGGATAGAAATGACGGGAAGACGAGGAAGAAGGCGTAAGCAGCTACTGAATGACCTTAAGGAAAAGAGAAGATACTGGAAATTTAAAGAGGAAGCACTAGGTCGCACCCTATGGAGAATTCGCTTTGAAAGAAGGTACGGACATGTCGTAAGACACACTAAAGAATGAATGAACATAATTATTACTACGGTGGTCAAACCAAAGAGAAAAAATTGCACTGGACATGTAGCGGGCTTAAGAGAAATGATAAACGGATGCGTACATTTGGTCGCAATATTAAATTGTACAGAATACATGGGATATACATGCGTAGTTGGGAAGATAATAGTAATATGACTCTTATGAAGCAGGTATTATAATCGGGACCGGATTTATTGCGCTCTCTGCCTCTTGCGAAAAAGAAAATGGATATGTTCCATAAAATTCTGGAAATAATTTGGCTCTTTGATAGAACGACTATGCTGCATGGATTTAAATATCTACTTAGTTTGTCATTTCGGGTTTGATAGTTACAATTCTACGTACAATTAAGCTATACGGTACTGCTATGTTATAATCGGTGCTACATAGCAACTGGTGAAGTGTCGACGTCGAAGTGGTCAACCAGTGGCCTACCGCAAGGTATGTAACAGAGTTAAACGTCTGGCACTCAATAACAACACACAGAACTACAGATTAATAAGTAACATATTTTTTTAAACCCTTCCGAAAATAACCTACACTATATTCATTGCATAAAATCACCAGTAAAATGGAACACTTTAAAGCGACACTCTTTGTGTCTGCATTAAAATCTTTTCAGTGGGTGTAATTTTATATCTTTGTGTCTGTATTTTAATATTTTTCAGCAAATAATTTTTTTTTCATGATTTGATAGAGTGCAACATTTTCTCTATATTCACGGCCTTCTCTAAAACACAGATCCATGCTTATTAATGTCTCTTTCAAAAGGTTTTTTTTTTGTGTTGAAGGGCCCCTCAGCTGATGCTACGGACGCACCGCAGCCTTGAGGCTTATTGTGCAACCCTGTGATGAAGATGATTAGTGCTTTTTCGTATTTCCGTGTAATGGAGCGCCGGTGGAATGAAATTGACAGGGGAAATCCGAAGTACGCGGGAAAAGACCTGTCCCAGTGCCACTTTGTCCACCACAAATCCCACATGGACTGAACCGGGATCGAACCCGGGCCTCCGCGGTGAGAGGCCGGCGACTAACCGCCTGAACCATGACACGGCCAAACGGGTTTATGTAATACATTTCGCCATGAGAAACCAAGGAAAGAAAAGAAAATAAAAGAAAGGAGAAAGGAAGGTAGGAAAAAAAAGAGAATGAAAATTAAAATTAAAAGCAATGTACGAAGCATGCTACCGAGCTTAATCTTCTAAGAGTGGAGAAGGATAATTTTACATGCATTTAGAAAGTCGCGAAAACCTAGGGGCTATTATTAAAATCTGTCGAGATAAATTCAAGTTTGATTAAAACTGGACAAAAATATCAGGCGCTTTACATGTAGATTAACAACGTTCTATACCTTATAGTTGACAGCGACATATGTAGCTCAACAATATAAAAGAGAACTCATTGTTACGTTGTCGTGGTAATACTTTAATATAGCTCTCGTTGTGATGCACAGTTATTAAAACAGAAAGGCTCGATTGACACATGCATTAAGGAGAATAGAGATTCGAAAGCACCATAATGTTAAGTTGCACGTATATTACATATCTTGTTAATGTTGTATAAGAAACTGTGGTCACTGTGAAATAATTATCTTCCGAGATATAAAGCCGCGTCTTCTGGTAGCATATTACTGACCTTCCGGAGTGATGTGCAGCCTCCATTTTGATATATAGGCAGAACGTTCCTCTGACACGTCGGTCAGTTCCTATCAGAATTTACGGCGTCACAACCCAAAAGAAAACATTCGTCTTTCTTTATGATCCCTTTACTTAAAACACAGAAATTAACCCAAGATTAATTTAGCTGTACCGTACGACATTTAATGTTCTCCGGCAGCCACTGTGAAGATTATTATAAGATTATATTATATTATATATATTATAAGATTATATTATACTTCATGACAACAATATTTATGTGTGTTTGCAGTTACCATTACAGTGGTGTATGAAGAAATGCACAGGCAGCACATTAACATAAGGAAATACCCAGCCAAAAGGGGACTGAATGCCTCTTCTGTTGCACGGATAAACCTGTAAATGAAGACCAATAAACATCCAAATAATATATTAAATTACTCGCAAGTCAGTAGGCTGGAATAAACAAAGAAACATCATAACTAGTATTCTACAGTAACAGCTGGTTTCGGAATATAAGCACACCACATACTTGTCGAACACACAATGTACACGTGTATTCAAAATATGCATGTGTGTTTGAATAAAGTAGGGATGGGTGAAAGACAATACCTGTCTACATGACAGATTAGAAGTAATCGAGCGAAATGATTTATTGGAGGCCTAATAATCTCCCGTAAATTTTCCCTCGACGTAAATTGCTCGCCCATGGCAAGCCAGCTTCATCCATGTTCTTTCTGGAATATCCTGAAGATGGAGACAGTAACCTCCTCCAAACGCTGCCACCTGCATACTAATCTACACGGCATCTTACACCAGAAGATTGAAATCATCTTTTATAACGTTCATAATTTGCGAGAATAGTCTGCTGTCTTAGGTGTAGGTAGAAGTAAATTATCTGCTCTTAATTCCCTGCAGTTCAGCATTGGGGAGAGAAAATCCCTATTACAAAACGTGACTCAAATATGGACCCAGCCAAAACTTTGTTCTCTTGTAACTGCGGTGTCCTTTTACCGTCAGTTACATCATGAAGCTCTCCACTAGATCCATGAAACACCGACGTTAAACACATGGGTTTTTATTTTTCCTTCCCCTTCAAGGTATGGTGCACATACATAAGATACATTTAATATACATGGCTTCAACGTCACTCTATGGCATCAGATATCGGATGGGCAAAATAAAGTGGAAGAGCTAAAATTTCGTAAACTTTTCTGTGTAAGTTAGTTTGTTTTCTTTGGCCTCTAAAATTCACAACTTGCTGCAGGATTTCGACTGTAGGTAGGTAAATCAAACAATGAAAATCTGTATATAGTAATTTTTCCCCTGCTTGACCGATAAGCGTCGGCCCAATTCTCCGCCCGACGCTCTACCAGCGTCGGGTCGTACGCCGCGTGTCGGGGAGGTTTAACAGTCGACGACGGGAGTTAGACAAACGATCGCAGTGATAATAACCTTTAGAAAGTCTAATATAAACTCACTAGAGCGTCGGGCCGGGCCTTATCGGTCAAGTAGGAAAGAAGAGCCCATATTTACTCTAGGATCAGCTAATGATGTGATACGCATTCGTTCAACTCTTTCTGCATGAGCCTGAACATTTCCTGACATATATAGGCTTGTCCCTTTTCTTCCTCTTGAGCACCCGTGTGCTGCTGCGGTGTTCCGTGCTTCTGCTTGATGTGTAACAGCCTCACTCTGAGTTTCTCCAACTGACTGCAGGCGATACACACGACCGTGCCGTAAAAGGCAGGCAGACCGTAAAAGAAGCAAAACCATGGAACAGTAGCAACACCCTACAAAATGGAACAGTCAAATACAGTAAGTGCACAGCCTGAAACTGGAAATGCCAAAGGATGCGAAAATGTATACTGAATTGTGCAATTGGAAAGGAATCCAGTAACATTACCACAAAATACAGTATTTCCACTATCTTCTAAAAACGTACTATTTTCGTGAAAGAACTGTTTCTGTTAAATATGTGAAATTACCTCAGCCAGGATTAATCTTATGCAGTGAGTAAGCAAACAGCTTCGTGTTTCATCGGAGAAAGAGCTCTATGTACAAACTGGACAGCTTTTCAGTTGCACCTGCCTAGTATGCTTCAGAGTCTTTAATTCGTGAATTTAGACAATTATAAATATTGCCAAAAAGCAAAGAAGAAACTTATTAGACCTATCCATGAATACTGCTTATGCTAAGCATTAACATTAATATATAGCCTGTTTTGCATTGCCCCTTCAGATACTTCTCTTCCAGTCTTGGTTGAAAAAAACGGAATAACAATTAGACGTTACTATTTGATTATTATCCGGTTTTATTAAAGTGAACGGCTTATTGGAGATGGAAGAATATTAGGAAATTAAAATAATATGTATATTATAAAACCACATTTTACTTGTGCGTTGTGAAAGTTATAAGACTGTATAAATCCGCAAAAACATGAGGAGGTGCAGAATAATGTCTGAACCACTAATTGTTTTCAAGCATTTTTCTTCACGTACTTGATAATGTGTGTGTGTATGCACATGTGTGAACTGAATTCAACATTTTATTTTTTGTATTCAATAAACGCAAGAATAATTTCTGACGTAATGACAAACGAGAAAACTAAATTCTACAACTATAAATTATAACATATAAGCCGTCTAAATAAATATAAGATACATATCTCAGTTTACCAAACATAAATGTATATTCTGTGAACATCCTTCATCATTTGCTACTCGTTGCAGAAATTCGATTCTTCAGACCTTTCGAATAATTAAATGGACAAATATGCTTAATATTTGTGTCTCCCAAATGTAGACAGCATGAAGCATTAACAGTATCGATGCGAAGGAACTTAAAAAAAAGGCATGTAAATAACTGCAGCTAAACTGGAACGTGAATTACTAAATTATGGTGTGAAATACTACAGCCCTAAACAATCCTCTGAAATGACTTGTTTATATCCTACTGTACGTTTAATGAAAACACTAACGTACCTCTTCCGAAAGAAGTGTCTATAAATTTTGGAATGTATAAACATTTAATACCGACGCACTGCAGTATGATAGCCAGACAATAGTATGTGAACATGTCACAGTTTTCTGGAATTTAATTTGCACTCTGACGACATAATATAAAGTTTAAAAGCAGTATGCCCACCTGAATACAGAAGTTTTTACCTGTGCTATGTTGACCAGCTCGTAGGCAGGGCTCTTCTTTATATCCAAAGGATATCCAGTATGATATAAGAAAGGGCGAGCGTCACTTGTCGAAAGGCGTATTGCATTTTGTACCACATGGAAAACGAAAGCCGAAATCGTAATAACAGACATGGCATTCTTGATACGTGGGATCCAGGCGGCCATAGTCAGGGATCCAGTGTCAGGGTCTCTAGTGGGCAAATCTTCCCAGATGAATGCATCCGTGAGCTGCAGCATCCGCACCATAGCATCCCTCCGGAATCTGCACCAAAGTACATGTCAGAAGATGTTTCACTGGAATAACTGTAAATGTTTAAATTATTTTATAGGTCTACATATTGAAATAAGAAACGACACATAATAACTGATAAAAATTGCAGATGATTATTAACCAACAACAATACAATGTAATGTAGAAAACTGTAAAGTATTTTGTAAATACTATCAGTAATACATGCTACGAATTCTTTGAATATTTCAATGGTCACAATACAATAACCTATTACAAAATGATCTGAAATTCTCAGATTATCGTAACCTGAAGTACAGTTGCGTACAGCTTGAAGAATAAAGCAAAATAAACAGCATGGCTACATCCATTATGTGATCCAGATCCTCTGCATTGTTGTATATTTCCATAAACATGGAGAGAAGCGTGGTACAAATACGTACATAACTAAACGAGCGTAACAAGTAATAAAAATTTGAAACAGATGAGCTCAATAACGGGACGCCACCTATGCAGAAACAGTAATGATAAAAACGAAATCGGCTTTTAGTGCGAGAATTATTTTCCATCCCAACAAAGTAATTGTAATTTATGCTGTAAGGATTTACAAATAGTCGCATGAAAAAATATAAACTTTAGCTCCTCTCCTTTGCAGGTAGTGAATTTGACTGAAACTGGCCTCTTGGCAGCCGGTGCCGAGAACTTATAATTTGAGATAGATTTTTAAAAGCGGTGCATTATTGGAAACTTTAATGGCGAAAGGGTAGTTTGTAACAGATGTTATGCATTATTAATTACTAATTTCCTCTCTCATTCATTAAAAAATATGGGAATGTAGTGATTATATAAAGTTTTGTCTCAGCTTCCCGTGTACATTAAAATTCGAAAAGTCGGAACTGAGTGTCCTTTAGCGCTACAATTAATAAATCTATAATCTGAAGTAAAGACTTCTTCCAGCAACTTGGTAACTTCCACAGAATTCTGGATGGCTGATTACGAGAAACTTCTTCCAGTGTACGGCTTGCTTTTCATAAACGGAAAGAAATAAATTTCTAATGTTCTTTCATAAGTAATTTGAAATGCAGACCTCGAATTCGAAACGTTACATGCATGTAGAAAATTATATTGTGGTATATAAAATACTTTAAAATAAAGAAACCAGATAGGATGTAAAAAATAAAACATAATATAATATTAATGTATTGTCGGGTAAGTCCATTAATGTGTATGTAGTGTATAAAATAAAATCACTGTTCTTCGTTTATGCACAGTTGTGCGCCCATTTTAAAATTAAGCACAGAAACATAAATTAGGAGACTACTGTATACAAGTACTTTAGCCGTTCAGAAGTTAATATGATAGTGAAAAAACAGAAAGGAAACTCCGAAAAAAATTATTAAGCGGGAAGTTTTATGCTCTATTCATACAGAAATTTTTCCAGGATTTTTTCAATAAATGCTGCCATTATTATTATTATTATTATTATTATTATTATTATATAAAAATTAAAACCGATGAATCCTGAGATTTGAAGCCCAATTACGGACTATGGAATGAAATAATATTTCGTATCAAATCTACGAAAGATTTGGGAGTGTTTTCGGTTTATAAACTTCCTTTTTTCACCTTTATATAGACTACCTGATTTTCCATTTGCTATTTTTTGGAGTCTAATATGTACTTAGTTCCTTTTTATACTACTGACAGTAAAAAATTGAATTATCATAATTATTATCATCATCATATCATGATCGTTATCAACATCATCTTACAAATTATTACTCTCTTTCTATAAATAATCATTTTTTTCTCAAAAATTTCCAATTACGTTATATCGTCTTCTATAAAACTGTGTTTTAATGCACGTAGATTTAACCTCCAGCCTACTTTCCAAAAGCGGTGTTTCCCTTATATTTATTTGGTTACCCACCATGAAAGTCTTACGTCCGCCGAACAGATTTTAGTAACTTGAATTGCTGTATAAGATTTTGACATAGTTAGCCACAAATTCCTTATTCGTAATTCCTGTAATTTCGGCCCTTCTTCTGGTTATTTCCATTGATTCCATAGCTATGTGACCAACACGTAGATGTTCTTCTGTTCTTATTTCTGCGGCGTCCCATTTCACACATTTGGATACACTCAACAATGTTATCCGTGTTTCAGTTCAGAATTCTAACTACCTTCATTCTTTCGATGATGTAAAAATGTCTTGGCTTTTTCAACGATAAGAACTGTCAACATTTCAGTCATATTCTGATTATGTGCAAAATTGGTATTTGACAGGTGTTGTGGAGCTCAATATAAGCAAAACTAGAATTGTAAGGTAAAGGTATCCCTGTTAACGCCATTAAGGCATATGAGATTGTGGAGGTATAGCTCCAGACATTCTTAACCTCGAAACTAGATGGAGGTGAGTAGTCAGCCTCACACGGCGGCCACGTTACCCCGGGGAATGGAGGGTCGCGTAAGCATTGACTAGGAGCCTGTTTGGGCCCCACAGCCGCTCTGGACACTTGATGCATATATTTACTGGTTTCTATATTGTTTATGTTTTATAAGTTTTACCAACTTACCCCATTATTTGTGCTTCCTATTGTGTTCTATTTGTCACTTTTACCCTAGTTTTTCTTCATTCTAGAGGTTACTGGAATGTTTGCTATTTTTAAGCAAAATAAATATAAGAAAATTAAAAAAATAAATCGGTTCTTCTTTATTTATATGCTTACATAAGAGATTAAACGCAATTTTAAAATCAGTACAATACGAAAATAAAACTATTTTACATAAACAAGCAAGTTAACACAGAAAAAAACAACAGAGCACGGATTAGAAAACAAAATAAAAATCTATTCAATTATGTTGAATTACTTGTTAATAATGCGCCGAATCAGCAGCCTGTATGCTGTATTAAGACAAGACATTGCCCGTTAATTTACGTGCAAACTGTACCAAACCTTTAAAGAAACTGTGGGATACAGAGTACTAGTTTATCCTAATAAATTAAGAAAATAAATTCTGTAGGGTCCAGAGCATGATCAAATAAAAAAGCTAATGTAAAATAAGTGTTAGAGTACTTATCGTTTTCTAAAGGTATCGATGTTTCTGCACACCAAGTTAGCAGTTGTTGAGTGTCCAGCTGAATAACAGTTGTTGTATGAAACATAAAGCTTCGAGAAGTTTCTAGAATTACGAGTGGGAACTCGAAGACCTGTAGTATGTAGAAGGGAGGGATAATACTTCAAACCTGCGCACACAATCATGAAAAATTGCGAAGCCTTCTGTCCTACAGGGCCAGAACTTTAAGATACTGAAGGAAAGCATCATATACAAAACGGTCGTGGAGAAGAAAACGATTGTCACCTGGCGCTACAAATGTCCGCAGGATGCGTTCAAGCTTATTGGCTTGATTAGACGTCACTGAATTCCTGACAAATGAGACATACTTAATTTAAAATTTAACTAAGGAAAAATACAACAGTGAACAACAGAGTGTAGAAAATTAAATATTATAGTTTTAATGGATTTAGAAAGTATGTGATAAACATGCCATTCCGTCACGTAACTTTTGTTTTCGTTTTTGCTATCGAAAAATATAAGGATGCAATTGCACATAAATATAATTTTCCCTTAATATTATTAATTCCGTACATTTTCTTTTCTATGTTTGTTGTCCGACGAATGTACACTTTTATTCACTATTAATTGTGAAACGTAGTCCTACATGTTTCGAACCTTATCCTGGTTCATCTTCAGGGACTTCAGTATTTAAATTACGCATATTTTTACATTAATGTTACAATTGGTTAAAATAGTAAAAACTGATCACATTAACTTAAATACGACTATCAATTTTATCTTAGATATTGTTACGTTTCAAGGTATCATAACAACAAAGATTATTCAGCTTCTAGCATTTTAACCTGTGTAAGACTTGGTTTGTAACACCGAAACAAACAGCTGCAACATTTATTCAATTTTCATCATCTTAACCGGTGTATAACTCGATGCTAAAATTCATGTTATTCAGTTTTTACTATTTTAACCAATTGTAACATTAATGTAAAAATATGAGTAATTTAAAATACTGAAGTCCCTGAAGATGAACCAGGATAAGGTTCGAAACATGTAGGACTACGTTTCACAATTAATAGCGAATAAAAGTGTACATTCGTCGGCAAATAAACATATACTCGTAATTTTTCCCGTGTCTTTATACGGGTGTGACACTTGGTCTACTCCCATAAAATAAAATACAAGGTCAGACTAAGCACAAATTTTATTCTACATCGAACTCTTAAGCAGCTACGTGTTTCGATCTTAGACACGAAATATCATCAGGCTTTGTATAAAAACAATATGTAAAAGACAAAAATTTCTTGTTTTTTTATACCTATTGTTTTTATGAAAGCCTGATGAAGATCTGTCTATAGGATCGAAACACGTAGCTGCTTAGCAATTCGATACAAGACATAAGTTTATTTAGATTGACCTTGAATTTTATTTTGTGATAGTACAAGCACAACGGGATGGCAATCATCAAAGTAATTGGTCCACTGTCAATATTGTGAGCGGTAAGTTAGGTGTGTTCTGGACATTTCAGAAAATGCTTTTGATTTTTACTCCAACTTCCTTCTCCATCTCATTTCCCTCAAGACACGGTCACAGTCTGCTAAGTCAAGGCTCCTTGTTAGCCTTTCTGTTGGTCCTAGCTGACTAAACACATTCCGTGGAAAATCATCGTCAAAGAATTGTCGCACAAATATTTCAAAGCCAGGTGGTAGCCCTCCTTGCAAAATTTATGTTCTTCCTCTTCTCGCTCTCTGAGGTAGCTGTACATTGTGTGAGTGAAAGATGTGAGACGGGTCAGTGGGAAAAGCACAACAGACGCAGGTGCATACATTTGTGTGTGAGCTATTATATAAAATGGCTTCTGTATTGAGAAAAACCTTTCATTCGCGCTTCATTATTCTATTATTTTAAAACATTCAATTTATATAATTGTAGTTGGTTGAGGCACTGCGCTACAAGCCGGAATGTCGCGGGTTCTATTCCCGATGGTGTCATTGGAACTTTTCGTTTACATAATCCTTCCGGCCGCACTATGACCCTGGGGTCGACTCAGTCTCTAACAGAAATGAGTACCAGGAATATTACCTGGGAGGTAAAGGCGGCCGGTTCTTAGGGCTGACAACCTTATCACCTTCATGTGCTGATTGTCTAGAAATTCTGAGAGCCTCAACCTCCTGGAGCTTTCAGGGCATGTCCAGGCCTGCAATGGGATTGCTTTACCTTTGCTTTACGTTTCAAAGAACCTGTGGATTTGACAATTTGAAATAAATTGTGTTCATAGGCCTAAACTCTTTCCATAGACAGACGGTTGACTTTTTGCTTTTAAAGTTGTCTCTACATTCTCTTTCATAATTCTTGGGATATGATTACTTTTGGTAAGACGTCATTCATGAATTAAAGTTTTCCTAAAGTATTGTTTTTCTTAAGAACTTCCTTATCTTAGTCTTGCAGTGTAATGTATTCGTAATCAGTACGTACGAATCCCTTGTCTAAAGGCCAGTATAATTCTACACGTTCAGTGAATCTCATATATCGGACTGAGAGCCTCAAGGCGTAATTTGTATTAGCTTAGCATAACGTGTATAAGGAGATGTGCCGATACTGCAGAACAATTAAGCAATTAAAGTGTAAAAGATGAAGAACGAAGTCTATTTCGTAATCTATGAAAAAGAAACCGAGTGCAAGGAGCAAACAGTGTTACGACCACTCTCTCGTTAAGTATTCTGAACAGGATCAGGAAAAGGTACCAGTTACCACTAACCTAGAATTGTTTTTTTAATAAATATGACAGATGGAAATTAGCACTGTTCCAAAAGTGTTATGAAACAGAAATTGAGCGAGATATTGAGCACAGAACAGTTAAGAAATCTCTGAAAGTACAATGAGTGAAACACTGGATTGTTTTGCTTCATGATCGTCCTTTGTAGCCTTCAAATACGAAATAAATTCAGCTCAATCTCTTATAATTACTTCATCGAAAAATTTTCTACATTACTCTTATTTAAATATTAATAAAGTCTCAAAATCGTGGTAGTAACTATGTAAACTAGTGCGTAACATATAATTTTACACAAATTTGAACTGTCTTACAAGAGAATCCAATTCGAAAGATGACGTTTTCTGTACCAGATTATGTACAAGTGTGCCATATACTTCGAAATATGACAAACCAAAATAATCCTATGATGCCCAATGTAAATACATCAAATCAAAATGCACCTATTTATTTATAACAAACAAATAAAACACAAAACAGTACTTACAGAAGCGTAGTAGAAACAATATACAATCACAACAAATTAAACCATCTCAATGACCAATTAAAGAGGAGCTCCACACAGCTCAACGAAAACTTGGTATTGCTGTGTCGTTACAAACACACACTCAGACCGTAGCACTACCAAGGACTTCAACAAATCTTGCCGAAAAGAAATTTGGATGTACGAGCCGAAACAGAATTTAGATGGTCATCCCTCGAAGCCAGGTTGTTGAGTGCTCAAGAAAAGTACACCACTTATCAGGTAAACTCTGGTTGTATCCTACAATTGCAAGTAGGGGAGGAAAGGAAATGAAAGGAACAGTCCAACAAGAGGTAGATCAAGGGTGTAGGTATAGTCCGGTGGATCTCCGTGGAATGTCGAGACTTTGTCACGGAACACAAGTACACGTATTTTCAAGTGTATATGATGGTCCTGTGAAAGTGCAAATTGTGCAGTATTTCTAGTACGACTAAGTACATCTGTTTATTAAAATCTGTGATTTATTCGAGCCGCTCCACTGCCTATTCCTTCTCCTTGACTTGAAGCATAAACATGAAGAGAGACAGAGACTCCTGCACCATCTGTGGGCGCAACAGTACAGTGTTAATATTATATTTAATTTGTAACTGACATCAGATGAAGATTATGGATTACGTTGCTAATTGCTAATACAGTATTGTTGCATTGAGTATTATGTTACATTGTGTAACTACTGTTACATAGAGAGAACGAGTCTTTATTATTCATTCCTTATTCCGTATCCCAAAAGATGTTTTTACTTGTTAGTTAGTCTCCTAACGCACGTGTCAGTCGATCAGTTACGTATCCTACTGTGATTTCCACAGAGCCAGGTGTCAAATATTCGACTGACATTCTTTTAATACTTCTAAGTCCCTCCAGATAAATTTAGATAGCACCCTAAAATGAGGCAAATGTATTCGCATCATTCGAATTCATAATTTACCAGTCACTCTACCATTTCAATTTTCACAGCCCGGATTTCTGATAATATCATTACATTAACCGCAATTAAATAAACGTATTTACCTTTCTTAAAGGACACTCGTAGTGAGCGAAGTATGTCGAAAACTCCTATCAGTGAGAGATGCAGGATCGTTTTAAAGTTCGGTGATAATTAAAAAGATTCCTAATTTTAAATTTCCACAGCGATATCAGGCAATATTAATAATTAAGAAATCTTTGTGTACTGTGGAAGTGATGTCCGATAAGATTCACTTATATAATGAGTTTTCGGCAGGATATATTTGAAACGTTTTTTATAGTTATAAATTTTACTTCAAAACTAATTACAATTTGTACCTAATTGAATAAAAATATTTAAATTATATGCTAATACACATGTAATTTTATTTTTTGGTGTTTTTTTTTATAAAATAGGTAGTGAGAAATATCTCGTGACCATAGAGTGGCTATATCTGTGTAGATCTGAATACGCGTAATATGGAGGTTATTTTCTATAAAGTGGACATTTTTTCTACGATGAGAAACTTTTCAGATGCAGATTGCGTGTCGCGCAGAACCGGTCTAAGTACGATGGTAACGTAGAGACAAATTTCTACTCATATCTGGAATCGAATTCTAGTAATCTGAATAGATATCGGTGATGCAGTCAAGTCATTTAGAGCTAAAGTAAGATATGGTTACGTGTCATAACATTTTTTACAGTATAGCTACATCTCTGAAAACAAAATTGCAACAGTTGCGTATCGATTAAACTGAAAATTCTTAATATAGGAGCCAAAAGAGAACATAGAAAAGCCTCTTGGATTCAAGTTATGAATCCGAAGACCCACATGTCCGAAAAAGGTTTGGACCCAGATAAACTTTAAACAATATTGCACCGAAGTGGAGCCTTCCCATGAGAAATTTGTGTAGTAGGAGCAGCTGTAGTCCATTAATGTGTAACTGCGATGGACATGGGAAAGCATCGACTGTTACATAGAACTCGACATAAGGTGTGTGTCTCTGTAGCTTTTGCTCGAACAGTCTTTCTTTCCGATAAATATTTAAAGACTACCGTCACAGTCGCGTACAAAAACACTTGTACGTTTTTCTGTAAAGGGTTCGCCCAGTAGTAAGCAACAATTCAATGTCTTAACAAACTTTATTGAAGATCCTCAGCATCAGATTTAAAAAATATCCGTCCTGCGACAGTTATTGTTTCATGCGTCTAGACAGACAGACAGACAGACAGACAGACAGACGGTACAGAGGTTTTAATAGGCGCTTCCACATTTGCAGACATGTCTAAGGTATGATCTTACGTTCATCATTGTCGCTTTGGAAACTGGAACAAATTTTCCTGCTGTTAGCACGATTTCCTTGTTAGCCATATTAAGGACGAGACTGAGACTGCGTACAAACGGGACAGGAGTTCCGACCCATTCACAGCCCCACGCAGCGTCTCTCACACTCTCAGCCTGCAACATCACAATCCTGATGAGTTGTTGTTGTTGTTAGAACTTATACTCCGACTTTCCTGTGGCGCGGTGCTTTTCTAATTGACTTTCTAATACGGCTGTAGTCGAAACTTCCTATATTGCGTAATATTATTTTAGGGGGTGGTTGCAGCAATTATTTAACTTAGAAGGAAGTCGCGTATTAAGAAAATATTCCTATTTTAATTCCATTGTGAGCAAAGCCAAAATACTCTTATTATTTCCAAGTACTTATGTTTATACAATCTAAAATAAGAAAACCGATAACTTGATTTTCTGACTTAGAATAGATTTTGCATGTGTTCTTCCAAACAATCCAAAACTCTGTGTCATATATTGTATGTAATACGTTCGGCTTTTTAGAGCAAGAATTATTTAGACACTCATCAAACCCGCGAAGTACTCGTATAGTAGAACACCTTGTCTACTCTCTCGACTGCTCGACCTTGTTTTCTAAGATTCAAGATTCTTTTTATCAAGATAGCGAACTACTTACTTGACGTCATTTTCACTATCTTTCATTTCGTCTCCTTAGCAACAGTCACCGTCCCTGTGGCTGCAACAGATCTTGTTCATAACACCCGTTGTGTTATTACTGTTTTTACTCAATTCCTTTCTACGATTCACTCAGACATGAAGAGAAAGTGAATAAAGAGCACGCAGTGTTCCTTTTGCTAAGTTTGTGGAAGACATATAATAAGCCTAAAGCTGTAATTGCAGTGTTTAGTGAGAAGATCTCAGGAGTCCAAGCACCGATCAGGCAAGCAATCCCTAAACTCAAAGCAAGATTTGAAGAAATTCAAGTGTTGCAGATTTGCATATAATAAGGTGGGGAGGGCGGGCAGACCAAGATCGGCTAGGAGAGAAGCATACTTACTAAATGCAGAGCAAGCTCTTGTTCATAGTCCTTACAAGTCTGTAATAAGAGAATCAAGAGGCTGGGATTGTCACGAATTAGTGTACATTTAACAATATCTTCTCTAGGAATCAAGTCATAGAGAACTAACTTGCTGCATGCTTTGAATAATGATGGTGATGCATCACGTTGACAGGCGGAATTCTTTGTGTGGTTTCTGATTATTTACGACGGATACCCCGAGTTCACAAGGAAGATCGTGTGGAGAGATGAAGCAATGTTCAAGACAACGTGCAGAGTAGGCAGACACAACCGTGTTTACTGTACAGTGATGTAAGCCCAAATGGACAGACAAAAGACGAGCTTGATTTTTCACGAGTAAGAGTCTGGACAGGCATTTGGGCAGAATGTGTGACTGGGCCCTGTTTTCATCGAAGCGCTGTAACTGAAAACATTTATACTGGAAACTTCTGCGAAACAGAATGATGTTGGATATTGAACAGCACCGTGACCGAGAAAGTGTGTTCTGGTAGCACGATGGAAATCCATCATAGTTTGGGTGTCAAACAGCGCTTACCTCTATGAGAAGTTTCCAACGTGGATTAGTTGAGTGGGACATAATTAAACATAAACGTTCAGCAAGAGGCCTGATCAAATTTTACAAATGAAGAAACAAAATCTGCGAGGAAAATAATTTTATGCAATCATTTGAGACGCAGTGCATCGGAGATGTATAATTTGCATTTAAAATGGTGGAAATTGATTTGAAAAATTCATGTAGTCTCTTACTTTTCACGTACCTTTAGAAGGTACTTGTAGGTAAAGTAGTGTTTCACTGGAACCTGAGCAAAATATCAGGAAAGCGACGTTTGGAATCTATGTTGTCGCAGCTACCTTCCTTATTTAGAGAGGATCTTCCATGAGCCATAGATTGAGGATAAGCCATGTCCCTGACGTAAATGTGTAAACCAATGTAAAATATTTTACAAACCTTTGTACATTAGTTAATTTTTATCATCTTTTACTACAGTTAATGTAATGTAACACAAATATATTAGGTTGAATTTGATTCATTATATTGAACACGTGAGCTATTGGCTTGATATGTTGAATGTTTCATTATGAGCAAGGTACGAGTATAACTATTGTCAGTTATTAAAATAAATTACTTAGTTTGGCATTATGGTACTTTCCTGCTCACTCAGTTCGCTTCCAAACCAGCAGAATACAAAAATATTCATTACGATGATAATGTAGATTGCAATCGACTGTGAGATTTGCACCAGATTTCCCCATCCCTGCAACATTGAAAAATTCATTATTGTGTAATAACAACTGTAATAAATTCCATCTACACAATGTAAACATTGTAGTTACTGTCGTCAGATCCAGGAGGATAAGATGCACGAGTTATGTAGCACGCATAAGACATGATAAAAGCATGTAGAATATTGGTTGAAATACCCAAATGGAAGAGAGAACTTGGAGAAGTATGCGTATCTTGGAAAATAATATTAAACTGAATTTTAAGAAATAAAATGTGAGATTGTATGCTGGATTTATCTGGCTCAGGATACATTTTGGTGTTTTGAACAGGCCAATAAGTTCAAGTACCATAAAATTCCTAAACTACTTTAATTCTGTGAGCGAAGGAATGTGTCACGTGGAATTCACTATTTTTCGCGTGGAACATTTCGCATTTGATAGTCACAGTTCGAAATGTATTTAAGTTACATAATAATGTTACGTTAAAATCACTTCTGAAAAGTAAGATGCACTATAGCGGAGAGTCTTCATTTACTCATGACGTTGTGGTTGAGACATTCGTTTTCTGGGATGTCACACTACTTCATCGTGTAATATTTTCCCGACTTTTTGATAGAACATAGTGCCTTCGTTTTCAGGGATTTACAGCTCCTGGCACCCCTCTATATTTTGGACAGAAAGGCACTATATTTCTTAGACACGTAAGGAGCTCATAACCCAGGTCGCGGCGCCACGTTCTAGAAGAATGCAGTCACACCATCTCCTTTGCACCAAATTCCCGGTACTATCCCACACTTTAAAACAAAGCTTTTATGTCGTTATTCAAACTCTTTAATAGGTCAAATGTTCTATCAAAATTTTATAAGGAGCAATATGTTCTCCGTCTTCAAAATCCTCGTCTATAACTCAATACAATTATTTATAATTATTCTCGAAAGGCTGAAAAATATAAGTGTAAAAACATAAAGAATTTTTGAATGTGTTTTGCACTGAAAAAATTGACACAAGAAAGGAAAGGTAGGAACAAAAATAACAATGGCAAAATAAAGAAAAAAGAATGAATGAAATGTAACGCTGTGCCTTATCTTTTGAAATGAGTAATGATGGTTTTAAAGTTAATTTGAGACAGAGTAGAGACTATGAAGAAATTATCTTTTGTGATATACTGCCGCGTAGACTACTGCAATGAAGCCGACTTTTCTCTGGCACTTCGGTGAATTATTACCGCACATCATGGCACTGCATCCAAAAAGACAGACTACTTCTTTGTTAAAGTCACATTCAATAAAATGTACACAAAGCCTCAGGGTTTCAAGGCAAAAATTACCGTGCAAGATTTGAGTTTCTACAGTGAGTAACCATTAACCATTAAGAATTACCATCCTTTGGGATGTTATGTCCTATAGTTAGCCTCTGAAATATCGGTCAGTTTTTACCAGACTACACGGCATCACATTCTTTGTAATCTTAAACACGTATTATTTATCATTCTTTAATAATCTATTATATATTACGTTAAATTTACAGTTACCATTACAGAAGTGTATGCAGTAAAGCACAGGCAGCACATTAACATAAGGAACTGACCAGCCAAAAGTGGGCTGAATGCCTCTTCTATTGCACGGATAAACCTGAAAGTGAAGAAACGTAATAATGAGACTTTAAATTTTTCATAAATTATTACTCTGATATGTGTAAAGTAATGGTACAATATTTTATATACTACCAAATGCTTTCCTTGAAATATACGCACACAGCATGTTTATCGAATATAATCTCATCTTAATATAGAACATTCCATTTGGTGTATTAATAACAAGTGTGTGTTTATTTAGCTCTTCAATCACACCATGTTATATAACATGTTTTTTCTTTGGCAACTTGTTTCTCAAGCCGATCTCGATGCGACTGAGAAGAGCAGAGGACTGGACAGGGTGTAGTTCGTAGTTTCATAGAGTAACATGTGCGAAAAAAAACTTAGTGTCGTAAATATACCTATTTCAGTTGGAGGAAAGGAGAAAGGTGCGCTGTGCACCGTATTTAGCGTGTAATCTAACTTAAGGTGATTCATTCCCGTTTTGTTTACAATACTCGTATCACAAGAACAACATAATCATGTTCCGTCTAAGCACAACTTTTTTCTTAAAGGTTTAGAAAAGCTATGTGTTCTGGTTGCCCCCGAAAGGGCTACAAATCTCCTTTCTGCTTCACCCTTGGCTCTCACGACCTCCCATCTTTAATTTGTACCTTCCGTGACTTTCATAACTTCATCCCAGATATCTCACGCATTCTTTAAACTCCCGTGCACAAACATTCCCTTTTAATTTCTTCTGCATGTTTCAGCTGAAGCTCCAACAACCGCACATTTAACACAACTCCCGCTGAACAGTCACACAAACCGCCTGTCCCATCCTTCGCCTAGGCCTGTAGTAAATGTAAAAGGTAAAGGTAAAGTCCACCCTCGAACAGGCCCTGAACGCCCAGAGGGGGAGAAGAAGTTTAGCACTACCCTTTCTTTAACCTCGGGGCCAGATTGGACTGGGTCGTTAACAGCACGCCCCGGCCGCTTTACACCTGGGAGAGACACACAGTACCCATTATACAGGAGGCTGGGTGGGCCCCAGGGCCGTTCTGGACGAGGGAAGAAAATCTCGCTTCCACAGAGATTCGATCCCCAGACCGTCTAGCCCGTAGCGATTTGCTATACCAACCACGCTATCTCGAACCACAGGCCTGTAGTACTAGTATGAAATTCGTCGCCTCATAATATTCTTTCTAAACTAACTTTAACATCAATGCAGTACATAGAGATCTACACGTCATCATATCCCAGATGATTGGAATCTTCATCTGTAGCATTTATAATTGAAGGGACCTTTCTGTTGCAAGAGAAATATCTGTGCTTCATTCCTGCAGTTCAGAATTGGGGACGGAATAACCTATTCCAGTACTCTGTTTTTTTGGGTGAAGGGCCCCGCAGGAGATGCTACGGACCCACCACAGCTTTGAGGAATATTGTGCAACCCTGTGATGAAGATGATTAGTTTTTTCGTTTATCCGTGTAATGGAGCACCGGTGGAATGAAACTGACAGGGAAAAACCGAAGTACTCGTAGAAAAACCTGTCCCAGTGCCACTTTGTCTACCACAAATCCCACATGGACTGACTCGGGAATACTTGGTTTAATCATCGACCCAGCTCCTGTCCAGCGGTTATCGCGGGTGATTTTGCTGGCGGTCACTTCATGAAGATGTCCACTACATCCTAGTAATAAACAGGTTAGGATTATATGGGCCTTTACATATTCATCGGCAGAGCGCCTTCATTATGTATTGGTGAACTGAATACAATATACCTTTATATGTGGCTTTTAAAGTCATAAAATGGAGAAAGATATTGGTTATATGGAGAAACGTGTAGCAGCTAAATTACTCTTAATTTATCTTGTAAGATTGTGCTTTCTTTTGGCTTCTGAATTACGCAAATTTCTTTAGGACCCAGACAGCATAAAACATAATTACTGGACAATACAAAAATCTAAAAAAGTAGGAATATTTATTTCTAATTACTCTAGAATCAGCTGGTGATGCGACACGCAATCATTTAGCTGTTTCTGCCTGTGACTGAACACTGCATGAGAGCTGCAGGCTTGTCCCTTTCCTTTCTCTTGTCCAGTCTCAAAACCCGAGTCCTGTTCTAATGTTTCTGTTTCCTCTTTGATATCCAAAAGCCTTCTTCTGAGCAGCTGCAGCTGACTGCAGGCGATGCACAACACCGTGCCGTAAAAGGAAGGCAGGCCGTAGAAGAAGCAGATAGTTGGGAGAGTACCCATGCTCTATAAAACAGAACAGTGCAAATTAATACGCGTAGAGCCAGAAACTACAGATGTCGATGGATTACGGGTCCTGCTGAAAATAAGGCCTGTAATATTAACACGAATCATTTCCGTTGTGTTTTGAAGTGTTGGAAGCTGGGATAGCATAGCCGGTATAGTGACTAGACCACGGACTCGATGGATGAGGGACCCAGCCCCCTGTACACTTTGGGGCTCTATCCGCGAGTTAAGCGCCCAGGCTAAGAAGCTGGCCACTTATCTGCAAACTAGTGCCAAAATTAAGAATATGAATAAACTAAATATATGTGTACATGGCGTGAAAAGGATGACCTTATCTTTGCCTTCTAAAATGTTGATATAAAAGAAATAAACAACATTAATAATTTTATGAGAAGCGTTCTTGAAAGCATTGCTATGAAGCAGGCTAAGTCGGTCAAGGATAATAACTTTACGCAATATGCAAGGAAATAGCTTCATATCACGTCGGAGAAAGCGCAATCTATATACAACATTGAAAAGCGTTGTGGTTGACCTGCATAGTAACAATTATTCGAAAGAATGCGTGAATTTAACATTTATCAGTATTGCAAAAAAATAGCAAACGTAAATAATACTAATCATTATTATCGTCTTTCTTTGAACTGTTTTGCATTACCTTTTAGGTACTTGTATTCCTACGTTTGGAGCAAAACAGAATAAGAATTGGGCAATTATAAAAATTAGCCTAGTGCTTTAGTATTACACTCATTCAACACAATAACAATTCTTTAAATAAATGCTCTCCAATTTATTTTTTAAAATATTTACAAACCTGGAGAATAAGTTCTCTTACTACTAATATATTTAGCTTGATACTTCCACTTTAACACAAATTTATTATTATTATTATTTTACTGGTACTGTTTTATTATTTTCTAGCTAAATTCAGTTGGACAACTTCAAAAGTCTTAATAGTTTCGTGTGCCTTCGCAAATCAGCGGCCATTATGTGAACCCGCGGCCTTACAAAGAGACGCGAAATAATTTCTGAAAAACTCTTTCTACTTCACGCCACGTTCTTTGCGTATAAAATAATTTTTCTATTTTATGCATTTTTATGAACTAACTTCGGCACTTTATTGCTTGGCGTGCAAATAAATGCAAGAATAATAACTGACTTAATGAGGGATGGCGAAATTAACAGTACGAGTATACATACCTAGAAACATGAACGACCTCTAAAAATTTTTAAAAGTAAATCCAAATTTCTGAACATTAAGACACACTGTGTGAAATCTGTTATTACAACATTTCCATCCGTCGTGGAACTTGAAATCGGCAGACCTTCAGAATAATTACTTTAAAAATTGTACGTAACACGTTGTTTCTTCCAAATGTTGGCAGGACTGACAACCAAGAGTAGCGAGACCATAAGATTTTAAGAAGGTGTTTAGAAAATAGATTAAATAGAAACGTGAATCACTAGTTCCATTGTGTCTTACACAAACTATAACCATGTTTCTGGAATAATATGTTATACCCTAATAAATTTCTAAGAAAAGCACACACCTAACTCCCTCCAAAAGAAATGTTTTGAAAATTCGGGATGTATAACCCTATCCAACTCACTAGACATTACAACTTCAGTGTCGCATAACCATACCCGCACCAAAGTGAATTCATATTACAACACCGACTCACCTTAATGTAATAGGAGGACTGTCGTAAATGCACATGTCACTGTATTTCGGATGTGAAATTTATATTTAGATCCACGTAACATAAGGTATAGTGTAGTAAGGCACACACGATTACAGACTCTTTTACCTCTGCTAAGTTGATAAGCTCGTAAGAGGGACTATCTTTGGTGTTAAAAGGATATCCTGTTCCATACAGGAAAGGACGATCGTCACTTGTCGAAAGGCGTATTATACTTTGAACCACATGGAAAGTGACAACAGAACACGTAAAAATATATGAGGTTCTCTGGATACGTGGAATCCAGGCGGCCATGGTCAGGGATCCAGTGTCAGGGTCTCTAGTGGGCAAATCTTCCCAGATGAAAGCATCCGTAAGACGTAACATACGCACCAGAGCATCCCTCCGGAACCTGCACCAAAGTACACGATAAACACTTTTCAATGGATTCTCAATAAAATACTTATTCTACAGTATGCCATACCTTACATACTAATTAAAATCTCATTTCATAATAATTGTTAACACTTTCAAAAATTATTAATATTAATAACTCAATACAAAGGACGAGATTTTGTAAAGACGCTGGATACTACAGGCTCCAGATTTCTGGAATATATCAATGGTGACAACAAAGTAAAAAATCATTACTTCATGAAGAATAATTCCAAAAGTATCTTTACCTGAAATACAATTGCGTGTAACTTCCACCGAAAAATAAAAGAAGTATCATGGCCACATAGACTGCGTGATCCAAATCCTCTGTGTGATGGTATATATCCAGAAACATGGCGATAATAATGATGTAAAGACATACGTGACAAAGTAAACTGTACAGACGATAAAAATTTGAAACGGAGGAGTAAAATAATGGGACGCCCCCTACGTAGAAACAGTAATGATAAAAACGAAATCGACTCTCAGCAAGATAATCCTTTTCCATCTTCATCAAAATATAGGTATTTGTTCCGGTCAGGTACAAATAATTGCAGAGAGAAAAAAATATTAACTTCCTCTTCTTTAGAAGTATTGAGTATTACTGAAACTGTCCTCTTGACAGCCGGTCCGAGAAGTTATAATTTCAGATTGATTTTTAATAGTAGTGCCTTTCTGGAAACTTTTGTGAAGAAAGAGCAGTCTGTAATACATTCCTTGCATTATTTATTTCTAAATTTCCTCTCTCGTTCACTGAAAGATACGGGACTTTCGTGATTATATTAATTTTTGTCTGTATGTTCCGTGTACATTAAAATTGTAAGAACAGAGTCCCTCATTCAGAGTTACAATTAATAAATGTATACTACTAAGCCAAACTTCCGACAGTGACTTCGATAGTGTCCACAGAATTCTAGAGGGCTGATCAAAAGAAACGGCTGTCAGCGTTAACAGTGTATTTTACATAAAGGGACAGCAATTACTTTCAGGTATCAGTTTATACTTTTAAGTTCTTGGATAAAGACACATTTCAGAATTTGACTGCTTTTGATTTATACAAGAAAATTTAAAACATAAAACCTCAGGATGGAAACTTTACACACATGTAGCGAACTGTAATGTATTATATTACATGATTTTAAAATAAATAAACAAGTTAGGAACTAAATAATACTAATAGAGCCGTTTAACATCGTTGTGTTTTCCTATATCGATTAGCCAAGATATAAGCCAATTAATATGAAGGTTGTTCTTCAGAAATAGTTTTCATATTACGCAAAAAGAAGCGATTAAGGGATTTTTGGATAGAAGAACTGCAGCAGATCACAAGTTAGCATAAAAGTAATTTAAAGATACAAGTAATTTAAAGATACAAATAATTTAAAGATACAAACAAGTCTAGAATGTACTTTAAAGGGACACTTAGCTTAAGCGGCATATTATCTCGTGAATATTTTTATTATTTTAGTTTATTATTATTATTATTATTTCCTTCATGCTTTCTTAGAATAAAAATTTTGTTATTTCTTAATTGACAATATTAGTTTCAGATTTAAATCGCCTACTATTAGAAACTTCACCCTGTTTTCTCTATCGCGCAAAAAATTCCCTTCCTTTAGATGTGCAATAGCTGCAAATTTGATACGTAATAATATAAATGTATTTAGTAAGCAAATTAGTATGTTGGAACATATTTTACGCTAGTATCATATTTATTTGGGTTGCGGTTTTTATTATTCAGCTAACTTGTGATTAAATTTACGTCATAAAACCTTTTTTGTCTGCTATATTTGTGTGTGTGTGTGTTTGTGTAATTTATGTTGTGATTATTTTATGCTAGTTTTGTTACTGACCTCTACGCTAGTAAGCTAGCACTTCATTAAATGATAGCTGAATTGAAATGAATTACATTACATTAGCACCTATAGGTCTAGAGCAAAATATTTCGAAAGTCTATCAGAATTGGTGGAATAATATTTGTGTAAGCATAGATCTAATCAAAAGTATATAGTTGGGGGTACGCCAGTTCCGGCGCCAGGCGTCAGTAAGTCCGACGCCGGCGTGTTAACTCTTTAACACCTACTGACACTGAGGAAATTCCGTACACGCGCCAGTCTATCTGCACTTGGGACCTTTTGACCTAATTTGTGTTCAAATATTCTAATTTGCATTTGATATTTCGTAATTTGGGTCAAATAATATGCAAATACCTTAATTGACATGCAATATCTTTGTGACTCGGTCCCAATAGTATTTAAGTATCCTAATTTACATTTGATATTTACGTAATTAGGTGAGACGTTTAACCTTTTAATACCAATCGCCCTTTACGAGAGAGAGAGTCTGTCTACGAAGCTTAGCCCTTTTCCTTTGAGGAAAGCCGTCACGTGACTATTACAGCAGACACTGTGTCTGGAATACGTTTAGTTATTAAGAACTTAATTTTACTATTAATTTTAAATTAGCATTTCATATTCAAATAAGTTTAAATCAGCTTTTAATATGAGAAAAATCTTATACACCAGTAAGTTTTCTAATTAGTAAATAATTCTGATACTATAAAATATTAATCTACATTGCATAAAATATTTACTGCACCTTCAGAAATAAACATTGGTTACATAACAGAATGAGAAAGTCTTGTCGCCTTGTACGCCGGAGAATAACAAATGTTTACTACCGGTGGAAGGTGCAATGAAGCCAAAAATCCTGAGTCGTTCAGACCGTACCCTAGGCCATCCTTTACTTTGTAACAACACATTTCATTATAAATATGCAGTAAATTTATAACACGTTCCCACTGCCTTAAACATTTCGGAGTTATATTGAACTGGAAGTGATATTTTTACCATCACATTTATTGCCCTTTTCTCGTCGTTTAAACACGCTGGGTTGGATACACACATTATATTTTATTTACCCCTATCGATAGTCTCGTGGTTTTGTACATCGTGTTTATGCTGACAAAACCTGAGGATGTTTCTGCTGCCTTCAACTCCATTACAATAAAAGATTCACCCAAGCTTGAAGGCATTCAATTGAAAATATAAACCTTTTGCTAAAGCTTACCTATTAATAATTTATGTAGCCATATATGCTAAGAAATATTAGTTACTTTGGATTCCTCAGCACTTTATTCCAGACGACGGCGCCTCACTGTCCAATAAAATATTTAGTTGGTCAGTAAATGTGGATTCTATTAATCGACACCATGGGAAATAGGATGGGGTAGTTAGTGTAGTGATTGTACTATGGGCTAGACCAGACCTGCTCAACCCGTTGCTCGGGGACAACATTTTGCTGGCGGAGACATTTGAAGTGAGGAAATCTCTTTTAAATTTTTCCCTGGCCTTGATGAGATGGAAGGTTGAAGAAATTTTGAAAACTTACAAGGTATTTATTTATGGAAACATATTATCTTACTAATTTCTTTTGTATAAATTTGTTAAAAATGGCGACACCATAGCCTAGATTGTGAAATCCATTTTTTATAAATTTTTCCTGTTATTATCAATATATTTTTATTGATCATGATGCACAGAAAAATGCAAAGGTAAATTTATACTTATAATTATACGTATACGCATTCATTCTTCATTCTGTGTATTGAATTTCACGTTGCACGCATGCAAAAATGTTGAGCAGGCCTGGGCTAGACGATACGGCATTCGTATCCCGGCAGCAGGAAGAGGATTATTTCTCCTCCTAAACGCCCCTGACTGCTCTGGAGTCCACCTAGCCTCTTTCTCCATAGACGACGGTTGCTCTTTCCGCAAGGGTAAAGCGACCGGGGCGTGAGGCTTACCACTCACCTACCTCCACTAGTGCTTAGGTTGCAATGAATGGATATACGTCGCTACTTCCCTCACGACTTTTTGGCGTGTATAGGGAAAACTTTGCTTTTTACCTTATTATTCGACACCTACGTACAAGAGAAATCAGAGCTAGTATGCACTTAAAACCTTGGAGGCTGGGAATAATGTACAATGTATATAAAGTTTCAGTTAATATCGCACAGAGAACACAGTGTGCTTCCATTTTAAAGACTTAGCGGCGAAAGCTGTGTAGAGAAAGTAATGGCTGTTTATTGTCGAAAACACATGAAACACATACGCAAACTGTGGGAGCAAAATGCAGAGACATTTTTGTTTATATGCTGGCTTCATGTAGTTCAGGCTATGATTCAGTGATGGAAACGTATGATGTTGGTAACGAAGTAATTTGTTCTATAAACAGCTATGAAAGTCTTGACTAGTTGTATAACTATCAGCTTCTAAAGGAGGGCTCTGTTCCATGGAGTTAGTTGCCGTTGCTGACGGCAAGGTTATGTGGCAATGTGGGCTAAGTTGACAGGATCCAGATCACAGGAAGTTACATTATTTTATCTGTGTGTTGCAGGGATAAAGAGGTAACGACACATGTTGCTGGTGGTGGAGGGAAGGCCCTCACCTCGTGCTGGTTTTCATTCTGAACTCAAAAGTTTATACTCATGAGCTAGACTGCTTTATTAGACATAAACATTACAATACTTCGATAAGCATATAGGAGTTCAGAAGAGCTGATTAGTGAATCAGTAAAAGTAAAGTTATCCCTACAACAGGCCATGAAGGCCCAAAGGGGGAGTAGAGGTATAGCTCTACTCATTCTTGACCCCGGCGCTAGTTGGGGGTGGGTGGGTGGTCAGCACCACGCCCCGGCCGCTTTACCCCCGGGAAAGACCCGGTACCCATTGTATAGGAGGCTGGGTAGGCCCCAGGGCCGGTCTGGACGTATGCGAAAAATCTCGCCCCTACCGGGATTCGATCCCCGGACCGTCCAGCCCGTAGCGAGTCGCTATACCGACTGAGCTATCCCGGCCCCTAGTGAATCAGTACTAACAGAAAATGTGTAGTTATTTTTGTCTGTTGTCTATATTCCAGTGGTGCATAAACAGGTTGTATCACTTACATTAATGTACAAAAGTAAAGCCAAAGAATTGCATTTAATCATATTAACTTTAAAAGACTCGTCTTATCGAAACTAACTTAACCACATAAATCGCCTTCTATAATACAGTTTAAAGTATATTTCATCAGAATTAATATTTAGAGGGGAAAACAGACAGTGTTTCTTGCGTCTCTGATTGCTTGAAATTAAGTGCATAGTTTAGTTTTGTCTTTCAAAGGCTGATCTCAATGTGAAATTCACTGAAGTCCCTTTACCTAATGTACCACTTGTCTTAATTAAAGGACAGATGGACATCACCCATAAGGCACCTTACCTTCTCTCCTCGCCTAAAGACGCAGTATTTACAGTACACAAAACAAAAGCCCTTAATTACTCGTACATTACAGAAATAGGATACGTTGCTTATATTTCTG
Source organism: Reticulitermes speratus (assembly GCA_021186555.1). Lineage (NCBI taxonomy): Eukaryota > Metazoa > Arthropoda > Insecta > Blattodea > Rhinotermitidae > Reticulitermes > Reticulitermes speratus. Next base: position 23,782,573 of record JAJKFL010000006.1, read on the forward strand.
TTAGTCACAGAATATTTTCTCAGAACAATAATCATGACAGTTTTAAAAGTTATAGAATGAGAGCCTCGAATAGGAACCCATTTAAATAATTTCTTAAAAATAATTTTAAATTCCTTATAGCCTACTAAATTTGAAATTTAACATTCCAGACGGCATTACTCATAAAAATATTTGTATATTTTTATTATACCTACAGTTATATTACTTTCATTACAAATAAACATGTCACTCAGTTGCAAATATCTAATTTCCTCTTTTTTTAATATGACGTAAGTTTAAGCTGTCATAATATGAGTGTTCAAATTCCTCCATATAATTATTTAACCAACTGACAGAACTTCATCAAACTTAGCATAAACAGCTTTCCAGCAGAAGCAAACACATTTTCAGATTTTCTGTTGTAATTAACAACTCCAACCTTACAAAGTGTTACGGACGTGCCAAATTGTGAGCTGCCACAGAAACTAGTGCACATGCAAGCAGGGTGCTAAAATATTGTTAACATTTATTTTGTAAAATGAAGAGAAGCCGTTTAATTACACGAACTCGGCCTTTAATAACAGATTTGATGGCTTTAAAATATAAATAATGAAACTAGGTACATGAAACCTTAAACTGAGATAGGTCATAAACGTAGGTACAAGTGTTGCATTATATATTCCTTTAATTTAAAGGATTTCAGCCGTAGCTGTATCCGAATATGTGACTATATATATCTGGCAAATTTAATGTAAAGATTGCACTAAATTCTGCACTCACGTACTATACGCATATAAATGTACACTGAATAGCATAATTATAGATTAATAACTCTTTCATTGCCATTTAATGCGACATCTCAGACGTTACTGCACGTCGAACAAATTTGCCCAATTTGATTTAAGCCTGCCTAAAGTTGTGTGCAGTTAAGTTATGAGGAACATTTAAACATCTCTTGATCATTATCGACTTTTCTTCCTACCCCTTTCTCATTTCCAAAGAAGCAATAGCATGCTGTCAAATTATGGATTTTAACAGTTATTATGCTGAACTTAGCTGAAGAAAGTTTCCTTGGAAATTTGTCGTCCAGCTATTGTTGCATAAATATATCAAATCCATTCTTTAGGAAAGGAAGATTTCGGCTGACTATGTAAAAAAACGTAACAACAGTAAAGTTCGCCCTGTAACAGGCCATGAAGGCTCAGAGGGGGCCTAGATATATAGCTCTATTCTTTCCTTAACTTCGGCTCTACATGAGGTGTGTTGTTAACGCCACGCTCCAGCCGCTTTATCCCGGGAAAGCGGCCCCTTATCCATTGTACAGGAGGCTGGGTGGGCCTCAGGGCCGCTGTAGACGAGTGCGGAAATTCTCGCCCTCACCGGGATTCGATCCCCGGACCCTGCAGCCCGTAACGAGTCACTATACCGACTAGGCTATATCTTCCCACAACAAATGAAAGTTCATATATTAAGTGTAAGACATAGCATTAAATGGCATAAAATAGAGTGCCATATTTTGAATATAGTTTCTTTTTCTAATTATAATCCTGTGATTTAGAAGAAATCCAAATTTTCAGAAATCTTTAGACTCAACATCTGTAAGCATTATCAGTACTTATAGCGAGTTATAGTGGTCTTTATATTCTGTCATAAGATTTCGGACAGCAAAATTTTGCTAATAGAGTGTACTTATTGACGTTTTCAAGACACCCTTCCTTATGCATGGTCTTTCTTAATAACATTCCTTCCTTACGCTTTTAGTGTAACATATTCGTGATAATTATGCACCTAAGTGTCCCTTATCTAACGATTAGCCTATTTTCACGTACCTCATACACTGGATTAAGGAGCCTCAAATTTCATCTGCTGCTAGTACAACAAACTAAAAAAATGTGGATAAAGGAGATCTGGCGATACTTCAGAAAACTTACGGTAAAGCAACTTTATAAGATGAAGAACGAAAACAAATTTATACCTCTCTGAATAAAAAAGCGAGTAAGATTAAGAAGAGAGATATGTCCACTTCTGTCTGGAAGTATTCCGAACAAATTCATTTGACACATCTCCGGATTGCTCTGAACAGTATCCGGAAAAGGGACCGGTTAACGCTAATTGAGAATCGGTCTGTGTAATAAATTGAAGAAATAATGTTTTGCAGCGTTTCGAAAGTGTCTTGATAGACCATCTGCGCGAGATACTGAAAAGAGGTCAGCTCAGCTTTATCTGCAATTGCAATGAATAAAATAATGTTTTTTTTATCTTGCGTGAAGTTTTAAATATGTGTGAAATTCATCACAATCTCATATATTTATTTTCTCTTAAATTTTCCTGTATTATTTTTATCAAATACTGACAACGTCTCACAATCGTGTCAGTAAATGTAGCTAAAACACAGGTAACATTCAATTATATAGGTGTCTGAAATCTATTTGAGAAAAGAAACCAACTGGAAATACGCCTTTTTCCACACGATACTACTTATACGTTCATGTACACTGAACTGTATGTGATGCACCTGTGGACATGGCAATTGTGGAATATTGCTCTAACGATAAGTACATCTCTACATAAAAGTATGTGATTTATTCAAGCCCCTACACAGCCTCTTCTTTCTCCCTTACTTGAAGCATAAACATGAAGAGAGAGACAGACTCTTGCAACATCTGTAGGAATAAAAACAACACAGTGTTAATATTATGCCAGTTCGTTTGTATCTAAAGTATAGACAATGATTTTAAATTTCGTTGGACATTGTTAGTACTGTCCTCGTATTGAATACTGTTATACAGTATTTTAATTACTACCTTTATAAATATGGAAGGATGTTTCACCATTAATTTACTTTTCTGTATCTGAAGATATACTTTAACGTGTTTTTTCTTCTACCGCTCTTAGTGGTCGAGCTGTCAGGACTCGTACTTTTTATTCGGCAGATCCAGGTCCCAAATTTCAGGGCAATATTCTCGTAATTTTCCTGTGTAATTCCAGGTACATTTAGGGACACAGCCTTACTTTAAACCATGTACCTTCCCCATTATTTCCAATTCATCTTTCTAAAAACATTCTGTCTTTCGAATTTATATAGTCTGAGCTTCTGAGAGCATCCATAAATAAAGCCTAAATAGACACGTTTAACTTTTACAGCAAAAGATCTGGGCACATTGCTAACGAAGAGAGAAATTCCTGGCCAAGCCTGCAGCCAAATTGCTGTTATCCAGCTTTACTAACATGGAAATGTTGCGACTGTTTGTATCAGTATTATATTTTAATTATATCTCTTTATTTAGCAACTTACAAGTCTTATAAACTGTATATCCAGTCCCCATTCGGAATAATAATGTTTAGTGCCATGTCCGTCGTTCCCACTTCAGGCGACAGATTGCAATATCACAGTCTAGTAGCACCGGGCTGACATGACCACTTCTTACATTGCTTCAGGATATGTAAGGACTTCGTACATTATAAATAGATTCCTATAGCCTTAGGCCAATTGTCACAGATAATAGCAATAGTAAGAGAAATTATCATAGCTGTTACTCAGTTCTTGTCTATTAACGTTCTGACTGAACAGCCTAATCGCCAGTTGCAATCAGCACTAGCAAGTAAAGAAATAACGTAGGAGGAGAAAACGATAAACAAATAATAATGACATTGTTTAATTAATAACACAAAAAATACTGTAATTAAACTGCAAGGATTGAACCAGAATAAATATAGCTACTGTAAAATCTGATTAAATGTTAACGATGCAGTCAAGTTATATACGGCTAAAGCAAGGTCTGATAAAGTGTATTAATCAGTTTCTGAAATATATACATCTCCACAAAACGAATTCACAGCTGATGCTTATCTAACAGAAGAAAAATTCTTAAGAGAGAAGTCATAATAAAACATAGAGAAGTATCTAGGATTCCGAATATGAACTCGAATGCTTATAGGTTCCTAAATGGGTAGGGAGAGTTTTGGACCCATATAAACGTAAATACAGAACAGGGCATCCTGATGAATCTCTTTCTCGTGTAAGGTAAACAGTTACGGGGCTGTAGTGCATTAAGGTAAGTGTAATGGATGTGAGGAAGAAACGATTGTTGCAGCGAGCTAGGCATAAGGTATACTGCATATTGCATTTTTATCTAAAACTCTGGCTCGAATAGTCTTTTTTTTTCGATAAATATTTAGCGACTGCTTTTAGAATTGCGTACAAGAACACACGTAGGCCTTTCTGCAAAGGATCCGTTAGTTTTGTTCAATAATAACCAAAATTTCAATACTTTAACAGATGTTATTTACACTTCTCAGCGTCAGATGTCATAAATATCCTTCCAGCATTCCTCGAGTCGTTTCATGCATACAGACGGACAGACGGATACAGAGGTTTTAATAGGCGCTCCGTAGGGTTCTGAATACGTCTACGGCCAAACCTTACGTTCATCAGTGTTGTCTTGGAAACTGGAACAAATTGCCCAGCTGTTAGCACGACTGCCTTATTAGCCATAGCAATGATGAAACTGACACAGCGTACAAACGGGACAGGAGTTCCCACCCATTCGCAGCCCCACGCCGCCTCTCTCACACTCTCAGCCTGCAATAGCAAAACACAGATGAATCATCCTTTCCGGAATTTACATTCCGAAGTTTCCTACAGCACTGTGCTGCGATAAGTAACCTTGCAACATGACCTTACTAGAAAGTTCTTATATTTCATAGTACGTGCCTAAATAGCGGTTAGAAGAGTTCACTTACAAGTAAGTAGCGTAATATGAAAATACATTCTTCTCACTTCCTATGAACAGAGACTGTACATGCTTATTCTCACGTACATAAATCTTCACATAATTTAAAACAATAAAATTAATCATTTTAGTTGATGACTGAGAGCCGACGCTGTATTTGTCCTTCAAAAGAATCCGCCGAAGTCCAAACCTCTCTGTAAATTTTGTAACACACTAGGATTGTAAATAATGAAGCTCTTAGCTAGCAGATCGACCCCTAAGCTACAGGATTACCCCTTGTCGACCGTCGGTGACTGCTTATTTAGTACATTCACAGACACCTTGCATATTTTGTGGCCATCTCTATGTTAAAACCTGCTCATGTGACATGTCGCTGTAGTGAGTATGCAGACGGATGTAAAGCGCTAGACATTCCCATAGTAGTATACTGGTATCATCTTCCACCAAAGATATCATAACACATGTGTTTCATTGAAGTTAAAATAACCTCTGCTGGGCTGTAATGTTGAATACTTCGTAACAAAAAACCTATAATATCTGTTAATTATTAAACTAAATTGGTTTGATATTATGGTACTTCCCTGCTCGCTCAGAACACTTCCAAACCAGCAGAAGACAGACACGTTCATTACGACAACGGTGTAGACGACAACCGACTGAGACATGTGCATTACACTTCCCAATCTCTGCAACATCGCAAAATGCATTATCGTTTAATAACAATTGCATTACATTTTATTTGACCAACAAATTTTCGTAATACGATGGTCGTATCAAGGAGAATAAGATGCACGGGATAGCAGCACGCGTAACATAAGTGCATAAATTTGTTTGAAGTACCTAAACAGAAGAGAACACTTAGGAGACGTATCCGTATATGGAAGTATATTAATAAAATGAATCTTAAGAACCAGAGTGTGATATTATAGGCTGAATTTATATGGCCCAGAAGAAGGTCAAGTAGTTAACTCTTGGGAAAGAGAAAATGAACCTTCATCTTCCACAAAATTCTGGAAGTAACTTGATGCTACGAGCAAAGATTGTGCCAGATGGAATTAAATATTTACTTAGATTTCCGGTTTGATAGTCACATTTCTACTTGTATTTTTTCTGTACATCAATGACAGGATGTAATCACTTCACGTCCATGTTACATCGTGACTGGTGATGTGTCGACGACAAAGCCGTCATCCAGCAGCCTACCGTAAGACATGCAGCCTGGTTAGACTGGTGTTGCTGAATACTAACATACAGGCCATTAGTTCAAACAGTAACGTTTTGTTCTACAGAAAGCTTCTGAAGATAAAGTAGCCTCTCTTCTTAGCACCAAATCCCCTGTACGATTCCACGTTTTGAAGTGTCTTTTTTGTGTGTTTTTTGTTTGAGAGAGTCAAGTTATATATCACGATTTGATACGATGCAACATGTTTTCTCTCTCTCCACAGTCCTCGTGTAAATCTCAACTCAGTATTTAAAATTATTTCTAAGAAAAATAACATGGCTTTCAATAGGGTTTGAGCGGTATATTTGGTTTTGTAGAACATTGAAAGTAAAGAAATACAGAAAGAAAAAATAAGGAAAGAAGAGAAAGGGTGAACAAAGAAAGAATGAATTTTAAGACTGAGCCATGTCTTCTGAGAAGGAGTGATTGATTGAATGAATGAATAAGTAGGGTTTTTAAATTGTGTGGCATAGAGTGATTACTAGGAAGGTATGTTGAGGCATAGTCTGCTAGAAAATTATGGACGTTCCTCCAAAACGTATGTAGTTTCCTACCAGATCTCATGGCATCACATCCCAAAAGACAGTGTCCAACATCATGGAAGTTATTTTGATGCAAATGTGAAGAGAAATACCTAAATTTGCATGATAAGCACAAGCTGTGCGACATTTGAGGCTCTTCCAGCAGTGATTATGAATCTTACCGTCTCCTGGGTTGTGACACCGTATAGTCTGGTAAAAATATCATGCTAGACAACGGAAAATGTTTATCAGACTACACGGCGTCACGTAACAGCATTTTTGTAATTTAAAAAACGTACCAATTGTAAGTCTTTAATAATCTACTTATATTATGGCACATATATTTAGTATATGGAATTTACAGTTACCATTACAGTGGTGTATGCAGCAAAGCACAGGCAGCACATTAACATAAGGAAATAAGCAGCCAAAAGTGGGCTGAATACCTCTTCTATTGCACGGATAAACCCGAAAATGAAGGCGAATAAACATAAAAATGACATCATCATCACTTTTTCAAGGGCTTCGGAGTCGTGGCCCGTTCCGGTCTCTAATGGGCGTCATGTGTCTATTTCCTGCTGGCCGATTCCATAATATGAACTAGCAGGAAAAAGAAACTCATAACATCAAAGTGACACTTTGAATAATTCGTGAGTCAGTAGGCTGAAATATATAAAATTATATAATTATGTGTTATGTGCTAGCAACTTCTGTCTGAAATATAATCACACCACATATCATCCAGCGGAAGGGTCTATTGACGGTTTAAAACTCCCCGTATATATATTCCATTTTGTTCCGTCGAGCCATCTTGATCCACTCTAACCTACAGCCGTGATGAGATAATTGGCGGGATTTTAGAAGGGTAATTCCAGAAGATCATAGGCCAAGTAACATCCCTAAAGCAGCTTTTAGCTTTCATCCAGTTAAAATACAGTTATGACTATATGCTTTTTTCTACCTGTTGCTATATTACATTTAAGAATGCAAACTGCCTAAGTTCTCAACTGCTTTTTATCGGCTCTGATAGAAAGCACGCCTCTTATCCCAGGGACCCTCAAATGCAGCGTCAGTGCACAGACTTCGTCGCGTAAACCTTCTCATGGACGATGAATTCCCGAAACAAACAAGCGAATATGATGGCTTAAATGGGATACTGTTTGAGTACTGGTAATATTCGGTTTGCAAGCTCAACATGATACACCATTCTGAGTAGTGGACATGAAAGTTTAAGAAATATCGATATTGGGGACATCTTAAACCTAAAGGGAAGCTGAGCGCACCTAGTGCTGAGGTTTAGAACATTTGAATTCACGTCTCCATTCCTACTGGTTTTCATATTGCGTTGCTTAATTACGTGCAGGGAACAGCTTTGCCTTCTGAATAGGCCTAGGACCTTAACTGAGGAGGTAATTTTAATAAGACGTATCATCACTTCAGCAAGAATTGAGATACCTATTTTAAAACGTTCATGGTACAAGTGTATAGTACTCGGTACAGCTGTTGTGGTCAAATTTCTTTACTCCAGGCACTGTAGCTTAGATAGTGCCTGCTTTCTTCACATATGTTTATTCCTCGTTGTTGGTAATCGTGACTCACTCCTTGTTTGAAGTGGACATACGCGTTTTTGAAAATGAGGGCCTAAATTAACTTAAAATCCTGACAATACAAGCTGTACATGAGAAATTACACGCAATGTCCAAGACTTCCATGTTGCATTCACCCACCGACTGCCTTCAAGACACCGGCTGTCCTGAACACGCTAGACGACAACTTCGTGCTCCATCCTTGGCTGTCCTGAACTCTCATCATTAACCTACACCCACTCTGCTTATCTTCAATTTATCAAAAAACATCTTTCGCATTCTTTCATCTCCCTATGCTAAAATTCCCTTTCCATATTCCCTCGCGTGTTCCAATAAAGTTCCGCCAACAGCAAATTTCGTGGATTCCCACGGCACCATCCGCATATCAAGTTCTTCTTCCGTGCGGTGTGATCTTTCTGGACCACTATGCAGAATGACGCGGTAAATACCACCGAAAATTTGATATCTATATACTAATCTACACAATCCAATACTTGGTTTAATCATCGACCCAGCTCCTGTCCAGCGGTTATCGCGAGTGCTTTTACCGGCGGCCACTTTGTGAAGATCTCCACTACATTCTAGTAATAAAGAGGTTAGGTTTGTATGGGTCTTTACCTGCTCATCGTCAGATCTCCTTCATTACTTAGTGCTTAGTTATACAAAAGAAAATTTAATGTATGTCGCTTTTAACTTTACTCAATGGCGAAAGAATACTGGATGGACAAAAAAGAGTAGCAGTTAAAACACTGGAACTATTTCTGTGTATGATTGTGATTTCCTTTTGCCTCTTAAATCCGCATCTTTCTTGGTGACACAGATTGTGTGAAACATAATTTTTTAACAATACAGAAATTTAAAATACCAGAGTAGTTATTTTTAATTACTCTAGGATCAGCTGATGATGTGATATGCATTTGTTCAACTCTTTCTGCATGAGCCTGAACATTTCGTGACAGATATAGGCTTGTCCCTTTCCTTCCTCTTGAGCACCCGTGTGCTGCTGTGGTGTTCCGTGCTTCTGCCTGATGTGTAACAGCCTCACTCTGAGTTTCTCCAGTTGACTGCAGGCGATACACACGACCGTGCCAAAAAAGGCAGGCATACCATAAAAGAAGCAAACCCATGGAACAGTAGCAAGTCCCTAGAAAATAAAACAGTGCCTTGTAATAAATGTACAGTCAGAAATCAGGCATGCTGACTGGTGTGAAGATATTCAGCACAGGGTGAACACATGACATAAAAGCTGACGTTAAAGTTTACCCTAGAAGAGGCCATGAACGCGCAGAGGGGTAGTAGAGGTATAGCTCTACTTTTTTTTTAATCTCGGCGCTAGATGGGGTAAGTGATCAACTCCACGCCTCGGTCGCTTTACCCACGGGAAAGAGACCCCTTTCTCATTGCGTAGGAGATTGAGTGGGCCCCAGGGCCGGTCTGCACGGGGGAAGGGGGGCGGAAAATCTCTCCAACACCGGGTTTCAATCCCCGGACCGTCTAACCCGTAGCGAGTCGCTATACCGACTACGCTATCCCGGTTTACGAGCATGCTTGTACGAGTATTAAATATAGTAGCATATATTTGTACACATTTTTTTCCAATTTAATTTCTCACAATATTGTACCAAGCTGTGGAATTATTCTTGATTCTGATATTGCATTTGGCGTGATTAATTACGATGTCTAGATTATCAATATCATTATTACTATTATTGCGGTTACTGTTACTGCTTACGTATTTTCTCTTCATATTGACGTAAAGGCTTTCCTGAAGCCGGAAGAACCTCAGGGAATTAAAATAAGGCGTACATCTTTAAAACAACGATTGACGAATACCTGTGCCTGCAGCAGACTAGACGCAATTATTCACGAGTAAATATACTGCAACACAAGAAGGAGCGTGATATTTCCTGAGCAACTCGTGTTTCTAGCCATGCATTTTAAAGTGTACGTTATTTATGTACGTAAACATCTGTATTATATGACTTCAACACTTCAGGTTTTGGCATCAAAATACTCGCAGCAATAATTTCTGATGAAATGGCAGAAGAACAAAAAACGTCTCAGAGCATACATAAAAAAGGACAGACAATCCAAATAAACGTGTATAACTAAATACACTAAATACACAGATTTTACGAAATTCTTTTATCATTTTCTGCTCATTGTCAAAAATTCACTCCACATTCTTTAGAAAAATGCGTTTCTCTCAAATTTCGGCAGTACGGATTACCAACATTGGGATTTCCACACAAATACGCAGATGATTTTAGCTGTAATTGTGGAGCAAGAATTAATAAATACTGTTATGTTAAAATAAACCTGTAACGCAACTTCTAAACTAACATCTAGTACCCAACCAGATTTTTAACCAACGAACTAAAGTAACGTCTTACGAAAGAAGTTCGTATGTATAACCATATCCAGTCCGCTGGCCTACATAACTGCCGTGCCACATAAACACATCCGCACCGAATGGATTTCGCGTTACAAAACCGACTCACCGTAGTGTCACAAGTTTACTGTCGTTAACTGTACAAGTCGCAGTACTGTGAAGTCTGACTTTGCATTCCAGTCACACAATATAAGCACAAAGCTCTAGACCCACCTGATTACAGACGCTTTACCTGTGATATGTTGATCAGCTCGTAGGCAGGGCTCTTTGTGGCATCGAACGGATACCATGTTCCATACTCGAAAGGACGGTCGTCACTTAGGGAAAGGCGTATTGTACTTTGAACCACATCAAAAACGATAGCGGAAGCCGTAATAATAAAAGTGAATCTCTGGATACGTGGGATCAAGGCAACCATTGCTAAGGATCCAGTGACAGGATCTCTTGTGGGCAAATCTTCCCAGGTGAATGCATCCGTAAGCCGCAACATTCGCACCATATCACCCCTCCGAAACCTTGTCCAAAGCACATGATAAAAACGTGTCAATGGAATCACTAGAAAATACTTAACCTATAGCAGATCACAATTTGTGTAATAGAAAATACATCTGTGGCAAGAGTGAATCTACAGAGAAACTTCCTCTACATCCTTTCAGATCTCCAAAATCGCGTTATTTATATATATACCTATTTCATTAATCAAGGATAAGGCAATATAATAGAAGAAATATTACAAAATTCGTAAATGTACTTCTCTGAATTCCTTAAATATTTCAAATGTCACAATAAATTTTAAAAGATAGATTCATAAATTATGATTCCCAAAATATCGTTACCTGAAATACATTAGCGTATAACTTTCGCACACAAACAAAGTAAAGAGCATGGACATATCCAAAACGTGATCCAAGTCTTCTAAATGGTGGTAAATATCCATAAACATTGCGATAAGTGTGGTATAAGCACATCCATGACACAGAAAGCTATACACATGATAAAAATATGAAACAGAGAAATTAAACAATGGGACGCCTCCTATGTAAAAATAATAATGATAAAAACGAAATCGGCCTTCAGCACGAGAATTGTTTTCCATAATCACCAAAATAAAATAAATTTTAATTCTCAGGAGGTACAAATAGTCGCACAAGGAATATAAATATTTAGTTCTTCTCCCTCAGAAGTCCTGACTCTTACTGCGACTGTCCTCTCGGCAGCCGGTACGGAGAAGCTATAACTCTAAATACAATTTTAACAGCAGCGCCATACTGGAAACTTTTATGACGGAAGAGCAGTTTGTCCTACCTGTTATGAATTATTAATTACATTCCCTATCTCATTTACTGAAAAGTGTGAGACTTTCGTGATTACATTAAGTTTCCTCTCCATTTTCCCTGTACACAAGAACTCTAAGAATTAATTAATTAATAAATCTATATTCTTACGCAAAGACTTGTACTAGCAACTTCATAGCGTCAATAGGATTCTGGAGGGCTGCTCACAAGAAATGGCTTCCAGTGTAAGAGGTTGTTTTATATAAAAGGAAAGTAATTAATATGTGATATTTATTTATTTATTTATGTTTTAAAATCTTGTTTGGAGACACATTTCAAAATTTAATTTTTTTGAGTTTATCAAGAAATATCAAACATGAAATTCAAAATCGGGAATTCACACATGTTTATCACATTAGTGTATATTAATACAGGTGGTCAGAATAGCGTAGTCGGTATAGAGAATCGTTACGGCCTGAAGGGTCCGGGAACCGAATCCCGACGAGGACGATATTTTCCGTGCTCGTCCAAACAGTCCCAGAGGCCTACCGAGTCTCCTGTACAATGGGTACCGGGTCTTTCCGAGGGGATGGGGTTAAGCGTATGGGGCGTGGTGCTGACCACCCACCCCTTTCTGGCGGCGATGTAAGGAGACAAACACGTCAGGAATATATGCATTGTTCGATTAAAGCTTCCTCGCAGTAGAATTCCTTTCGTAGAAAAAACAATAGCCCATCTCGGTGGCCGCCCGGTCTAAGGCGTTGGCGTGCGGCCCTTCGCTTGCTGGGATTGCGGGTTCGTACTCCGCCGCGTGCATGGATGCCTGTCTCTTGTGAATGTTGTGTGTTTTGTGCAGGTAAAGGCTTTAGCGAAGGGCCGATCCCTCGTCCAGAGGAGTCCTACCGAGTGCGTGTATGTGTGCCATTAAGTGTGATCAGGTGCAAATAAAACAGTCTAAACCTACAATGAGTAGTTAGAAGGGGCCGGAAAGAAAGATTAAATCGTAATTATAATTATAATACTTTTGTAGCCACGGAATAGCTGTAACATTATATACTCTAGAAACATGGTCTTCTTTAGGTAATTGTAAAAGGTGATAATAAATATTAATATTGTTTTCACCATCACAAACATCACTACCATCACCACCACTATCACCACCATCACCACCACTACCACCACCATCACCATCACATCTCCCACCACCATCACCATCACCATCACCACCACTACCCCCACCATCACAATCACCACCACCAACGGCACCACCATCACCACCATCACTACTATATCATATTAGCAACTGTATATCTATTTCAATACAAGATATTTTTCAAAATACTTCGAAATACGTCATCGTGTACTTATCAGTAACTTTATAAACATTCAGTTTTCAGCATAGCTTCCAAACTACGGTACCACTTAATTATGTTTGGTTACGCAACAAAATTGTTGTGTTTTGGAAATAAATTGTGTTTCATTTGATTTCCTATAATGTTTTTGACATTGCTTCCCGTTATATTCCCCTTCGTAAGCACAATAAACATGGTCGTTATTACAGCTGATCCCACACGTATTGCACTAAAAGAAAATCTATTCTGCGACGTTCGATTTAACACAATTCGAAAGTACTCAGTAGCGACATACGTCTTTCTAGTCAGAATGCCAACTGCCTTCCGTCTGCAGATGACGTGAAGTTCTGTCATTGTGTTATTAATGGAACGAACAAAATTATTCACATACCGATGATATGGAAATTTGGAATTCGGTACGTACGTACTATGGAGATCGATATTAGAATGTTTATTAGAGATTCCCAGTCACGGCATGAAGGAATACGGAATTGTGGATGTACAGCTCCTCTCATTCTTAATCTCTGCACTAGATAAAGGAAACTTTTAAGTCTGAAGCTCCGGTTGCTTTACCTCTGGAAACAAAGACTTCCGGTAATTTAATATGCGGCTGTTTAGATTCAATAAAGGATGTGGGCAGTGTGAAGAAGAAAAGTCGCCTGCCCTACCGGCAGTCGAAAATGATTCATCGGTCGTTCAGCCCGTTACAGTCTTTCAATTTGGCAGCCAATTTCCAGTACCAGTTACGCAACAAGTCTCTAGCATATTCACAATGTTTAATAATGTGGGAGTCATTTGAAACTGTAATCTCTATTTTCGTCATCACATTTACTGCATGTTTTCTAAAGGTTTAAAAATACTTGGTTTCAGCCAGTATATTGTACTTATTTTTTCCACAACCGATAATCTCATGGTTATGTAAAGTATGTTTGTATGGTCCAAACTTGAATAGCTTTCGTCGCACTGGAAATCCACCAGTATTTCGCTTGCGTATATTTTCCCTTTTGTAATTACCCACCAGTTTTTGAGCAGCCTTTCTTGTGCCTGTTCTGTTTAAATTCCACTTTCTGTTTTTAAACAGTCTTGGTGTTACTGGCACTTTGTATTGTGTTTATTTTATTATCTTTTTTACCCTGCCGACTTTACGTGTTCTACCTTATGTCTTACTAATATTATGACATTGTCAAGGACTTAAATTGTTTAATATAAAATCAATCAAACAATTAATAATAATAATAACAATAATAATAATAATAATAGTAACAATAATAATAATAATAATAATAATGAAGTCTTCAGGTACATGAATATCTTAACATTAATTACATTTCGTTTGGAACAGAATGGAATGGCGTGTAATGGATTTATGTGGCTCAGGAAAGGACAAATGGCGGGCTCATGTAAGCAAGCAAATAAACTTCCGGGTTTTCATACATTGAGAGAATAATCTCGTATACTTTTTAAACTATTAGTTTCTCACGAAGACTTTTTATCAAAGAAATCAGTTAATTCTTTATATTTCGTTACTTATTAGTATTTAAGCCTAAGAATAATAAATGCATCGCAGAATAACACTTGGTTATTTATAGTTACATATGAGATTTGTTGGAGTAAGGACTGTGTAGTCAATCTGTTGCACGGAATATAGATAACGTTAAATTTTCAAATCACAGACTTAAATTTCAACAAATTTACAAATTTAATAATTAAAGAGAAACAATTTTCATAAGCCTAAGCTCTTTTTTAGAGAGAGCAATTACGTTTCTTTTAATTTTTAAGTCGCCATTATAATTTTTTTGAGTTGACATGGAACTTGAATTTCTTTGATAACACATTATTCATTTATCTTTGCAAGACACTCTTCCTGATGTATCGTCTTAAACAAACACATCTTCCTCTTATGCTTGCAGTGGAACATATGCATAATCATTATGTATCACTTACAGAATGCTCAGCACTGTTCTTCTACATGTTTAGCGTATCATATATGTCGAATTCTCAAACATACAGATCAATGCAGTCGACGCACTCCAAACGAATTCCTTAAGATCCGTTTTAATGTTACATTCCCATCACGCCTAGCCCTTCCAAGTGGTCTCTTTCCCTTACATTCCTCCACCAAACTCTTCATGCACCTCTCCGCGGCCTCACATTTGCCACATGTCCTGCCCATCTCGCTTCTATTGATTTGATCACCCGAAGAGTACTTCGTGAGCAGCATAAACAATGAAGTCCCTCACTGTGCAGTGTCCAACATTCCCTTGTTACCTCAACCTTGTTATGCAGAAATACTTTCCTTAGTACCTTATTCTCTAACTCATTCAACCTACGTTTTTCCACAAATGTGACAGATCAAAATTAACGTGTTAATTTTTTACGGTTAGAAGAATTTAACATCACGTCCAACAACCAAGCTGCAAGACCACGCCTTGTCGGCTTTCCGCTACTCCTTATCCAATACATTCGCATCTATTCTACATACCTGAATGCCATCTCCTCCATCCGCAACCTGAGGACCCGCCATAGTGTTTTTATAGTGGCCCATTTATCACGCAATTTTCTTAACATTTTACGGACAATATTGTTGTTTTCGATAAACTGAAGAGCTATAGCTTTGCGTTATTCCAAAAATGTAATGAACGAGACGCTTAGCGATATATTTGAAAGCTGCCATTTATAATTCTCTGCAAAAGTCTTAAGAAATTAAATTGTTTTTCATTTTAATCTTCCTGTGACAAATAAATTACGTGTCAAATTCAACATACTGACTTATATTTATTTTATCATTAATTTTCATACTTTTCTTATATCTAAATATTAATTAAGTCTCATGATCTTTGCAGAAATTGCAGGTAAAATGTTAGATGACGGCCAATTTTAGACACTATTGAAATTGATCTCAGAAAATAATGCCATTCAAAATATTCCTTTATTCACAATATACTACATCTGATGAAATGCACGTATATACATGTCGTGCTTCTGTGGACGTATAAATTGTGAAATACTACTACAACGACTAAAGAAATATGTTCAGTGTATCTGTAATTTATTCGAGGCTACCCACAGCCTCTTCCTCTTTGACCTGAAGCAGGAACATGAAGAGAGAGAGAGACTCCTGAACCATCTGTAAATATACAAATATTCGGGTGACAATACTGTATTATTTCATTTGAATAAACTTCATACGAAGGTTTTGAATTACATTGCATATTGCTAATAAAGTTTGCTTACAGTAGTTTGTAATTTCTTTCATTAATAGGGAAGGACCCTTTGTCATTTATGTTTATGGCTTCCTGAAGCAATATTTTAACACATTTTATCTTCCGACAACAAACACAGACTTTTGGCACTCCTTGTGCCTGTATGATAATACGACTTCCAGCATTGTTTTGCGACATGTAGATATTTTAAAAATAAATTATTTTTGTACCTTCCCAATAGCCTCAGGTAATCGATATTATTGTTATTATTACTATTATTAAACAATCATTCAAATTTAATACTTTATTATTATTATTATTATTATTCAATTGTTATTTATTAACGTTATGATTTAACAGCCTAATCGCCATTTACAAAATCAGAAATAATGCACAGAGGAAAAAAAGCAGAGAAGGAAGAAAATGGGAAACAAATAAATTGATATATTTAATTCATAATATATAAAAATTATCTACCTAAATGCTGAAGATAAAATCATCCTATAAGTAGCTAATGTAAAACATGATTAAAGGTTGCTCATGCCATCACGATACATACAACAAAAGTAAAATCTATTTCAGTGTAGTAACATGTTTTCTAAGAAAAATTTGCACATCTGCAAAACAAAATTTCAACTGATGTGTATTTAGAAAAGTAAAAGTAAAACTAATAGTAGGAAGCAACATGAAATATAGAGAAGATTCTGAAATTCAGAGTAGGAACTCCAAATTCTACATCATCCAAGCAACATTTTAGACCTAGATAAACGGTAAAACAAAAAGCAGTGCGTCGATAATGACGCAGCACTCCGCCGCATGCAGCTAAAGGAGCTATAAAGCATTAATATAACTAATCGACATGGGAAAGAAAAAATTACTGCAGAGATCTAGGCATAAGTTAAGTATTGCTTTTTTATCTTGTACCTTTGCACGAACAGTTTCTCTTCCTGATAATTATTTAACAAGTACTATTCCAGCAGTGTACAAAATCACAAGTACTGCTTGCTCTAAAGGAACTAATACTTTTGTCTAATAACAAACAAAATTTCCATGTATTTTAAAGTTTTTCATGCACACAGACGGAGAGACGGACGGAGGTTTAAGAGGCATTCTGAGGACTTGCAAACATCTAAAGCAATGTCGTACGTTCATCATTGTTGCCTTGGAAACTGGAACAAATTTCCCAGCTGTTAGCACGATTTCCTTGTTAGCCATATTAATGATGATACAGAGACTGCGTACAAACGGGACAGGAGTTCCGACCCACTCACAGCCCCACGCCGCGTCTCTCACACTCTCAGCCTGCAACATCACAATATAGATTAAACATCAGTTCCTGTAGTTATACTCTGAAGTTTCCTGTAGCACTATGCTCTTCCAATTGATCTTACAATACGAATGTTTAAAAACTGAGTATATTTCTTTTAATGATTTAAGACAGTGGTTGTAACAGCTATTTAACCGACAATTAAGGTAAGGACATATCGAAACATGCCAAGAAGGCCTTGAGAGAGGAGTAGAGGAATAGATCTACTCATTCATTAGGCCACGGCATTAGAAGTGGGCGAAATGGGGAACCACACGTCTTTTAACTAAGAAGTAAGGAGCATATTGTCTCTTAAAAATTTTGTTCTCTTAGTTCCAATCTGAACAGGGGCTGTGAAACTACCATTACACGCAGATGTTTAAATTTTACTTAATCTGAAGTAATCAATTTGTTAATGTTCTTTTCTGACATATAGCAGGTTCTACACTTGCCCACTCCAACGATCCGGCAAAGACCAGCGTCGTCTGTAACACATTTCAACACGCTAGGCTTTCTGTGGTGATAAGTTGTTATCCACCAACCAAACAGTAATCTGTATGACTACAGCTTGTCTGCTGTCTGCGACTGTTTACTCAGTATATACACAGCTACTTGCATTAGCTTTAGACGATTTCCTCTAAGGGAAAAATCTAAGGACACTCTATGTCGCTGTAATAATATGCAATTAGAAGCCTGCGAAATGGTTTGATATTCCTTTCAACATTACTTTAGGTGTGTCGTCTTTAAACATGCTTAATGTGACGACGCTGGTGTTTGAGCATGCATTTGAAACTTTCTTATCACAATGAAGTCTGCAGGGTTGTTGTGTTGAATTATCCATTACGGAATATATAAAATACATTAATTATTAACGTGTGCCACTTTGTTTGGCATTATGATACTTTCCTGGTCGCTCAGCACGTTTCCAAACCAACAGAATACAAGCACGTTGATCAAGACGAGGACGTAGAGTAGAATTGACTGTGACAAATGCGTCAGATTTCCCAATCTCTGGAACATTACGTTTAATAATATATGCACTCCGTTTTATTTGAGAAACAAAGCACTTAATTATTACTACTATGGACATATCAAGGAGAATAAGACGTAGGATTTATGTAGCAGGCTTGAGATAAATGATATAAATGTTGCTGAAATACTTAAGTGGAATAAACCACGTGGGAAACATTGGCATATATAGGAGGAAAATCATGAACTGAATCATAAGATGTACGGTGTAATAGTGTGAGGAGGTTGTGTCTGAATGAGGATAAGGTCAAGTAGCTATCTATTGTGAACATGCTACTGAAACGTCCGGTTCCATAAAATTCCGGATATAACTGAATTCTCTGAGCGAAGAACTCTGTCACATATATATAAATAAATATTTACTTCGTGCGTCATATTAAATCCACATTCTACGCACTAGACGTCGGTGCTAAATCGTTGTGTTATGACATTTAGACAACAAACCGTCAACAAGTACGCTTCTGTAAGACATATAAGCTACTTAAACAAACAGTACTGAATAACAATATTGAGCTCTGTAGATTAATAGGTGAGGTATTAATCCTTCTAAACCCTTCACGAAATAACCTTCATTATTTCCATAGCACAAAATCCCCTGTACGTTACCTAATTAAAATAAACCCCTTTTTGTGTATTCATATATTTTTAGTGGGTCAAAATTTATGCCACAATGTCATATGAAGAATTATGTTCTTTACCTCCAATGTGATCATCTAGATTTCACCTCCATATGTATAGTTAATGCTGGGAAAAATTTTATGTATAGTAACGTGTTTTTCTGATGTATTTGTGTAATATATTTTGTTTTGTAAAACAGTAAAAACAAAGAAAAGCGGAAAGAAAAATGACGAAAAACAGAAAGACAATGCAAGAATAATGTACGAATTGTTACAATGTACATATATTTTGAGAATGGACGAATTATAAATACTTTTAAGGTTTTGTGGCTAACGATAGTAAGTACTTGGAGGAAGCTATGTTTCAGGTATGATATAAAATTACAGACATTCCTGCAACACATCAGTAAATCCCTCCATACCTCAGGACATCACATCCCAAAAGATAATATCCAATACTATTTACGTTATCTTTACGCACATGCGAAGACAACAACATAAGCTTTCAAGGTAAAGATGTACCGTACAAGATTTGAAGTTCTTCCGGCAATGACACTGAAGAACACAGTCTTATGGAATATGACGTCATAGAGTCTGCAAACATTACACTTCTCGACATCTTTAAATGCTCAGAAGCCTACATGAATTGAAATCATGATTTCTACGTAATATTGAAAGAATTTCTATTTGTAGAGCTTTAGTAATAATGACACATATTTTGAGTGTGTAGCTCACACAATTACCAAGACAGTGGTGTACGAACAAAGGCAGAGGCTGCACATGAAGATAAGGAAATAAGCAGCCAAAAGTGGGCTGAATTCCTCTTCTATTGCACGGATAAACCTGTAAAATAATTTGAATTATCGTCAAAATGACACATTAATATAGTCATGAGTCAATATTCTGAAATATGTGAAGAGATGTAAAAATTATTTGTCTATATTAACAATAGGTTTTAGTGATAGAAGCAGTCCCTTTATTTATTGAATATACTCTCAGTGTAAACATGTGTCCAAATTATGCATTTTCTTTTGAATTAATTACAATTAGGTGATATTAAGGTATTTCTCTTTATGAATGAAAAAAACATTTCGTAACAAGAATATAAAACTTAGAGTCTTTGAAGCTGCTTCAAGTACAACAAAGTGCAAGCTTATAGAACAGTGATATTAGAAATGCAGACCAATTTATTTGTTTATGTTTGCCTCATCCAGATTTATTCTATTTTACCTTACGGCACGTCGGCTCAATAGTAAATAAAATAATTCTTGGAAGTAATTCTTGCACTCACAGTCATACAATTTTACATATATAACATCGTGCTTCACACAGCTCCACAAATATTTCATTAATTTATATAAATTAAAGATGTAGGCTAGGGCGACCGCACAACAGTACACTAGTTACTGACCGAAGGATAAGGTTGGGAATCGTAGTAGAATTTAGATCAGGGATCCAGTTGTTATTCGTACGTATTTCTGATTTATGATCATGGTTCAATCTACTTGCAGTTATTCCAAAGACGGCAGAAAGAAATTGGGATTTTGATAGTCCTTGTGGTTTATCAAAAAAGAGGATAAGTTAGAGTCAGGGAATATTAATACGGCAATTATCTTTGTTAATCGAAATTTGTATGGTGTATATATTACACCCGGTCTCAAAATTGTGTACAAAACTTCCCCTAGATGTATTTGTTTTGCTTTAATTAGTTAAATACAAAGGGGTCGCCTTGGCAGTCATTCGAAAACGTTGCACGGCACAGACCTACGTCAGTGGGTACAAGTAGTGTAGTTAAATTTGTGTTCATCTCGTCTGTATGGTTTAGACGCCTTATACCTTCTTTTCACTTGTTTATACGTAATTGTTTAAATGTGTATATCAAAATGTTTTCCTAATTATCTAAACATCCCGACCATATAGGAGCTTTTATGTATGAGAATTTATCTGAATCCCCAAGATTTCCACACAGAATTTTTATATAACCTCCGACTAACGTCGTACAGATTGGTTGCCCTGTGCAGGCTAGACGTCTCCCTCCTGCTCCACCCTTGGCTCTTATGATCTCCCGTACTTAACCCATATTCAAGATGATTTGCTCCAATCAATCCCACATTTCTCTTGCTTGTTTCGCCGCTCGTACAAACTAAGACACACTTTTCGGTTTTCCTGCGTGTTTCGAAGACAGCCCGACCCAATTTACTTTTCCAAGATACCCACTGGCTCACTGCAATAAAGGTAATCTTCCTCGTTTTCCCTTAATGTGGAAGCAGTAAATTCAACCAGAACGCTACTATCTGTAAGCAAATCTACACGACCCCTTATGTTAGAAGTAAAATTTAATATCTGCACTGATATCAGTTCCTGAAGTTCAGCAGCAGTGCAAAGAACCTTATTACGATAATTAATTCAGTCACCGACACAGAAACTGTCCAGCGTTTATTGCGGGTTGATTTCCTGATGATCACCTCGCATAAACCTCCACTACATCCTTGTAACGCCTAGGTTGGGATACTAAGGGCGTTTAAATTCTGTAGTAGGCCGACCTAGTTAGCTATAAAGCACGTTTCATGTACATGGCTTATGACGTCACCCATTTACAAATAAGACTGGATGGACAAAATAAACAGTAGCAGATACAAAATTGTAAATTGATCTGCATAAGACTGTACTTTCTTTTAGGCTCTCAAATTCACAGTTTCCTTGAAGACACATTGCATAACATAACTTTTGGACAATACAAATACTGCAAAACGTAGATTTATTTATTTTAAATTACTCTATTATTAGACGGTGATGAGATACGCATTCTTTCAGCTGTTCCTGCATGACATTGAACATTTCCTGACAGATGTCAATCTCTTCCTTTCCTTCCGTTCGGTCACAATCAGCAGCCGAGTCCTGTTCTGGTGTTCCCTTGCTCTGTGCGATAGATAAGAGCCTCGATCTGAGCTTCTGGAACTGACTGCAGGCTATACACACCACCGTGCCGAAAAAGGTAGGCACGCCGTAAAAGAAGGAAATCAATGGGACAGAAGCAACATTCTAAGAAAAGTAGAACAGTACATTGTAATGAGTGGAGTGCCGGCAATTATAAATGCTGATCAATGCGAATATCGCAATACAGAACGAACACACGAAATGCAGAATAATGCAAATTATTAAATGCAATTATCTGAAGAACTCAAGAATGTGAACGTAACTTCTTCAGGTGGGTCCAGAAGCATATCTAGGTTTCTGGCGCCCGGGGCGAGTAATCACAATGGCCACCACTAAGAATAATTATGAATTTAAATATCACAAATATTTACTGAAGTTCCTGCTCTTTGTGTCAATAATTTAAGGGTTTTTGATTGTAGAAAATTAATTGCTTTTACTTAATGTATTCACTTTGCTACCCTTTGCCGCCCCTTGGACTCTGCCTCCGAGGGCGGTCGCAAAACTCGCCCCGCCCCCACCCCAGCCACTTCCCTCGTTAGGTCGTGTAACTAACTTTCGAAAAAGTGGTACTTGAATAACCAAGTTTTGCCACCAGTGGCACTAACACTGCAGTTGTGGAAAATGCCGTGTCAACTGCAGAAAGCAAACTGTTACAAGTCGAAGTATGTGGTTACAGCTGACAAGTCGTTCTTACAGGGTTTTGAAGGGCACCACCAAAGAAAATGTGAGTTGAAAGAGATAATAATTGTTAAATGCCGCTTGGCGTATTTGTAAAGGGAGAGCCCGGGAAAAGCAGAAAACCTGAAGATATGTCAATGAAGAGTAGTTTTCCTTTGCAGACCACGAAAATCAGAAACACAAGCTGCCCGGCTATTAAGCTTGTCACATTGGACAATGCACAAAATACTGTTATCAGATTTAAATGTTCAAATACGATTTGTCGCAAAGTACAAAAGCCCATGAATTTTACAGATGTATCCTACGCCCTTCTCTCTGATGTTGTTTCAAAACTTGGAGACAACAAATTCTTAGAGTGAAAATTGTCTTTAATGACAAGCCAAATTCTTTCTGTCCGGGCATGTTAGCCAACATAAATTTAGAAACTGGTGGAATATGCAGTGATTTATTGTACAACTTTGGACAGCTTAAGTTCAATAATTTTTATTTATCCAGACAAAATGTGATGAACCTTACTTTCTTTATGAACGTGCAGTTGCTGATGGAGAGTGCTGATGGGGAGATTCTTCCAGTCAGTTTTGAAGAAGAGGGTCAAAATACCACGGTACTTCAACAAGACGGATCGCCTCGCATTCGCGTTTCGGTTGGGAGAATTCTGGGATCGAAAGTTTTCCACGGATATGGATTGAAAGGTGCGGTCCTATCACTTGGTACCCTGGTTCCCCTAAACCCATATCACTTGATTGCTACTTCGGGGTAACAAGTATGCTGCTGTTGCTTACGTTCCACCATTGCCAACCAATTTGCCAGAAATTGTTGTAAAGTTTGAGATCATGTACTCGCGCGATGCAATAAGTTGTTTGAACTGAACCTAAATTTACTTATTTTCGATGTCATTCTACCCACGATTCTGTCACTGAAGGCTGTAATCCTTTAAGTGTAGTTCACAAAATCTCGAGTACAAAACCACCAGAAAAATAATAGCTTCCGATTCTGTTCCTCTCACGTCTTGAGAAATATTACTTTTACTTTACAATCATCTATATTTTATGTGTTCACTCTGTTTATTGGTCTCATTTAAAGGCAGCCCTGTAATAGTAACATCAAATACTTCTGGTTTCCTCTAATGTGCTATTTCAAAACTAATTAACAAATTGCCCAATCCGGGAAAGGATCGTACCATGTACACAAACAGCATTGTGCTATGCTAGATATATGTCACTGTAGACACCGCACAGCATCTTGCTTCAACCAGCAAAGCACGAATTGCTGCAAAGTACCTGTAAATCTAGACGCGTAAGTCAATTAGAGCAAGCAGAATGTTCTTATTCATTCCAAACATGAATAATGATTATGATCATCATCATTGTATCTACTTGGCATTGAATTTTCAACAACAGTATTCCAAACTTTGTAGAAAAGGAGGAACAAAATTAGTTCCACTCTTTTTAAAACTTAACTCAATGGTTTATATTGATTTTATTAAATGAATTGGTGCGTACATTTCTTCCCATTTTCTCCAATCTTTTTGTCGTCAATCTGTAGAATTATTCTTGTTCTTACTACTACAACTGACTTCACTAATTACGATTTCTACAACCTTTATTATCCGTGTGTTTTACTTTATGACGTACATTGTAATGCATTTCCGTCCACGCTCGTGTACTGTCTCTGTAATTGGCCTTAAGAGTGTCATGTTAGCAATCATATAACAAAAGACGTAACTGAATTTAGTTGTATTGTTACTACAATTTTTACTGTTTAAATATTTTCTGGTTACATTCACATTAACAACTTCATGGTCCCGGAGGTACCTTAGGGCATTCCAATTACATGTGTAAATCATAGCAATGTATTTTACGTGTGCCTTCAGTGACTTATCCACCATTATACAATCTCACGGCCACAAGCGGAGATGCAAAAACATTTATTAATAACTATTTCTGCTCCAAGATATGTTTTTCTTAAATAAGAAACAATTTGTTTATATATATGCATGTGCAGCAGCTGACATAAACACTTCAGGACTCGGCATTCAAATTTGCAATAATAATCTGTGATTTTATGATCTAATACATAACTAAAATTCCACCAGCAAATAACCAACTTAGGTAGTAAAATTATAATAAATGTACTTAACCCAATATATAAAATATAGACACATGTTATACAGTTCCTTTATTAATTTTCTGCTCATCGTAGAATATGGACTCGGCGGACCTTGAGAATAAATACGTTGACAATTATACATAACACACTGTTTCACTCAAATATCGCCAGCACGGACTACCAAAAATAGAGACCCTTGGAATTTTAAGTTAAATTTTGGAACAGGAATTTTTAAACACTGTTTTGTCATAATGAAACATCAACGATACATCTAATCTAATATCTAAAACCCTGCCATAACTTTTAACAAATTTATTAACCTAACGTCTTCCTAAATAAGTCAATATGTATAACCACATCCTAACCACTGGCCAACATAACTGTCGTGCCACATAAACACATCCGCACCGAATGGATTTCGCGTTACAAAACCGACTCACCGTAGTGTCACAAGATTACTGTCGTTAACTGTACATGTCACTGTATTGTGAATGTTAACTTTGCATTCCAATCACGTAACGTAAAGCATACAGACCTGATTACAGACGCTTTACCTGTGATATGTTGATCAACTCGTAAGCAGGGCTCTCTGTGGCATCAAAGGGATACCATGTTCGAAACATGAAAGGACGGTCGTCACTTATGGTAAAGCGTATTGTGGTTTGAATCACGTGATAAGCAACGCCGGTTGTAGTAATAATAGTTGCGAATCTCCGGATACGGGGGATCCAGGCGGCCATTGTTAGCGATCCAGTGACAGGGTCTGTCGTGGGCAAATCTTCCCACTTGAATGCATCTGTGAGCCGCAGCATCCGCACCATAGCATCCCTTCGCAACCTGATACAAAGCACACGTGAAAGGATGTTTCAACGGAATTACAGTACAATATTTAATCTGATATAACCCCCTTATTTAATCTTCTAAATGCACACGTCGCCAAACGTGAACGTATGTAGGACAACACCCATAGAAATTTATTTTATTATTTAGGCAACAAGGAAATTTACTGCATTTTAAAAACACGCTGCTTAATCTCTATTTTATTTTCCACAACATGCTTTTTATTGTATAATTCTGTCTGTTTCTATTCAAACACCACTGACGTTTTCAAAAAACCATGCACTAAAATTTAAATACCCAAACCTGTCTGTTAAGTGTTAAGTATTAAGTAATAATAACACATAATTAGAATGAGTGGCGCTACACAAATACTGCGCCGATTTGCGTCATGCCTTGCACAGGAAAACTTCACATTTTTAACCTTCCTCTAACATTAATAACGCACTTCACTGGAGGAAATTTTACACAATTTCGTAAACATATTTCGCATTATACGCTACGATTTCTTTAAATACTTCAGGGGTTCAAGTATATTCACGCATTATAATTCCCAAAATATCGTTACCTGAAATATATTATCGTACAACTTTCACACACAAAACAAGAAAACAGCATGGACGTATCCATTATGTGGTCCCAGTCTTCTAAATGGTGGTAAATATCCATAAACATGGCGATAATCGTCATGTAAAAACACACATGACAAAAAATACTATACACGTTGTAAACATTTGAAAGAGCGGAGTAAAATAAAGGGACGCCTCCTATGTAGAAAAAATAATCATAAAAACGAAATCGGCTTTCAGCACGGGAATCGTTTTCCATCCTCACCAAAATGAAATAAATTTTAATTCTCAGGAGGTACAAATAGTCGCACAAGGAATATAAATATTGACTTGTTCTCCTTCCGAAGTGCTGACTGTTACTGAGACTGTCCTCTCGGCAGCCGGCACGGAGAAGTTACAACTCTAAATACAATTTTAATAGCAGCGCCTTACTGGAAACTTTTATGATGAAAGAGCAGTTTACCCTGCCTGTTATGCATTATTAATTACTACATTTCCTCTCTCATTTACTGAAAAGTGTGGGACTTTCGTGGTTGTATTAAGTTTTGACTCCATTTTCCGTGTTTTATAATCTTGTTTGGAAACACATTTCAAAATTTGATTTGCGTTAATGGATAAATATTAAATATGAAGTTCAAAATGGGGAATTCACACATACTTATCAAATTATTGTGTATTATATATTAATGCAGGTGGCCGGGGTAGCGCAGTCGGTGTAGAAACTCGCTACGGCCTGGACGGTCCGGGGACCGAATCCTGGTGAGATCGAGTTCTAACGTGGCGGTCCAGACCGGTCCCAAGGCCCAGCGAGCGTCCTGTACAATGGGTACACGGTCCGGTCCGACGGGGGGGGGGGGGGGGGGTGCGATCCGGACGTGGTGCTGACCACACAACGCTTCTAGTAACGAGGTTACGAATGAGTTGAAGCTATACCTCCGGCTCCACTCTGTACCTGCATATGCATGTCACAAGTTGACCATTCCTAGATATTAATGCAAGTATACTACACAGGAGATAAATAATAATAATAATAATAATAATAGCCATTTAGCGTCATTGTCAGAGGTTTTTTCATCACTCCAGTAGCCAATATATATTACACAATATTTATTTTTTACTTACACACATTTAGACAAGTATTTGTACTAAGTATAAAATCAGCCAGTTTTGCTTATAAGATATAAGCGCTGCAGAAAATCATAATTAAACGTGGCAATAATGCAAAGTGACAAACACGTCAGGTTTATATTCGTGGGTCGTTTAACGTTTGTCGAAGTAGAATTTCTTTCGTAGATGTAATAATTCAATTCAAATCTAGTTTATTAATGTGCCGAGTCATCAGCCAGATGGCCAATTACAGAAACAGCACAACATACAAACACAAATAACAACGAACAATGAGCAGGACATAAATGAAACAAAAAAAACCAAAACAAACAAATAAAAAATACTTAAATAATTAGTAAGGACACCTTAAAATAATGTAATAAAATAGAATCACATCTGATTAATTGTGACAATTTGCCTTCTGAAGACATCCAGTTGATTATAAACTGAATGTGCGGCAGTTGCACACCGGCTGGAGGGACAATTTTTATAGGATGAACTAACATGAAACAAAGGAAAGTCTCGGAGATTCCGAGTGGGTTCTCGTAGACGAATAATGTCCATGGTAGATAGACAAGGTTTAGAGCCCAGAAAATCATTAATAACAAAAATTGCATGAAGTTTATGTCTTCTCCCATGTAAAGTACGTAAATTAAATACTTGAAGAGCATTAGCATAATTATAACCATACTGTCTCGTGAAAGGAATCGATTGTAGCATAGAGCTACAAACTTCCTTTGAATGCACTCGAGCTTTTTAGCATCAGTAGAAGTAATTGAATTCCATACTACGGATGCATACTCTAATATAGGTATAACAAGTGAAAAATATAAAATCAATCAACTATGAAGAGTCAAAAATTACGAATGAGACCCAAAAGCTTAATAGATTTAAAAAAATATATATAATCAACGTGCGAGTGAAAGTACAATTTGGAATCAATAAAATCTCCCAAATACTTAATACAATCAGTAAGAGTAATATAAGAATCCCCAAGTTTATATTTAAAAAAAGGGTGTTAGTTTTCCTGGAGAAGGTAATAGCTCGAGTTTTACTAATATTGAGATTCATAAAGTTAGCAGTGCACCAACGTTGTTTGGAATCAGTATATAATTGCAACTGAGTAAAATCATCAAGTGACTTAATGGCAAGAAAAAGTATTATATCATCAGCAAAAAGAAGAAAGTTTGAATGAGTTATTATATTATATATATCATCTATATATAAAATGTTAATACAATAATAATAATAAAGTTACAACCACAACCCCCACAACGATATCATCACATACACAACTGTATACATACTTTGATACTTCATTATGTTCAAAATATTTCCAATTACTCTCATTATCCAAATCAAAATAACTTTATAAACATAGATTCAGTTTTCAGCATAGCTTACAAACTATGTTACCACTTAACTATGTTTCGTTACGCAACAAAACTGCTGTGTCTTGCAAATAAATTGTGTTTCATTTGATGTCTTTTAATGTTTTTGACATTGCTCCCCGTTATATTTCCCTTCGTAAGCACAATAACCAGGTCGTTATTACAACTGATTCACAACGTATTTCACTAACAGATAATCTATTCTGCGACGTTCGATTTAACATATCTTCAAAGTACTCAGTAGCGACATAAGTCCTTCTAGTCTGAATGCCAACTGCCTTCCGTCTGCAGATGAAGTGAAGTTCTGTCATTGTGTTATTAATAGAACGAACAAAATTATTTCACATACCGACGATATGGAAAATTGGAATTCGTTATGTACGTAGTATGGAGATCGATATTAGAATTTTCATTAGAGATTCCCTGTAACGACATGACGGCATATGAAATAGTGGATGTACAGCTCCTCTCGTTCTTAATCTCTCCGCCAGATAAAGCTCCGGCCCGCTACGTATCGATGGCGAGGCGGTCTTTGTTCAGGTGTACAAGCTAAAATCGTGGCCCAGGCGGACAGAGTGTAAATTAGCGTGGTTCAGGCGGACAGTGGAACTGATCCGTGTTTATCTGCTACATGAATAAGATAAGAATTCGGAAGTTATAGAAGATACATAAGTCCATTATCTGCAAACTTTCCCTCGCACATTTTTTCCCCCCGATTTTGGAATTAGACATTTTCTTTATGACACTGTGCAAACAAGAAACCTTTGTCAGTCAGTTACTCATACAATATTTTCATTATATTATAATTTATATACAATAACTGCTGACCATAAGTATTTGACACACAATCTGGCATTAACACATTTTTCTGTTCATTATTTATAATTATTCACAAATACAATAACTGCAGGCCATAAGTATGTGACACAATCTGGCATTAACACGTTTTCTGTTCAGTATTTATAATTATTCACATAGACAATAACTACAGACCTTAAGATTGTCACACAATCTGGCATTAACACATTTTTCTCTTCATTATTTATAATTATTCACATACATAATAACTGCAGACCATAAGTCTTCGTCACACAATCTGGCATTAACACATTATTCAAATGTATTTATATAGCTTAACGCTTTTAGACATTTGTACAGATCATTTGATTTGTCGTATTCTGCCATATTTCTTTCAAATCTCTGGTCTTGTTTTACGTAAGTCGTTTTCGTTTCTGGCCCGCCAGTCCAAGTTCCTTTGAATTCATTTGCCAAGATACCAACTCTGCTTCTTCGTCTTTTAATTTCAGTACTAGCAGAAAACATTAGGCTGTTGCGTTCCTATAATGCTGTTCTGTTTGGAATTCCAACCCTCGACTGCATTGTTGGTCCTATGCCGAGGCTGATGTATGTTCCACATCTCGATGGGAACATTCTGATTCTTCATCCATTGCTTGACAATGTAATCGAGAAATAGTGTTAATTTCTCATTCTGTGGAACACTGTCCACGATCATAAGCCAACCTTCTTCTACTTTGTCGATAGGTAGGTATGCCAAAGCAGCACACATTCTGCAAATTATTCGGACTTGTTCATCTTCTTTTTGTTCCAATATTTTGTATTTGTCTTCAGACGCTGAATGAAAATTACAGCCAGTAATAACTGAGTCTGGAAAGACTTTATTTATTGCACTGATGACCGCTGCTTCAAAATCGATCTTTATAATTTTTGGTGACCAGAACACACACCAATTCTTCAGCAGAGTTAACAAACAATGATATGTCGTTCCATTTTTATCCGGGAAAGTGCAAACAGAACCGGATATATGTAGATTTCATGCGATGTGCTTCCGAGATCTACGTGTAAGATGTACAACTGAGCGAACTGCCTCGGACAACTTTTAAATGTGCTGTCTAGAAGAAAAGAAGTTCCGGTTCTAAGTAAGTATTCACGATCTTCCCCAGCGAAAAAGAAAATTCTTTTTTCTGAGTCATCAGTGTGATCGATTCGACTAACTGGAGCAAATCTTTAGCCTAGACAGAAATCCGCCTCCATAGTGCAGGGTCCTTCTTGAGTGGCTAACAGTCCTCAGCTAGTCAAGAAATTCTAGCATTTTATGGAACCTGACGTTATTACCACATTCACAACAGCTTGCCGCCTGAACCTATCCTTAGCCAGATCAATCCAGTCCATGCCGCAATCCCACTTCCTGAAGATCCATTTTCATATTATCCACCCATCTACGCCTGGGTCTTCCAAATGGTTCCTTCCCTCAGGTCTCCCCACCAAAACCCTGTCTGCACCTCTCCTCTCCCCATACATGTTACATGCCCCGCCCATCTCATTTTTCTCGAATTGATCACCCGAATAATATTTGGTGATAAGTACATAGCATTACGTTCCTCGTAATGTAGTTTACTCCACTCCCCTGTCAACCTATCCCTCTTAGGCCAAAATATCTTCCTCAGCACCATATTCTCGATCACCCTCAGCCTTTGTTCCTCCCTCAGTGTGAGAGACCAAGTTTCGCACCCATACAATACACCAGGCAAAATTATATTTCTCTATACCTCAATCTTTATATTTTTGGATAGCAAACTGGAAGACAAACCATTCTGCACAGAATGATGGCAAGCATTCCTCGGCTTCAATCTGCTCTTAATTTCTTCATTAATGGAATTTCCATTCGTTAGGTTCCTTCCCAATTATTTCAAATGTTCCACCCTTTTAAAGGGTATTATCTACCTTTCTGGTTAGATTTTGTCCTGCATTCTGATCTCGAGACAAGTATACAGGTGTATACTTGTTGTATTCTTCAATATCCTCATCCTTTTAAAAAACATGTCCGCCTGGACCACTGCCGCTACAACCACATAATCGTATCCTCTTCCTTATTAAAAAATATGTCCGCCTCAACCACGACGTGGCCGCTTGGCCCACTCTCCGCCATGCCAACGGCCGCCACAGCCACAGCACCGGCAGCTTTACCTCTGTAAATAAAGGCCTCCGGTAATTTAATATGCGGCTGTTTAGATTCAATAAAGGATGTGGGCAGTGTGAAGAAGAAATAGTCGCCTGCCGACCGGCAGTCGAAAACGATTCATCCGTCGTTCTACCCGTTCAAGTAAATTCCATTGCAAATTGTGCAACTAGTCTAGCATACTCAGAGTGTTTAATAATGTGTGAGTGATGTGTAACTGTAAACTATATTTTCGTCATCACATTTACAGTATGTTTATTCAGGGTTTAAATATACTTTGGTTTGACCCAGTACATTACTTCTTCTTTTTCCACCACCGATAGTCTCATGGTTATATTAAGTATGTTTGTATGGTCCAAGCTTGAATAGCTTTCGTAGCACTTCGCTTGCGTATATTTTCACCTACTGTAATTGCTCACCAGTTTTTGAGCAGCCTCTCTTGTGCCTGTTCTGTTTAAATTCCACTTTCTGTTTTTAAACTGTCTTGGTGTTACTGGCATTTTGTATTTTGTTTATTTTATTATCTCTTTTACCCTGCCTACTTTACGTGTTCTACGTTATGTCTTTCTAATATTATGACATTGTAAAAACAAAACGGGTAGCTGTAAAATCAATCAATCAACCAATTAATAGTAATAATAATAATAACGAATATTCAGGTAAATGAATATTTAAGGTTAATTATATTTTTTGGGAACAGGATGGAATTGTGTGAAATGGATTTATGTGACTCAGGAAAGGCGAAACGGCGGGCTCATGTAATCACGGAAATGAAATTCCGGGTTTTCATACCTTGAGAGAAAGGTCTCCCATATTTTGTAACCTATTAGTTTCTCAAGAAGGTTTTTTACCAAATGAATCAATTAATTCATTATATTTCGTTACTTTTCGTATTTAGGCCTAAAAATAATAAATGCATCGCAAAACATAACATGGTTATTTATGGTTGTATATGAGATTTGTTGGAGTAAGTACTGTGCAGTCAATCTTTTGCACGGAATATAGATCACGTTGTTTTCAAATTAGTTACTTATTTTCAACAAATAAGCAAATTTAACAATTAAAGAGAAACAAATTTCTTTAGCCTAAGCCCTTTCTTTAGGGGCAGAAATTACGTTTTGTTTTTAATCTTCAAGTAGCCGTTCAAATTATCTGACATGACATGGAACTTAAATTTCTTTGATAAGATGCAATTAATTTATTATATTTGCAAGACCACTCTTCCTGATGCATCGTCTTCAACAAACACATCCTCCTCTTATGCTTACAGTGAAACATATGCATAATCATTTCGTATCACTTACGGAATGCTCAGCACTGTTCTTCTATATGTTAAGCATATCCCATATGTCGAATTCTTATTCATCCAGATCAAATGAAAGACACACCCTCCAACCGAATCCCTTAAGATCCGTTTTAACGCTACATTCCCATCTACATCGAAACCTTCCAAGTGGTCTCTTTCTCTTAAGTTCCCGCACCAAGCCGTTGCATGCACCGACCTTTGGCCTCACACGTGCCAAATGTCTGCCCATCTCGCTTTTCTTGATTTGATCACAAGAAGAGTACTTCGTGAGCGCATAAACAATGAAGCCCCTCACTGTGCAGTGTCCTATATTCCCTTGTTACCTCAACCCTTTTAGGCAGAAATATATTTCTTAGTACCTTGTTCTCTGACTCCTTTAACCTACGTTTTTCCACAAATGGAGACAGATCAAAATTACGTGTTATGTTTTACGGTTAGAAGAATTTAACATTTCGTCCAACAACCAAGCTGGAAGACCACGCCTTTTCATCTGTCGGCTACTCCTTATCCAATACATTTGCATGTACTCTACATACCTGAATGCCATCTTCTCCATCCGCAACCTGAGGACCCTCCATGTTGTTTGTTATAGTCGCCCATTCATCACGCAATTTTCTTTACATTTTACGGACAATATTGTTGTTTTAGATATACTGAAGAGCACAGCTTTGCGTCATTCCAAAAATGTAATGAACGAGACGCTTAACGATATACTTAAAAGATGCCATTTATAATTCTCTGCAAAAATCTGAATAGGAAATTAAATTGTTTTTCATTTTAATCTTTCCGGGGCATGTTAAATTTTAGGGGAATTTATAAAAACTGTTTATATATATTTTATCATCAATTTGCATACATTGTTTTGTATCTAAAAATTTTTGCAGAAATTGTGGGTAAAATATTAGATGACGCCCAATTATAGAGATTATTGAAATTTTTCTCAGAAAATAATGACATTCAAAATATTCCTTTATTCACAATATACTACATGTGATGATATGCACATATATATGTCGTGCTTCTGTGGACGTATTAATTGTGATATGCTACTACAACGACTAAAGAAATATGTTCAGTGTATCTGTAATTTATTCGAGGCTCTCCACAGCCTCTTGTTCCTCTTTGACCTGAAGCAGGAACATGAAGAGAGAGAGAGACTCCTGAACCATCTGTAAACATACAAATATTCAGATGACAATAACGTGTCATTTCATTTGCAATAAATTTCATAAGACGGTTTTCAATTACGATGCATCTTACTAATAAAGTGTGCTAGTGTGATTTGTAATTTATTTCATTAATAGGGAAGAACCCTTTGTCATTTATGTTTATTGGCTTCCTGAAGCAATATTTTAACACATTTTATCTTCCGACAACAAACACAGACTTTTGGCACTCCTTGTGCCTGTATGATAATACGACTTCCAGCATTGTTTTGCGACATGTAGATATTTTAAAAATAAATTATTTTTGTCGCGTCCCAATAGCCTCAGGTAATTGATATTATTGTTATTATTACTATTATTAAACAATCACTCAATTTTAATACTTATATTATTATTGTTAGAATTGTTGTTCATTAACGTTATGATTTAACAGCCTAATCGCCATTTACAAAATCGGAAATAACGCACAGGGAAAAAAGCAGAGAAGGAAGAAAATGGGAAACAAATAAATTGATTCGTTTAATTCATATATATAAAAATTATCTACTTAAATGCTGAAGATAAAATCAGCCTATAAGTAGCCAAAGTAAAAAATGATTAAAATTGTAAATTCCATCACGACACATACAACAAACGTAAAATCTATTTCAGTGTAGTAACATGTTTTCTAAGAAAATTTGCACATCTGCAAAACAAAATTTCAACTGATGTGTATCTAGAAAAGTAAAAGTAAAACTAAAAGTAGGAAGCAACATGAAATATAGAGAAGATCTGAAATTCAGAGTAGGAACTCCAAATTCTACATCATCCAAGCAACATTTTAGACCTAGATAAACGGTAAACAAAAAACAGTGCGTCGAGAATGAAGTAGTACTCCGCCGCATGCAGCTAAAGGGAGCTATAAAGCATTAGTATAACTAATCGACATGGGAAAGAAAAAATTACTGCAGAGATCTAGGCATAAGTTATGTATTGCTTTTTTATCTTGTACGTTTGCACGAACATTTCTCTTCCTGATAATTATTTAACAAATACTATTCCAGCAGTGTACAAAATCACAAGTACGGCTTGCTCTAAAGGAACTAATACTTTGTCTAATAACAAAAAAATTCCATGTATTAACAAGGATTAATAAAAGAATCCCCAACAACATATTTCATAAATATCCGTAATCTATATTAAAGTTTTCGTGCACACAGACGGACAGACGGACGGAGGTTTAAGAGGCATTCTGAGGACTTGCAAACATCTGAGACAATGTCGTACGTTCATCATTGTTGCCTTGGAAACTGGAACAAATTTCCCAGCTGTTAGCACGATTTCCTTGTTAGCCATATTAATGATGATACTAAGACTGCGTACAAATGGGACAGGAGTTCCGACCCACTCACAGCCCCACGCGCGTCTCTCACACTCTCAGCCTGCAACATCCAATAAGATTAAACATCAGTTCTGTAGTTTATACTCTAAATTTCCTGTAGCCAATTCTCTTCCAATTGTTTCGTACAATACGACTGTTTAAAAACTGAGTATATTTCTTAATGATTAAGACAGTGGTTGTAACAGCTATTTAACTGACAAGTAAGGTAAGTACAAGCGAAACATGACAAGAAGGCTTGAGAGGGAGTAGAAGAATAGATCTACACATTCATTAGGCCACGGCATTAGAAGTGGGCGAAATGGGGAACCACACGTCTTTTACTGAGAAGTAAGGAGCATATTGTCTCTTAAAAATATTGTTCTCTTATTCCAATCTGAACAGGGGCTATGAAACTACCATTACACGCAGATGTTTAAATTTTACTTAATCTGAAGTAATCAGTTTGTTAATGTTCTTTCTGACATACAGCAGGTTTCTACACGTGCCCGCTCCAAAGATCCGCGTCGTCTGTAACACATTTCCAACACGCTAGGCTTTCTGTGGTGATAAGTTGTTATCCACCAACCAAACGAGTAATCTGTATGACTACAGCTTGTCTGCTGTCTGCGACTGTTTACTCAGTATATACACAGCTATTGCATTACCTGTGAGACAATTTCCTCTAAGGGAAAAACTAAGAACACTCTATGTCGCTGTAATAATAGCAATTAGATGCCTGCGAAATGGTTTGATATTCCTTCTACATCACTTTAGGTGTGTCGTCTTTAAACATAATTAATGTGACAACGCTGGTGTTCGAGAATGTTTTTGAAAATTCTTATCACAATGAAGTCTGCAGGGTTGTTATGTTGAATTATCCATTACGAAAAATAAAAATACATTAATTATTGCGTATCCACTTGTTTGGCATTATGATACTTTCCTGGTCGCTCACAAAGCTTCCAAACCAACAGAATACAAGCACGTTGATCAAGACGAGGACGTAGATAAATTGACTGTGACAAATGCGTCAGATTTCCCAATCTCTGGAACATTAAGTTTAATAATATAGGCACTCAGTTTTATTTGAGAAAAAAGCACTTAATTTTTTAGTACTGTGGACATATCAAGGAGAATAAGACGTAGGCTTTATGTAGCAGGCTTGAGATAAATGATATAAATTTGCTGAAATACTTAAGTGGAATAAACCACGTCGGAAACATTGGCATATATAGGAGGAAAATCATAAACTGAATCATAAGATGTACGGTGTAATAGTGTGAGGAGGGTTTTTGTCTGATGAGGATAAGGTCAAGTAGCTATCATTGTGAACATGCTACTGAAACGTCGGGTTCCATAAAATTCCGGAAATAACTGAATTCTCTGAGCGAAGAACTCTGTCACATAAATAAATAAATATTTACTTCGTGTGTCATATTAATCCACATTCTACACAAGAGACGTCGGTGCTAAATCGTGATTTATGTACATTTAGACAACAAACCGTTAACAAGTGCGACTTCTGTAAGACATATAACCTACTTAAACAAGCAGTACTGAATACAAAATACATCTCTGTAGTTAATAAGTGAGGTATTAATCCTTCTAAACCCTTCACAGAAATAACCTTCATTATTTCCATAGCACAAAATCCCCTGTACGTTACCTCAATTAAAACAACCTTTTTGTTATTCGTATATTTTGAGTGGGTCAAATTTATGCCACAATTCATATGAGAATTATTTTCTTTACCTCCAATGTGATCACCTAGATTTCAGCTCCATATGTATAGTTAATGCTAGAAAATTTATATATAGTAACGTGTTTTTCTGATGTATTTGTGTAATATATTTTGTTTTGTAAAACAGTAAAAACAAAGAAAAGCTGGAAAGAAAATGACGAAAAAAAGAAAGGCAATGCGAGAAAAAATGTACGAATTGTTGACAATGTACACATATTTTGAGAATGGACGAATTATAAATACTTTTAAGGTTTTGTGGCTAACGATAGTAACTACTTGAAGGAAGCTATGTTTCAGGTATGCTATAAAATTACGGACATTCCTGCAACACATCAGTAAATCCCTCCATACCTCAGGACATCAATCCCAAAAGAAAATATCCAATACTATTTACGTTATTTTACGCACATTCGAAGACAACAACATAAGTTTCAAGGTAAGAAGTACCGTACAAGACATTAAGTTCTCGCAATGGACACTGAAGAACACAGTCTTCTGGAATATGACGTCATAGAGTCTGAAAATTACACTTCTCGACATCTGTAAATGTTGAGAAGCCTACATGATTTGAAATCATGATTTCTACGTAATATTGAATAGAATTTCTGTTTGTAGTTCTTTAATAATATATATACCAATAATGACACATATTTTGAGTGTGTAGATCAAACAATTACCAAGACAGTGGTGTATGAACAAAGGCAGAGGCTGCACATGAAGATAAGGAAATAAGCAGCAAAAGTGGGCTGAATGCCTCTTCTATTTCACGGATAAACCTGTAAAATAATTTGAATTATCGTCAAAATGACACATTAATGTATTCATGAGTCAATATTCTGAAATATGTGAAGAGATGTAAAAATTATTTGCCTATATTAACATTGGTTTTAGTGATATAAGCAGTCCCTTTATTTATTGAATATACTCTCAGTGTAAACATGTGTTCAAATTGTGCATTTTCCTTTGAATTAATTACAATTAGGTGATATTAAGGTATTTCTCTTTATGAATGAAAGAAACATTTCGTAACAAGAATATAAATCTTAGATTCTTTGAAGCTGCTTCCAAAGTACAAGAAAGTGCAAGCTTATGAAACAGTGATAATAGAAATGCGAACCAATTTATTTGTTTATGTTGGCCGCATCCAGATTTATTTTGCTTTTTCTTGCGGCACGTCGGCTCAATAGTAAATAAAATAATTCTTGGAAATACGTATTCCACTCACAGTCATAAAATTTTACATATATAACATCGTTGCTTCATACAGCTCCACAAATATTCCATTAATTTATATAAATTAAAGATGTAGGCTAGAGCGACCGCACAACAAAGCACTAGTTACTGACCGAAGGATAAGTTTGGGAATCGTAGTAGGAAGTAGATCAGGGATCCAGTCGTTATTCGTAAGTATTTCTGAGTTACGATCATGGTTCAATCACTTGCAGTTATTCCAAAGACGGCAGAAAGAAATTGGTGTTTTGATAGTCCATGTGGTTTATCAAAAAAGAGGATAAGTTACAGTCAGGGAAATTTAATATGGCAAATTCCCTTCGTTAATTGAAATTTGTATGATGTATATATTACACTTGGTCTCAAAATTGTGTACAAAACTTCCCTAGATATATTTGTTTGCTTTTACTTAATTATGTACAAAGGGGTCGCCTTGGCAGTCATTCGAAGACGTTGCACGATTCAGACCTACGTCAGTAGGTACAAGTAGGTAGTTAAATTTATGTTCATCTCGTCTGTATGGTTTAGACGCCTTATACATTCTTTTTACTTGTTTATACCTAATTGGTTTAAACGTGTATATCAAAATGATTTCCTCAATTATCTAAACATCCCGACCATATAGGAGCTTTTATGAATGAAAATTTATTCTGAATCCCCAAAGTTTCCAAATAGAGTTTCTGCATACCCTCCGACTAACGCCGTACACATTGGTGGCCCTGTGCAGGCTATACGTCTCCTTCCTGCTCCACCCTTGGCTCTTATGATCTCCCGTACTTAACCCATATTCACGATGATTTGCTCCAATCAATCCCACATTTACTCTTGCGTGTTTCGCCGCTCTACAAACTAAGACAACTTTCGGTTTTCCTGCGTGTTTCGAAGACAGCCCGACCCAATTTACTTTTCCAAGATACCCACTGGCCACTGCAATAAAGGTAATCTTCCTCGTTTTCCCTGAATGTGGAAGAAGTAAATTCAAACAGAACGCTATATCTGTAAGCAAATCTACACGACCCCATATGTTAGAAGGAAAATTTAATATCTGCACTGACATCAGTTCCTGCAGTTCAGCAAACAGTTGCAAAGAACTTATTACAATAATTAATTCAGTCACCGACACAGAACCTGTCCAGCGTTTATTGCGGTTGATTTCCTGACGATCACCTCGCATAAACCTCCACTACATCCTTGTAACGCCTAGGTTGGGATACTAAGGGCCTTTGCATTCTGAGTAGGCCGACCTAGTGAGCTATAAAGCACGTTTACATGTACATGGCTTATGACGTGACCCATTTACAAATGAGACTGGGATGGACAAAATAAACATTAGCAGATACAAAATTGTAAATTGATCTGCATAAGACTGTACTTTCTTTTAGGCTCTCAAATCCACAGTTTCCTTGATGACACATTGCATAACACATAACTTTTGGACAATACAAATACTGCAAAACGTAGATTTATTTATTTTAAATTACTCTATTATTAGACGGTGATGAGATACGCATTCGTTCAGTTGTTCCTGCATGACACTGAACATTTCCTGACAGATGTCAATCTCTTCCTTTTCTTCCGTTCGGTCACAATCAACAGCGAGTCCTGTTCTGGGTTCCCTTCTTCTGTCCGATAGCTAAGAGCCTCGCTCTGAGCTTCTGAACTGACTGCAGGCTATACACACCACCGTGCCGAAAAAGGGAGGCACGCCGTAGAAGAAGGAAATCAATGGGACAGTAGCAACATTCTAAGAAAAGGAGAACAGTACATTGTAATGATGTGGAGTGCCGGCAATTATAAATGCTGATCAGATGCGAATATCGCAATACAGAACGAACACACGAAATGCAGAATAATGCAAATTATTAAATGCAATTATTGAAGAACTAAAATGTGAACGTAACTTCTTCAGGTGGGTCCAGAAGCATATCTAGGTTTCTGGCGCCCGGGGCGAGTAATCACAATGGCCACCACTAAGAAAAATTATGAACTTAAATATCACAAATATTAACTGAAGTTCCTGCTCTTTGTGTCAATAATTTAAGGTTTTTGATAGTAGAAAATTAATTGCTTTTACTTAATGTATTCACTTTGCTACCCTTTGCGTGACTCGCCCCTGGGCGTCGCACACTGCCCCGCCCCACCCCAGCCACTTCCCTCGTTAGGTCGTGTAATTAAGTTTCTAAAAAGTGGTACTTGAATAACCAAGTTTTGCCACCAGTGGCACTAACACTGCAGTTGTGGAAAATGCCGTGTCAACTGCAGAAAGCAAACTGTTACAAGTCGAAGTATGTGGTTACAGCTGACAAGTCGTTCTTACAGTGTTTTGAAGGGCACCACCAAAGAAAATGTGCGTTGAAAGAGATAATATTGTTAAATGCCGCTTGGCGTATTTGTAAAGGGAAAGCCGGGAAAAGCAGAAACCTGAAGATATGTCAATGAAGAGTAGTTTTCCTTCGCAGACCACGAAAATCAGAAACACATTCTGCCCTGCTGTTAAGCTTGTCACAGTCGACAATGCACAAAATACTGTTTTCAGATTTAAATGTTCAAATACGATTTGTCGCAAAGTACAAAAGCCCATGAATTTTACAGATGTACCCTACGCCTTCTCTCTGATGTTGTTTCAAAACTTGGAGACAACAAATTCTTAGAGTGAAAATTGTCTTTAATGACAAGCCAAATTCTTTCTGTCCGTGCATGTTAGCCACATAAATTTAGAAACTGGTGGAATATGCAGTGATTAATGGTACTGACATCGACAGCGTTAATTCAATAATTTTTATTTATCCAGACAAAATGTGATGAACCTTACTTTCTTTATGAACGTGCAGTTGCTGATGAGAGTGCCTATACGTGTTGGGGAGATTCTTCCAGTCAGTTTTGAAGAAGAGGTTTCAAAATAACACGGTATTCAACAAGACGGATCGCCTCGCATTCGCGTTTCGGTTGGGAGAATTCTGGGATCGAAAGTTTTCCACGGATATGGATTGACAGGGGCGGTCCTATCACTTGGTACCCTGGTTCCCCTAAACCCATATCACTTGATTGCTACTTCGGGGTAACAAGTATGCTGCTGTTGCTTACGTTCCACCATTGCCAACCAATTTGCTAGAAATTGTTGGAAAGTTTGAGATCATGTCTCGCGCCATGCAATCAGTTGTTTGAACTGAACCTAAATACTTATTTTGGATTCCATTCTACTCACGATTCTGTCACAGAAAGCTGTAATCCTTTAAGTGTAGTTCACAAAATCTCGATTACAAAACTACCAGAAAAAGAATAGCTTCCGTTTCTGTTCCTCTCACTTCTTGAGAAATATTACTTTTACTTTACAATCATCTATATTTTAGGTGTTCACTCTGTTTATTGGTCTCCATTTAAAGGCAGCCCTGTAATACTAACATCAAATACTTCTGGTTTCTCTCTAATCTGCTATTTCAAAACTAATTAACAAATTGCCCAATCCGGGAAGGGATCGTACCATTAGACAAACAGCATTGTGCTATGCTAGATATATGTCACTGTAGACACCGCACAGCATCTTGCTTCAACCAGCAGAGCAAGAATTGCTGCAAAGTATCTGTAAATCTAGACGTATAAGTCTATTAGAGCAAGCAAATGTTCTTATTAATTCCAAACATGAATAATGATTATGATCATCATCATTGTATCTACTTGGCATTGAATTTCAACAACAGTATTCCAAACTTTGTAGAAAAGGAGGAACAAAATTAGTTCCACTCTTTTTAAAACTTATCTCAATGGTTATATTGATTTTATTAAATGAATTGGTCGTACATTCTTCCCATTTTCTCCAATCTCTTTGTCGCCAATCTGTAGAATTATTCTTGTTCTTACTACTACAACTGACTTCACTAATTACGATTTCTACAACATTTATTGTCCGTGTGTTTTACTTTATGACGTACATTGTAAAGCATTTCCGTCCATGCTGTGTACTGTCTCTGTAATTGGCCTTAAGAGTGTCATGTTAGCACTCATATAACAAAAACGTAACTGAATTTAATTGAATTGTTACTACAATTGTTACTGTTTAAATATTTTCTGGTTACATTCACATAACGACTTCATGGTCCCGGAGGTACCTTAGGGCATTCCAATTACATGTGTAAATCATAGCAATGTATTTTACGTGTGCCTTCAGAGACTTATCCACCATATACAATCTCACGGCCACAAGCGGAGATGCAAAAAATTTATTAATAACTATTTCTGCTCCAAGATATGTTTTTCTTAAATAAGAAACAATTTGTTTATGTATATGCATGTGCAGCAGCTGATCATAAACACTTCAGTACTCGGCATTTAAATAAGCAATAATAATTGTGATTTGATGATCTAATACATAACTAAAATTCCACCAGCAAATAACCAACTTAGGATAGTAAAATTATAATAAATGTACTTAACCCAATACATAAAATATAAAGACACATGTTATACAATTCCTTTATTAATTTTCTGCTCATCGTAGAATATGGACTCGGCGGACCTTGAGAATAAATTCGTTGACAATTATACATTACACACTGTTTCTCTCAAATATCGTCAGCACGGACTACCAACGTTAGAGACCTTGGAATTTTAAGTTATATTTTGGAACAGGAATTTTTAAACACTGTTTTGTCTTAAAGAAACATCAACGATACATCTAATCTAATATCTAAAACCCAACCATAATTTTTAACAAACTTATTAACCTAACTTCTTCCTAAATAAATCAATATGTATAGCCACATCCGATGCACTGGCCAAAATAACAGTCGATCTACGTAAACAAACTCGCACCGAATGGAGTTCGCGTTACAAAACCGACTCACCTATTGTCACAAGATTACTGTCGTTAACTGTACATGTCACTCTATTATAAAGGTTGACTTTGCATTCCAATCACCTAACGTAAAGCACACAGACCAGATTACAGCCGCGTTACCTGTGATATGTTGATCAACTCGTAAGCAGGGCTCTTTGTGGCATCAAAGGGATACCATGTTTTGTAAAATGATAGGACGTTCGTCACTTATGGTAAAGCGTATTGTGGTTTGAATCACGTGATATGCAACGGCGGTTGTAGTAATAATAGTTGCGAATCTCCGGATACGTGGGATCCAGGCGGCCATTGTTAGCGATCCAGTGACATGGTCTGTCGTGGGCAAATCTTCCCACATGAATGCATCTGTGAGCCGCAGCATCCGCACCATAGCATCCCTTCGCAACCTGATACAAAGCACACGTGAAAGGATGATTCAACGGAATTACAGTACAATATTTAATCTGATATAACCCCCTTATTTAATCTTCTAAATGCACACGTCGCCAAACGCTAACGTATGTAGGACAACACCCATAGAAATTTATTTTATTATTTAGGCAACAAGGAAATTTACTGCATTTTAAAAACAAGCTGCTTAATCTCTATTTTATTTTCCACAACATGCTGTTTATTTCATAATTCTGTCTGTTTCTATTCAAACACCACTGACTTTTTCAAAAACCATGCACTAAAATTTAAATACCCAAACCTGTCTGTTATGTATTAAGTGTTAAATAATAATAACACTTATTAGAATGAGTGGCGCTACACAAATACTGCGCCGATTTGCTTCATGCCTTGCACAGGAAAACTTCACATTTTTAACCTTCCTCTAACATTAATAACGCGCTTCACATGAGGAAATTTTACACAATTTCGTAAACATATTTCGCATTATACGCTACGATTTCTTTAAATACTTCAGGGGTTTAAGTAAACTCACGCAATATAATTCCCAAAATATCGTTACCTGAAATATATTATCGTACAACTTTCACACACAAACAAAGAAAACACCATGGACGTATCCATTATGTGATCCAGTCTTCTAAATGGTGGTAAATATCCATAAACATGGCGATAACCGTCTGTAAAAACACACATGACAAAAAATACTATACACCTTGTAAACATTTGAAAGAGCGGAGTAAAATAAAGGAACGCCTCCTATGTAGAAAAAATAATGACAAAAACGAAATCGGCTTTCAGCACGGGAATCGTTTTCCATCCTCACCAAAATTAAATAAACTTTAATTCTCAGGAGGTACAAGATAGTCGCACAAGGAATATAAATATTAACTTGTTCTCCTAAAGAAGTCCTGATTGTGACTGAGACTGTCCTCTCGGCAGCCGGCACGGAGAAGTTACAACTCT
Organism: Reticulitermes speratus; assembly: GCA_021186555.1. NCBI lineage: Eukaryota > Metazoa > Arthropoda > Insecta > Blattodea > Rhinotermitidae > Reticulitermes > Reticulitermes speratus. The sequence continues at coordinate 23,827,403 of JAJKFL010000006.1, forward strand.
AAATACAATTTTAATAGCAGCGCCTTATTGGAAACTTTTATGGTGAAAGAGCAGCTTGTCCTACCTGTTATGCATTATTAATTACTACATTTCCTCTCTCATTTACTGAAAAGTGTGGGACTTTCGAGGTTGTATTAAGTTTTGACTCCATTTTCCCTGTGTTAAAATCTTGTTTGAAAACACATTTCAAAATTTGATTTGCGTTAATGGACAAATATTAAATATGAAGCTCAAAATGGGGAATTCACACATACTTATCAAATTATTGTGTATTATATATTAATGCAGGTGGCCGGGGTAGCGCAGTCGTTATAGAAACTCGCTACGGCCTGGACGGTCCGGGAACCGAATCCTGGTGAGATCGAGTTCTAACGTGGCGGTCCAGACCGGTCCCAAGGCCCACCGAGCCCCTGCAAAATGGGTACTCGGACCGGTCCGATGGGAGGGGGATGCGATCAGGACGTGGTGCTGACCACACAACGCTTCTAGTAACGAGGTTACGAATGAGTTGGAGCGATACCTCCGCCTCCACTCTGTACCTGCACATGCATGTCACAAGTTGACCATTCCTAGATATTAATGCAAGTATACTACACAGGAGATAAATAATAATAATAATAATAATAATAATAAAGCCATTTAGCGTCAGTGTAGGTTTTTCATCACTCCAGTAGCCAATATATATTACACAATAGTTATTTTTCACTTACACATATTTAGACAAGTATTGATATGAGTATAAAATCAGCCAGTTGTGCTTATAGGTAAAAGCGCTGCAGAAAATGATAATTAAATGTGGCAATAATGCAAAATACAAACACGTCAGGATTATATTCGTGGGTCTTTTAACGTTTGTCGAAGTAGAATTTCTTCCGTAGATGTAATAATTCAATTCAATTCATTTCTAGTTTATTAATGTGCCGAGTCATCAGCCAGATGGCCAATTAGAGAAACAGCACAACATACAAACACAAATAACAACGAACCATGAGCAGGACATAAATGAAACAAACACAACCAAAACAAACAAATAAAAAATACTTAAATAATTAGTAAGGACACCTTAAAAGAATGTAATAAAGTAGTATCACATCTGACTAAGTGTGAAAATTTGCCTTCTGAAGACATCCAGTTGATTATAAACTGAATGTGCGGCAGTTGCACACCGGCCGGAGGGACAATTTTTATAGGATGAACTAACATGAAACAAAGGAAAGTCTCGGAGGTTCCGAGTGGGTTCTCGTAGACGAATAATATCCATGGTAGATGGACAAGTTTTAGGGCCCAGAAAATCATTAATAACAAAAATTGAATGAAGTTTATGTCTTCTCCATGTAAAGTACGTAAATTAAATACTTGAAGAGCATTAGCATAATTATAACCATACTGTCTCGTGAAAGGAATCGATTGTAGCATAGAGCTACAAACTTCCTTTGAATGCACTCGAGCTTTTTAGCATCAGTAGAAGTAATTGATTCCATACTACGGATGCGTACTCTGATATAGGAATAACAAGTGAAAAATATAAAATCAATGAACTATCAAGAGTCAAAAATTACGAATGAGACCCAAAAGCTTAATAGATTGAAAAAAAATATATAATCAACGTGCGAGTGAAAGTATAATTTGGAATCAATAAAATCTCCCAAATACTTAATACAATCAGTAAGAGTAATATAAGAATCCCCAAGTTTATATTTAAAAGAAGGGTGTTAGTTTTCCTGGAGAAGGTAATAGCTCGAGTTTTACTAATATTGAGATTCATAAAGTTAGCAGTGTACCAACGTTGTTTGGAATCAGTATATAATTGCAACTGAGTAAAATCATCAAGTGTACTTAATGGCACGAAAAAGTATATATCATCAGCAAAAAGAAGAAAGTTTGAATGAGTTATTATATTAATATATCATCTATATATATATAGTTAATACAATAATAATAATAAAGTTACAACCACAACCCCCACAACGATATCATCACATACACAACTGTATACCTACTTCGATACTTCATTATGTTCAAAATATTTCCAATTACTCTCATTATCCACATTAAAATAACTTTATAAACATAGATTCAGTTTTCAGCATAGCTTACAAACTATGTTACCACTTAACTATGTTTCGTTACGCAACAAAACTGCTGTGTCTTGCAAATAAATTGTGTTTCATTTGATGTCTTTTAATGTTTTTGACATTGCTCCCCGTTATATTCCCCTTCGTAAGCACAATAACAGGTCGTTATTACAACTGATTCACAACGTATTTCACTAACAGATAATCTATTCTGCGACGTTCGATTTAACATATCTTCAAAGTACTCAGTAGCGACATAAGTCCTTCTAGTCTGAATGCCAACTGCCTTCCGTTCTGCAGATGAAGTGAAGTTCTGTCATTGTGTTATTAATAGAACGAACAAAATTATTTCACATACCGACGATATGGAAAATGGAATTCGGTATGTACGTAGTATGGAGATTGATATTAGAATTTTCATTAGAGATTCCCAGTAACGACATGACGGCATATGAAATAGTGGATGTACAGCTCCTCTCTTCTTAATCTCTCCACCAGATAAAGCTCCGGCCCGCTACTGTATCGATGGCGAGGCGGTCTTTGTTCAGGTTACAAGCTAAAATCGTGGCCCAGGCGGACAGAGTGTAAATTAGCGTGGTTCAGGCGGACAGTGGAACTGATCCTTGTTTATCTGCTACATGAATAAGATAAGAATTCGGAAGTTATAGAAGATACATAAGTCCATTTTCTGCAAACTTTCCCTCGCACATTTTTCCCCCCGATTTTGGGATTAGACATTTTCTTTATGACACTGTGCAAACAAGAAACCTTTGTCAGTCAGTTACTCATACAATATTTTCATTATATTATAATTTATATACAATAACTGCAGACCATAAGTATTTGTCGCACAATCTGGCATTAACACATTTTCTGTTCATTATTTATAATTATTCACAAATACAATAACTGCAGGCCATAAGTATGTCACACAATCTGGCATTAACACGTTTTCTGTTCAGTATTTATAATTATTCACATAGACAATAACTACAGACCTTAAGATTGTCACACAATCTGGCATTAACAATTTTTCTTTCATTATTTATAATTATTCACATACATAATAACTGCAGACCATAAGTCTTTGTCACACAATCTGGCATTAACACATTATCAAATGTATTTACTATAGCTTAACGCTTTTAGACATTTGTACAGATCATTTGATTTGTCGTATTCTGCCATATTTCTTTCAAATCTCTCGTCTTGTTTTACGTAAGTCTTTTTTCGTTTCTGGCCCGCCAGTCCAAGTTCCTTTGAATTCATTTGCCAAGATACCAACTCTGCTTCTTCGTCTTTTTAATTTCAGTACTAGCAGAAAACATTAGGCTGTTGCGTTCCTATAATGCTGTTCTGTTTGGAATTCCAACCCTCGACTGCATTGTTGGTCCTATGCCGAGGCTGATGTATGTTCCACATCTCGATGGGATACATTCTGATTCTTCATCCATTGCTTGACAATGTAATCGAGAAATAGTGTTAATTTCTCATTCTGTGGAACACTGTCCACGATCATAAGCCAACCTTCTTCTACTTGTCGATAGGTAGGTATGCCAAAGCAGCACACATTCTGCAAATTATTCGGACTTGTTCATCTTCTTTTTTTCCAATATTTTGTATTTGTCTTCAAGACGCTGAATGAAAATTACAGCCAGTAATAACTGAGTCTGGAAAGACTTTATTTATTGCACTGATGACCGCTGCTTCAAAATCGATCTTTATAATTTTTGGTGACCAGAACACACACCAATTCTTCAGCAGAGTTAACAAACAATGATATGTCGATTCATTTTTATCCGGGAAAAGTGCAAACAGAACCGGATATATGTAGATTTCATGCGATGTGCTTCCGAGATCTACGTGTAAGTTGTACAACTGAGCGAACTGCCTCGGACAACTTTTAAATGTGCCGTCTAGAAGAAAAGAAGTTCCGGTTCTAAGTAAGTATTCACGATCTTCCCCAGCGAAAACGAAAATTCTTTTTTCTGAGTCATCAGTGTGATCGATTCGAAGAACTGGAGCAAATCTTTAGCCTAGACAGAAATCCGCCTCCATAGTGCAGGGTCCTTCTTGAGAGGCTAACAGGTTCTCAGCTTAGTCAAGAAATTCAGCATTTTATGGAACCTGACGTTCATTACCACATTCACAACAGCTTGCCGCCTGAACCTATCCTTAGCCAGATCATCCAGTCCATGCCGCAATCCACTTCCTGAAGATCCATTTTCATATTATCCACCCATCTAGCCTGGGTCTTCCAAATGGTTCCTTCCCTCAGGTCTCCCCACCAAACTCCTGTCTGCACCTCTCCTCTCCCCATACGTGTTACATGCCCAGCCCATCTCATTTTTCTCGAATTGATCACCCGAATAATATTTGGTGATGAGTACAGAGCATTACGTTCCTCGTAATGTAGTTTTCTCCACTCCCCTGTCACCTTGTCCCTCTTAGGCCAAAATATCTTCCTCAGCACCATATTCTCGATCACCCTCAGCCTTTGTTCCTCCCTCAGTGTGAGAGACCAAGTTTCGCACCCATACAATACACCAGGCAAAATTATATTTCTCTATACCTCAATCTTTATATTTTTGGATAGCAAACTGGAAGACAAACCATTCTGCACAGAATGATGGCAAGCATTCCTCGGCTTCAATCTGCTCTTAATTTCTTCATTAATGGAATTTCCATTCGTTAGGTTCCTTCCCAATTATTTCAAATGTTCCACCCTTTTAAAGGGTATTATCTACCTTTCTGTTTAGATTTTGTCCTGCATTCTGATCTCGAGACAAGTATACAGGTGTATACTTGATGTATTTTTCATATCCTCATCCTTTTAAAAAATATGTCCGCCTGGCCCACTGCCGCTACAACCACGTAATCGTATCCTCTTCCTTATTAAAAAAACATGTCCGCCTCAACCACGACGTGGCCGCTTGGCCCACTGTCCGCCATGCCAACGGCCGCCACAGCCACGGCACCGGTAGCTTACCTCTGTAAATAAAGGCCTCCGGTAATTTAATATGCGGCTGTTTAGATTCAATAAAGGATGTGGGCAGTGTGAAGAAGAAATAGTCGCCTGCCCTACCGGCAGTCGAAAACGATTCATCCGTCGTTCTACCCGTTCCAGTAAATTCCATTGCAAATTGTGCAACTAGTCTAGCATACTCAGAGTGTTTAATAATATGTGAGTGATATGTAACTGTAAACTATATTTTCGTCATCACATTTACTGTATGTTTATTCAGGGTTTAAATATACTTTGGTTTGACCCAGTACATTACTTCTTCTTTTTCCACCACCGATAGTCTCATGGTTATATTAAGTATGTTTGTATGGTCCAAGCTTGAATAGCTTTCGTAGCACTGGATTTCCACCAGTATTTCGCTTGCGTATATTTTCACCTACTGTAATTGCTCACCAGTTTTTGAGCAGCCTTTTCTTGTGCCTGTTCTGTTTAAATTCCACTTTCTGTTTTTAAACCTGTCTTGGTGTTACTGGCATTTTGTATTGTGTTTATTTTATTATCTTTTTTACCCTGCCTACTTTACGTGTTCTACCTTATGTCTTACTAATATTATGACATTGTAAAAACAAAATGGGTAGCTGTAAAATCAATCAATCAACCAATTTAAAAAATAATAATAATGAACATTCAGGTAAATGAATATTTAAGGTTAATTATATTTTTTTGGAACAGGATGGAATTGTGTGTAATGGATTTATGTGACTCGGAAAGGCGAAACGGCGGGCTCATTAATCGCGGAAATGAAATTCCGGGTTTTCATACATTGAGAGAAAGATCTCGCATATTTTGTAACCTATTAGTTTTTCAGGAAGACTTTTTACCAAATAAATCAATTAATTCATTATATTTCGTTACTTTTCGTATTTAGGCCTAAAAATAATAAATGCATCGCAAAATACACATGGTTATGTATGGTTACATATGAGATTTGTTGGAGTAAGTACTGTGCAGTCAATCTTTTGCACGGAATATAGATCACGTTAAGTTTTCAAATTAGGTACTTATTTTCAACAAATATGCAAATTTAACAATTAAAAGAGAAACAATTTTCTTTAGCCTAAGCTCTTTCTTTAGAGACAGAAATTACGTTTTGTTTTGAATTTTCAATGGCGTTACAAATTCTCTGACATGACATGGAACTTGAATTTCTTTGATAAGATGCAATTAATTTATTATCTTTGCAAGACACTCTTCCTGATACATCGTCTTCAACAAACACATCCTCCTCTTATGCTTGCAGTGGAACATATGCATAATCATTATGTATCACTTACAGAATGCTCAGCACTATTCTTCTACATGTTAAGAGTATCCATATGTCGAATTCTCAAACATCCAGATAAATGCAGTCCACGCCCTCCAACGGAATTCCTTAAGATCCGTTTGAACGTTACATTCCCATCTACATCGAAACCTTCCAAGTGGTCTCTTTCTCTTAAGTTCCCCCACCAAGCCCTTGCATGCACCGACTTGGCTTCACACGTGCCACATGTCTGCCTATCTCGCTTTTCTTGAATTGATCACAAGAAGAGTACTTCGTGATCAGCATAAACAATGAAGCCCCTCACTGTGCTGTGTCCTATATTCCCTTGTTACCTCAACCCTGTTAGGCAGAATTATATTCCTTCTACCTTATTCTCTAACTCCTTTAACCTACGTTTTTCCACAAATGTGACAGATCAAAATTAACGTGTTAATTTTTTACGGTTAGAAGAATTTAACATCACGTCCAACAACAAGCTGGAAGACCACGCCTTTTCGTCTGTCCGCTACTCCTTATCCAATACATTCGCATGTACACTACATACCTGATTGCCATCTTCTCCATCCGCAACCTGAGGACCCTCCATGTTGTTGTTTTTAGTCGCCCATTTATCACGCACTTTTCTTAACATTTTACGGATTTTAACATTTGTTGTGTTCGATAAACTGAAGAGCTATAGTTTGCGTCATTCCAAAAATGTAATGAACAAGATGCTTAACGATATATTTAAAAAGCTGCCATTTATAATTCTTGCAAAAGTCTTAAAAAATTAAATTTTTTTCATTTTAATCTTCCTGTGACAAATTAATATATGTCAAATTCAAACACTGACGTATATTTATTTTATCATTTAATTTTCATACATTGTTTTGTATCTAAAAATTAACTAAGGTCATGATTTTGCAGAAAATGTGGGTAAAATGTTAGATGAGGCCCAATTTTAGAGACTATTGAAATTGATCTAAAGAAAATAATGCCATTCAAAATATTCCTTTATTCACAATATACTACATGTGATGATATGCACATATATATGTCGTGCGTCTGTGGACGTATTAATTGTGATATACTACTATAACGACTAAAGAAATATGTTCAGTGTATCTTTAATTTATTCGAGGCTTCCCACAGCCTCTTGTTCCTCTTTGACCTGAAGCAGGAACATGAAGAGAGAGAGAGACTCCTGAACCATCTGTAAACATACAAATATTCAGATGACAATAACGTGTCATTTCATTTGCATAAATTTCATAAGACGGTTTTGAATTACGTTGCATCTTGCTAATAAAGTGTGCATAGTGTGATTTGTAATTTTTTCATTAATAGGGTATAATCCTTTGTCATTTATGTCTTATGGCTTCCTGAAGCAATATTTTAACACATTTTATCTTCCGACAACAAACACAGACTTTTGGCACTCCTTGTGCCTGTATGATAATACGACTTCCAGCATTGTTTTGCGACATGTAGATATTTTAAAAATAAATTATTTTTGTCGCGTCCCAATAGCCTCAGGTAATCGATATTATTGTTATTATTACTATTATTAAACAATCATTCAATTTTAATACTTGTTTGATTATTATTAAATTGTTACTCATTAACGTTATGATTTAACACCTAATTGTCCATTTACAAAATCAGAAATAATGCACAGAGGAGAAAAAGCAGAGAAGGAAGAAAATGGGAAACAAAAAATTCGATTTTCGTTTAATTCATAATATATAAAAATTATCTACTTAAATGCTGAAGATAAAATCAGCCTATAAGTAGCTAATGTAAAACATGATTAAAGGTTGCTCATGCCATCACGATACATACAACAAACGTAAAATCTATTTCAGTGTCGTAACATGTTTTCTAAGAAAAATTTGCACATCTGCAAAACAAAACTTCAACTGATGTGTATCTAGAAAAGTAAAAGTAAAACTAAAAGTAGGAAAGCAACATGAAATATAGAGAAGACTCTGAAATTCAGAGTAGGAACTCCAAATTCTACATCATCCAAGCAACATTTTAGACCTAGATAAACGGTAAAACAAAAAACAGTGCGTCCAGATGAAGCAGCACTCCGCCGCATGCAGCTAAAGAGCTATAAAGCATTAATATAACTAATCGACATGGGAAAGAAAAAATTACTGCAGAGATCTAGGCATAAGTTATGTATTGCTTTTTATCTTGTACTTTTGCACGAACAGTTTCTCTTCCTGATAATTATTTAACAAGTACTATTCCAGCAGTGTACAAAAACACAAGTACGGCTTGCTCTAAAGAACTAATACTTTTGTCTAATAACAAACAAAATTTCCATGTATTAACAAGGATAATAAAAAACCCCAACAACATATTTCATAAATAAACCGTACATCTATTTTAAAGTTTTTCATGCACACAGACGGACAGACGGACGGAGGTTTAAGAGGCATTCTGAGGACTTGCAAACATCTAAGGCAATGTCGTACGTTTATCATTGTTGCCTTGGAAACTGGAACAAATTTCCCAGCTGTCAGCACGATTTCCTTGTTAGCCATATTAATGATGATACAGAGACTGCGTACAAACGGGACAGGAGTTCCGACCCACTCACAGCCCCACGCCGCGTCTCTCAAACTCTCAGCCTATAACATCACAATATAGATTAAGAATCGGTTCCTGTAGTTATACTCTGAAGTTTCCTGTAGCACTATGCTCTTCCAATTGATCTTACAATATGACTGTTTAAAAACTGAGTATATTTCGTAATATGATTTAAGACAGTGGTTGTAAAAGCTATTTAACTGACAATAAGTTAAGGACATACCGAAACATGCCAAGAAGGCTTTGAGAGAGGAGTAGAGGAATAGATTCTACTCATTCATTAGGCCACGGCATTAGACGTGGGCGAAATGGGGAACCACACGTCTTTTAACTGAGAAGTAAGGAGCATATTGTCTCTTAAAAATATTGTTCTCTTAATTCCAATCTGAACAGGGGCTATGAAACTCTCATTACACGCAGATGTTTAAATTTTACTTAATCTGAAGTAATCAATTTGTTAATGTTCTTTTCTGACATACAGCAGGTTCTACACGTGCCCACTCCAACGATCCGGCAAAGACCAGCGTCGTCTGTAACACATTTCCACACGCTAGGCTTTCTATGGTGATAAGTTGTTATCCACCAAACCAAACAGTAATCTGTATGACTACAGCTTGTCTGCTGTCTGCGACTGTTTACTCAGTATATACACAGCTACTTGCATTACCTGTAGGCAATTTCCACTAAGGGAAAAATCTAAGGACACTCTATGTCGCTGTAATAATATGCAATTAAAAGCCTGCGAAATGGATTGATATTCCTTCCTACATTTCTTTAGGTGTGTCTTCTTTAAACATGCTTAATGTGACAATGCTGGTGTTCGAGAATGTTTTTGAAACTTTCTTATCACAATGAAGTCTGCAGGGTTGTTGTGTTGAATTATTCATTACGAAAAATATAAAATATATTATTTATTAACGTATGCCACTTTTTTTGGCATTATAATACTTCCCTGGTCGCTCAGCACGTTTCCAAACCAACAGAATACAAACACGTTGATCAAGACGAGAATGTAGATTACAATCGACTGTGACAAATGCGTCAGATTTCCCCATCTCTGGAACATTACGTTTAATAATATATGCACTCAGTTTTATTTGAGAAACAAAGCACTGAATTATTACAACTGTGGACATATCAAGGAGAATAAGGCGTACGCTTTAGTAGCAGGCTTGAGATAAATGATATAAATGTTGCTGAAATACTTAAGTGGAATAAACCACGTGGAAAACATTGGCATATATAGGAGGAAAATCATAAACTGAATCATAAGATGTACGGTGTAATAGTTTGAGGAGGTTGTGTCTGATTGAGGATAAGTTCAAGTAGCTATCACTTGTGAACATGCTACTGAAATGTCGGGTTCCATAAAATTCCGGAAATAACTGAATTCTCTGAGCGAAGAACTCTGTCACATAAATAAATAAATATTTACTTCGTGCTTCATAATAACGCCACGTTCTACACACTAGACGTCGGTGCTAAATCGTGAGTTATGACATTTAGACAACAAACCGTTGACAAGTACGCTTCTGTAAGACATATAACCTACTTAAACAAGCAGTACTGATTACCAAAGTACATCTCTGTAGGTTAATAAGCAAGGTATTAATCCTTCTAACCCCTTCACAAAATAACCTGCATTATCTCCATAGCACTAAATCCCCTGTACGTTATCTCATTAAAGGCACACCTTTTTGTGTATTCATATATTTTGAGTGGGCCAAATTTTATGCCACAATCTGATATGGAGAATTATGTTCTTTCCCTCCACTGTGATCATCTAGATTTCTGCTCCATTATGTATAGTTAATGCTGAGAAAATTGTATATATATTAACGTGTTTTTCTGACGGATTTGTGTAATATATATTTTTTTGTAAAGCAGTAAAAACAAACAAAGCGGAAAGAAAAATGAAGAAATACAGAAGTTTCCTTGGTTGCAGCGGCCATCCGTCAGGCGGACATACATTTTAAAAGAAAGAGGATGTGAAAGAATGCAAGAAATACCTGCACACCTGTGTACATGTCTAGAGATGAGAATGCAGGACGAAGTGAAAAGATAAAGATAGATAATACCCTTTGAAAGGGTGGAACAGTTGAAATATTTGGGAAGGACTGTTAAGGAATGGAAATATACTTGGATGAAAAATGTTCTTGCAGTTCTCCGCTAAAAACCCGCTGAAGATGGTAACTCCTTTGCTGAAACATGTGTAGGGGACTCAAATACATTTTATATATGTCAATAATCTTGTGCATCTGTTGGTTGGTATTAGAGCATTGTAGCCTTAGTTTAATGAAATTCTTAAATAAGTATAATTCCAACAAGGTCTAAAATACAGGATGGGGCAGAGTGAATACCAAAAGTAACGTAACGTAACGTAACGTAACGTAACGTAACGTAACGTAACCTAACCTAACGTAACCTAACATAACCTAACGTAACCTAATCTAACGTAACGTAACGTAACGTAACGTAACGTTACCTAACCGAACATAACGTAGCGTAACGTAACCTACCGTAACTTAACCTAACCTTACCCAACCTAACCCAACCGAACCTAACGTAACGTAACGTAACGTAACCTAACGTTACCGAACCTAACGTAACGTAACCTAACCTAAACGAACATAACGTAAGCTAACCTAACGTAACCTAACCTATGTATGTGAATAATTATAAATAATGAAGAGAAAAATGTGTTAATGCCAGATTGTGTGACAAAAACTTATGGTCTGCAGTTATTGTATATAAATATGAAATAATGAAAATATTATATGAGTTAATGACTGACAAAGCTTCTTGAGTGCATGTCATGAAGACATGGACTAGTCCGAAGTTGGGGGGGGGGGGGGGAGAAAGAAATGTTTGTGAGGGAAAGTTTGGAGATAATGGGCTTGTGTAACTTGCGTAACCTTCGTATTCTTATCTTAATCAAGTAGCAGATAAAAGGGGATCAGTTTCACTGTCCGCCTGAAGCACGGTAATTAACTCTCTGTCCGCCTCACACACGATTTTAGCTTGTCCGCCTGAAGCACGGTCGCCTCGCGCACGACACCAAACAGAAAGGGAATGCAATAATAATGTACGAATTCTGACAATGTACATATATTTTGAGAATGGACGAATTATAAATACTTTTAAGGTATTCTGGCTAACGATAGCAAGTACTTGAAGGAAGCTATGTTTCAGGTATGATGTAAAATTACAGACATCCCTGCAACACATCAGTAAATTCCCACCAGACCTCAGGACATCACATCCCAAAAAAAAATATCCAATACTATTTACGTTATCTTTACGCACATGCGAAGACAACAACATAAGCTTTCAAGGTAAAGATGTACCGTACAAGATTTGAAGTTCTTCCGGAAAGGACATTGAAGAACACAGTCTTTTGGACTATGACGTCATAGAGTCTGTACAAATTACACTTCTCGACATCTGTAAATGTTGAGAAGCCTACATGAATTGAAATCATGATTTCTACGTTAATCTTGAAAGAATTTCTATTTGTAGAGCTTTAATAATAATGACACGTATTTTGAGTGTGTAGCTCACACAATTACCAAGACAGTGGTGTACGAACAAAGGCAGAGGCTGCACATGAAGATAAGGAAATAAGCAGCCAAAAGTGGGCTGAATTCCTCTTCTATTGCACGGATAAACCTGTAAAATAATTTGAATTATCGTCAAAATGACACAATAATATATTCATGAGTCAATATTCTGAAATATGTGAAGAGATGTAATAATTATTTGCCTATATTAACAATAGGTTTTAGTGATATAAGCAGTCCCTTTATTTATTGAATATACTCTCAGTGTAAACATGTGTCCAAATTATGCATTTTCTTTTGAATTAATTACAATTAGGTGATATTAAGGTATTTCTCTTATGAATGAAAGAAACATTTCGTAAGAAGAATATAAAACTTAGAGTCTTTGAAGCTGCTTCCAAAGTACAACAAATTGCAAGCTTATAGAACAGTGATATTAGAAATGCAGACCAATTTATTTGTTTATGTTTGCCTCATCCAGATTTATTCTATTTTATCTTACGGCACGTCGGCTCAATAGTAAATAAAATAATTCTTGGAAGTAATTCTTGCACTCACAGTCATACAATTTTACATATATAACATAGTGCTTCACACAGCCCCACAAATATTTCATTAATTTATATAAATTAAAGATGTAGGCTAGGGCGACCGCACAACAATACACTAGTTACTGACCGAAGGATAAGGTTGGGAATCGTAGTAGAATGTAGATCAGGGATCAGTTGTTATTCGTACGTATTTCTGATTTATGATCATGGTTCAATCTACTTGCAGTTATTCCAAAGACAGCAGAAAGAAATTGGGATTATGATAGTCCATGTGGTTTATCAAAAAAGAAGATAAGTTACAGTCAGGGGATTTTAATACGGCAATTCTCTTCGTTAATCGAAATTTGTATGATGTTTATATTACACCCGGTCTCAAAATTGTTTACAAAACATCCCCTAGATGTATTTGTTTTGCGTTACTTAGTTAAGTACAAAGGGGTCGCCTTGGCAGTCATTCGAAAACGTTGCACGGCACAGACTAACGTCAGTAGGTACAAGTAGTGTAGTTAAATTTGTGTTCTTCTCGTCTGTGTGGGTTAGATGCCTTATACCTTCCTTTTCACTTGTTTATACGTAATTGATTATATGTGTATATCAAAATGATTTCCTCAGTTATCTAAACATTCCGACCATATAGGAGCTTTTATGTATGAGAATTTATCTGAATGCCCAAGATTTCCACATAGAATTTCTGTATAACCTCCGACTAACGTCGTACACATTGGTAGCACTTTGCACGCTAGATGTCTCCTTCCTGCACCATCCTTGGCTCTTATGATCTCCCGTACTTAACCCATATTCACGATGATTTACTCAAATCAATCCCACATTTTTCTTGCGGTTTTCCTGCGTGTTTCGAACAAAGCCCGACCCACTTTACTTTTCCAAGATACTCACTGGCCCACTGCAATAAAGGTAATCTTCCTCGTTTTCCCTTAATGTGGAAGCAGTAAATTCAACCAGAACGCTACTATCTGTAAGCAAATCTACACGACACCGTATGTCAGAAGTAAAATTTAATATCTGCACTGATATCAGTTCCTGCAGTTGAGCAGCAGTGCAAAGAACCTTATTACGATAATTAATTCAGTCACCGACAAAGAAACTGTCCAGCGTTTATTGCGGGATGATTTCCTGACGATCACCTCGCATAAACCTCCACTACATCCTTGTAACGCCTAGGTTGGGATACTAAAGGGCCTTTAAATTCTGTAGTAGGCCGACCTAGTTAGCTATATAGCACGTTTCATGTTAATGGCTCATGACGTGACCAATTTACAAATGAGACGGGATGGAAAAAATAAACAATAGCAGATACAAAATTGTAAATTGATCTGCATAAGATTGTGCTTTCATGTAGTCTCTCAAATCCACAGTTTCCTTGATGACACATTGCTTAACACATAACTTTTGGACAAGACAAATTCTGCAAAACGTAGATTTATTTATTTTAAATTACTCTATTATTAGACGGTGATGAGATACGCAATCGTTCAGCTGCGCCTGCATGAGACTAAACATTTTTTGACACATGTCAATCACTTCCTTTTCTTCCGTTTGCTCACAATCAGCAGCCGAGTCCTGTTCTGGTGTTCCCTTTTTCTGCCCGATAGCTAAGAGCCTGGATCTGAGCTTCTGGAACTGACTGCAGGCTATACACACCACCGTGCCAAAATAGGGAGGCACGCCGTAAAAGAAGGACATCAATGGCATAGTAGCAACGTTCTAAAAAAAAAGAAAAATGTGTATTGTAATGAGTGGACTGCCGGCAATTATAAATGCTGATCGATGCGAATATTGCAGTACAGAACGAACACACGAAATGCACAAGATTGCTATGTATTAAATGTAATTATCTGAAGAACACAGGAATGTGAACATAACTTCTTCAGGTGGGTTCAGTAGCATATCTAGGTTTCTGGCGCCCGGGGCGAGTAATCACAATGGCCGCCACTAAGAAAAATCATGAACTTAAACATCACAAATATTTACTGAAGTTCCTGCTTTTTGTGTCAATAATTTAAGGGTTTTTGATAGTAGAAAATTAATTGCCTTTACTTAAAGTATTCAGTTTGCTACCCTTTGCTGCCCCTTGGACTCTGCCTCCCAGGGCGGTAGCAACACTCGCACCGCCCCGCCCCCCCCCCCCCCCCCCCGCCCCCGCCACCCACGTCAACCATTACCCACGTTAGGTTGTGTAATTAACTTTAGAAAAAGTGGTATTTGAATAACCAAGTTTTGCCACTAGTGGCACTAACACTGCAGTTGTGTCAACTGCAAAAAGCAAACTGTTACAAGTCGAATTATGTGGTTACAGCTGAAAAGTCGTTCTTACAGTGTTTTGAAGGGTACCACCAAAGAAAATGTGCATTGAAAGAGATAATAATTGTTAAATGCGGCTTGGCATATTTGAAAAGGGAAAAGCCCGGGAAAAGCAGAAACCCTGTATATGTCAATGAAGTCCGAATAGTTTTCCTTCGCAAACCATGAAAATCAGAAACACAAGTTGCCCTGCTGTTAAGCTTGCCACAGTCCACAATGCACAAAATACTGTTTTCAGATTTAAATGTTCAAATACGATTTGTCGCAACGTACAAAAGCCCATGAATTTTACAGATGTAACCTACGCCCTTCTCTCTGATGTTGTTTCAAAACTTGGAGACAACGAATTCTTAGAGTGAAAATTGTCTTTAATGACAAGCCAAATTCTTTCTGTCCGGGCATGTTAGCCAACATAAATTTAGAAACTGGTGGAATATGCAGTGATTAATGGTACCACATCAGACAGCTTAAGTTCAATAATTTTTATTTATTCAGACAAAATGTGACGAACCTTACTTTCTTTATGAACTTGCAGTTGCTAATGGAGAGTGCCTATACGTGTTGGGGAGATTCTTCCAGTCAGTTTTGAAGAAGAGGGTCAAAATAACACGGTACTTCAACAAGAAGGATCGCCTCATATTCGCGTTTCGGTTGGGAGAATTCTGGGATCGAAAGTTTTCCACGGATATGGATTGAAAGGTGCGGTCCTATCACTTGGTACCCTGGTTCCCCTAAACCCATATCACTTGATTGCTACTTCGGAGTAACAAGTATGCTGCTGTTGCTTACGTTCCACCATTGCCAACCAATTTGCCAGAAATTGTTCGAAAGCTGGAGTTCATGTACTCGCGCCATGCAATCAGTTGTTTTAACTGAACCTGAATTTACTTATTTTGGATGCCATGCTACTCACGATTCTGTCACAAAAAGCTATAATCCTTTAAGTGTAGTTCACAAAATCTTGATTACAAAACTACCAGAAAAATAATAGCTTCCGTTTCTGTTCCTCTCCCTTCTTGAGAAATATTACTTTTACTTTACAATCATCTATATTTTATGTGTTCACTCTGTTTATTGGTCTTATTTAAAGGCAGCCCTGTAATACTAACATCAAATACTTCTGGTTTCCTCTAATCTGCTATTGCAAAACTAATTAACAAATTTTCCAATCCGGGAAGGGATCGGACCATTTAGACAAACAGCATTGTGCTATGATGTATATATATATGTCACTGTAGACACCGGACAGCATCTTGCTTCAACCAGCAGAGCAAGAATTGCTGCAAAGTATCTGTTAATCTAGACGTATATGTCTATTAGAGCAAGCAGAATGTTCTTATTAATTCCAAACATAAATAATGATTATGATCATCATCATTTTACCTACATGGCATTGAATTTTCAACAACAGTATTCCAAACTTTGTAGAAGAGGAGGAACAAAATTAGTTCCACTCTTTTTAAAACTTAACTCAATGGTTTATATTGATTTTATTAAATGAATTGGTGCGTACATTCCTTCCCATTTTCTCCAATCTTTTTGTCGCCAATCTGTAGAATTGTTCTTGTTCTTACTATTACAACAGACTTCACTAATTACGATTTCTACAATATTTATTATCCGTGTGTTTTTCTTTATGACGTACATTGTAATGCATTTCCGTCCATGCTCGTGTACTGTCTCTGTAATTGGCCTTAAGAGTGTCATGTTAGCACTCATATAACAAAAGACGTAACTGAATTTAATTGAATTGTTACTACAATTTTTACTGTTTAAATATTTTCTGGTTACATTCACATTAACGACTTCATGGTCCGGAGGTACATTAGGTCATTCCAATTACATGTGTAAATCATAGCAATGTTTTTTACGTGTGCTTTCAGAGAAGTATTCACCATTATGCAATCTCACGACCACAAGCGGAGATGCAAAAAAATTTATTAATAACTATTTCTGCTCCAAGATATGTTTTTCTTAAATAAGAAACAATTTGTTTATGTATATGCATGTGCAGCAGCTGACATAAACACTTCAGCACTCGGCATTCAAATAAGCAATAATAATCTGCGATTTGATGAGCTAATACATAACTAAAATTCCACCAGCAAATAACCAAATTAGGTAGGAAAATTATAATAAATGTACTTAACCAAATGCATAAAATATAAATACACGTGTTATACAATCCTTTATTAATTTTCTGCTCATCGTAGAATATGGACTCGGCGGACCTTGCGAATAATTACGTTGACAATTATACATTACACACTGTTTCTCTCAAATATCGCCAGCACGGACTACCAACATTAGAGATAACTTGGAATTTTGAGTTAAATTTTGGAACAGGAATTTTTAAACACTGTTTTGTCATAATGAAACATCAACGATACATCCAAACTAACATCTAAAACCCAACCATAACTTTTAACAACCTTATTAACCTAACTTCTTCAAAAAGAATTCAATATGTATAGCCAGATTTTATCCACTGGCCAACATATCTGTCGTGCCACATAAACACATCCGCACCGAATGGATTTCGCGCTACAAAACCGACTCACTTTAGTGTCACAAGTTTACTGTCGTTAATTGAACAAGTCGCTGTATTGTGAATGTTAACTTTGCATTCCAGTCACATAATATAAAGCATACAGACCTGATTACAGCCGCTTTACCTGTGATATGTTGATCAGCTCGTAGGCAGGGCTCTTTGTGACATCGAACGGGTACCATGTTTTGTAAATGATAGGACGTTCGTCACTTATGGTAAAGCGTATTGTGGTTTGAATCACGTGATAAACAATGGCGGTTGTAGTAATAATAGTTGCGAATCTCTGGATACGTGGGATCCAGGCGGCCATTGATAGCGATCCAGTGACAGGGTCTGTCGTGGGCAAATCTTCCCACATGAATGCATCTGTGAGCCGCAGCATCCGCACCATAGCATCCCTTCGCAACCTGATACAAAGCACACGTGAAAGGGTGATTCAACGGAATTACAATAAATATTTGATCTAGTATTACCCCTTATTTAATATTTTAAATGCACACGTCGCCAAAGGCGAACTTATGTAGGAAAACACCCATAGAAATATATTTTTTATATTTAGGCAACAAAGAAATTTACTGCAATTTAAAAACATGCTTCTTAATTTCTGTGTTATTTTTCACAACATGCTTTTTATTTCATAATTTTTATATTCCCATTCAAAAACCACTCACGTTTTTCATAAACCAAGCACAAAAATTTAAATAACGAAACCTGTCTGGTAAATTTTAAGTAATAAATAACACATTGTTAGAATGAGTGGAGCTAAACAGCTACTGCGCCGATTTGCTTCATGTCTTACACAGGAAACCTTCACACTTTTAATCTTCCTCTAACAATAATAAAGCACTTCACTGGAGGACTTTGTGCACAATTTCGTAAACATGTTTGGTATTTTACGCTACCATTTCGTTAAACATTTTAGGGGTTCAAGTGAAGTTCATATAAGTGTATATTCATGTAACATAATTCCCAAAATATCGTTACCTGAAATATATTATCGTACAACTTTCGCACATAAACAAAGTAAAGATCATGGACGTATCCAATATGTAATCCCAATCTTCTAAATGGTGGTAAATATCCATAAACATGGCGATAGTCGTCATGAAGAAACACACATGGCAAATAAAACTATACACGTGGTAAACATTTGAAAGAGCGGTGTAAAATAAAGGGAGGCCTCCTATGTAGAAAACATAATGATAAAATCGAAATCGGCTTTCAGCACGGGAATCGTTTTCCATCCTCACCAAAATTAAAGAAACTTTAATTCTCAGGAGGTACAAATAGTCGCACAAGGAATATAAACATTAACTTGTTCTCCTAAAGAAGTCCTGAGTGTTACTGAGACTGTCCTCTCGGCAGCCGGCACGGAGAAGTTATAACTCTAAATACAATTTTAATAGGAGCGCCATACTGGAAACTTTTATGACGAATGAGCAGTTTACCCTGCCTGTTATGCATTATTAATTACTACATTTCCTCTCTCATTTACTGAAAAGTGTGGGACTTTCGAGGTTGTATTACGTTTTGACTCCATTTTCCCTGTTTTAAAATCTTGTTTGGAAACACATTTCAAAGTTTGATTTGCGTTAATGGATGAATATGAAATATGAAGCTCAAAATGGGGAATTGACACATACTTATCAAATGATTGTGTATCATATATTAATGCAGGTGGCCGGGGTAGCGCAGTCGGCGTAGAAACTCGCTACGGCCTGGACGGTCCGGGGACCGAATCCTGTTGAGATCGAGTTGTAACGTGGCCGTCCAGACAGGTCCCAAAGTCCACCGAGCCTCCTGTACAATGGGTACTCTGTCCGTTCCGGGGGGGGAGGGGGGTTGCGATCCGGACGTGGTGCTGACCACACAACCTTTCTAGTACCGATGTTACGAATGAGTTGGAACTATACCTCCGCCTCCACTCTGTACCTGTATATGCATGTCACAAGTTGACCATTCCTAGATATTAATGCAAGTATAATACTGACCCACCGACAACTTGTTACGACGTCTGGAAAGACGTGCTTTCAGAGGTTTTATTACCGTGGATCATTTTGTTTGGGGGTGGATCACCCCACATATATTATCAATGCACCAAATCAACATTAAGGATTTATTTATAACAAATAAATAAATAACAAATAAAATACTTCAGATGCGTACTTACAGTCTTTGCAGAGTGCAACACAAATTAAGAAATAGTCAAACCAAAACAGACGACTGGTTCCAGAGAAGCTTTACCATCTCAAGACTTGGTGATGTCTGTCTTTACAAACTCCTCTAGACGTAGCAACACCAAGGACTGCTGCCATCCTTGCCGAAACAGAATTTTGATGTAAAGGCCGAGACCGGAATTAGTTGCTCGTAGCTCCGAGCCCGGATGCAGAGTGATAAAGCAACTACGAACTACTAACCAGGTAAACTCTGGTCGTATCCCAAAAGGTAAAAAGGTAGGGGAGGAAAGGAGCTAAAGGGACAGTCCAACTATAATTATACGGGGTGTAAGGTACAGTTTGCCGAATCTCCGTGGAGTGCCGAAACTTCGTACCGGCACAACTTACGTATTACGTATGGTTACGTAATATTCATGAGCCATCTTTAACAAGCATGGCTCAATATCCCCCCCTTCACAAAAGAACGCCACGTTCTAGGCACTCGCCTAACGTCGCCGCCACCGCAGATCGCACCTCCTCTTGTCAACGCCGCTGGGTCATCCAGGCGCTGCCCAGCTACCATATACTCTTCCTCCCCAGCTCTGGGCGCGGTCCGATAAGGGCCCACACGGACACTCGCCCCGGAGCCGGAAAGTTCGTTGACTCGGTGCGCTGCGACGCGACATTGCAGATGGTAATAACGATGACGACGGGGGGGGGGGGGGGGGCTTCACAGCAACAGCTTCCTCGCATAGCAACAACTCCCTTGCGCGGCGACAGCTCCCTTGCGCTGCATCCGCTCTCTTGCACAGCAACAGCTCTCTCGCACAGCAACAGCTCTCTTGCATAGAAACAGCTTCCTTGCACATCAACAGCTCCCTCGCACAGCAACAGCTCACTCCACCGAATAGGAAAATATAAGAAGGAAATATTGAGATACAACCAGTAACATAAAACCAAAAACAAACGTTAACCCAAAAACGCTTGAAACCTATGTAAAACTTCTCACATCCTGTCCAATTATACATTGCAACTCATAAGCATTTTCCAAGTGAAACATATTCCTCTTAATAACAATAACAGGAACAAAGCATTACAAATAGCACGCACGACTGCGTCCAGTAGTGTAATTATCGTGTTCAACGTGTACATCGTTACCACTTATAACATTAGTTCACTCTGTACTCCTTTTTTGTGATCACCCTATGCAATGCATCACTTACAGCCCTGGCATGCTGACTTCTCTACTTTATTTAAAACGGCCCCACACTGGCCTACGTTTACGTGTTACAAGACATCCCATACTGTCCTGCGTTTACGTATTCCAAGACGGCCCCACACTGGGCTACGTTTACGTGTTACAAGACATCCCATACTGTCCTGCGTTTACGTATTCCAAGACGGCCCCACACTGGGCTACGTTTACGTATTACAAGACATCCCATACTGTCTTGCGTTTACGTATTACAATGCCTTGGACATTATGTACATACTTATGGTGGTATTACCCACTGAAACCCACATTTCATGCAAGTTTAGGAGTAGATTCTTTATACACATTTACCTTTACAATAAGTAGGCTACATGTTGTACTATTACACCAGCGTACATCCATAAATTGACCTGATTCAGGCTTCCACTTTGACGAGCATGGCTTAATCTTTGAGACCAACATATCAACTGCATGTATTAGCTCAACAATTACCACAGTTTTCCAAGTAACATGATGTAACCTTAATGTGGTTTGCATAAAATGAGCTGTGACTGCACTGAGGAAACGCGAACATCTAGAAAAGTCTAGATCATGCCCAGATAACAACCTACGGGCGGGAAAGGGAAGAATACGAACCCATCCGTACCGCTGCAGACGGCCCGACAAGCTACGATCCTAACCCCTCCGGCGTGGAGAAAATAAACAACAAACTCCACCAACACAGCTACGAGATACTCCACAGATATAGCCATGAATCGCGTCATATACCGCCTCTAACCGACCAGTTCCCATTTTACGTATAATATAACATCTCGCATCCCCCGACACGAGGCAATAAACCAGCAGACTAACAATTTGGGTGAGGTATCTGGGCAGTGTGGTGGACTCTACCATCCACCAATCCGCACTCTCCCTGAGTGCCGACGACTACAGGCATCTTCAACTGATCCTCCTGCCGTCCCAATTCAGACGATTACCAAATCATCTATCAACCCACATGCTGTCACAATACAGATGACTACCAAAATCATCTACCGACCTGCATGAGTCGCAGTTCCGATGACTACCGGAATTACCTAATACCCACCCGAGCAGTCGTTGTCCTAACCGCCGTCAACTGCGTCATAGCCCTATTAACAACAGTCAAAACACGCAAAATGCAACCACATTGCTCCGTGAAGATTACATTTCCTCTCAGCCAGCTACATAATATGAGCCTACTCCGTTAGAATCTTTCCCGACAACAGTCAAACAAACTCATATACAATGCTACTACTTTGCTCCGTGCATAACAATACAAAATTACGCAATCTGCTAACTCTGACTATCGTGCATGATAATACTTAACAAACCCAAGCTCTGCTACCACTTTTTACCCACCGACGACGTCTTTTACGACGTCAGGATACTTAACAAAACCACGCTAAACTGCTACCAGTTTGACACACCTACGACGTGTGGAAAGACGTGCTTTCAGAGGTTTTATTACCGTGGATCGTTTTGTTTGGGGGTGGATCACCCCACATATATTATCAATGCACCAAATCAACATTAAGGATTTATTTATAACAAATAAATAAATAACAAATAAAATACTTCAGATGCATACTTACAGTCTTTGCAGAGTGCAACACAAATTAAGAAATAGTCAAACCAAAACAGACGACTGGTTCCAGAGAAGCTTTACCATCTCAAGACTTGGTGATGCCTGTCTTTACAAACTCCTCTAGACGTAGCAACACCAAGGACTGCTGCCATCCTTGCCGAAACAGAATTTTGATGTAAAGGCCGAGACCGGAATTAGTTGCTCGTAGCTCCGAGCCCGGATGCAGAGTGATAAAGCAACTACGAATTACTAACCAGGTAAACTCTGGTCGTATCCCAAAAGGTAAAAAGGTAGGGGAGCAAAGGAGCCAAAGGGATAGTCCAACTATGATTATACGGGGTGTAAGGTACAGTTTGCCGAATCTCCGTGGAGTGCCGAACCTTCGTACCGGCACAACTTACGTATTACGTATGGTTACGTAATATTCATGAGCCATCTTTAACAAGCATGGCTCAATACACAGGAGATAAATAATGATAATAATAAAGCCATTTAGCGTCAGTGTAGGTTTTTTCATCCCCTCCAGTAAACATATTAGCCAGTATTCCGTGTCTGCGGCGGAGACACGGAATAACAAGGTGGGTATACGACACAGCAATACATACAGATAACCGGCACAAAACAGCACACCGGAAAATTCACGGACCACGCTGCCAATAATTTACGAATTACATAACAGAATGTATTTTAATATAATATAATATTGTACTACTGTTTTAGCATTTTAACAATACTACTATTGTACAATTTTATACAAAGTGATAACAACGAAAATTGTAATAATATTACCATATACAACCCCAACTGTTCTGATGTAACTCAAGAACATTGGTCTATGTAAAAACTCCAACGATCCCCTTTGATGATGGCAATGTAAAAAGTGCCGAAATGCGTATTGGGGTAAACTTTTAATAAAGAAATTAATGACAAAACTTGGTTTGGTTTGATGAATATAATGTGTCATTTTGTTTCATTTGATTTCCAATAAAGTTTTTGACATTGCTCCCCGTTACATTCCCCTTCGTAAGCACAATACCCTGGTCGCTATTACAGCTGATTCACAACGTATTGCACTAAGAGATTATCTGTTCTGCGACGTTCGATTTAACATATCTCCAAAGTGCTTAGCAGCGACATAAGTCTTTCTAATCTGAATGCCAACTGCCTTCCGTCTGCAGATGACGTGAAGTTCTGTCATTGTGTTATTAATGGAACGAACAAAATTATTTCACGTTCCGACGATACGGAAAATTGGAATTCGGTACGTACGTAGTATGGATATCGATATTAGAATTTTCATTAGAGATTCCCAGTAACGACATGACGGCATATGGAATAGTGGATGTACAGCTCCTCCCATTCTTAATCTCTCCACCAGATAAAGCTCCGGCCCGCTACGTATCGATGGCGAGGCAGCCGTGGTTAAGGTGTACAAGCTAAAATCGTGGCCCAGGCGGACAGAGTATAAATCAGCGTGTTTCAGGCGGACAGTGGAACTGATCCGTGTTTATCTGCTACATGAATAAGATAAGAATTCGGAAGTTATAGAAGTTACATATGTCCATTACTGCAAACTTTCCCTCGCACATTTCCCCCCCCCCCCTTCGATTTTGGGATTAGCCATTTTCTTTATGACACTGTGCAAACAAGAAGCATTTGTCAGTCAGTTACTCATACAATATTTTCATTATATCATATTTATATAAAATAACTGCGGACCATAAGTATTTGTCACACAATCTGGCATTAACACATTTTTCTGTTCAGTATTTATAATATTCACATACACAATAACTGCAGACCATAAGTATTTGTCACAAAATCTGGCATTAACACATTTTTCTGTTCATTATCTATAATTATTCACATAGACAATAACTGCAGACCTTAAGAATGTCACACAATATGGCATTATCACAATTTCCGTTCAGTATTTGTAATTATTCATATACTCACTAACTGCAGACCATAAGTCTTCGTCAAACAATCTGGCATTAACACATTATTCAAATGTATTTACATAGCTTAACGCTTTGAGATATTTGTACAGATCATTTGATTTGTCGTATTCTGCCTTATTTCTTTCAAATCTCTCGTCTTGTTTTACGTAAGTCTTTTTTCGTTTCTGGTCAGCCAGTCCAAGTTCCTTTGAATTCATTTGCCAAGATACCAACTCTGCTTCTTCTTCTTGTTCTTTTAATTTCAGTACCAGCAGAAAATCATTAGGCTGTTGCTATCCTATAATGCTGTTCTGTTTGGAATTCCAACCCTCGACTGCATTGTTGATCCTATGCCGAGGCTGATGTATGTTCCACAGCTCGATGGGAACATTCTGAATCTTCATCCATTGCTTGACAATGTAATCGAGAAATAGCGTTAATTTCTCATTCTGTGGAACACTGTCCATGATCATAAGCCAACCTTCTTCTACTTTGTCGATAGGTAGGTATTCCAAAGCAGCACACATTCTGCAAATTATTCGGACTTGTTCATCTTCTTTGTGTTCCAATATTTTGTATTTGTCTTCAGACGCTGAATGAAAATTACAGCCAGTAATAACTGAGTCTGGAAAGACTTCATTTATTGCATTGATGACCGCTGCTTCAAAATCGATCTTTATAATTATTGGTGACCAGAACACACACCAATTCTTCAGCAGAGTTAACAAACAATGATATGTCGTTTCATTTTTATCCGGTAAAAGTGCAAACAGAACCGGATATATGTAGTTTTCATGCGATGTGCTTCCGAGATCTACGTGTAAGCTGTACAACTGAGCGAACTGCCTCGGACAACTTTTAAATGTGCCGTCTAGAAAAAAAGAAGTTCCGGTTCTAAGTAAGTATTCACGATCTTCCCCAGCGAAAACGAAAATTCTTTTTTCTGAGTAATCAGTCGGATCGATTCGAAGAACTGGAAGAAATATTTAGCCTAGACAGAAATCCGCCTCCATAGAGCAGGAGCCTTCTTGAGAGGCTAACAGGTCCTGAGCTAGTCAAGAAATTCCAGCATTTTATTGAACCTGACGTTCATTACCACATTCACAGCAGCTTGCCGCCTGAACCTATCCTTAGCCAGATCAATCTAGTCCATGCCGCGATGCCACTTCCTGAAGATCCATTTTCATATTATCCACCCATCTACGCCTGGGTCTTCCAAAAGGTTCCTTCCCTCAGGTCTCCCCACCAAAATCCTGTCTGCACCTCTCCTCTCCCATACGTGTTACATGCCCCGCCCATCTCATTTTTCTCGAATTGATCACCCGAATAATATTTGGTGATGAGTACAGAGCATTAAGTTCCTCGTTATGTAGTTTTCTCCACTCCCCTGTCACCTCGTCCCTCTTAGGCCCAAATATCTTCCTCAGCACCATATTCTCGATCACCCTCAGCCTTTGTTCCTCCGTCAGTGTGAGAGGCCAAGTTTCGCACCCATAAAAAACCAGGAAAAAATATAGTTCTCTATACCTCATTCTTTATATTTTTGGATAGCAAACTGGAAGACAAAACATTCTGCACAGAATGATGGCAAGCATTCCCCGGCTTCAATCTGCTCTTAATTTCTTCATTAATGGAATTTCCATTCGTTAGGTTCCTTCCCAATTATTTCAAATGTTCCACCCTTTCAAAGGGTATTATCTAACTTTCTGTTTAGATTTTGTCCTGCATTCTGATCTCGAGACAAGTATACAGGTGTGTACTTGTTGTATTCTTTCATATCCTCATCCTTTTAAAAAATATGTCCGCCTGGCCCACTGCCGCTAAAACCACGTAATCGTATCCTCTTCCTTATTAAAAAATATGTCCGCCTCAACCACGACGTGGCCGCTTGGCCCACTGTCCGCCATGCCAACGGCCGCTGCAGCCACAGCACCGGCAGCTTTACCTCTGGAAATAAAGGCCTCCGGTAATTTAATATGCGGCTGTTTAGATTCAATAAAGGATGTGGGCAGTGTGAAGAAGAAATAGTCGCCTGCCCTACCGGCAGTCGAAAACGATTCATCCGTCGTTCAGCCCGTTCCAGTAAATTCCATTGCAAATTGTGCAACTAATCTAGCATACTCACAGTGTTTAATAATGTGTGAGTGATATGTAACTGTAACTTACATTTTCGTCATCACATTTACTGTATGTTTATTCAGCATTTAAATATACTTGGTTTGAACCAGTGTATTACAACTTCTTTTTCCACAACCTATAGTATCGTGGTTATATTAAGTATGTTTGTATGGTCCAAGCTTGAATAGCTTTCGTAGGACTGGAATACAACCAGTATTTCGCTTGCGTATATTTTCACCTACTGTAATTGCTCACCAGTTTTTGAGCAGCCTTTCTTGTGCCTGTTCTGTTTAAATTCAACTTTCTGTTTTTAAACAGTCTTGGTGTTACTGGCATTTTGTATTGTGTTTATTTAATTATCTTTTTAACCCTGCCTACTTTACGTGTTCTACCTTATGTCTTACTACTATTATGACATTATCAAAGCTTAAATGGGTAGCTGTAAAATCAATCAATCAACCAATTAATAATAAATAATAATAATGAATATTTAGGTAAATGAATATTTAGGTAAATGAATGTTTAGGTAAATGAATATTTAAGATTAATTATATTTCTTTTGGAACAGGATGGAATGGCGTGTAATGGATTTATGTGACTGAGGAAAGGCGAAACGGCGGGCTAATATGATCATGGAAATGAAATTCCGGGTTTTCATACATTGAGAGAAAGAACTCGCATATTTTGTAAGCTATTAGTTTCTCAAGAAGCCTTTTTACGAAATAAATCAATTAATTCAATATATTTCGTTACTTTTTCGTATTTAGGCCTAGAAATAATAAATGAATCGCAAATCAACACATGGTTATTTATGGTTACATATGAGATTTGTTGGAGTAAGTACTGTGCAGTCAATCTTTTGCACGGAATATAGATCACGTTGTTTTCAAATTAGGTACTTAATTTTAAAAAAATATGCAAATTTAACAATTAAAGAGAGACAATTTTCTTTAGCCTAAGCTCTATCTTTAGAGACAGAAATTACGTTTTTTTTTAATTTTCAAGTGGCCGTTACAAATTCTCTGACATGACATGGAACTTGAATTTCTTTGATAAGATGCAATTAATTTATTATCTTTGCAAGACACTCTTCCTGATACATCGTCTTCAACAAACACATCCTCCTCTTATGCTTGCAGTCGAACATATTCATAATCATTATGTATCACTTACAGAATGCTCAGCACTATTCTTCTACATGTTAAGAGTATCATATATGTCGAATTCTCAAACATCCAGATAAATGCAGTCCACGCCCTCCAACGGATTTCCTTAAGATCCGCTTGAACGTTACATTCCCATCTACATCGAAACCTTCCAAGTGGTATCTTTCTCTTAAGTCCCACCACCAAGCCCTTGCATCCTTGGCTTCACACGTGCCACATGTCTGCCCATCTCGCTTTTCTTGATTTGATCACAAGAAGAGTACTTCGTGAGCAGCATAAACAATGAAGCCCCTCACTGTGCAGTGTCCTATATTCCCTTGTTACCTCAACCCTGTTAGGCAGAAATATATTCCTTAGTACCTTATTCTCTAACTCCTTTAACCTACGTTTTTCCACAAATGTGACAGATCAAAATTAATGTGTTAATTTTTTACGGTTAGAAGAATTTAACATCACGTCCAACAACCAAGCTGGAAGACCACGCCTTTTCGTCTGTCCGCTTCTCCTTATCCAATACATTCGCATCTATTCTAAATACCTGAATGCCATCTTGTCCATCCGCAACCTGAGGACCCTCCATATTATTGTTATATTCGCCCATTTATCACGCACTTTTCTCAATATTCTACGGACAATATTGTTGTTTTCGATAAACTGAACAGCTATAGCTTTGCGTCTTTCCAAAAATGTAATGAACGAGACGCTTAACGATATATTAAAAAGATGCCATTTATAATTCTCTGCAAAAGTCTTAAAAAATTAAATTATTTTTCATTTTAATCTTCCTGTGACAAATTAATTATATGTCAAATTCAACACACTGACGTATATTTATTTTATCATTAATTTTCATACATAGTTTTGTATCTAAAAAGTAACTAAGTCTCATGATATTTGTAGAAATTGTAGGTAAAATGTTAGATGAGGCCCAATTTTAGAGTTTATTGAAATTTTTCTCAGAAAATAATGCCATTCAAAATATTCCTTTATTCACAATATACTACATGTGATGATAGGCACGTATATATGTCGTGCGTCTGTGGACGTATAAATTGTGATATACTACTATTACTACTACTACTAAAGACATATGGTCAGTGCATCTGTAATTTATTCGAGGCTCCCCACAGCCTCTTGTTCCTCTTTGACTTGAAGCAGGAACATGAAGAGAGAGAGAGACTCCTGCACCATCTGTAAACATACAAATATTCGAGTGCTAATACTGTATTATTTCATTTGAATAAACTTCATAGGAAGGTTTTGAATTACGTTGCATATTGCTAACATAGTGTGCTTACAGTAGTTTGTAATTTCTGTCATTAATAGGGAAGGACCCTTTATCACTTATGTTTCTGGCTTTCTGAAGCAACATTTTAACACATTTTATCTTCCGACCACAAACACAGACTTTTGGCACTCCTTGTGCCTGTATGATAATACGACTTCCAGCATTGCTTTGCGACATGCAGATATAGTAAAAATAAATTATTTTTGTCCCGTTCCAATAGCCACAGGTAATCGAATTTACAGTTATTATTACTATTAATATTATTAAGGACTCGTTGATTTTATTATACTATTATTACTAAACTGCTATTCATTAACCTTATGACTTCACAGCCTCATCGACACTTACATCAGCAATAACACATAGGGAAAAAAAGCACAGAAGGAAGAAAACGGGCAATAAAGAAGACGATATCGTTTAATTTATAATACATGAAAAATTCTATACTTAAATGCTGAAGATAAAACTAGCCTATATGTAGCTAATGTAAAATATGATTAAATGTTGATAATGCCATCACGATACATAAAACAAATGTAAAATATGTTTCATTGTAATAACATCTTTTCTAAAAAATCTGCACCTCTGCACAACCTATTTTCAATTGATGTGTATCTACAAAAATAAAATTCTTAATACAGGAACCAACATGAAGCATAGAAAAGACTCTAAAATTCCGAGTAGGAACCTCAAGTCCTACGGTAACCAAGCAAAGTATTCGACCTACATAAAACATAAAACGAAAAAGAGTGCATCGATATCAAGCCTTCCGCCCTGTAAAGCATGAATTTTAAGGACCTATAAAGCATTAATATAACTAACGGACGTGGGAAAGGAAATATTATTGCAGAGATCTAGGCATACGTTATGTATTACTTTTTTTTCTAGAACTCTTGCACGAAGAGTTTCTCTTTGTAAAAATTGTTTCACAAGGACTCTTCCAGCAGTGTGCACAAACACAAGTACGGCTTGCTCTAAAGGAACGGTTATTTCTGTCTATTAAAACCAAAATTTGAACGTGTTATCAAGTATTACTGAAATTCTCCGGCAAAAAATTTCTAATTATTCTTTCACATATTCTCAAATGTCTCGTGCACACGGACGGACAGATGGACGGAGGTTTAATAGGCTCTCTGCAGACTTGCAAATATCTAAGGCAATATCGTACGTTCATCATTGTTGCCTTGGAAACTGGAACAAATTTCCCAGCTGTCAGCACTATTTCCTTGTTAGCCATATTAATGATGATACTAAGACTGCGTACAAATGGGACAGGAGTTCCGACCCATCCACAGCCCCACGCCGCGTCTCTCACACTCTCAGCCTGCAACATCACAATATAGATTAAACGTCAGTTCCTGTAGTTATACTCTGAAATTTCCTGTAGCACTACGCTCTTCCAATTTATCTTACAATACGACTGTTTAAAAACTGAGTATATTTCGTAATATGATTTAAGGCAGTGGTTGTAACAGCTATTTAACTGACAAGTAAGGTAAGGACATATCGAAACATGCCAAGAAGTCTTTGAGAGAGGAGTAGAGGAATAGATCTACTCATGCATTAGGCCACGGCTCTAGAAGTGCGCGAGATGATGAACCCCACTTTTTTCAACTAAGAATTACGGAGCATAATATCCCTTAAATCGTGCGTCTTCGGCCGCTCGCTTGCTAGGATCGTGGGTTCGAATCCCACCGGTGGCATAGATGTTTGTCTCTTGTGAGTGTTATGTGTTGTTGTCAGGTAGAGGCCTCTACGAGGAGCCGATCCCTCGTCCAGTGGAGTCCTACCGACTGTGATGTGTCTCTCAGTGTGATCAAAAGGAATTTACAACCTCGACACTGAAACGGGAAACCGGAGTATGTAGAAGAGGACGACAAAAAAAACAACCCCTTAAAATATTGTTCTTTTAATTCCACTGTGAACAGGGGCTATGCAATCTTATTAAACGCAGATGCTTAAATGTTCTCTTAATTTGAAGTAATCAATTTGTATAATGTACGTTTCTGACATACAGCAGGTTCTACACTTGCCCACTCCAACGATCCGGCAAAGATCAGCGTCGTCTGTAACACATTTCCACACGCTAGGCTTTCTATGGTGATAAGTTGTTATCCACCAAACAAAACAGTAATCTGTATGACTACAGCTTGTCTGCTGTCTGCGACTGCTTACTCAGTATATACACAGCTACTTGCATTAGCTGTAGGAAATTTCCTCTAAGGGAAAAATCTAAGGACACTCTATGTCGCTGTAGTAATATGCAAGCCTGCGAAATAGTTTGATATTCCTTCCTACATTACTTTAGGTGTGTCGTCTTTAACTATGCTTAATGTGACACCGCTGGTGTTCGAGAATGTTTTTGAAACTTTCTTATCACAATGAAGTCTGCAGGGTTGTTGTGTTGAATTATCCATTACGGAAGATTCAAAATACATTAATTATTAACGTATGCCACTTAGTTTCGCCTTAAGATACTTTCCTGGTCGCTCAGCACGCTTCCAAACCAACAGAATACAAGCACATTGACCAAGACGAGGACGTAGAGTACAATGGACTGTGACAAATGCGTCAGATTTCCCCATCTCTGAAACATTATGTTTAATAATATATGCACTCAGTTTTATTTGAGAAAAAAAGCACTTAATTATTACTACTGTGGACATATCAAGGAGAATGAGATGTAGGCTTTGTGTAGCAGGATTGAGATAAATGATATAAATATTGCTGAAATACTTAAGTGGAATAAACCACGTCGGAAACATTGGCATATATAGGAGGAAAATCATAAACTGAATCATAAGATGTACGGTGTAATAGTGTGAGGAGGTTGTGTCTAAATGAGGATAAGATCAAGCAGCTATCGCTTGTGATCATGCTACTGAAATGTCGGGTTCCATAAAATTCCGGAAATAACTGAATTCTCTGAGCGAAGAACTATGTCACATATATAAATAAATATTTACTTCGTGTGTCAGATTAATGCCACGTTCTACACAAGAGACGTCGGTGCTAAATCGTGAGTTATGGCATTTAGAAATCAAACCGTTGACAAGTACGCTTCTGTAAGACATATAACCTACTTAAACAAGCAGTACTGAATAACAAAGTACATCTCTGTAGGTTAATAAGTAAGGTATTAATCCTTCTAAACCCTTCACAAAATAACCTGCATTATCTCCATAACACAAAGTCCCCTGTACAATATCTCATTAAAGGCAACACCTTTTTGTGTATTCATATATCTTGAGTGGGTCACGTTTTATGCCACAATTTGATATGGAGAATTATGTTCTTTCCTTCCACTGTGATCATCTAGATTTCATCTCCATTATGCATAGTTAATGCTGAGAAAATTATATGTATATTAACGTGTTTTTCTGACGGATTTGTGTAAAAAGTTTGTTTTGTAAAACATTAAAAACAAAGAAAAGCGGAAAGGAAAATGAAGAAAAACAGAAAGGGAATGCAAGAATAATGTACAAATTGTGACAAAGTACATATATCTTGAGAATGTACGAATTACATATACGTTTAAGTTTTTGTGGCTAACGATAGTAACTACTTGAAGGAAGCTATGTTTCAGGTATGATATAATATTACGGACGTCCCTGCAACACATCAGTAAATTCCCACCAGACCTCAGGACATCACATCTCACAAGAAATTATCCTATACTATTTAAGTTATCTTTACGCACATGCGAAGAAAACAACATAAGCTTTCAAGGTAAACAAGTACCGTACAAGACATTAAGTTCTAGCAATGACACTGAAGAACACAGTCTTTTGGAATATGACGTCATAGAGTCTGCAAACATTACACTACTCGACATCTGTAAATGTTCAGAAACCTACATGAATTAAAATAATGATTTCTACTTAATCTTGAAAGAGTTTCTGTTTGTATTTCTATTATAATATATTACCATTAATGACACATATTTTGAGTGTGTAGCTCAAACAATTACCAAGACAGTGGTGTATGAACAAAGGCAGAGGCTGCACATGAAGATAAGGAAATAAGCAGCCAAAAGTGGGCTGAATGCCTCTTCTATTGCACGGATAAACCTGTAAAATGATTTGAATTATCGTCAAAATAACACATTAATGTATTCATGAGTCAATATTCTGAAATATGTGAAGAGATGTAATAATTATTTGCCTATATTAACAATTGGTTTCAGTGATATAAGCAGTCCCTTTATTTATTGAATATACTCTCAGTTGTGTTCAAATTATGCATTTTCCTTTGAATTAATTATAATTAGGTGATAATAAGTTATTTCTTTTTATGAATGAAAGAAACATTTCGTAACAAGTATATAAAACTTAAAAGACTTTTAAGCTGATTTCAAGTACAAGGAAGTGCAAGCTTATGGAACAGTGATATTAGAAATGCGAACCAAGTTATTTGTTTATGTTGGCCGCATCCAGATTTATTTTGCTCTTTCTTGCGGCAAGTCGGCTCAATAGTAAATAAAATAATTCTTGGAAATACGTCTTGCACTCACAGTCATAAAATTTTACATATATAACATAGTGCTTCATACAGCTCCACAAATATTCCATTAATTTATATAAATTAAAGATGTAGGCTAGAGCGACCGCACAACAATACACTAGTTACTGACCGAAGGATAAGGTTGGGAATCGTAGTAGAATGTAGATCAGGGATCCAGGTGTTATTCGTACGTATTTCTGGGTTTCGATCATGGTTCAATCTACTTGCAGTTATTCCAAAGACGGCAGAAAGAAATTGGGATTTTGATAGTCCATGTGGTTTATCAAAAAGGAGGATAAGTTACAGTCAGGGCATTTTAATACGGCAATTCTCTTCGTTAATCGAAATTTGTATAATGTATATATTACACTCGGTCTCAAAATTGTGTACAAAACTTAACCTAGATGTATTTGTTTTGCGTTACTTAGTTAAGTACAAAGGGGTCGCCTTGGCAGTCATTCGAAAACGTTGCACGGCACAGACTAACGTCAGTAGGTACAAGTAGTGTAGTTAAATTTGTGTTCATCTCGTCTGTGTGGGTTAGATGCCTTATACATTTCTTTTCACTTGTTTATACATAATTGTTTAAATGTGTATATCAAAAGGATTTCCTCAATTATCTAAACATCCCAACCATATAGGAGCTTTTATGTACGACAAGTTATTCTGAATCCCCAAGATTTCCACATAGAATTTCTGTATAACCTCCGACTAACTTCGTACACATTGGTAGCACTTTGCAGGGTAGATGTCTCCTTCCTGCTCCACCCTTGGCTCTTATGATCTCCCGTACTTAACCCATATTCACGCCGATTTTCTCCAATCAATCCCACATTTCTCTTGCATCCTTCGTCTCTTGTACAATCTAAAACACAGTTTTCAGTTTTTTTTCGTGTTTTTACCAAAACCAAACCCAATGTACATTTCCACCAATACCCGCTGGCCCACTGCAATAAAAGAATTCTCCCTGGTCTTCCCTGAATTTGGAAGCAGTAAACTCCACCAGAACGCTACTATCTGTGTGCAAATCTACACGACACCGTATGTTAGAAATAAAATTTTCATATATGCACTGACATCAGTTCCTGCAGTTCAGCAGCAGTGCAAAAAACCTTATTACACTAATTAACTCAGTCACCGACCAAGCACTTGTCAAATGTTTATCGCGGGTTGATTTACTGACGGTCACGTCTTATGAATATCCACTAGATAAATTTTACGTTGTGTTCACCGTGCATTTTGATATCACTCAAAAATTGATTAGTCATCCACTAGATCTTTGTAACACCTACGTTAGGATACTAAGGGCCTTTACATACAGTAGTAGGAAGTGTCATGTACATGGCTTGTGACGACACTCATTGACAAATGAGACTGAATGGACAAATAAACAGCAGCAGATACAAAATTTTAACTGATTTCTATAAGAATGTGCTTTTTTGTAGGCTTTTAAATCCACAGTTTCCTTGATAATACATTGCATAATACATAATTTTGGACAATAAAAATACTGCAAAATGTAGGCTTATTTATTTTAAATTACTCTATTATTAGACGGTGATGAGATACGCATTGTTTCAGTTGTTCCTGCACGACACTGTACATTTCCTGACAGATGTCAATCTCTTCCTTTTCTTCCGTTTGTTCAAAATCAGCAGCAGAATCCTGTTCTGGTGTTCCCTTTTTCTGTCCGATAGCTAAGAGTCTCGCTGTGAGCTTCTGGAACTGACTACAGGCTATACACACCATCGTGCCGAAAAAGGGAGGGAAGCCGTAGAAAAAGCACAAACATGGGAGCGTAGCAACATTCTATAAAAAAGAACAGTGCATTGTAATTAGTGGACTGCCGGCAATTATAAATGCTGATTGATGCGAATATCGCAGTAAAGAACGAACACACGAAATGCAGAAGAATGCTATGTATTAAATGCAATTAACAAAATAACTCAGCAATGTAAATGTAACTTCTTCAGGTGGGTCCAGAAGGATAAGTAAGTTTCTGGCGCCCTGGGCGAGCAAACACAATGGCCGCCACAAAAAGAAATTATGAACTTAAACATCACAAACATTTACTGAAGTTTCTGCTGTTTGTATCAATAATTTAAGAATTTTGATCTCAGAAAATTAATTGCTTTCATTTAACTTATTCAATTTGCTACTCTTTGCTGCCCTTT
Source organism: Reticulitermes speratus (assembly GCA_021186555.1). NCBI lineage: Eukaryota > Metazoa > Arthropoda > Insecta > Blattodea > Rhinotermitidae > Reticulitermes > Reticulitermes speratus. Next base: position 23,863,492 of record JAJKFL010000006.1, read on the forward strand.
CGACTCTGCCTCCCGGGGCGGTCGCAACAATCCCCCCCCCCCCCCCAGCCACATCCCGTGGAAATTCGCATAGTTAATTTTCGAAAATGAGTACTTGAATAACCAATTTTTGCCAGCAGTGGCGCTTAAACTGCACCTACGGAAAATGCCGTGTCAACTGCAGAAATCAAACTTTTACAAGTTGAAGTGTGTGGTTATAGTTGTAAAGGTGTACTTATAGAATTTGAAGGGTCACACCATAGAGAAAGTGCATTGAAAAGTGTCGTGTGACGCCTCATTTCACTGTTTACAATAGTGGGTTCCCTTCCTTACACAACTTTTAAAGTATTTTCGAAGATCAAGACATATTAAATATCTTGGATAGAGTTTGGCCAGTTGTGTTCCACAAATCCATAAATTAGTTGCCTTTCCTTCGTTCCCTAAGACAAAACCCAGCTGTTCCTGCTTTGAACGCCTTTGATACGACTGGATTTCTGTACTGTGAAACCAGAGGGTTAAAGTAGGAGAATGATATAGTTTCGTTTCTTTATCATACAACCAGACACGTTTGTCTGGGTGCTTGTAGAGTGAAGGCTGATAAGGCAAATGTTTGGCAGTTGTAGTGTTTCATATATATATATATATATATATATATTAACATATTCTGTTCTGTAGCGAGTAATTGCTCTTTTCGGTTGGCAACCCACGATTGCCATTTATACCATCTGATCATTTCCTGAATAATAATCTAATCGCTCGACTAACACATTCAGAATTAACCACCAACATCTGGGGTTACGACAAAAGAGATAATAATTGTTAAATGCGGCTTGGCATATTTTAAAAGGGAAAAGCCCGGGAAAACAGAAACCCTGTAGATATGTCAATGAAGTCCGAATAGTTTTCCTTCGCAGACCATGAAAATCAGAAACACAAGCTGCCCGGCAGTTAAGCTTGTCAAAATCGACAATGCACAAAATACTGTTTTCAGATTTAAGTGTTCAAACACGATTTGTCGCAACGTGCAAAAGCCCTTGAATTTCACAGATGTAAGCTAAGCCCTTCTCTCTGATGTTCTTTTAAAACTTGGAGAAGGCAAATTTTTAGAGTGAAAATTATCTTTAATGACAAGCCAATTTCTTTCTATCCGGGCATGTTAGCCGACATAAATTTATAAATTGGTGGAACATGCTGTGATTAAAAGTACTACAACGGACAGCCTAAGTCCAATAATTTTTATCTATCCGGACAAAATGTGATGAACCTGACTTTTTTTTATGAACCTGCAGTTGCTGATGGAGAGTAACTATACGTGTTGGAGAGATTCTTCCAGTCAGGTTTGAAGAAGAGAGTCAAAATAACACGGTACTTCAACAAGACGGATCGCCTCGCATTCGCATTTCGGTTGGGAGAATTCTGGCATCGAAAGTGTCCACGGAAATGGATTGACAGAGGTTGTCCTATCACTTGGTACCCTCGTTTCCCTAAACTCACACAACGTGATTGATACTTCGGGGTAACAAGGATGCTGCTGTTGCTTACGTTCCACCATTGTCAACAAATTTGCCATAAATTGTTGGAAAGATACGAGCTCATGTACTCGCGCCATGCATACAGACGTGTGAACTGAACCTGAATTTACTTATTTTGGATGCCATGCTACTAAGGATTCTGTCACAGAAAGCTGTAATCCTTTAAGTGTAGTTCCTAAATCTCGATTATAAAATTACCAGAAAAAGTATAACTTCCGTTGCTGTTCCTAGCACTTCTTGAGAAATGTTCCTTGTACATTACAATCGCCTACATTTTATGTGTTCGTCCTGTATATTAGTCTCGTTTAAAGGCAGCCCTTTAATACTAAATCAAATACATCTGGTGTCCTGTAATCTGCTATTGCAAAACTAAGAAACAACTTTAATTACTTTATTATGATTGTTTGTGAAACAAAGATATTCTCAAATCTTACAAATTGCCTAATCCGGAAAGGGATTAGACCATGCACACAAGCAGTCTTGTGCTATGCTGGATATATATGTCACTGTAGACACCGGACAGCAGCTTGCTTCAAACAGCTAAAAATAATTGCTGCCAATCACCTGTAAATCTAGACGTATAAGTCTATTAGAGCAAGCAGAATGTTCTTATTAACTCCACACATGAATAATGATTATGATCATCATCGTTGTATCTACTTGGCATTGGATTTTCAACAACAGTATTCCAAACTTTTGTAGAACAGGAGGAACAAAATTAGTTCCACACTTTTTGAAACTTAAAACCAATGTTTGTATTGATTTTATTAAATAACTTTGTGTTGACTTATTTTCTCATATGTGTCACCAATCTGTTGCACTATTCTTATTCTTACTACTACATCTGGCTTCACTAATTACGATTTCTACAACATTTATCGTTATTATTAATGCAATTATATCCTGTCCATGCGTTTTTCTTTATGACGTACATTGTAATGCATTTCCGTCCATGCTCGTATACTGTCTCTGTAATTGGCCTTAAGAATGTCATGCTAGCACTCATATACACAAAAAACGTAACTGAATTTAGTTGTATTGTTACTACAATTGTTACTGTTTAAATATTTTCTGGTTACATTAACACAAACGACTTCATGGTGCCGGAGGTACCTTAGGGCATTAAAACTACATGTGTAAATCATAGCAATGTATTTTACGTGTGCCTTCAGAGACTTATCCACCATTATACAAACTGGCGGCCACAAACGGAAATGCGGAAAACTTTTTGAATTACTGTTTTTGTTCCATGACATGTTTTTCTTAAATATTCAAAAATATGTTTGTGTATATGGATGTGCAGCAACTGAAATCGACACTTTAGAGCTAGGCATTCAATTAAATGCAATAATAATCTGTGACTTAATAAGCTAACACGTAAGTAAATTACGACAAGTACACACAATAAAGAATGTAGGAAGTTTATAACAAATATACTTAGCCCAATACATAAAATAATTTATTAGTTTTCTGCTCATCGTACAACGTGGACTCGGCAGACCTTGAGAATAATTACGTTGACAATTGTACGTAACGCACTGTTTCTCTCAAATTCCGCCAGCACGGTCTACCAACATTAGACAGAACTTGCGATTTTAAGTTAAATTTTGGAACAGGAATTATTAAATACTCATTTGTCATAATGAACCTTCAACCAAACATCCAAACTAACATCTAAAACCCACCGTAAGTTTCAACAAACTCATTAACCTAACTTCTTCCGAAAGAATTCAATATGTATAGCGACAACCTATCCTCTGGCCAACATAATTGTCGTGCTACGTAAACACACGCAAAGAATGGATTTCGCGCTACGAATCTAACTCACCGTAGTGTCGTTAATTGTACATGTCGCGGTATTGTAAAGTTTGACTTTGCTTTCCAGTCACATAATATAAAGCACACAGACCTCATTACAGCCGCTTTACCTGTGATATGTTGATCAGCTGGTAGGCAGGGCTCTTTGTGGCATCGAAGGGATACCATGTTTTGTAAATCATAGGACGTTCGTCACTTATGGTAAAGCGTATTGTGGTTTGAATCACGTGATAAGCAACGGCGGCTGTAGTAATAATAGTTGCGAATCTCTGGATACGTGGGATCCAGGCGGCCATTGTTAGCGATCCAGTGACAGGGTCTGTCTTGGGCAAATCTTCCCACATGAATGCATCTGTGAGCTGCAGCATCCGCACCATAGCATCCCTTCGCAACCTGATACAAAGCACATGTGAAAGGATGATTCAACGTAATTACGGTACAATATTTAATCTGATATAACCCCCTTATTTAATCTTTTAAATTCACACGTCGCCAAGCGCGAAATTATGTAGGAAACCACCCATACAAATTCACTTTATATATTTAGGCAAAAAGAAATTTACTACATTTTAAAAACAAGCTGCATAATCTCTATTTATTTTCCACAACGTTCTTTTTATTTCATAATTCTGTGTGTTTCTATTCAAAGACCACTCACGTTTTTCATAAACCATGCTCTATAATTTAAATACCAATCCCGGTCTAGTAAAGTGTAAGTAACAAATAACATATTATTAGAATGAGTGAACTAAACAGCTACTGCGCCGATTTGCTTCATGTCTTACACGGGAAAACTTCACACTTCTAATCTGCCTCTAACAATAATAACGCACTTCACTGGAAGAAAAAGTACACAATTTCGTAAACCTGTTTGATATTATACGCTACCATTTCGTTAAATATTTCAGGGGTTCAAGTAAAGTTCATATAAGTGTATATTCATGTAACATAATTTCCAAAATATCGTTACCTGAAATATATTACCGTACAACATTCGCACACAAAGAAACTGAAGACCATGGACGTATCCAATATGTAATCCCAGTCTTCTAAATGATGGTAAATATCCATAAACATGGCGATAATCGTCATGTAAAAACACACATGGCAAACAAAAACTGTACACGTGGTAAACATTTGAAAGAGCGGAGTAAAATAAAGGGACGCCTCCTATGTAGAAAAAATAATGATAAAAACGAAATCGGCTTTCAGCACGGGAATCGTTTTCCATCCTCACTGAAATGAAATAAATTTTAATTCTCAAGAGGTACAAATAGTCGCACAAGGAATATAAATATTAGCTTGTTCTCCTTCAGAACTGCTGACTGTTACTGAGACTGTCCTCTCGGCAGCCGGCACGGAGAAGTTATAACTCTAAATACAATTTTAATAGCAGCGCCTTACTGGAAACTTTTATGATGAAAGAGCAGCTTACCGTGCCTGTTATGCATTATTAATTACTACATTTCCTCTCTCATTTACTGAAAAGTGTGGGACTTTCGTGGTTGTATTAAGTTTTGAGTCCATTTTCCCTGTAAATGTACTCTAAAAATTAATTAATTAATTAATTTATAATCTTACGCAAAACTTGCTCCAGCAAGTTCGTTGGTTCAAGAGGATTCTGGAGGGCTGATCACCACAAATGGCTTTCAGTATGAGGTATTGTTTTATTTAAAAGTTAGTAATTAATATGTGATATTTATGTACTTACTATAATTCATACCATATATTTTAACTTTATATTCACAGTCCGACAAAATGTACAATTCAATCACATTAATTGTGGAATTCACCTGTCCTACATGTTTCGAACCCTTAATTTGGGTTCATCTTCAGGGACTCATTACACACTATTCACACCAACTGGTACAATTGTTTACATGAATTCTTTACATCTGTGTATGTACGTTGTCCAAAACTAATAAAAAGTGAAAATTGTGGTTGTTGTTTTATATTGGTTAAAATGTTAAAAGTTGAATAGTATGTGCTGATTTGATATCCTGTTTTATTGGAATAGTATTCTGTTCTCAACACCCATCAGACAACCTACTCCGATAAAACAGGATATCAAATCAGCACATACTATTCAACTTTTAACATTTTAACCAATATAAAACAACAACCACAATTTTCACTTTTTATTAATTTTGGACAACGTACATACACAGATGTAAAGAATTCATGTAAACAATTGTACCAGTTGGTGTGAATAGTGTTTAACGAGTCCCTGAAGATGAACCCAAATTAAGGGTTCGAAACATGTAGGACAGCGGAATTGCACAATTAATGTGATTGAATTGTACATTTTGTCGGACTGTGAATATATTTATGTACTTATTTATGTTTCAAAATCTTGTTTGGAAACACATTTCAAAATTTGATTTGCGTTAATGGACAAATATTAAATATGAAGCTCAAAATGAGGAATTCACACATACTTATCAAATTATTGTGTATCATATATTAATGCAGGTGGCCGGGGTAGCGCAGTCGGCATAGGAACTCGCTACGGCCTGGACGGTCCGGGGACCGAATCCTGGTGAGATCGAGTTCTAACGTGGCGGTCCAGACCGGTCCCAAGGCCCACCGAGCCTCCTGTACAATGGGTACACGGTCCGGTCCGGCGGGGGGGGGGGGGGGGATGCGGTCAGGGCGTGGTGCTGACCACACAACGCTTCTAGTAACGAGGTTACGAATGAGTTGGAGCTATACCTCCGCCTCCACTCTGTACCTGCATATGCGTGTCACAAGTTGACCTTTACTATGCTAATGCAAGTATAGTACACAGAAGATAAATAATAATAATAATAATAATAAAGCCATTTAGCGTCAGTGTGGTTTTTTTTCATCACTCCAGTAGCTAATGTATATTACACAATATTTATTTTGCACTTACACATATTTAGAAAAACATTCCAAATTAAGTATAAATTCGGCCAGTACAGCTTATAGGGTCCAAGCGCTGTACAAAATCACAATTAAGCGTGGCAATAATGCAAAGAGAGAAACACGTCAGTTGTATATTCATGGGTCGTCTAACGTTTGTCGAAGTAGAATTTCTTTCGTAGATGTAATAATAATAATAATAATAATAATAATAATAAAGTTACAACCACAACCCCCACAACGATATCATCACATACACAACTGTATACCTACTTCGATACTTCATTATTGTAGTATCGTGCACCGCTGAGGTCACCGGTCCGTAAAAGCGGCCATTTTATTGTGGTCAGCACTTCACCCGGCAGCTAGGGGAGGTGAAGTGATGACCTGGCATTGTAGAAAGAAAGCATGCAAGACCTTTTTTAGGATTCTGGTAAGGACAGTTAGAGTGTGAGTGGTGATTGGTAACGACTCAGAGGTGGGCTCCTGGTGAGATTCACGAGCTGAGGTGGCGGCGTGGAGCCGAATTGTGCAGACGAGAGGTCCGACTGACATGCCTGGAGGTCTGCGTGTGACTGTGCTCTGGGTGTTCGTATCCAGCGGCGGGTTCCCATGGAGTAAGTAGAAAATTATTATTTCTGGAGACAGTAGAAGAGCCGAGATAGTGGTCGCTTTGAGGGAAATGTAACTTTTCATCCGTAGCATCCGATGCTCAGGGGAATAATGACAATGTTAGTAAAGCTTGTGTAAATGGGTAATTAGTTAGTTAGTTAGTGTTAGTTCTTTATTTATTCAATTATATTGTGCTGGTGAATAAATTCTCAGCTGTTTGGTTGCGTAAGGCACTATTAGGTACGGTGTTGGACCGTAGCGAGGGCCCGTTTTCCTTCCTAATCCCACGTCCCGGAGAGGGTTAAAACTAGTAGCAGATACCTTAAAACAAGTAGCAGATACCTTAAAACAAGTAGCAGATACCTTAAATCCAGACACAGCTAGCTTACTCGCGGAGCTGGATCACAGTATCAACAATATCGGTACTAACAACAAGAACTCGTGGGTGGTGGCAGCTCTACCAACGCTGTGCATAGCTCTTATCCCGATTGTGGCTTGACAAGGAGAGAGGCCGTACACGGGAGGGTTGTGCAGGGCGACAAGATTATACCGGTCAGTTGAGGATCCTCGGTGTGAGAGCCGGGCAACGACGGTATAGCAATTATGTTCAAAATATTTCAAATTACTCTCATTATCCACATTAAAACAACTTAATAAACATAGATTCAATTTTCAGCACAGCTTACAAATTATGTTACAACTTAATTATGTTTCGTTACGCACCAAAACTGCTGTCTTGGAAATAAATTGTGTTTCATTTGATCTCCTATAATGTTGAAATTGCTCCCCGTTATATTCCCCTTCGTAAGCACAATAACATGGTCGTTATTACAGCTGATTCCACACGTATTTCACGAACAGATAATCTATTCTGCGACTTTCGATTTAACATAATTTGAAAGTACTCAGTAGCGATATACATCCTTCTAGTCAGAATGCCAACTGCCTTACGTCTGCAGATGACGTGAAGTTCTGTCATTGTGTTATTAATGGAACGAACAAAATTATTTCATATACCGACGAAACGGAAAATTGGAATTGGGTATGTACGTACTATGGAGATCGATATTAGAATTTTCTGTACAGATTTCCTGTCACGACATGATGGCATATGGAGTTGTGGATGTACAGCCCCTCTCATTCTCAATCTCTGCACCAGATAAAGGAAATTTTTAAGTACCAAGCTACGACCGCTTTACTTCCGGAAATAAAGGCCTCCTGTAATTTAATATGCGGCTGTTTAGATTCAATAAAAGGATGTGGGCAGTGTGAAGAAGAAATAGTCGCCTGCCCTACCGGCAGTCGAAAACGATTAATCGGTCGTTCAGCCCGTTACAGTCTATCGATTTGGAAGCCAAATTCCATTACAAATTGCGCAAAAAGTCTGTGACAAGTTAATTATATGTCAAATTCAACATACTGACGTATATTTATTTTATCATTAATTTTCATAAATCTTTTATATCTAAATATCATTTAAACCTTATGAGCTTTGCAGAAAATGTAGGTAAAATGTTAGATGATGCCCAATTTTAGAGACTATTGAACTTGATCTCAGAAAATAATGCCATTCAAAATATTCCTTTATTCACAATATACTACATGTGATGATATGCACGTATATATATGTCGTGCTTCTGTGGACGTATAAATTGTGATATACTACTACTACTACTAAAGACATATGGTCAGTGTATCTGTAATTTATTCGAGGCTCCCCACAGCCTCTTGTTCCTCTTTGACTTGAAGCAGGAACATGAAGAGAGAGAGAGACTCCTGCACCATCTGTAAACATACAAATATTCGAGTGCTAATACTGTATTATTTCATTTGAATAAACTTCATAGGAAGGTTTTGAATTACGTTGCATATTGCTAACATAGTGTGCTTACAGTAGTTTGTAATTTCTGTCATTAAGAGGGAAGGACCCTTTGTCATTTATGTTTATGGCTTCCTGAAGCAATATTTTAACACATTTTATCTTCCGACAACAAACACAGACTTTTGGCACTTCCTTTGCCTGTATAATATTACGACTTCCAGCATTGCTTTGCGACATGCAGAAATAGTAAATAGAATTTATTTTTTCCCTTTCCAATAGCAACAGGTAATCGAATTTACAGTTATTATTATTATTAATATTAATATTATTAAGGACTCATTGATTTTATTATTATACTACTATTATTAAACTGCTATTCATTAACCCTATGACTTCACAGCCTCATCGACACTTACATCAGCAATAACACATAGGGGGAAAAAGCATAGAAGGAAGAAAACGGGCAACAAAGAAGTCCATATCGTTTAATTCATAATACATGAAAAATTCTATACATAAGTGCTGAAGATAAAACTAGCCTATAGGTAGCTAATGTAAAATATGAATAAATGTTGATAATGCTATAACTGTACATAAAACAAATGTAAAATATGTTTCAGTGAAATAACATCTTTTCTAAAAAATCTGCACCTCTGCACAACCTATTTTCAATTGATGTGTATCTACAAAAATAAAATTCTTAATACAGGAACCAACATGAAACATAGAAAAGACTCTAAAATTCCGAGTAGGAACCTCAAGTCCTACGGTAACCAAGCAAAGTATTCGACCTACATAAAACATAAAACGAAAAAGAGTGCATCGATATCAAGCCTTCCACCGTGTAAAGCATGCATTTTAAGGACCTATAAAGCATTAATATAACTAACGGACGTGGGAAAGGAAATATTATTGCAGAGATCTAGGCATACGTTATGTATTACTTTTTGTTCTAGAACTCTTGCACAAAGAGTTTCTCTTTGTAAACATTATTTAACAATGACTCTTCCAGCAGTGTGCACAAAAACAAGTACGGCTTGCTCTAAAGGAACGGTTATTTCTGTCTACTAAAAACCAAAATTAGAACGTGTTAACAAGTATTACTGAAATTCTCCGGCAACGAATTTCTAAATATTCTTTCACATATTCTCAAATGTCTCGTGCACACGGACGGACAGACGGACGGAGGTTTAATAGGCTCTCTGCAGACTTGCAAACATCTAAGGCAATGTCGTACGTTCATCATTGTTGCCTTGGAAACTGGAACAAATTTCCCAGCTGTCAGCACGATTTCCTTGTTAGCCATATTAATGATGATACTAAGACTGCGTACAAACGGGACAGGAGTTCCGACCCAATCACAGCCCCACGCCGCGTCTCTCACACTCTCAGCCTGCAACATCACAATATAGATTAAACATCAGTTCCTGTAGTTATACTCTGAAGTTTCCTGTAGCACTATGCTCTTCCAATTAATCTCACAGTACGACTATTAAAAACTGAGTATATTTCGTAATATGATTTAAGGCAGTGGTTGTAACAGTCATTTACCTGACAATTAAGGTAAGGACATATCGAAACATGCCAAGAAGGCTTTGAGAGGATTGTAGAGGAATAGATCTACTCATTCATTGGACCATGGCACTAGAAGTGGGCGAGATAATGAACCCCAAGTTTTTTAAATCAGAAGTAATGAGCATATTATCTCTTAATATTTTTGTTGTCTTAATTCCACTGTGAGCCGATCCCAGTGGCCGTGCTGTCTAAGGCGTGGGTCTACGGACTTTCGCTTACTGGCATCGTGTGTTTGAATCCCCTCTAGGGCATGGATGTCTGTCTGTTGTGTGTGTTGTGTTTTGTCAGGTAGAGGTCTCTGCGACGAGCTGGTCCCTCGTACAGAGGAGTCCTACCGAGTGTGGTGTGTCTAATGTGTGTGATCACGAAACCTCGAACAACGAGGAGACCTAGGCCCCATCAGGGCTGTTGGGCCATAGGAAAAAAAATTCTATTGTGAACAGGGCCTAGGCACACTAATTACACGCAGATGCCTAAATTATCACTTAATTTAAAGTAATCAATTTGTTAATTTTCTTTTCTGACTTAGAGCCGTTTCTACACGTGCCCTCTCCAATTACTCGGCAAAGCCCAATGCCGTCTGTTACACAGAAGGACACGTCAGGTTTTCTACAGTAATAAGTTATGATCCACCAAACCAAACAGTAATCTGTATGACTACAACTTGTCTGCTGTCTGCTACTGTTTAGTCAGTATATACACAGCTACTTGCATTACCTGGAGACCATTTCCTTGAAGCGAGAAAACTAAGGATAGGCTATGTCGCTGTAGTAATATGCACTTAGAAGCCTGCGAAATGGATTGATATTCCTTCCTATATTACCTTAGGTGTGTCGTCTTTAACTATGCTTAATGTGACAACGATGCTGTTCGAGCGTGTATTTGAAATTCTCTTATGATGTTGAAGTTTGCAGGGTTCTTATATTTTACTATTTGTTACGAAATCCTACAAAATATTTTAATTATTGAAGCATTACTCTTATGTTGGCATTATGGTACTTTCCTGGTCACTTAGCACGCTTCCAAACCAACAGAAGACAAGCACGTTTACCAAGACGAGGACGTAGGCTACAATCGACTGTGACAACTGCGTCAGATTTCCCCATCTCTGGAACATTACGTTTAATAATATAGGCACTCAGTTCTATTTGAGAAAAAAAGCACTTAATTATTACTACTGGTGACATATCAAGGAGAATAAGACGTAGACTTTATGTAGCAGGATTAAGATAAATGATATGAATGTTGCTGAAATACCTAAATGCTATAAAGTACGTGGGAAATATTGGCATATAAAAGGGGGATAAAAATAAACTGAATCATAAGATGTACGGTGTAATAGTGTGAGGAAGTTGTATCTGACTCAGAATAAGTTCAAGTGGTTACCTCATGTGAACATGCTACTGAAACGTCGGGTTCCATAAAATTCTCTGAGCGAAGAATTCTGCCACATCTACATAAATACATATTTACTTCGTACGTAATATTCATAGTACCAAATTCCCTGTACGATACTCCATTTAAAGCAACCCCATTTTGTGTATTCATATATTTTGAGTGGGTTGAGTGTGTTTTGTAGCTGAAGGTAGTAATTAGGAATGTATGTGCAGATATGCTATAAAATTACGGACGTCCCTGCAACACATCAGTAAATTTCCACCAGACCTCAAGACATCACATCCCAAAAGAAAATATCCAATACTATTTACGTTATTTATACGCAAATGTGAAGAAAACAACATAAGCTTTCGAGGTAAATATGTACTGTACAAGATTTGAAGTTCTTCCAGCAGTGACACTGAAGAACACAGTCTTCTGGAATATTACGTCATAGAGTCTGTAAAAATTACACGTCTCCACAACTGTAAATGTTCAGAAGCCTACATGAATTCAAATCATGATTTCTAAGTAATCTTGAAAGAATTTCTATTTGTAGTTCTTTAATAATATATTACCAATAATGAAACATATTTTGAGTGTGTAGCTCAAACAATTACCAAGACAGTGGTGTATGAAGAAAGGCAGAGGCAGCACATTAAGATAAGGAAATAAGCAGCCAAAAGTGGGCTGAATGCCTCTTCTATTGCACGGATAAACCTGTAAAATAATTTAAATTAAATCAAAATGGCACATAAAATTATTCGTGAGTCAATACACGCCAGTGCTAAGTTTATAAATAAACGTCTTAAGCACTTCCGTATACTAAAAATTGTTTTTGTCATATAAGCACTCCCTTTATTTGCGAATATACTCTCAGTGTAGAAGCATATTCACAATATGCATGTGCCTTTCAACAATTTAGAAATGAGTGATTGCAGGATATTTGTGAGCATGAATAGAAAAACATTTCGTAACAGGAATATAGAACTTTATTTGTTTGAAGCTGCTTCCAAGGTACAAAAAAGTGAAAGCTTATGAAACTGTGATAATAGAAATGCGAACCAAATTATGTGTTTATTTTGACCGCATTCAGATTCATCATGATCTTTCTTGCGGCATATCAGCTCAGTAGTATATAAAATATTTCTTGGAAGTAAGTCTTCCATTCACAATCATAACATTTCACATACAGAACGTCGTGCTTCATACAGCTCCACAAATATTCCATTAATTTATATAAATTAAAGATGTAGGTTAGAACGACCGCACAACAATACACTAGTTACTGACCGAAGGTAAGCCTGGGAATCGTAGTAGAATTTAGACCAGGGATCCAGTTGTTATTCGTTCGTATTTCTGAGTTATAGTCATGGTTCAATCTTCTTGCAGTTCTTTCAAAGACAGCAGCAAGAAATTGGGATTTTGACAGATCATGAAGTTTATCAAAAATGGTGATTAGGTACAATCAGGGAAATTTAATACGGAATAATTCTCTTCGTTGATCGAAATTTGTATGATTTATATATAACACTCGGACCCAAATTTTGTACAAAATTTCCCCTAGATGTGTTTATTCTGCGTAACCCACTTAGTTAAAAAAGGGCGCCTTGGCAATCTACATAGCTCAAAGAAAGTTGCTGAGGAGTTTAATTTTAGAAGCACGTAAGGCTACTTTACCAAGAATGGAGATATTTGTGCGAAAACATGCATGACACAAACGTACGTCAGTGGGTACAAGTAGTAGTAGTTAAATTTGTGTTCATCTCCTCTGTGTGGGTTAGATACGTTATACGTTCCTTTTGACATGTTTAAGCGTAATTATTTAAAAGTATATATGTGTATATCAAAGAAAGATCCACAATTATCTAAACATCCCGGCAATACAGGAGTTTTTATGTTTAAGAAGTTTTCTGAATGCCCAAGATTTTCCACATAGAATTTCGGTATACCCTCCGACTAACGTCGTATACATTGGTTGCGCTCTGCAGGCTAGATGTCTCCTTCCTGCTCCACCCTTGGCTCTTATGATCTCCCGTACTTAACCCATATTCACGCCGATTTTCTCCAATCCACCCCACATTTCTCTTGCATGTTTCACCGCTCGTACAAACTAAAACACAGTTTTCAGTTTTCCTTCGTGTTTCTGTCACAGCCAGACCCACCGTACATTTCCAACAATACCCGCTGGCCCACTACAATAAAAGTATTCCCCCTGGTCTTCCCTGAATGCGGAAACAGTAAACTCCAACAGAACGCTGCTATCTGTATGCAAATCTACACGACACCGTAAATCAGAAATAAAATTTACATAACTGCACTGACATTAGTTCCTGCAGTTCAGCAGCAGGGCAAAAAAACCTATTAAAATAATTGATTCATTCACCGACCAAGCACCTGTCCAGAGTTTATTGCTGGATGGTTTAGTGATGGTCACCTGGTATAAACCTCCACTAGATCCATGCAACACCTAGGTTAGGATACTAAGGGCCTTTACATTCTGCAGTATTCCGACCTTGTGTGCTACAAAGCAAATTTCATGTATGTAACTTGTGACGTTACACATTGACAAATGAGTATGAATGGACACAATAAACATAATAAGACTGTGCTTTCTTGTAGGCTCTCAAATCCACAGTTTGCTTGATGACACATTGCATAACACATAACGTTTGGACAATACAAATACTGCAAAACGTAGATTTATTTATTTATTTTAAATTACTCTATTATTAGACGGTGATGAGATACGCATTCCTTCAGTTGTTCCTGCATGACACTGAGCATTTCCTGACAGATGTCCATCTCTCCCTTTTCTTCCGTTCGGTCACAATCAGCAGCAGAACCATGTTCGGGTGTTGCCTTGTTCTGTGCGATAGATAAGAGCCTCGATCTGAGCTTCTGGAACTGACTGCAGGCTATACACACCACCGTGGCGAAAAAGGGAGGCACGCCGTAGAAGAAGCAAATACATGGCACAGTAGCAACATTCTATAAAAGAACAGTGCATGGGAATGAGAGGGCTGCCGGAAATTACAAATGCTGTTGTACGCGAATATCGCAGTACAGAACGAACACACGAAATGCAGAAGAATGTCATTTATTAAATGCAATTAACTGAATACTCAGGAATGTGAATCAAAATTATTCAAATAGTTCAGAGGCATAACTGGGTATCTGGGGCCCGGAGCGAGTAATCACAATGCTTCCTCTGGAGACAAAACATTCCGGAGGTAAACTACTCTCCCATTCGAATCTCAGGGAAGGGGGGGGGAGAGGGGTGCGTTTCTAGTGGAGACACCACGCGGTAATAAGGACTACAGACAAAAGTAGAAGACGCAGAAGGAACAGCACAGCTACAAGATAGGCACGTGGAGCGTAGGGACCTTGAATCAAGGAGGAAAACTCGAAAATTTGAAAAAGAGATGCAGAAGAACGCAGTGTCTGTGCTAGGTGTTAGTGAAGTGCGGTGGAAGGGTCAAGGTGAAATAATAAGTGGTGATTATTCAGTGTATTATTCCGGGGGTGACAGGGCTGAAAGAGTCGTAGCAATAGTAGTGCATAAAAGCATATTGAAAAGTGTTGTTAAGAAGAATTTGTATAGTGACAGAACCATTGCTCTTAAGTTGCAGGCAGAACCAGTAAGTATTTTGATAGTGCAAGTGTACATGCCAACATCGGACTATGAAGATGACGAAGTGGAAGAGTTGTATGATATAATTGAAGAAATTCTTGAAGGATGGAAAGGGCGCGACAAATACGATTATAATGGGAGATTGGAACAGTGTGGTTAGAAATAAAATCCATCACAACACTGTTGGACCATTTGGACTGAGAAGGAGGAATCAGAGAGATCAAATGCTCGTTGACTTCTGTGAAAGAAATTGACTTGTTACAACAAACACATGGTTCAAAAACCCTAAAAGAAGATTGTACATGTGGAAATCGCCAGGGGATAAGAGTCGATATCAATTGGACTATGTACTAGTGAAACAGCGATTCAAGAACATTGTGAAGGATGTGCAGACACTGCCTGGAGCAGATGTTGACTCTGACCACAAATTACTGGTCGCAACGATCTGCACCAGATTGAAGAAGATCATAAGGTTCCACAAGCGAAAATCAAGATGGGATTTGGAGAAGCTATATGCTCAACGACAGGTAGTACACAATAGACTAGAAAAAAACTTGGTGCAATCAAATGTGAAAGTGGGAATGTGGAAGTGCAGTGGAACAATATCAAGAAATGTGTGTTAGATACTATGAGTGATTTGGTTGGAAAAGTCGAGAGGAGAGCAAGAAAGCCATGGATTACACATGAGATGATCAGTAAAATGGATGAACGAAGGAAATGGAAGAATTTCAACAACGAAGAAGGAAGGAAGAACTACAGAAGACTGAGGAACGAATTGAAAAGAGCCACGGACAACGCCAAGAAGGAATATCTGGAGATCATATGCGAAGAGATAATAGAATTTCAAAGAGCAGGACGTTATGATTTAATGTACATGAAGAAAAAGGAACTTGGTTGGAAAGAAAACAATGGGATTCAAAACATTGACATCGAAGACTCTCAAGGCAATAGAATAATAGATCAGACACGAGTACTGCAAATTTGAGAGAATTATATCACAGAGCTCTACGATCGAGCTAATCGACCAGAACACCTAGAAGTCAAACTTGAAGCTGAAGTAGATGAAGATGAGAAAGGCCCTTATATTTTGCAAAGTGAAGTGGAAAAAGCTATTAAGGAGATGAGGGATAAGAAGGCTACAGGAGATGATGATGTACCTGGGGATGTACTCAAATTGTTGGGAGAAAATGGTCTCAGACTAATGACACAGCTGATCAACAGCATATACATAACTGAGGAGTGGCCCAGAGATTTCTTTGAAGTTACAATGATTGCCTTAAAAAAGAAGGCAGAAGCTACAAAATGCAGCGACCATCGCACAATCAGCAAAATCGCGCATGCAGCAAAGATAGTAGCGAGGATACTTAGAAGAAGGATTGAAAGGAAAATTGAGGATGCATTTGGAGATGATCAGTTTGGATTTAGGAGAGGAAAAGAAACTAGGGATGCAATTGGGATGCTGAGAATAATATCAGAACGAACCTTGGTCATAGATGAGGAATTGTGAGCTTGCTTCATAGACTGGCAGAAGGCATTTGACCATGTCAACTGGATCAAAATAATGCAGATCATAAAAGGAATTGGGATAGACTGGCGCGAAAGAAGATTGATCAGCAAATTGTACGTGGAACAGAGTGTCAAAATACGACTGGACCAAGGGGAGACGAGAGTGTGAAGATTGGAAGAGACGTTAGACAAGGTTGCTGCTTGTCACCGATTCTGTTCAACTTATACTGCGAGTATATAACCAAGGAAGCTCTTGAAGGGTTTGAATACTTCAAAATAGGAAGTAATTCGCACTGTGGAATATTCAGATGACCTTGTGCTACTGGCTAAGGAAGAAAAGGTGCTACATGGCATGATTAATAGACTAATTGAAATTGGAAGACGCTATGGAATGGAAATGAATGTGGAAAAAACTAAGGTAATGAGAATCTCAAGGCAACCATCCCCATTGAAGATTATGATAGATCAAAAGCAATTGGAGAATGTGGAATATTTCAAATATTTGGGTAGAATGATAACAAATGATGCAAGATGTACACGTGAAATTAAATCCAGAATTGCCATGGCAAAAGCAGCATTCAACAAGAAGAAAAATCTTTTCACCAGCAAACTGGAATTAAATTTAAGGAAGAATCTAGTAAAGTGCTATATTTCGAGCATAGCTTTGTATGGTGCTGAAACATGGACACTTCGGAAAGTAGATCAAAAGTATCTGGAAAGTTTTGAAATGTGGTGCTGGAGAAGAATGTTGAAGATCATTTGGACCGATCTTGTGAGAAATAAAGAAGTATTATAAAGAGTCAAGGAGGAGAGGAATATCCTACATACAATAAAAAGAAGAAAGGCTAACTGGATTGGTCACATCGTGCGTGGAAACTGAATTCTGAAACACGTGATTGAAGAGAAGTTAGAAGGAAGAATAGAAATGACGGGAAGAAGAGGGACAAGACGGAAGCAGCTACTGGATGACCTTAAGGAAAAGAAAAGATACTGGAAATTGAAAGAGGAAGCACTAGATCTCACCCTGTGGAGAACTCGCTTTGGAACAGGCTACGGACTTGTCGTAAGACAGACTATAAAATGAATGTTGATCACAGAAAGTTAATTGTTTTTATTCAAAGTATTCATTTTGCTGCCGTTTGTTGCCCCTTTGGCTCTTATTCCCAGGGCGGTCGCAACACTCGCACCCCTCCCCCAGGTCCGCCCCTCGAAAGTCGAATGATTACGTTTCGAAAACGTGCTACCAAGTTTTGCCACCAGTGGCGCTAACACTGCAGTTATGGAAAATGCCGTGTCAACTGCAGAAAGCAAAATGTTACATGTCGAAGTTTGTGGATACAGTTGAAAAGTTGTTCTTGCACAGTTTTGAAGGGCACGACCAAAGAAAAAGTGCATTTAAAAGCGATAATGATTTCTAAATGCGACTTGGCGTAATTGTAAAGGGAAAAGCCCGGGAAAAGCTCGGGAAAAGCTCGGGAAAAGAAGAAACCCTGAAGATATGTCAATGAAGAGTAGTTTCCTTTCGCAGACCACGAAAATCAGAAACAAGCTGCCCGGCTGTTAACTTGTCACAGTGGATAATGAACAAAATACTGTTTTAAGATTTAAATGTTCAAATACGATTTGTCACAACGTGCAAAAGCCCATGAATTCAACACATGTACCCTACGCCATTCTCTCTGATGTTCTTTTAGAACTTGAAGAAGGCAATTTTTAGAGTGAAAATTTCTTTAGTGACAAGCCAATTTCTTTCTATTCGGGCATGTTAGCCGACAAACTTAGAAATTCGTAGAATTTCGGAAAGGGATTAGACCATGTAGACAAACAGCCTTGCGGAGAAATATGTCACTGTAGACATCGGACAGCATCTTGCTTCAGCCAGCGAAGCAAGTATTGCTGCCAAGTATCTGTAAATCTAGACGTATAAATCTATTACTGCAACTCCACACATGGATAATGATTACGATCATCACTATTTTACCTACTTCAAGAACAGTATTCCAAACTTTGTAGAAACAAAATAAGTTCCACATTTTTTTAACTTAACCAAATGGCTTATATTGATTTTAATAAATAACTTGGTGCGTACTTTCCTTCCCATTTTCTCCAATCTTTTTGTCACCAATCTTTCGAATTATTCTCGTTCTTACTACTATATTTGACTTCACTAATTACGATTTCTACAACATTTATCGTTATTATTAATGCCATTATGTCCTGTCCGTGTGTTTTGCTTTATGACGTACATTGTAATGTATTTTTGTTTAGGCTTATGTGCTGTCTCTGTAATTGGCCTTAAGAGTTCCTTGTCAGCACTCATGTAATAAAAAACCTAAATAATTTAATTGTATTGTTACTACAATTGTTACTGTTTAAATATTTTCTGGTTACATTCACATAAACGAGTACATGGTGCTGGAGGTAACTTAGGTAATTGAAATTACATGTGTATATCATAGCAATGTATTTTACGTGTGCCTTCAGAGATTTATCCACTATTATACAAACTCGCGGCCATAAGCGGAGATGCAGAAAAATTAAAGCATAAATGTTTGTATTCCAAGACATGCTTCTTTCTTAAGTAAGCAAAAGTATTTTTGTGTATATGGATGTGCAGTAACTGACAGTGACTTTATTGCTCGGCATTCAAATACACGCAATAATAATCTGTGACTTAATAAGCTAACACAAAGCCAAAGTTCAACCAGCACATAACCAAACTAAGTAGGAAAATTATAATAAATGTACTTAACACAATACATAAGTATAAAGACACGTCTTATAAAATTCCTTTATTAATTTTCTGCTCATCGTAGAATATGGACTCGGCGGACCTTGAGAATAATTACGTTGACAATTGTACGTAACACACTGTTTCAAATTTCGGCAGCACATACTACCAAAACTAGTGAGACCTTGGTATTTATTAAATATACTAAACTATTAAACACTCTTTTGTCATAATGAACCTTCAAAACATCATCTAAAACCCAACCATGCCTGTAACCAACTCATTATCCTAACTACTTCCGAAAGTAATTCATATGTATAGCCATTTCAAATTTTGTGGCCAACATAATTTCATCCCACACAAAAACAACCCCAAGAATTCGATTCACTGTAGTGTCTCAAATATACTGTCGTAATTGTCCATGTCACAATAGTGTGAAGGTTGACTTTGCATTCCAATCACGTAATGTAAAGCATACAGACCTGATTACAGACGCTTTTACCTGCGATATGTTGATCAGCTCGTAGGTAGGGCTCTTTGTGGCATCGAAGGGATACCATGTTCCATACATGATAGGACGGTCGTCACTTATGGTAAAGCGTATTGTGGTTTGAACCACGTGTTGAGCAACGGCGGTTGTAGTAATGATAGTTGCGAATCTCTGGATACGTGGGATCCAGGCGGCCATTGTTAGAGATCCAGTGACAGCGTCTGTCGTGGGCAAATCTTCCCACATGAATGCATCTGTGAGCCGCAGCATCCGCACCATAGCATCCCTTCGCAACCTGATACAAAGCACACGTGAAAGGGTGATTCAATGACATTACAGTAAAATATTCAACAGAATGTGACCCGTTATTTAAGCTTTTAAATGTACACTTTGTCGAACGCGAACGCATGTAGGAGAACACCTCTATGAATTTCACTTTATATATTTGGATAACAAGGAAATTTACTGCATTTTAAAAATATGCTGCTTAATCTCTATTTTATTTTCCACAACATGCTTTTTATTTCATAATTCTGTCTGTTTCTATTCAAACACCACTGACGTTTTTAAAACACCATGCACTAAAATTTAAATATCCAAACCTGTCTGTTAAGTATTAAGTATAAAGTAATAATAACACATAATTAGAATGAGTGAGGCTACACAAATACTGCGCCGATTTGCTTTATGCCTTGCACAGGAAGACTTCACATTTTTAACCTTCCTCTAACATTAATATCGCACTTCACATGAGAAAATTTACACAATTCGTAAAAATGTTTCACATTTTACGCTACGATTTCTTTAAATACTTCCCAAAATATCGTTACCTGAAATATATTATCGTACAACTTTCGCACAAAAACAAAGTAAACAGCATGGACGTATCCATTATGTGATCCCAGTCTTCTAAATGGTGGTAAATATCCATAAACATGGCAATAATCGTCATGTAAAAGCACACATGGCAAATAAAACTGTACACGTGGTAAACATTTGAAAGAGCAGAGTAAAATAAAGGGACGCCTCCTATGTAGAAAAAATACTGATAAAAACGAAATCTGTTTTCAGCACGGTAATTGGTCTCCATCCTGACCAAAATAAAACAAATTTTGATTCTCAGGAGGTACAAATAGTCGCACAAGGTATATAAATATTAACGTGTTCTCCTTCAGAAGTCCTGACTGTTACTGAGACTGTCCACTCGGCAGCAGGTACCGCAAAGTTATAACTCTAAATAAAATTTTAATAGCAGCGCCATACTAGAAACTTTAATGACGAAACAGAAGCTTGCTCTACCTGATATGCATTATTAATTACATTTCCTCTCTCATTTACTGAAAAGTGTGCGACTTTCGTGGTTGTATTAAGTTTTGACTCCACTTCCCTGTAAAAAGTACTCTAAGGATTAATTAATTAATTAATCTTTATTCTTACGCAAAGACTTGCTCTAACAACTTCAAAGCGACAGGATTGTGGAGGGCTGATCATCACAAGTGGCTTTTAGTATAAGGGATTGATTTATTCAAAAGTAAGTAATTATTATGTGATATTTATTTACTTATTTATGTTTTCAAATCTTCTTTGTAGACACATTTCAAAATTTGATTTGCTTGAATGGAGAAACATTAAATGTGAAACTAAAAATTGGGAATTGACACATACTTATGAAACTATTGTGTATTACATATTAATGCAGTTGGCCGGGTAGCGCAGTCGGTATAGGAACTCATTACGTCCTGGACGGTGCGGGGACCGAATCCCGGGGAGATAAATTTTTTCCGTGTCCGAGCAGACTAGCCTCAAGGCCCACCGAGCCTCCTGTACAATGGGTACTCGGTCCGTCCCGGGGCGTGGGGGGGGGAGGATGCGATCAGGTCGTGGTGCTGACCACACACCCCTTCTAGCGCCGAGGTTAAAAATGTGTTGGTGCAATACTTCCGCCTCCAGTCTGCACCTGCATATGCGTGTCACAAGTTGACCTTTACTATACTAATGCAAGAATAAAACACGGGAGATATATAATAATAATAATAATAACAATAAAGCCATTTACCATCAGTGTAGGTTTTTTCATCAATCCAGTAGTCCGCATATATATTACACAATAGTTATTTTTCAATTACACATAATTTAGCAAAATATTCCAAATTAAGTATAAAATCAGCCAGTAGAGCTTATTGGGTACAAGCGCTGTACAAAATCACAATTACGCGTGGCAATAATGGAAAGAGACAAACACGTCAGGATTATATTCGTGGGTCTTTTAACCTTTGTCAAAGTAGAATTTCTATCGTAGATATAATAATAATAAGAATAATAGTTATAATAATAATAATAGTAACGTTACAACTACAACGAATTCCACCACCGCAACTATATCATCATATTCACAACTGTGTATATATTTCGATAAAACATAATTCTCAAAATATTTCGAATTACTCTCATTATCCACATTAAAATAACTTTATAAACATAGATTCAGTTATCAGCATAGCTTCCAAATTATGTTACCACTTAATTATATTTGGTTACGCAACAAAACTGCTGTGTCTTGCAAATAAATTGTGTTTCATTTGATCTCCTATAATGTTGAAATTGCTCCCCGTTATATTCCCCTTCGTATGCACAATAACATGGTCGTAATTACAGCTGATTCCACACGTATTTCACGAACAGATAATCTATTCTGCGACGTTCGATTTAACATATCTCCAAAGTACTCAGTAGCGACATAAGTCCTTCTAGTCTGAATGCCAACTGCCTTCCGTCTGCAGATGACGTGAAGTTCTGTTATTGTGTTGTTAATGGAACGAACAAAATTATTTCACATACCGACGATACGGAAAATTGGAATTCAGTATGTACGTAGTATGGAGATCGATATTAGAATTTTCAGTACAGATTCCCTGTTACGACATGAAGGCATATGGAGTTGTGGATGTACAGCTCGTCTCATTCTTATTCTCTGCACCAGATAAAGGAAATTTTTAAGTATCAAGCTCCGGCCGCTTTACCTCTGGAAACAAAGGCGTCCGGTAATTTAATATTTGGCTGTTTGGATTCAATAAATGATGTGGGCAGTGTGGAGAAAAAATATCGCCTGCCCTGCCGGCAGTCGAAGATGATTCATCCGTCGTTCAGCCCCTCTTAGTCTTTGAATTTGGAAGCCAACTTACATTACAAATTACGCAACAAGTCTCTAGCATAGTCACAGTGTTTAATAATGTGGGAGTCATTTTGAACTGTAACCTCTGTTTACGTCATCACTTTTATTGCATGTTTACTCAACATTTAAAAATATTGAGTTTGAGCCAGTATATTATACTTATTTTTCCACAACCGATAATCTTATGGTTATATGAAGTATGTATTAATGGTCCAAACGTGAATAGCTTTCTTCGCACTGGAATTCCACCAGTATTTCGATTGCATATATTTTCCCCTATTGTAATTACTCATCGGATTTTGAGCAGCCTTCTTGTGCCTGTACTGTTTAAATTCAATTTTCTGGTTTCTAAATTGTGTTGGTGTTACTGGCATTTTATATTTTGTGTCTTTTATTATCTTTTTTACCCTGCCCACTTTCCGTGTTCTAATTTATGTCTTAATGGTATTTTGACATTTCAGTGAATTAAATGAGCTATGTAAAATCATTAATCAATCAATGAGTAATAATAATGGTAATAGTAATAATAGTAATGAAGTTTTGATGTACATGAATATCGTGTAATGGAATGGCGTGTAATGGATTTATGTGGCTCAGGAAAGGACAAATGGCGGGCTCATATAAGCAAGCAAATGAACTTTCGTGTTTTCATAAAGTGAGAGAAAATCTTGAATATTTTGTAACCTATTAGCTCCTCAAGAAGACTTTTTATAAAATAAATCATTTAATTAATTTTATTGACTTACGTTTTAGTATTTCGACCTAAGCCTACTTGAATTGGGTGCAAGCTTGCTTTGTTAAATCTGCCAAGAATGAAGGCATATGTCTTTTAAAGTTTCTTGGAATTTTATTGCAGTTTGTTGTGCGGAACACAAACTTATTTCTGAGAGGCATTGCTGTGAAAACGATGGATTTGTAAAAGCCCTGTAACAACTTAAAGCAAATATGTAATTTACAAAACATAACTGAATTTTAATAAAAGTTGTTTTTCCGAAATTAAATTCTCCATTTGTGTCAGATGTAAATAACTCCGACTACTATTTAGTGAAAAACAAACGTGCTTAATTTCAATGTATTTTATTTAATATCATTGCCTTACATGTTATTATGTGCGCCCTTTCTCACACTATTTTGCTGTAATTTTCGCGAGTTTTTTGCCCTTTTGAACCAAGGGAAAGAAATGAACTGGAGAATAGAGGAAACTATAAAATATGAACCTTCATATACCTTCTATTATTAACCATACGTTAAGAGTACTAAGACACTCACAACAGGAAATTTAGAAGGGCGGGAAACGAAGAGATGAAAAATGCATAAAAAGTTTATAATAATAATTCGAAAAGAAGCGGACCATTTCGAAAATGAGTGAATAATATTCACCGTATTCACTGTATTGTACGACCAAAATGCACATAATTTGTTACATATAATTGTTAAGCACGTAGCTCCTACATCTTTCGGTACAAGTGTATCATCTACAGGTAACAATATATGCCACGTTTAAACCCAATTGCCTGTGATAAGCTATTATTTACAAGGTTCCACATTCTGTGGTAGAGTGAGTTGTTGAGGTTGATTCTGCTGTCGCCGATACACCACACGGCATATACATAGGGACCCGATCCACCTTGGATTGAGACACGCACCAGAGACCAGGACATTATAATACCACAAACTAGAATTTTCCACTATCACCCGCAATAATGTATATTCAATTTGTATAAACAATATTTATTGTGTAACAAATATTTTAATCATATTTCAATTGTAAGATTTTAAACACAGCACAAGTTATACCTTTTATACATCAATGACACCAACAACGGAGCCTACTACAGACTGCGAAACCTTGTAAATAATAGCTTATCACTGGTAGTAACTTTCAAACCTGGCATATTGTGCTTCCTGAAGATGTAGTCTTGTACCGAAACATGTGGAGCTATGTGTTTAAAAATCGTATGTAACTAATGACGTGCACTTAGTTGTTATAATAAACTGAATACAATGATCTAAAAGTGCACGGAATAGACAACCTTTAAATATTTACCGTATTGCGTTTTAAAGATATAATGTAATTTGGATTCACCTCTCTCAGATTGCAGTTCGGTGACAGGATTTTCAGAAGTCAATAATGCATTTCTTAGTTTTGTAAGAGGCGGGGAAATTCTTGACTAGCTGAGTGACCCTCATCTTCTGAAGGAGGGTTCTGTTCTATGGAGTTAGTTACCCAACTTTACGGTAAGGCAATGTGGTAATGTAACTTAAGGTGACAGTATCGAAACCGCAGAAATTTATGATATTTGATGTGTGTGTTGCAGGAATAAGGAGACAACAGCAAGTGACGGTGCTGGTACTTTGTTTAATCTAAACTGAAATGCTACATCCGTGTCATGCAGTATTTTAATGGAAATAAAAATTGCAATGCTTAGTTAAGTATCTACGAATTTGGAAGCAAAACTGACGAATCAGCACTAACTGACTCTTCAAATTATTTTTCTCTTCTCTTTACGTTATCGTGAATCCTCTTGATAATTATGCTTATCAGTTAAATAATGCAACGAAAATAAAAGTTTATAAAGTGACATGGCATCAAATGAAGGAAAAATAGCTCGGCGTATCGAAAAGTACCTACATGTTTCTATAATATAGTGTAATATACTTCATTCTAATTGATATTTAGAGGGAAAAGAAGATAGTTGTACTGGCGGCTTTGATTGCTTCAAGTCAAGTGTATCATTTAGTTTCATATTCCAAAGCTGATTACAATGTAAAATTGCACTAAAATCCCTTTACCGAATACACCATTCACCTTATTTCAAGAACAGATGAACATCACCAAATAACGCATTTTACAACTTCGCTTCCCCTGACAATGTAGCTTTGAAGTACACAATTCTTTTTATGGATTTTATATTACAGGCCTGAAATGACCCCCTGAGTTCCAAAGATGTTGCCAAATTAAAGATATAACACTTACTGTTTGTGTTGACGGTAATTTACTTCCCTCATTATTTTATCTAACACAACGGAATGACAAACGTAAAAATCGAAGTAGCGCATAGATATAGATCATGAACGCACACACATGTGTTGAATTAAATACTCTTTCCAATCTGCTGATAATAGCAATAGATATGAGAATATGTGAGTTCTTCCAGAAATACACCAACAAATGCACGAATCACTAAAAAGGTGCAATCAGCCCTTTATTATAGTCGAACCCTACATATGTTTCGGCTCTCCATGAGCCATCATCAGGGCTTTCTAATAGTGCTTCTCAAATGCTGGATCGGCCTATTATTGACATTCGTAAAATTTTTGTGCACTGTTTATAAAAACATATATAAGTAAAATCGTGAGTAAGAGGTGGTTCTGGTGCTGTAAATCCAAGGTTACGTATAATACAGTTCACCTTCACCAGATACACTTTAAGACGCAGCCCCACACTACAACAGCACCAGAACCACCACTTCTTCATAACTATATCACACATCGTCACAAGACTACTCACTACAACGTAAAAGACGAAGTGCCAAATTCATACAGTACGCACCATCCATTACCGTCCAGAGCAAATTCCATCGCAATCAACATAGTGCAGTGTATGATCTTGTGGAACATCAAAAAGTGAGAAGATACAGTGAACAGTGTGGTTTTAACATTCTATCATTTTAACTATATTTTATACTCACGATTTTACTTATATATGTTTTTATAAACAGTGCACAAAAATTTTACGAATGTCAATAATAGGCCGATCCAGCATTTGAGAAGCACTATTAGAAAGCCCCTGATGATGGCTCATGGAGAGCCGAAACATATGTAGGGTTCGACTATAATAAAGGGCTGATTGCACCTTTTTAGTGATTTGTGCATTTGATGGTGTATTTCTGGAATAATAAAAATGCACGGTGAATTAAGACTAAAGAATGTGAGTTCTTGTTAATATGACGTCCTACTCCCAACCTGGAAGAGCACGTCTTGTCGGCTGTCCGCGACTGCTTATCCAATATATTCGCTTGTGCCCACTACACCTGAATGCCGTCTCCTCCATACGCAACCTGCGACGCGCCACGTTGTGGTGACAGTGACCCACTTGCCACGCAGTTAGCCGAACTTTATTCAGCAAAAGATTGTTGCGTTCGATAAATTGAAGAGTTACAGTTTCGCATCATCCCAAAAACGTAATGAACGAGAAACTTGAAATATTGAAAAGATGCCATTTACAATTCTCTGCTTAAATCTGAATAGAAAATTAAATTGTTTTTCATTTTCATCTTCCTGTGACAGGTTTAATATATGTGAAATTCGTCACACTCTCGCATATTTATTTTGTCATTAATTTTCCTACATTGTTTTGTACCTAAATATTAACTAACTCTCATGATCTTTGTAGAAAATCTAGGTAAAAGTTAGATAATGCATAATTTTACAGATATTTGAACTATATCTTAAAAAATAATGCCATTTAGCATATACCTTTATTGATAATAATAAAGTACATACGATTGCATATACGTAAATTTAAGTGCAGGGGTCGCTCCTCTAGACACATAAATTGTGGAATATTCCTATTACGACTAAACGCATATATTCAGTAATATCTGTAACTTATTCGAGGCTCTCCACAGCCTCTTCTTCCTCTTTGACTTGAAGAAGGAACATGAAGAGAGAGACAGACTCCTGCACCATCTGTAAACGTACAAATATTTCTGTGTCGATATTATCATATTTCATATGTACAAAATGTTCATATGACGATACTGAATTACGTTGTATGTTGCTAATATAGTGTGCTTACATGTAGTAATGTAATTTTTGTAATCAATGAGAAAGGATCCGTTGTGACATGTCGTATTCCCTGACTGAAGCAATATTTTAACACTTGTTATTTTGCTACCACAAACACAGACCTAGCTGTTGACACTCCTTCTTCACATTCCACATGACCCTGTTTCAACTCTTTGCTGAGGTCTCTTAACATTCCTTAGTTATTCCGGACAAATTCAGAGATAGTATTACAAATAAATCCATGATACTTTCATATTGTTCACTATTCACCAATCCATGATCTGAGATTGACAGCACCGTTAAACAAACCTTACACGAAAGAGCACATTTAAATTATTTATGGGACATTCGCAGTGAGCAAAATATATCGAAAATTTCTTTCATTTCAAGACATTAGATTTATATTCAAACTTCCCAGATATTGTATATCTACGAAAAAGTCACTGAAAATTGAAGGCCTTTAAACATTTAATTTTTCACTGCCATATCAGGCATTACTAAGAACTACAAAATGTTTACATGCTGCACACACGATATCTGGTATGAAAAGCCCGTAAACTGCGTTGTTGTTGGAGCATAACTGAAATATATTACAGGCCTATAAATTTTACTTACCGCCTCATAACTAATTACAGATTTATGCAAGACTTAGTACCAATTTTTAAGCTGTCTCCTTCTTAATATCGAACATGTAAATTTATTTTTCGGTGTACTTTACTATAACAAAAAGTGATAAAAACGGGTGGACATACAGTGGATCTATGTGTGTAGACTTGGATATGCGTAATGTTGAGGACGGTTCTAGGCACAGAGGTAAAGTAGAGGAGGTTATTTTAAACAAAATGTTCATTTTTTCTAGGAGGAGACATTTTCCAGATGGAGACTACGTGTCACATAGGACCGGTCGAGGCACAGTGGAAAGGAAGCGAGTAATTTCTGCCCAAACCTGGAATCGTAGAATAAAATTGCTGCTATCCAGATTTACTAATACGTACATGCTGCTGATTTTAATATCGTTATTATAGTTTAATTATATCTGAAATATTCTTTATTATTTCAGTAAATGTTAGGCTTATAAATGATTGGATGCAAACACGATACCCAAAAAAGCACTAAAGTGCAAGCCAAAAAAGTGAAGTACCATGGGGCGCCAGAAGAAAAACGGAAGGAACAATTTCACCTTGAAGATTAAAACAGGCACTACGCCTAACTCTTCAGAGTTCATAAAGATAGTCTTATAAATTGAAGACCCACTCTCAATTTCGAATAATACTGTGAGCGTTTCACGGCTTTTGTGCCATGTTTTTCCTTCCTATATCATGCAGATTTTAATGTTGCAATTTCGGCGACGTCCGAAAATCTACCTGTATGATATTACGACTTCCAACATTGCTTTTCGATATGTAGATATATTAAAAATATATTATTGTTGTACCTTCCAATACTCACAATGAATCGCAAATATTACTGTCATTATTACTATTATTAAAGTCATTGAAATTTATTATTTTATTACTATTATTATTAAATTTTCATCCATCAACATTATGACTTAACAGCCTCATCGCCATTTACCAAATCAACATAACACAAGAAAAGCACAGATAGAAGAAAATGGGCACACAAATAAGTCGATATCATTCAATTCATAACACAAAAAATTCTCTACTTAAATGCTGATGATGAAATCAGCCTATATGTAGCTAATGTAAAATAAGAATAAAAGTTGACCATGCAATCACGATATATACAATAAACGTAAAATTTATTTTAGTGTATTAACATGTTTTCTAAAAAATCTGCACCCTTGCAAAACAAATTTTCAAATGATGTATATCTAGAAAAATAAAGTTCTTAATAAAATAAGCAATATGAAATATAGAGAAGACTCTGAAATTCCGAGTAGGAACTCCAAGTTCTACATTATCCAAGCTACATTTTAGACCTAGGTAAATCTTAAAACAAAAAAAAAACAGTGCATCGAGATGAAGCAGCACTATGCTGCTGCAGTTTAAGAAGCTATAAAGCATTAATATATCTAATTTACATGGGAAAGAAAATATTATTGCAGAGATCTAGGCATAAGTTACATATTGCTTTTTTATCTTGTACGTTTGCACGAAGAGCTTTTCTTTCTGATATTTATTTAAAAATTACTATTCCAACATTGTGCAAGAACACAAGTACGATTTGCTCTAAAGGAACTGTTAATTTTGTTTAATAACAAAAAATCCGGATGTATTAAAAATATTATTGAATCATTCCGGTTACGTATTTTGTAAGTATTCTTTCACCTATCCTCAAGCTTTTAATGCACACAGACGGACAGAAGGATGGAGTTTTCATAGGCTTTCTGCAGACTTGCAAACATCTAAGGCAATGTCGTACGTTCATCATTGTTGCCTTGGAAACTGGAACAAATTTCCCAGCTGTTAGCACGATTTCCTTGTTAGCCATATTAATGATGATACTAAGACTGCGTACAAACGGGACAGGAGTTCCGACCCATTCACAGCCCCAAGCCGCGTCTCTCACACTTTCAGCCTGCAACATCACAATATAGATTAAACATCAGTTCCGGTAGTTATACTCTGAAGTTTCCTGTAGCTCTATGCTCTTCCAATTGATCTTACAATATGACTGTTTAAAAACTTCTTATATTTCGTAATATGATTTTAGGCAGTGGTTGTAACAGTAATATACTTGACAAGTAAGGTAAGGACATAGCGAAACATGCCAAGAATGCTTTGAAAGGGGAGTAGAGGAATAGATCTACTCATTCATTGGACCATGGAGCTATTCTAGAAGTGGGCGAGTTGATAACCCCCACGTTTTTTAACTCAGAAGTAAGAAGCATATTATCTCTTAAAAATATGGTTTTCTTAATTCCACAGTGAACAGGGGCTATGCACTCTCATTGCACGCAGATGCTTAAATTTTTACTCAATTTAAACAAATCAACTTGTTAATATTCTTTTCCGACTTATAGCCGATTTTTCATATGCCAATTCCAAAGATCTGACAAAGTCCAAGCTCTCTGTAAAAAATTTGAAACGGTAGGTTTCTACAGTGATAAGCTGTTATCCACCAAACCAAAGAGTTATCTGTATGACTACAGCTTGTCTGTATTTGCATCTATTTATTAAGTACCTTCACCGCTATATCCCGTAACTGGAGGCCGTTGCCTCTAAGCGACAAAATAAGGATACGCCATGTCGCTGTAGTTATAACCACTCAGAAGCGTGTGATATGGTTTTATAGTCCTTCCTACATTAGTTTAGGTTTGTCGTATTTAACTACGCTTAATGTGATTTAACACAGGTGTTCGAGGATATATTTGAAACATTCTCATCACAATGATGTCTGCAGGGTTGATATGTTGAATTATTCTTTACGAAAAAATACAAAATAATTTAATAATTAAATTACGCCACTTAGTTTGGCATTATGATACTTTCCTGGTCGCTCAGCAAGCTTCCAAACCAGCAGAATACAAACACGCTGACCAAGACGAGGACATAGACTAAAATCGACTGTGACAACTGCGTCAGATTTCCCAATCTCTGGAACATTACGTTTAATAAAATAGGCACTCAGTTTTATTTGAGAAACAAAGCACATATTTATTACTACTGTGGACATATCAAGGGGAATAAGACTTAGACGTTATGTAGCAGGCTTGAGATAAACGATATAAATATTGCTGAAATACTTAAGTCGAATAAACCACGTGGGAAACATTGGCATATATAGGAGGAAAATCATAAACTGAATCATAAAATGTACGGTGTAATAGTGTGAGGAGGTTGTGTCTGACTCAGTATAAGGTCATGTAGCTATCTCTTGTTCACGTACTAGTGAAACGTCGGGTTCCATAAAATTACGGAAATAACTGAATTTTCTGAACGAAGGATTCTGTCACGTCTACATAAATAAATATTTACTTCGTGCGTCGTATTAATGTCACGTTCTACACACGAGACGTCGGTGCTAAATCGTGAGTTATGAGATTTAGACAACAAACAGTAGACAAGTATACTTCTGTAAGACATATAACATATTTAACAAGGAGTACTGAATAAGAATACTCGGTTCTGTAGATTAATATGTAAGGTATTACTCCTTCCAAACACTTCACAAAATAACCTGCATTATCTCGATATCACAAAATCCCCTGTACGATATCTCATTAACAGCAACACCTTTTTGTGTGTTTACATATTTTGAGTGGGTCATATTTCATGCCAAAATTTGATATGATGGATTATGTTCTTTCCCTCCACTTTTGTCATTTAAATTTCAACTCCAATATGTATAGTTAATGCTGAGAAATATATGTGTATAATAACATGCCTATGTGACTGATTTGTGTAATACTTTTGGATTTGTAAATGAATAACAATAAAAAATCGGAAAAAAGAAAGAAAAACAGATACAGAATTGTATGTACTAATGTACTAATTGTGACACTGTGCACATAACTTGAGACTGGACGAATTAGAAACAATTTTAAGTTTTGAGGCTGACGAAAGTAACTAGGAAGGTATGTTGCAGGTATGCAATAATATTACAGACTTTCCTCCAGTATATCAGTAAATTCCCACCAGACCTTAAGACATCACATCCCAAAAGAAAATATCCAATACTATTTAAGTTATAGTTACGCAAATGTGAAGACAACAACATAAGCTTCAAGGTAAAGGTGTACCGTACAAGATTTGAAGTTCTTCCGACAACAACACTGAAGAACACAGTCTTCTGGACTATGATGTCATAGAGTCAGTAAATATTACACTTCTCGACATCTGTAAATGTGCAGAAGCCTACACGGCTTCAAGTCATGATTTCTGAGTAATCTTGAAAGAATTTCTATTTGTAGTTCTTTAACATTATATTACCAATAATAACATATATATTGAGTGTGTAGCTCACACAATTACCAAGACAGTGGTGTATGAAGAAAGGCAAAGGCAGCACATTAAGATAAGGAAATAAGCAGCCAAAAGTGGGCTGAATGCCTCTTCTATTGCACGGATAAACCTGAAAGATAATTTTAAATTAACATCAAAATTACACATTAATATATTCGTAAGTCAGTAGGCTGAAATATATGAAGAGATTCCATAATTACTTCCCTGTATTAACAAATGATTTTTGTTATATAAACAGTCCCTTTATTATTGAATATACTCTCAGTGTAATCGTGTGTTCAAATTATGCACGTGCCTTTGAATTAATTACAATTATGTGATATAAAGATATTGGTCCTTATGAATAAAGAAACATTTTGTAAAAGGAATATAATAAAAATTCACGTCTTTGAAGCTGCTCCCAAAGCACAAGAAAGTGCAAGCTTATGAAACAGTGATAATAGAAACGCGAACTATATTATGTTTTTATAAAAATAAAAATAAAATTAAGGATGAAGTACAATCAGGGAATTTTAATACGGCATACTTCTATTCGTTAATCGAAATTTGTAGATTCATATTACACTCGGACTCAAAATTGTGTACAAAATTTCCCCTAAATGTATTCTGTTTTTGCGTTACCTAGTTCAGCACAAAGGGTGTCTTGGCACTCTACATAGGTCAAAGAAAGTAACTGAGGAGCTTATTTTTAAAGATACGTATGACTACTTTACCAAGAATGGAGGTATCTATGCGAAAAAGAGCACGAAACAGACCAACGTCAGTGGGTACAAGTAGTGTAGTTAAATTTGTGTTCATTGCGTCTGTTTGGGTTAGATACGTTATACGCCCTTTTCACTTGTTTATACGTAATTGTTTAAATGTATAGACTTGTATATCAAATAGAGTTCCTCAATTATCTAAACATCCCGAAAATACATGAACTTTTATGTATGAGACGTTACTCTGAATGGCCAAGATTTCTACATACATTTTTATATACCCTCCTACCAACGTCGTACACATTGGTTGCCCTGCACAGACAAGATACCTCCTTCCTGATCCACCATTGGCTCTTATGTTTTCCCGTCCTTAACCCACATTCACGCTGATTTTCTCCAAACAATCCCACAATTCTCTTGCATCATTCTTCGCTCTTACAAACTAAAACACAGTCTTCATTTTTCCTTCACAGCCCGACCCACTGTACATTTCCAACATTACCCGCTGGCCCAGTGCAATACAGGTAACCTTTCTGGTCTTTCCTGTATGTGGAAGCAGTAAACATCTAATGGAAATCTACCCGCTGGCCAACTACAATAAAGGCATTCGCTCTGGTCTTCCCTGAATGTGGAAGCAGTAAACTCCACCAGAACGCTGCTATCTAAAAATAAATCTACACGACACCATACGCCAGAAGTAAAATTTAAATATCTGCACTGACATTCGGTTCTGCAGTTCAGCAGCAGTTCAAAAAATACATAATGCAGTAATTGATTCAGTTACCGACCCAGCCCCTGCCCCGTCTTTATTGTGGGGTTGGTTTAGTAAAGGTCACCTCGTGTATACCTCCACTAGATCCTTGTAATACCTAGATTAGGATACTAAGGGCCTTTATATTCTGTAGTAGGTCGACCTAGTGAGGTATAAAGCACCTTTCATTTATATGGCTTGTGACATCAACCACTGATAAATGAGACGGGATGGACACAATAAACAGGAGCAGATAAACAAATTGTAAATTGATCTGCATAAGACTGTGCTTTCTTGTAGGCTCTTAATCCATAGTTTTCTTGAAGACACATTGCATAAAACATAATTTTTAGACAATACAAATACTGCAAAATGTCGGTTTACTTATTTTGAATTACTCTATTATTAGACGGTGATGAGATGCGCATTCGTTCAGCTGTTCCTGCATGACACTGAACATTTCCTGACAGATGTCAATCTGTCCTTTTCTTCCGTTTGGTCATAATCAGCAGCAGAATCCTGTTCTGGTGTTTCCTTATTCTGTGCGATAGCTAAGAGCCTCGCTCTGAGCTTCTGGAACTGACTGCAGGCTATACACACCACCGTGCCGAAAAAGGAAGGCACGCCATAAAAGAAGGAACTCAACGGGACAGTAGCAACGTTCTAAAAAAAAAAGGAGAACAGTACATTGTAATGAGTGGACTGCTGGCAATTACAAATGCTGATGTATGCGAATATCGCAGTACAGAAAGAACACACGAAATGCAGAAGAATGCTAAATATTAAATGCAATTAACTGACGAAATCCAGGCAGTTAAGCACGCCGCAATCGACAATGCACAACATACTGGTTGCAGATTTAAATTTTACAAACATGATTTGCAGCAACGTGCAACAGCTCAAGAATTTTTACAGATGTACACTAAGCCCTTCACTCTGATTTTTTTTTCAAAACACGAAGAAGGCTATTTTTACAGTCAACAGTTTGTTTCGTGACAAGGTATTTTCTTTCTGTCCAGGCAGTTAGCCGACATAAATTTAGAACTTTCTGGAATATGCAGTGATTAAAGGTCCTATAACGGACAGCTTAAGCACAGTTATTTTTTTTTATTTATGTAGAAAAAATATGATGGAACTTAATTTTTTTTATTAAAGTACAGTTGCTGATGTAATGTGCCCATACATTTCGGAGAAATTCTTCCTGCCAGTTTTGAATAAGAGGTTCAAAATAACATGGTACTTCAACAAGACGGATTGCCTTGCATTCGTATTTCGGTTGGGAGAATTCTGGGATCAAAAATGTCCACGGAAATAGATTGGCAGATGCGCTCCTATTACTTGGTACCCTCGTTCCCCTAAACTCACATCACTTTGTTTCTGCTTTGGGGTAACAAGTATGTTGCTGCTTGCTTTCCACCATTACCAACCAATTTGCCAGAAATTGTTGGAAAGATACGAGCTCATGTACTCGCGCCATGCATACAGATGTTTGAACTGAATCTGAATTTATTTATGTCGGATGCCATTCTACCCATGATTCTGTCACTACAAGCTGTAATTTTTAAGTGTAGTTCACAAAATCTCGCTTACAAACCTACCAAAATAAATGTATTCATTTATTATACGAACGAAATGCACACCATGAAATACATATAAATAGTAAAGACACTACTCCAACATATTTCGGTAAAACTATACCATCATTAAGGAGTACAGTGTGCCAATATTGAGACCAGCTGCACATGTGATTAATAAATTTTCATAACCTGTAGTGTTGGCACACTGCACTTCCTTATAATTGTATACTTTTACAGAAATATGTATGAGTATTGTCTACTACTTATTTGTATTTGATGTGGTGCATTGGGTTGGTATAATAAATGAATACATTGATCTGAAATGTATGAAACAGACAACTTTAAAATTACCAAAATAAGTTTAGTTTCCATGTCTGTTCCTCTCACTTTTTCTGAAATATTACTTGTATATTACAATCGCCTACATTTTATGTGTTCGTCCCGTATATTAGTCTCTTTAAATGCAGTCCTGTAATACTAACATCAAATACTTATTGTGTCCTCCAATCTGCAATTGCAAGACTAATAGGTAGTATAAATAACTTTATTATAAACGGTCGTAAAAGTAAAGATATCCTAAATTCTATTAAATTGCCTAATCCTGGAAGGACATTAAACCATGTAGACAAACAGCCTTGCGGTATGCTGGAGAAATATCTCACTGTAGACATCGGACAGCATCTTGCTTCAGCCAGCGAAGCAAGTATTGCTGCCAAGTATCTGTAAATCTAGATGTATAAATCTATTACTGCAACTCCACACATGGATAACGATTACGATCATCATTATTTTACCTACTTCAAGAACAGTATTCCAAACTTTGTAGAAACAAAATAAGTTCCACACATTTTGAAACTTAACCCAATGACTTATATTGATTTTATTAAAGAACTTAGTGCATACTTTCCTCCCCATTTTCTCCAATCTTTTTATCGCCAATCTGTCGAATTATTCTCGTTCTTACTACTATACTTGACTTCAGTAATTACGATTTCTACAACATTTATCGTTATTATCAATGCCATTATGTCCCGTCCGCGTGTTTTGCTTTATGACGTACGTTGTAATGTATTTTTGTTTATGCTTATGTGCCGTCTCTGTAATTGGCCTTAAGAGTGCCTTGTCAGCACTCATGTAATAATCCTAACTGAATTTAATTGTATTGTTACTACACTTGTTACTGTTTAAATATTTTCTGGTTACATTCACATAAACGACTACATGGTGCTGGAGGTACATTAGGGCTTTTAAATTACATGTGTAAATCATAGCAGTGTATTTTACGTGTGACTTCAGAGATTTATCCACTATTATACAAACTCACGGCCACAAGCGGAGATGCAGAAAAATTAAAGCATAACTGATTGTATTCCAATACATGCTTTTTTCTTAAGTACGCAAAAGTATTTTTGTGTATATGGATGTGCAGCAACTGACAGTGACTTTAGTGCTCGGCATTCAAATAAACGCCATAATAATCTGTGAACTAATAAGCTAACGCAAAGCCAAAGTTCCACCAGCACATAACCAAAATAGGTAGGAAAATTATAATAAATGCACTTAAAAAATACATTAAATACAAAGACACGTCTTATGAAATTTCTTTATTAATTTTCTGTTCATCGTAGAATATGGACTCGGCGGATCTTGAGAATAATTACGTTGACAATTGTACGTAACACACTGTTTCAAATTTCGGCAGTACAGACTAGCAAAACTAGTGAGACCTTTGGTATTTCAAGAGAAATTTTGGAAGAGGCACTATTAAATACTCTTTTGTCATTATGAACCTTCAAAACATCATCTAAAACCCAACCACGCCTGTAACCAACTCATTATCCTAACTACTTCCGAAAGTAATTCATATGTATAGCCATTTCAAATTTTGTGGCCAACATAATTTTCAGTCCCACACAAAAACACCCCAAGAATTCGATTCACTGTAGTGTCTCAAATATACTGTCGTAATTGTCCAAGTCACAATAGTGTGAAGGTTGACTTTGCATTCCAATCACGTAATGTAAAGCATACAGACCTGATTACATACGCTTTTACCTGTGATATGTTGATCAGCTCGTAGGCAGGGCTCTTTGTGACATCGAAGGGATACCATGTTCCATACATGATAGGACGGTCGTCACTTGTGGTAAAGCGTATTGTGGTTTGAACCACGTGTTGAACAACGGCGGTTGTAGTAATAATAGTTGCGAATCTCTGGATACGTGGGATCCAGGCGGCCATTGTTAGCGATCCAGTGACACGTCTGTCGTGGGCAAATCTTCCCACATGAATGCATCTGTGAGCCGCAGCATCCGCACCATAGCATCCCTTCGCAACCTGATACAATGCACACGTGAAAGGGTGATTCAACGTAATTACAGTATAATATTCAATAGAATGTGACCCGTTATTTAAGCCTTTAAATCCACACTTATCTAACGCGAACGCATGTAGGAAAACACCTCTTTGAAATTCATTTTATATATTTAGACAACAAGGAAATTTACTGCATTTTAAAAACAAGCTGCTTAATCTTATTTTATTTTCCACAACATGCTTTTTATTTCATAATTCCTGTCTGTTTCTATTCAAACACCACTGACGTTTTTAAAAAACCATGCACTAAAATTTAAATACCCAAACCTGTCTGTTATGTATTAAGTATTAAGTAATAATAACACATAATTAGAATGAGTGGCGCTACACAAATACTGGCCGATTTGCTTCATGCCTTGCACAGGAAAACTTCACATTTTTAACCTTCCTCTAACATTAATAACGCACTTCACTGGAGGAAATTTACACAATTTCGTAAACATATTTCGCATTATACGCTACGATTTCTTTAAATACTTCAGGGGTTCAAGTAAATTCACGCAATATAATTCCCAAAATATCGTTACCTGAAATATATTATCGTACAACTTTCACACACAAACAAAGAAAACAGCATGGACGTATCCATTATGTGATCCCAGTCTTCTAAATGGTGGTAAATATCCATAAACATGGCGATAACCGTCTGTAAAAACACACATGACAAAAACCTTGTAAACATTTGAAAGAGCGGAGTAAAATAAAGGGACGCCTCCTATGTAGAAAAAATACTGATAAAAACGAAATCTGTTTTCAGCACGGTAATTGTTTTCCATCCTGACCAAATAAAACAAATTTTGATTCTCAGGAGGTACAAATAGTCGCACAAGGAATATAAATATTAACTTGTTCTCCTTCAGAAGTCTGATGTTACTGAGACTGTCCACTCGGCAGCCGGACACGAGAAGTTATAACTCTAAATACAATTTTAATAGCAGCGCCATACTAGAAACTTTAATGACGAAACAGAAGCTTGCTCTACCTGATATGCATTATTAATTACATTTCCTCTCTCATTTACTGAAAAGTGTGCGACTTTCGTGGTTGTATTAAGTTTTGACTCCACTTCCCTGTAAAAAGTACTCTAAGGATTAATTAATTAATTAATCTTTATTCTTACGCAAAGACTTGCTCTAACAACTTCAAAGCGACAGGATTGTGGAGGGCTGATCATCACAAGTGGCTTTTAGTATAAGGGATTGATTTATTCAAAAGTAAGTAATTATTATGTGATATTTATTTACTTATTTATGTTTTCAAATCTTCTTTGGAGACATATTTCAAAATTTGATTTGCGTGAATGGAGAAATATTGAATATGAAACTAAAAATTGGGAATTGACACATACTTATGAAACTATTGTGTATTACATAATAATGCAGTTGGCCGGGGTAGCGCAGTCGGTATAGGAACTCGTTATGTCATGGACGGTGCGGGGACCGAATCCCGGGGAGATAAAAATTTTCCGTGTCCGAGCAGACTGGCCCCAAGGCCCACCGAGCCTCCTGTACAATGGGTAATCGGTCCGTCCCGGGGCGTGGGGGGAGGATGCGATCAGGTCGTGGTGCTGACCACACACCCCTTCTAGCGCCGAGGTTACGAATGTGTTGGAGCTATACCTACCCCTCCACTCTGTACCTGCATATGCATATCACTATGTGACCTATTCTATATAATAATGCAAGTATAAAACACGGGAGATACATCGTAATAATAATAATAATAATAAATTCGTTTACCATCAGTGTAAGTTTTTTCATCACTTCAGTAGCCAATATATATTACACAACAGTTATTTTTCAATTACACATATTTAGAAAAATATTCCAAATTAAGAATAAAATCAGCCAGTAGAGCTTATTGGGTACAAGCGCTGCAGAAAATCACAATTAAGCATGGCAATATTGCAAAGAGACAAACACGTCAGGATTATATTCGTGGGTCGTTTAACGTTTGTCGAAGTAGAATTTCTATCGTAGATATAATAATAATAATAATAATAATAATAATAATAATAATAATAATAAAGTTACAACCACCACCACCACCACAATCATAACATCATATCCACAACTGTGTACTTATTTCGATACTTCATAATTCTCAAAATATTTCGAATTACTCTCATTATTCACATTAAAATAACTTTATAAACATTGATTTAGTTACCAGCATAGCTTCCAAACCATGGTACCACTTAATTATGTTTGGTTACGCAACAAACTGCTGTGTTTTGGAAATAAATTGTGTTTCATTTAATTTTCTATAATGTTTTTGACATTGCTCCCCGTTATATTCCCCTTCGTAAGCACAATAACCAGGTCGTTATTACAGCTGATTCCACACGTATTTCACGAACAGATAATCTAATCTGCGACATTCGATTTAACATATCTCCAAAGTACTCAGTAG
This sequence comes from Reticulitermes speratus, assembly GCA_021186555.1. Lineage (NCBI taxonomy): Eukaryota > Metazoa > Arthropoda > Insecta > Blattodea > Rhinotermitidae > Reticulitermes > Reticulitermes speratus. Next base: position 23,904,165 of record JAJKFL010000006.1, read on the forward strand.
CGACATAAGTCCTTCTAGTCTGAATGCCAACTGCCTTCCGTCTGCAGATGACGTGAAGTTCTGTCATTGTGTTGTTAATGGAACGAACAAAATTATTTCACATACCGACGATATGGAAAATTGGAATTCGTGTGTACGTAGTATGGAGATCGATATTAGAATTCTCAGTACAGATTTCCAGTCACGACATGAAGACATATGGAGTTGTGGATGTACAGCTCGTCTCATTCATATTCTCTGCACCAGATAAACGAAATTTTTAAGTATCAAGCTCCGGCCACTTTACCTCTGGAAACAAAGGCCTCCTGTAATTTAATAGGTGGCTGTTTGGATTCAATAAAGATGTGGGCAGTGTGAAGAATAAATATCGCCTGCCCTGCCGGCAGTCGAAAACGATTCATCGGTCGTTCAGTCCGTTACAGTCTTTTACTTTTTAAGCCAACTTTCATTACAAATTACGCAACAAGTCTCTAGCATAGTCACAGTGTTTAATAATGTGGGAGTCATTTTGAACTGTAACCTCTGTTTACGTCATCACTTTTATTGCATGTTTTATCAGCATTTAAAAATATTGAGTTTGAGCCAGTATATTATACTTATTTTTCCACAACCGATAGTCTCATGGTTATATAAAATATGTATTAATGCTCCAAACTTGAATAGCTTTCTTCGCACTGGAATTCCACCAGTATTTCGATTGCGTATATTTTCCCCTATTGTAATTACTCATCGGATTTTGAGCAGCCTTCTTGTGCCTGTACTGTTTAAATTCAATTTTCTGGTTTTTAAATTGTGTTGGTGTTACTGGCATTTTATATTTTGTGTCTTTTATTATCTTTTTTACCTTGCCCACTTTCCGTGTTCTAATTTATGTCTTAATAGTATTTTGACATTGTCAGTGAATTAAATGAGCTATGTAAAATCATTAATCAATCAATGAGTAATAATAATGATAATAGTAATAATAGTAATGAAGTTTTGATGTACATGAATAATATCATAACATTAATTATATTTCTTTCGGAAGACAATGGAATGGCGTGTAATGGATTTATGTGTCTCAGGAAAGGACAAATGGCGGGCTCATATAAGCAAGCAAAATAACTTTCGGGTTTTCATAAAGTGAGAGAAAATCTTGAATACTTTGTAACCTATTAGCTTCTCAAGAAGGCTTTTTAACAAAGAAATCAGTTAATTAATTTTATTGCGTTACTTTTTCGTATTTAGACCTAAGTCTACTTGATTTGGGTGTAAGCTTGCTTTGTTGAATCTGCCAGGAGTGCATTCATATATCTTTTAAAGTTTCTTGGAATGTTATTGCAGTTTGTTGTTCGGAACACAGACTTATTTCTCAGAGGCATTGCTGTGAAAACGATGGATTTGTAAAAGCCCTGTAACAACTTAGAACAAATATGTAATTTACAAAACATAACTGAATTTTAATAAAAGTTGTTTTTCCGAAATTAAATTCTCCATTTGTGTCAGATGTAAATAACTCCAACTAGTATTTAGTGAATAACAAACGTGCTTCATTTCAATGTATTTTATTTAATATCATTGCCTTACATCTTATTATGTGCGCCCTTTCTCACAATATTTTGCTGTAATTTTCGCGAGTTTTTTGCCCTTTTGAACCAAGGGAAAGGAATGAACAGGAGAATAGAGGAAACTATAAAATATGAACCTTCATATACCTTCTATTATTAACCATACGTTAAAAATACTAAGACACTCACAACAGGGAAATTTACAAGGGCGGGAAATGAAGAGATGAAAAATGCCTAAAACGTTTATACTAATAATTCGAAAAGAAGCGGACCATTTCGAAAATGAGTGAATAATATTCACCGTATTCACTGTATTGTACGACCAAAATGCACATAATTTGTTACATATAATTTTTAAGCACGTAGCTCCTACATCTTTCGGTACAAGTTTATCATCTACAGGTAACAAAATATGCCACGTTTAAACCCAATTGCCTGTGATAAGTTATTATTTACAAGGTTCCACATTCTGTGGTAGAATGAGATGTTGAGGTTGATTGTGCTGACGCCGATACACGACACGGCATATACACAGGGACCCCATCCTCATTGGATTGAGATACGCACTAGAGACCAGAACAATAAAATGCCACAAACTACTAGTTTCCACTATCACCCGCAAAAATATATTTCAATTTGTATAAATAATATTTATTTTTATATATAATAAATTTTTAGAATGTTTTAATCATATTTCAATTGTAAGATTTTAAACACAGCACAAGTTATACCATTTATACATCAATGACATCAACAACGGAGCCTACTATAGACTGTGAAACCTTGTAAATAATAGCTTATCACTGGTAGTAACTTTCAAACCTGGCATATTGTGCTTCCTGAAGATGTAATATTGTACCGAAACATGTCGGAGATACGTGTTTAAAAATCATATGTAACTAATGACGTGCATTTATTTGGTATAGTAAACTGATTACAATGATCTAAAAGTGCACGGAATGGACAGCCTTAAAATATTTACCGTATTGCATTTTAAAGATATAGAATTTAATTTGGATTCATCTCTCTCAGATTGTGGTTCTGTGACAGGATTTTCAGAAGTCAATAATGCAGTTCTTATTTCTGTAAGAGGTGGGGAAATTCTTGACTAGCTCAGTGACCCTCATCTTCTGAAGGAGGGTTCTGTTCTATGGATTTAGTTACCCAACTTTACAGTAAGGCAATGTGGTAATGTAACATAAGGTGACAGTATTGAAATCGCAGAAATTTATGATAGTTGAAGTGTGTGTTGCAGGAATAAGGAGACAACAGCAAGTGACGGTGCTGGTACTTTGTTTAATCTAAACTGAAATGCTACATCCGTGTCATGCAGTATTTTAATGGAAATAAAAATTGCAATGCTTAGTTAAGTATCCACGAGTGTGGAAAAAAAAACGGACGTATCAGAACTAGAAGAAGTGTTCAAATTATTTTTCTATGCACCTCACACTATCGTGATTCCTCTTGATAATCATGTTTATCAGTTACAATGGTGCATCGAAAATAAAAGTTTATAAAGTGACATGGCATCAAATTAAGCATAAATAGCTCGGCGTATCGAAAAGTACCTATGTGTTTCTGTAATATAGTGTAATATACTTCATTGTAATTGATATTTAGAGGGAAAAGATGATAGTTGTACTGGCGGCTTTGATTGCTTCAAGTCAAGTGTATCATTAATTTTGTATTCCAAAACTGATCACAATGTAAAATTGCACTGAAATCCCTTTACCGAATACACCACTCACCTTATCTCAAGAACAGATGAAAATCACAAAATAACGCACTTTAACACTTCGTTTCCCCTGACAATGTAGTTTTGATGTAGACAATTCGTTTTATGGATTTTATATTACTGGCCTAAAGATGACCACCTGAGTTCAAAACATGTTGCCAAATTAAAGATATAAAACTTACTGTTTGTGTTGACGGCAATTTACTTCCCTCATTATGGTATCTAACACAACGGGTTGATAGACGTGAAAATTGAAAAAGCGCGTAGATATAGATCATGAACGCACACATGTGCTGAATTATACGAGTATATAGTTTTTGATGTGCTGATAATAGCAATAGATATGAGAATATGTGAGGATATATCCGACTAATTGTATCTAGAAATTACCGGAAAGTCTGCACTAAGAAAATTCATGCACAGAAATGTATCACAGAATATTGACAATTAATAGCTGACCACACAATTTTCGTGCAAATTTTAATCCAGCCATTGTCGTATTGTTTTTACAAAGCGATGCAGTGTGTCTTTATGCAAAACATGTTCTACTTCGCTACGGAAAGGAAACGTTCTTTTTGTCCTACTCTGAGATAGCTGGACTTCCTGTAGGTGCAAGAACATTTCGTCCATTTATTGTGAAAACCACAATAAATGCGGTAGGATATGCTGAAGTATGAGGTACCAAATTAAATAGCATGAAATACAGTGGCATACTGTAAAAACAATTTCGTTTTTAATAATTATTATGGTATTTAAAGAAATTCAAATTAGAGAACTTTTCAACAAATATGCAGATTGAAAACTTAAAGAGAAAAACATTCATAAGCCTAAGCTCTCTCCATGTACAGAGCAATTATGAACTTTAAAATTGTAAAGTTGTAGTTATATTCTCTTTTACATCACGTGGAACTTGAATTTCTTTGGTAAGACATAATTGATTTATTATCTTTGCAAGACACTCTTCCTGATGTGTCGTCTTCAACAAACACATCCTCCTCTTATGCCTACAGAGGAACATATGCATAATCATTTCGTGTCATTTACAGAATGCTCAGCACTGTTCTTCTACATGTTGAGCGTATCATATATTTCGAATTCTCAAACATCCAGATAAATGCAGGCCACGCCCTCCAACCGAATTCCTTAAGATCCGTTTTAACGTTACATTCCCATCTACGCCTTGGCCTTCCAAGTGGTCTCTTTCCTTACATTCCCCAACCAAAAGCTTTCATGCACCTCTCCTCGCCTCCATACGTGCCCCATTCCCTGCCCATCTCACTCTTCTCGATTTAATCACCCGAAGACTACTTCGTGAGGAGTATAAACCATGTAGTCCCTCACTGTGCAATACACTCTAGTCCCCTATTACCAAGAACCTCTTAGGCAGAAATACCTGTAAATTCCTTAGCACCTTATTCTCGAAACTCCCTTAGCCTACGTTCTTCCATAAATGTGACAGATGAAGATTAACATGTTACGTTTACGGATAGTAGTAGTTAACTTCTTATCCAAACCCCAGCTGGAAGATCAAATCTTTTCGGCTGTCCGGGATTTCTTATCCAATATATTCGCTTGTGCCCACTATACCTGAATGCCGTCTCCTCCATATGCAACCTGCGGACGCGCCACGTTGTACTGACAGTAAACCACTTGCCACGCAGTTAGCTGAAATTTATTCAGCAAAAGATTGTTGCGTTCGATAAATTGAAGAGTTACAGTTTTGCATCACCCCAACAATTTAATGACAGAGAAACTTAGCGGAATATTGAACATATGCCATTTACAACTCTCTGCAAAATCTGAATAGAAAATTAAATTATTTTTCGTTTTCGTCTTCTTCTGACAGGATTAAAATATGTGAAATTTGTCACACTTTCTTATATTTATTTTATCATTAATTTTCTTGCAACGTTTTGCATGTAAATATTAAATAAATTTCATCATTTTTGCAGAAAATCTAGGTAAAATGTTAGATGACGCTTAATTTTACAGATATTTGAACTTTATCTTAGAAAATAATACCATTTAACATATTCCTTTATTGAGTCATTTGTGTTAAAAATTACATCATCTGCGCGGAGTTGAGGGTAGACGAGGATTTTGAGATGATCGCATAGAAGTGAAAGGCATGGACCCGAAATATACGTGGGAAATTGTAGGCATTTACAGAGCTCCGTGTGAGGACATGCGGCTGATTGAAAGATTGGCAGCCCGTACCTTATTTTCGCGAAATCCTACGAAGCGTAGCATCATAGGCGGCGATTTGAACTTACCTCAGGCGGACTGGAATGGGAAAGCGGAAGGAGCTAGCGGAACCCAAGCGTTTTTAAATAGATTGGTAGGGGAAAACGATATCACGCAGGTAGTAGGTAGCCCGACCCGAGGGAATGCGTTGCTGGATGTTTACCTTTTTCGGCCCGAGAATTCTTTTGTCACCTGCAGCATTGTGCAGAGGATCAGTGATCAATGCGTGGTATTATTTTATGTAGAATGGGGAGAAATTTGCCATGTGCCACATGTGGAAGACTAATCACCGTGTATCTCAGAACTAATGTTTTAGGGTTACAAACTTTCCTTCGGGATAAATTCGCAAGATGGGCGGTAAATGGTAGTAACGTAAAGGAGATATGGAAAAGTATCGAGAAAAGTATGGAGAGTATCGAACGTTTTGTTCCCCTTAAAATTCTGAAAAAATCCGAATCCTGAATATTACAACAGGGACATAAAACGGCTAAAGGTAAAGGTCAGGAGAGCATATAATAACAGGAAATTAGGCGAACATTACCAATCGGATATGAAAGGAATTTGCAAGCAGTTGCTGGCAACCAAGAAAAATGCACAAGAGACGTTTTTGAGGTCAGTAGTACAGAACGAATGTAAATGCTGGTCAGAGTTCTACAAGTATGTAAAAAGACGTAAAGGAAAGAGGGAAAATATTCCTGCAATCAAAGATCGTAATGGTAGGCTCATTACAGACTCAATAGGAAAGGCCAACTTCCTAAATTCCTATTATGCTTCTGTATTCAGCTGCGAAAGAAATATCCCGCAATTACAATCAGCTCACTCGGGAGAACACTTCACCATTAACATTAACATTACTAGGAAGAGATTCTCAGCGATCGGGAGAAACAAATCAGTAGGGCCTGATGGCGTTCCTGGTGAAATTCCAAAACTGGGCGGGGAATCTATGAATCCGTAACTTGCGCGATTGCTGGACATTAAGATTAACAATGCCACTCTCCTAAGTGACTAAAAAAGACATAGTAGTTCCTATTTACAAAGGGGAAGATCGATCGGTAGTCACAAACTACAGATCCGTCAGCTTAACCCCAGTGGTCCGCAAGCAAATGGAGCACGTCGTAACAGGATACCTAAGGCAGGTCTGGAACAAAAGTGGTTATACGAAGGCCAACATGGTTTTATACCAGGATACTCGTGCGAAAGTCAAATAGTCACAGTTTGCCAGGACATAGCGGATTCCTTGGACGAGGGAACCAGGATAGATGCGATAATAACAGACTTTTCAAAAGCTTTTGATTTGGTTCCTTATGATCGGCTGCTTACGAAAATTACGGCCTCGGGCGCGTATTCCAGGGTAGTCGTATGGGTGAGGGAATTCCTTTTAGGTCGTTCACAGAGAGTTAGAGTAGGAGGGCAATTATCTGAGGACGTCAGAGTAACGTCAGGTGTACCGTAAGGGAGCGTATTTGGCCCACTTCTGTTCCTCGCTTATGTAAATGATATTTGGAGGAACATAGAGACAACTATTAGACTTTTCGCAGACGACTGTATAATATATAGGAAAATCAAGAATGATAGCGACATAGAAAAGTTGCAGATAGATCTGGACAGATTGGGGGCGTGGGCGGTAGAAAATGCGATGAAAATATATCCAGGTAAAAGTAAAGCAGTAAGCTTCACGAGAGCTCGGGTTAAGGATACACTAAATTATTCTTTTGGGAACCAAAGAATTCCGGAAGTTAGCATTTGCAAATACTTAGTAATAATCATACGCAGCGATTTAAGCTGGCTGATCAAGTAAATGACACAGTTCAAAAGCCCTGGAAGGCACTCATTTCATAAAGCGTATTCTCAAAAAGGGAAATAGTAATAAGAAAAATTTAGCCTACACGTCGCTAGTACGTCCGATTCTCGAATACGGTGCTGTTTGCTGGGATCCATACAGGGAAGGTCAGAAAACGCTTAGACCGTGTCCAAAAAAAGCGGCTAAATTTGCAAATCATACGAACGATTCGGTCTGGAGACCTTGGCGCAGCGTAGAAAGTTAGTCGCATATGCGCCCTCTTCAAAGCGTACACCGGAGAACGGGCATGGAAAGATATAGGGGACGGTTACAAGGACCATGCTACCTGCGCAGAGATGATCGTGATCGGAAAATTAGGGCCAGGAAACAAAGAACTGATATCGGGAAATATTCCTTTGTAAACAAGACCATCAAACCCTGGAACCAACTACCTGCAGAGACGTTAGCAACTTTCCCTGTAAATCCACATCTTTTAGAAAGAGCGTTAGAAAAGTATACAGTGAGGTGAAGTGAAGGGAATTGAAGAGTCGTGATGGAGCGTCTTAAAATGGGGGGGGGGGGGGGTGAAACGTAGTGAGTGAAGTGGAATGTGAAGTAGCAATGTGAAGTGAAGTAAAGATCTTTAATGGAATGTGTGAAATTGTCACTGATTTATAGTTATATAACTCGTATGTGGGTTACTGTGTAGTAAATGGACTCACTGCAATGTAATTTTTAATTTTTATTTTTAACAATTTTGCTTCTTAATTTTAGCCCTTTGTTATACCTTAATGACTGTTTTATGTTTATTTTTTATGTTTCTTTATTGTTCGTCTCATGTTTGTTTTCTTGTTTTGTATGTCTGTGCATACTATTTTGTGTGCTCCTGTGTTTTTGTATTGTTTTGGTATTTGTCTCCTTATATATATATATATATATATTTTTCTTTACTTTCTGCTTATTTGTGTACACGTGTACGGACCACTGCCACAGGGTGACTAACCCAATCGCAGTAATAAATATAATATCATACCATATATCATACAAATAATAAAGTACATACGATTGGATATATGTTAATTGAAGTGCAGGGTAGCTTCTCTAGGCACATAAACTAAGGAATATTCCTGTACGACTAAACGCATATATTCAGTATATCTCTAACTTATTCAAGGCCTTCCACACCCTCTTGTTCCTCTTTGATTTGAAGCAGGAACATGAAGAGAGAGACAGACTCCTGCACCATCTTAAACATACAATATTTCTGTGTCGATATTATCATATTTCATTTGTAAAATATGTTCTTATGACATTTCTGAATTACGTTTATGTTGCCTAATATAGTGCGCTTACACATAGTATTGTAATTTTTTCATCAATAAGAAAGTATCCGTTGCACTTATGTCGTATTCGCTTCCAGAAGCAATATATTAACACATATTATCTTCCTACCACAAACACAGACCTAGCTGTTGACACTCCTTCTTCACATTCCACATGACCCTGTTTCAAACTCTCTGCTGAGGTCTCTTAACATTCCTCAGTTATTCCGGCAAATTCAGAGATAGTAATTTAAATGAATCCATGATACTTTCATATTGTTCACAATTCACCATTCACCATCAGACTTCCCACGATCTGAGATTGACAGCACCGTCAAACAAACCGTAAACAAAATCAGACATTTAAATTATTTATGGGACATTCGCAGTGAGCAAAATGTATCGAAAATTCTTCATTTCAAGACATTGGATTATATTCAAACTTCCCTGATATTATGAATATACGAAAAAGTCACTGAAAACTGAAGGCCTTTGAACATTTAATTTTTCACTGCCATATCAGGCATTATAAAAAACTACAAAATGTTTACGTGCTGTACACATGATATCTGGTAAGATAAGCCGTAAACTGCGTTGTTGTTGGGACATAACTAAACATATTACAGGCCTATAAATTTTCTTTATAGATTTATAACTAATTACAGATTTATGCAAGATTTAGTACCAATTTTTGGCTGTCTCCTTCTTAATATCGAACATAGTAAATTTATTTTTCGATGTATTTACTATAACAAAAGTGATAAAATCTTGTGCCATACAGTGGATCTATGTGTGCAGATTTGGATAAGCGTAATATGGAGGTTTACTTTACACAAAGTGCACTTTTTCTACTACAGACACTTTGCAGATGAGACTGCGTGTCGCGCAGGACAGGTTGAGGAACAGTGCTAACGTAGTAAGTAATTACTGCCAAACCTAGAATCGTAGAATTGAATTCCTGTTATCCAGCTTTACAAACACGTACATGTTCCGAAACTATTATCGTCTTTATATTTTAATTAAGTCTGAAATATTCTTTATTATTTTACTAAATTTTATGATTATAAATGATTACATGCAAATGCGATACCCAAACAAGCACTAAAGTGCAAGCCAAAAAGGTGAAGAAACATGGGACGCCAGAAGAAAATAAGGAAGGACCAATTTCACCTTGAAGAAATTAAACAGGCACTAAGCCTAACTCTTCAGAGTTCATAAAGAAAATCTTATAAATTGCATATCCACTGTCAATTTCGAATAATACTGTGGACGTTTTACCGATTTGGTGTCATTTCTGTCCTTTTCATTTCATGCAGCAGACTTTAATGTCCCAATCTCGGCGATGTACGAAAATCAACCTGTATAATACTACGTCTTCCAGCATTGCTTTTAGATATGTATATATATTAAAAATATTTTTCCCCTTCCAATAATCAAAAGTAATCGAAATTATTATGTTATTATTATTGTTATTAAATAATCACTGAATTTTATTATTTTATTATTACTACTCAATTGCTATTCATTAACATTATGACTTAACAGCCTAATCGCCGTTTACAAAATCAGCAATAACTCATAGAGACCTAAGCACAGAAGGAAGAAAACGGGCAACAAATAAGTCGATATTGTTTAATTCATAACACATGCAATATTCTATGCTTAAATGGCAAAGATAAAAACAGCCTATAGATAGCTAATGTAAAATATAATGAAATGTTGATAATGCCATATCGATACATACAAAAAAAGTAAAACATGTTTCAGTGTATTAACATATTTCCTAAACAATCTGAACCTCTATAAGACCGAATTCCAATTTATGTGTATCTAACACAAGTAATACTCTTAATAGAGGAGCCAACATGAAACATAGAGAAGACTCTGAAATTACGAGTAGGAACACAAAGTCCTACAGTATCCAAACAAAGTATTAGACCTACATAAAACATAAAACGAAAAACAGTGTATCGAGTTCAAGTATTCCGAAGTGTAAAGCATGCACTTTAAAGAGCTATAAAGCATTAATGTAACTAATGGACATTGTAAAGAATATATTTGTGCAGAATCCTAGGCATAAGTTATGTATTGCTTTTCTTTTTCTTGAACTTTTCAGGAAAAGTTTCTCATTCTGATAATTATTTAACAAGGACTATTCCAGCAGTGTAGAAACACACAAGTAAGGCTTGCTCTAAAGGAACGGATACTTTTGTCCACTAACAACCAAAAGTTCCATGTATTAACAAAGATTATTTAAAACATCCCAACATCAAATTTCATAAATATTCGTACAGCTATTCTAAAGATTTTCATGCACACAGATGGACAGACGGACGGAGTTTTAATAGGCTTTCTGCAGACTTGCAAACATCTAAGGCAATATCGTACGTTCATCATTGTTGCCTTGGAAACTGGAACAAATTTCCCAGCTGTCAGCACGATTTTCTTGTTAGCCATATTAATGATGATACAGAGACTGCGTACAAACGGGTCAGGAGTTCCGACCCATTCACAGCCCCACGCCGCATCTCTCACACTCTCAGCCTGCAACATCACAATATAGATTAAACATGGGTTCCTGTAGTTATACTCTAAAGTTTCCTGTAAAACTACGCTCTTCCAATTTATCTTACAATACGACTGTTTACAAACTTCTTATGCTTCGTAATACGGTTTTAGTCAGTGGTTGCAACAGCTATTTACCTGACAAGTAAGTTATGGACATCGCGAAACATGCCAGGAAAGTTTTAAGAGGGGAATAGAGGAATAGATCTACTCTTTCATTTGACCAGGGCATTAGAAGTGGGCGAGATGATGATCCCCAGGTTTTATAACTGAGCATATTACTAAATATTTTGTTTTAATGCCACTTTGAACAGGGGCTAAGCAAAGTCATTACACGCAGATGTTTAAATTTTCACGTAATTTAAGGTAGTTATTTGTTAATTTTCTTTTCTGAGTTAGAGCCTATGTAATGTGCCCTTTCCAAAGATCTGACAAAGTCCAACGCTCCCTGTAACAAATTTTATTACTCTAGGTATTCTACGGACATAAGTTGTTAATTCCTGAATGCCGTCGACTCTAAGAGACAAACTAATGATACGCCATGTCGCTGAAATTTTATGCAATCAGAAGCGTGTGAAAAGGTTTCTTAGTCCTTCCTAAATTAGTTTATTTTTGTCGCCTTAACTATGCTTAATTGACAAGACAGGTGTTCAAGAATATATTTGAAACTTTCGTTTCGCAATGAAGTCTGCAATGTTGTTATGTTAAATTATTCAATACGAAAAAATACAAAGTAACTTAAAGATTAATACATGCCACTTAGTTTGGCATTATGATACTTTCCTGGTCGCTCAGCAAGCTTCCAAACCAGCAGAATACAAACACGTTGACCAATATGAGGATGTAGATTACAATCGCCTGTGACATATGCGTCAGATTTCCCCATCTCTGGAACATTAAGTTTAATAATATATGTACTCTGTGTCATTTGAAAACCAAAGCACTTAATTATCACTATTGTATACATACCAAGGAGAATAAGATGACTGTTTTATGTAACAGGCTTAAGAAGAATGATATAAATGTTGCTGAAACACATAAGTGGAATAAAGCTCGTGGGAAATATTGGCATATATAGACGGTAATTATAAACTGAATCATAAGTTGCAGGTTGTAATAGTGCGAGGAGATTGTATCTGACTCAGAATAACGTCAAGTGTCTATCTCTTCCGCATATGCTACTGAAACGTCGAGTTCCATAAAATTCCGGAAATAACTGAATTCTCTGAGCGAAGGAATCTGTCACATCTATATAAATAAATATTCACTTCGTGCATCGAAATAATGCCACATTCTACACACTAGACGTCGGTGCTAAATCATGAGTTATGACATTTAGACAACAAACAGTCTACAAGTAAGCTTCTGTAAGACATATAAACTACATAAACTAGAAGTGCTGAATAACAATATTCAGCTCGGTAGGTTAATAGGTAAATTGTTACTCTTTCCAAACCCTTCTGAATATAACCTATATTATCTCCATAGCACAAAGTCCACTGTACGTTAATTCATTAAAAGCTACCTCCTTTTGTGTAATCATATATTTTGAGTGGGTCAAATTTATGCCACAATTTGATATGGTGAATTATGTTCTTTCCCTCCACTTTCCTTATCTGGAATTCAACACCATTGAGTAGAGTTGATGTTGAGAAAAGTGTATGTATAGTAAGATGTTTTTCTGACGGATTTGTGTAATATTTTTGGCTTTGTGAAAGAGTAACAATAAACAAAACGGAATGTAAAATAAAGAAAATGAAATAGAATGGAAGAATAATATACGAATTGTCACAACGTACATATATTTTGAGAATGGACGAAATATAAATACTTTAAGATTTGTGGCTGACGATAGGAACTAGGAAGCTACGTGCAGATAAGCTATAAAATTACTGACGTTTATCCAACACATCAGTAAATTCCCACCAGACCTCAGGACATCACATCCCAAACAAAATATCCAATACTATTTAAGTTACCTTAAGCAAATCTGAAGACAACAACATAAGCTTTCAAGGTAAAGATGAACTTTACAAGATTTGAAGTTCTTCCAGTAGTGACACTGAAGAACACAGTCTTCTGGAATATTACGTCATAGAGTGTCTATAAATTACACTTCTCGACATCTGGAATTGTTCAGAAGCCTACACAATTTAAATCATGATTTCTAGGTAATCTTAATAGAATTTCTATTTGTAGTTCTTTAATAATACATTACCAATAATGACACATATTTTGAGTGTGTAGCTCAAACAATTACCAAGACAGTGGTGTATGAAGAAAGGCAAAGGCAGCTCATTAAGATAAGGAAATTAGCAGCCAAAAGTGGGCTGAATGCCTCTTCTATTGCACGGATAAACCTGTAACATAATTTGAATTGACATCAGAATGACACATTAATATATTCGTCAGTCAGGAGGCTAAAATGTATGAAGAGATAACAAAATTACTTCCCTATATTAACGATTGGGTTTTGTGATATAAACGGTTCTTTATTTATTGAATATAATCCCAGTGTAGACGTTTGTTCAAACTACGCAAGTGCGTTTGAATTAAATACAATTAAGTAATATCAAGACATTTCTCCTATAAATAAAAGAAACATTTCGTTACAGGAATATAAAACTTAATGTCTTTGAAGTTGCTTCCAAAGTACAAGAAAGTGTAAGCTTATGAAACAGAGATAATGGAAATGCGAACCAAATTGTGTGTTTATGTTGACCGCATTCAGATTCATTTTCCTCTCTCTTGCAGCACGTCGGATCAGTAGTAAATAAAATAATTATTGGAAGCAAGTTTTCATTTCATAAAATTATATATATATATTTATATATATATATTTATATATATACGTTGGGAGGCAAGAAAGTAAAGATACAAAAGGAATGAAAATTTTTAAAAATATTTATTAAAATAGTCGAGTGAAAAAAACTCTTAACACATACCTTTAACTATTTTTCAACATAATCACCATCTTTGTCAAGGCATTTGGTTAGACTGGGTAAGAGGTTTTGTATTCCGATGTCATAGAACTGCGCCGCCTGTGCACGCAACCACGTAGTGACTTCGTTTTTCACCTCTTCGTCTTCGTGAAACTTCTGGCCGGCCAGATGTTTCTTTATATGCAAAAACAAATGGAAATCGCTGGGAGCGAGGTCTGGGCTGTGAGCGGGATTGTCTGCGGTTATTTCCCTTCCCCTCCCTCCCGTGTTGTATATTTACTTTCTGGATAGCCCTCGTATATATATATATATATATATATATATATATATATATATATATATAACAACGTGTTTCATACAGCTCCAAAAATATTCCATTAATTTATATAAATTTAGGGATGTAGGCTAGAGCGACCGCACAACAATACACTAGTTACTGACCGAAGGTAAGGAAGGGAATCGTAGTTGAATATACAGCAGGGGTCCTGTTGGTATCATTTCGTTTTCTGAGCTAGGTCATCGTTCAATCTACTTGCATTGCTTCCAAAGACTGATGCAGAAAACTAGGATCTTGGTAGTTCGTGTGGTATATAAAAAATGAGGTTTAGGTAGAATCGGGGAATTTTAATACGGCATACTTCTCTTTGTTAATCGATATTTGTATGATTTATATTACACTCGGACTCAAAATTATGTACAAAACTGTATGTAAATTTTTTCGTCACCCATTTAAATATAAATGGCGTCTTTCAATCCTTCGAAAAACGTGCAGGGCACTGTCTTACATCAGTGGGTACAAATAGTGTAGTTAAATTTCCGTTCATCTAGGCAGTGCGGGTAAGATTTTTATAGGTGCCTTTTCACATGTATATGCGTAATTGTCTAAAATGTATATATATATTGTATCTCAAAAAGAGCTCCACAATTATGTATACATCGCGACAATACAGTACTTTTTATGCATGAAAATTTAATTTGAATGCCAAAGATTTCCACAATGTATTTCTATATACCCTCCGACTAGCGTCGAACACATTGATTGTCTCGTACAGGTTAGATGTCCCCTTCCTGCTCCACCCTTCGCTCTTATGATCTTCCGTCCTTAACCCACATTCACGTTAATTTTCTCTAATCAATCCCACATTTCTCTTGCATCCTTTGTCGCTCGTACAAACTGAAACAAAGTTTTCAGTTTTCCTGTATGTTTCTATCACAGCCCGACCCACTGTACTTTCCAACAATACCCGCTGGCCCAGTGCAATTAAGGCAATCTTTCTGGTCTTCCCTCAATGTGGAACTAAGACACACTTTTCAGTTTTCCTGCGTGTTTCGAACACAGCCCGACCCACTTTACTTTTCCAAGAAACCCACTGGCCCACTGCAATAAAGGTAATCTTCCTCGTTTTCCCTGAATGTGGAAGCAGTAAACTCCACCAGAACGCTGCTATCTGTAAGCAAATCTACACGACACCTTATGTCAGAAGTAAACCTTAAATATCTACACTGACATTAGTTTCTGCAGTTCAGCAGCAGGAAAAAAACCTTATTACAATAATTGATATAGTCACCGACCCAGCCCCTGTCCAGTGTTTATTTGGGGGTTGATTTACTGATGGTCACCTCGTATACACATCCACTACAGCCTTGTAACACTTAGGTTGGGACACTAAGGGCGTTTACATTCTGTAGTAGGCCGAAATTGTGTGGTACAAAGCACCTTTCATGTATATGGATTCCGACGTCACCCACTTACAAATAAGACTAAATGGACAAAATAAACAGTAGCAGATAAAATATTGCAATTGATCTGCACAAGTCTGTTCTTTCTTGTAGGAAAATACAAATATTGCAATAGTTAGGCTTATTTATTTTAAATTACTCTATTATTAGACGGTGATGAGATACGCATTCGTTCAGCTGTTCCTGCATGAGCCTCAACATTTCGTGAGTGATGTCAATTTGTCCCTTTTCTTCCGTTTGGTCACAATCAGCAGCAGAATCCTGTTCTGGTGTTCCCTTTTTCTGTCCGATAGTTAAGAGTCTCGATCTGAGCTTCTGGAACTGACTGCAGGCTATACACACCATCGTGCCGAAAAAGGGAGGCAGGCCGTAAAAGACGGAAATCAATGGGAAACAAGCAACATTCTAAAAGAAAAAGAACAATGCATTGTAATGAGTGGACTCCCGGAAATTATGGAAGCTGATCGATGCGAATATCGTAGCGCAGAACGAAAACGCGAAATGCAGAAGAAAGCAATGTATTACAAGTAATTAACTGAAAAACTCAGTAATGTAAACCAATTTTATTGAGGTAGGTCCAGGGGCATATCTAGGTTTCTGGCGCCCGAGGCGAGTGATCACAATGGTCCGCCACTAAGAAAAATTATAAACTTAAAATATTACAATCATTTATTGAATTTCCTGCTTTTTGTGTCAATAATTTAAGGATTATTATGAACAGAAAATTAATTGTTTTAACTTATAATATTCGTTTTGCTGCCCTTTGCTGCCCCTTCGAATCTGCCTCCCGGGGATGTCGCAGCACCGCCCCCCCCCCCCCCCCCCCCCCCCCCCCAGCCACACCTCGCGATAGGTCGTATAATTAATTTTCGAAGAGTTGGATTTGAAGAAATAAGTTTTGCCACCAGTGGCGCCAAAATTGCAGTTATGGAAAATGCCGGTTCAACTGCAGAAAGCAATTTGTCGCAAGTCGAAGTACGTGGTTACAGAGGAAGGCTATTTCTTACTGAGATTTGAAGGCAACCACCAAGAAAAAGGGCACTTAAAAGCGATATAATTTGTTAAATTCATCTATTGCTCAAAGAAAAGCCCCGGCAAAAGCAAAGTTCGTGAAGCTATTTTAAATAAAATCCGATTAGCTTTCGTTCCCAGACCATGAAAATCAAGAACACAAGCTTGCCACAGTCCACAATGCACAACATAATGTTTTCAGATGTAAATGTTCAAATACGATTTGTCGCAACGTACAACAGGCTACGAATTTTAGAAATGTACTCTACGCCCTTGTCTCTGATGTCTTTCAAAACTTGAAGAAGGCAAAATTATTTTTAGTGACAAGCCGCCTTCTTTCTGTCCGGACATGTTAGCCGACACAAATTTAGAATTTGGTGGAATATGCTGTAATTAAAGGTACTACAACGGACAGCCTAGATGCATTTTTTTTTTTTTTTTTTTTTTTACTTTATCCAGACAAAATGTGATGAACTTTACAATTTTTTGCAAGTATAGTTGTGATGCAGTGTGCCTGTACTTGTTGGAGAGATACTTCCTGCCAGTTTAGAAGAAGAGGGTCACCATAATACTGTACTTCAACAAGACGGATCGCCTCGCATTCGAATTTCGGTTAGGAGAATTCTGGGATCGAAAGTGTCCACGGAAATAGATTGGCAGAGGTGGTCCTATCACTTGGTACACTCGTTTCACTAAACTCACACAACTTGATTCCTACTCTTGGGTAAAAAAGATGCTGCTTACGCTCCACCATTGTCAACCAATCTGACAGAAATGTTTGGAAAGGTACAAGCTCATATACTCGCGCCATGAATACAGATGTGTGGACTGAAAATTAATTTACTTATTTTGGATGCCATGCTACTCATGATTCTCCAACTGAATGCTGTCATCCATTTTAGTGTAGTTCACAAAATCTCGATTATAACCCAACCAAAATTAATGCATTCGATTAATATACCAACCAAATGCACCACATCAAATACAATTAAATAGGAAAGGCAATCCTCCGACATGTTTCCCGAAAAGTATACCATCATCTGGGATTACAGTGTGCCAATATTAAGACCAGCTGCACATGGTATTTATAAAGTTTTATAACTTGTGGTATTGGCACCATGTTGACAAACAGCCTTGCTGTATCATGGAGAAATATCTCACTGTAGACATCGGAAAGCATCTTGCTTCAGCCAGCGAAGCAAGAATTACTACAAAAAATCTGTTAATCTAGACATATGAATCTAGAACATCTACCTGAAAATTCTTATTCATTCCATACATTAATAATGATTATGATCATAATCATTATCGTCATTATTTTATCTACTTCGCAACCGACCGTCAAATAACATATTATTCCAAACTTCGTAGAGAAACTGGGACAAAATTAGTTCCGCTCTTTTTAAAACTTAAACCCAATGCCTTATATTGATTTTATTAGATAACTTTCCTTCTAATTTTTTCAAATTTATTTTTCACCAAAATGTCTAATAATTCTGGTACTTTCTACTACATCGTGGCTTCACAAATTACAATTTCTACAACACTTATCGTTATTAATAATGTTATTTTATCCTGTCCATGTGTTTTCCCTTATGACGTACATTGTTATATATTTTCGTTTATGCACCTCTGCAGTCTCTGTAATTGGCCCTAAGAGTGCCACGTCAGCACTCGTGTAATAAAAAACTGAACTGAGTTTAATTGAATTATTACTACACTCTCAGTGTTTAAATGTTGTATGGTTACATTCACTTAAACGACTTCATGGAGCCAGAGGTACGTTAGGGCTTTTAAATTACATGTGCATATCATAGCACTGTATTTTACGTGTGCCTTCAGAAACTTATCCACCATTATTCAAACTCACGGCCACATACAGAGATGTGGATGAATAACTGTGTGTATTCCAAGACATGCTTTTTTCTTAAGTACACGGAACTTTCGTGTGTATATGGATGTGCAGCATCTGACATCGACACTTCAGTGCTTGGCATTCAATTAAAGGCAATTATAATCTGTGACTTAATAAGCTGACACATAAGTAAATTACACCAGTACACACAACAAAGAATGTAGGAACATTATAACATATATACTTATCCCAATACATAAAATATTTTATTAGTTTTTGGATCATCGTAGAATGTGGCTCGGCAGACTTTGAGAATAATTACATTGACAATTGTACGTAACACACTGTTCAAAATTTCGGCAGCACGAACTACCAACACTAGTGAGAGCTTTGAGTTTCAAGAGAAATTGTGGAACAAGAATTAATAAATATTGTTGTGTCAAAATCAACCTCTAGAGCAACATCTAAACTAGCAACTAGTAGCCAACCAAACATGCAATCAACGCACTAACTAAACTTCTTCAAAAAGACGTCCATATGTGTAGCCACATGCCATCCGGTGGCAAACATAACTGTCGTGCCAAATAAACACATCCGCACCGAAAGGATTTCGCTTTAAGAAATCGAGTCACTGTAGTGTCACAGGTTTACTGTCGTTAATTGCACATGTCGCAGGATTGTGAAGTTTGATATTGCATTCCATTCACACAATATAAGCATAAAGCTCTAGACCCACCTGATTACAGACGCTTTTACCTGTGATATGTTGATCAGCTCGTAGGCAGGGCTCTTTGTGGCATCGAACGGATACCATGTTCGAAACACGAAAGGACGTTCGTCACTTATGGTAAAGCGTATTGTACTTTGAACCACATGGAAAGTGACGGCGGTTGTAGTAATAATAGTTGCGAATCTCCGGATACGTGGGATCCAGGCGGCCATTGTTAGGGACCCAGTGACAGGGTCTGTCGTGGGCAAATCTTCCCAAATTAATGCATCTGTGAGCTGCAGCATCCGCACCATAGCATCCCTTCGCAATCTGATACAATGCACACGTGAAAGGATGTTTCAACGGAATTACAGTAAAACATTTAATCTAATGTATTCCCTTATTTAACCTTTAAATCAACAGAATTGCCAGAAGCAAACGCACGTAGAAAAACACACCTAGAAATTTATTATTATTAATAAGCAACAAAGAAATTTACTTCATTTTAAGAACACACTGAATAATCTGTTTTATTTTCCACTACACGCCGTTTATTTCATAATTTTATCTGTTTCTATTCAAAGACCACTAACGTTATTCATAAATCATGCACTCAAATTTAAATACCCTACCGGGTCTAGGAAAGATTAAGTAATAATAACACATTATCAGAATGAGTGGAGATGAACAGCTACTGCATCGATTTGCTTCATGGCCTGCACAGGAAAACGTCACAATTTTAAACTTCCTCTAAGAATAATAACGCACTTCCGTAGTGGAATTTGTACAACAGTTCGTAAACATGTTTAGCATTATACGCTAAGATTTCATTAACTATTTCGGGAGTTCAGTAAAGATAATATATGTGTATATCAATGTAACATAATTCCCAAAATATCGTTACCTGAAATACATTATTGTACAACTTTCGCACACAAACACAGTAAAGAGCATGGACGTATCCAGTACGTGATCCAAGTCTTCTAAATGGTGGTAAATGTCCATAAACATTGCGATAGACGTCATGTAAACACACACATGACAAAAAATACTATACACCTTGTAAACATTTGAAAGAGCGGAGTAAAATAAAGGGACGCCTCCTATGTAGAAAAAATACTGATAAAAACGAAATCGGTTTTCAGCACGGAAATTGTTTTCCATCCTCACCAAAATTAAATAAATTTTAATTCTCAGGAGGTATAAATAGTCGCACAAGGAATATAAATATTAACTTGTTCTCCTTCCGAAGTCCTGACTCTTACTGAGACTGTCCTCTCGGAGGCCGGTACCGAGAAGTTATAAGTCTAAATACAATTTTAATAGCAGCGCCATACTGGAAACTTTAATGACGAAACAGCAACTTGCTCTACCTGATATGCATTATTAATTACTACATTTTCTCTCTCATTTACTGAAAAATGTGGGAATTTCTTGGTTGTATTAAGTTCTGACTCAATTTTCCCTGTAAAAGTACTCTAAGAAATAAATAAATAAATAATAAATCTATAATCGTACGCAAAGACTTGCTCCAGCAACTTCATAGCGCCAAGAGGATTTTGGAGGGCTGTTCACAAGAAAGGACTTTCAGTATAAGGGATTCTTTTATATAACAATAAGTAATTAATATGTGATATTTATTTATTTATGTTTTAAAATCTCGTTTGGAAAGACATTTCAAAATTTTATTCATGTTAATATAGAAATATTAAATACGATGCTCAAAATGAGGAATTCACACATACTTATCAAATTATTGTGTATCATATATTAATGCAGGTGGCCGGGGTAGTGCTGTCGGTATAGAATCTCGCTACGGCCTGGACGGCCCGAGGGACCGAATACCGGGGAAATAGAATTTTTCCATGTCCGTCGAGTCTGTTCCCGGGACCCACCCAGCCTCCTGTACAATGGGTACCGTGTTCGTCAAGGGGGGAAGCGATCCGGACGTGTTGCTAACCACCCAACACTTATAGCGCTGAGGTTAATAATTGGTTGGAGATATATCTCCACCTCCACTCTTTATCTGAATATTAATGTCACAAGTTGACCTTTCTTAAATACTGATGCAAGTATACTGCACAGGAGACAAATAATAATAATAATAATAATAATAATAATAATTCAATTTAATTCTAGTTTATTAATGTGCAGAGTCAACATCCAGATGGCCAATTACAGAAACAGCACAACATACAAACACAAATAACAACTGACAATGAACAGAACACAAATTAAAGACACAACCAAAACAAACAAATAAACAAATAAGGATGCATAAATAATTAATTAGGACACCAATTAATGGAGTAAAATTATATCACATCTTTCTAAGTGTGATAATTTGCCTTCTGAAGTTATCCAAATGTAAATAACATGAGAGTGAAAGTATAATTTAGAATCAATAAAAACTCCCGAATCCTTAATACAAGCAGTAAGTGCAAAATAAAAATCCCCAATAATAAAAATAATAATACATCCGGCGGTTAGGGTAGGTTTTTTCATTACTCCAGTAGCCAATATATATTATACAAAGGTTATTTTTCAATTACACATATTTAGAAAAATATTCCAAATTAAGTATAAAATCAGCCAGTAGAGCTTATTGGGTAAAAGCGCTGCAGAAAATCACAATTAAGCGTGGCAATAATGCAAAGAGAGAAACATGTCGCGATTATTTTCGTGGGTCTATTAACCTTAGTCAAAGTAGAATTTCTTTCATAGATATAATAATAATAATCATCATCATCATAATCATAATAATAAAGTTACAACCACCACCACCACAACCATAACATCACATAAACAACTGTATACCTACTGCGATACTTCATAATGTTCAAAATATGTCAAACTACTCTCATTATCGACATTGTGATAACTTTATAATCATAGATTCAGTTTTCAGCATAGCTTCCAAATTATGTTACCACTTAATTGTGTTTCGTTACGCACCAAAACTGCTGTCTTCGAAACTAATTGTGTTTCATTTGATTTCCTATAATGTTTTTTACATTGCTCCCCGCTATATATTCCCCTTCGTAAGCACAACAACCAGGTCGCTATTACAGCTGATTCCATACGTATTTCACGAGCAGATAATCTATTCTGCGACGTTCGATTTAACGTAATTTGAAAGTACTCAGTAGCGATATACAGCCTTCTAGTCAGAATGCCAACTGCCTTTTGTCTGCAGATGACGTGAAGTTCTGTGATTGTGTTATTAATGGAACAAACAAAATTATTTCACATACCGACAATACGGCAAATTAGAATTCAGTATGTACGTACTATGGAGATCGATATTAGAATTTTCATTAGAGATTTCCAGTCACGAGATGAAGGCATATGGAATTGTGGATTTACAGCTCCTCTCATTCTTAATCTCTGCACCAAATAAAAGAAATTTGTAAGTATCAAGCTCCGGCCGCTTTACCCCGCAAAAAAGTCCTCCGGAAGTTTAATAGGTGGCTGTTTGGATTCAATAAAGGATGTGGAGAAGAAAAAATCGCCTGCCCTACCGGCAGTCGAAAACGATTTATCGGTCGCTCAGCCGTACCAGCCTTTTACTTTTGAAGCCAACTTCAATTACAACTGCGCAACAAGTCTCTAGCATACTCACAGTGTTTAATAATGTGGGAGTCATTTGGTACTGTAATTTCTATTTTCGTCATTACATTTATTGCATGTTTTCTCAGCTTTTAAAGATACTGGGTTTGATCCAGTATATTACATCTCATTTTTTTAACACCGATAATTTCATGGTTATATGAAGTATGTTTGTATGGTCCAAATTTGAATAGCTTTCGTCGCACTGGAAATCCACCAGTATTTCGCTTGCGTATTTTTACCTATTGTAAATATTCTCCAGTTTTTGAGCAGCCTTTCTTGTGCCTGTACTGTTTAAATTCCACTATCTTTTTTTAAACTGTCTTGGTGTTACTGGCACTTTGTATTGTGTTTATTTTATTATCTCTTTTACTTTGCCCACTTTCTGTGTTCTACTTTATATCTTACTGGTATTTTAACTTTGTCAAGGGCTTAAATGAGTAGATGTAAAATCATTAATCAATCAATTAATCAATTAATAATAATAATAATAGTAATGAAGTTTTCAGGTAAATGAATATCTTATCATTAATTATATTTCTTTTGGAAGAGGATGGAATGGCGTGTAATGGATTTATGTGGCTCAGGAAAGGACAAATGGCGGGCTTATGTAAGCACAGAAATTAACATCCGGGTTGTAAGAAGAATGGAGAAGATCAGGTGGACCGATCGTGTGAGAAATGAAGAAGTATTACAAGGAGTCAAGGAGGAGAGGAATATCCTACATACAATAAAAAGAAGAAAAGATAACTGGATTGGTCACATCTTGGTTGAAACTGCCTTCTGAAACACGTGATTGAAGGGAAGTTAGAAGGAAGGATAGAAATGACGGGAAGACGAGGGAGAAGATATAAGCAGCTGCTGGATTACCTTAAGGAAAAGAGAAGATACTGGAAATTGAAAGAGTAAGCACTAGATCGCACCTTGTGGAGAACTCGCTTTGGAAGGGGCTACGGACCTGTCGTAAGACAGACTACAAAATGAATTAATTTGCATCTCAAGAAGGATTTTCATCCAAGAAATCCCTTAATTAATTTTATTGTGTTTCTTCTTAGTATTTAGGCCTAAGTCTACTTGATTTGTGTGCAAGCTTGCTTTATTGGTTCTGCCAGGAGTGCAGGCATAGGCCTGTATCTTTTAAAGTTTCTTGAATTTTTGTTGCATTTTGTTTTTCAGAAAACAAATTTATTTCTGAGACGCTAAGCTGTGAAAACGATGGCTTTGTAAAAGCCTGTAACAACTTAGAACTAAGATATAATTTACAAAATATAACTAAATTTTAATAAACTGATTTTTCCGGAATTAAATTATCCGTATGTAACAGATGTAAATAACTCCGACTGTGTAGTGAAGAGACAAACGTGCTTCATTTCAATGTATCTCGTTTAATATCATTGCCTTACATTTTAATTATATGCGCTCTTTCTCACAATACTTTGCTGTACCTGTCGCGGGCTATTGTTCTTTGAACCAAGGGAAGGAAATGAACAGGAGAACAGAGAAAACTATAAAATATGAAGCTTCATATACCTTTTATTCTTCTTCTTCTTCTTCTTCTGGTCGGCGCTACAGCCCATGTAGGGCCTCGGTCTTCTTGACCACATGCCTTCATTCCTCTCAGTCTTCAGCCTTCCTTCTCCATCCTTTGACTCCTAGCTTTCTAGGGTCCTCCTCTAAGTCATCTAGCCATCTTTTCCTGGGTCTACCTCTTCTCCTTCTCCCATCAGGTTTTCCTAAAAAAAACTTTCTTAACACTCCTTGTTTCCGGAATTCTCTGGACATGACCTGCCCACCTTATTCTCCCCTTCTTAATTGTCACAAATATATCTGGTTGTTTGAACAATTCTTGTATCTCTATATTTGTCCTCATTCTCCAACCATCTTTATCGTTCGTTGCTCCAAATATCTTTCTTAAGATTTTCCTTTCCCATCTTAACAGCCATTCTTCTCTCACGGTCATTACCCATGATTCTGAGCCGTACATAACTATCGGTCTGAGTATCGTTGGGTAAATTCTTATTTTAGTATTTCTTCTGACATTTTTGGACTTGAGCGTATTTTGCATTGAATAATAACATCTATTTCCACTTGCGATCCTTTCTTGAATTTCTAATGACGTCTTGTTATCTTCCGTCATGATCGAGCCTAAGTATTAAATACTTCCACTCTCTGATATTCTTTCCCTTTTAACCTTACTGTTGCTTCTCATCTGACTTCTCCAGCCTCTCTCAACTTCATAAATTTTGTTTTACTTCTATTTACTTCTAATCCTAAATCCCGTGATTTCTCTTCCAACAATGCAAAGTTCTCTTCAAGTGCTCTTTTGTTCCTTGCAATTATTGTTACATCGTCAGCATATGCTACTACTTGTACTTGTCTATTCAATATTGTTTCTCCCGGGTTGATGGGCAATTGTCGAACCACTTTCTACAGCGCTAAATTGAAGAGCAACGCAGACAGCACATCTCCTTTTCTTAGACCTCTTTTAACTAAGAACTCCTTTGTCGTACCTTGAGCCATCCTTACCTTACATACTGTGGTTTTCATGGTAATTTCTGTCAGACTGACCAATTTCTGTGGGATTCTAAACTCTTTCATGATCTGATAGATCTTCCTTCTATTTAAACTATCATATGCTTGTTTAAAATCAACGTATATCTGATAAAGCTGTTTATCATACTCATAAAACTTTTCTAGTACTTGTCGTATTAAAAATATCTGGTCCATAGTCGATCGTTTCTTTCTAAAACCTGCTTGGTAATCTCCCAATATTCCTTCTATCCAGGGTTCCAGTCGTGTGGCTAAAATCTTACTGAACACCTTATATGTTCCATCTAGTAATGTAATCCCACGATAGTTACCACATATTGATTTATCCCCTTTCTTATAGATAGGGCAGATTATTCCCGTTCTCCAATCGCTGGGCATTTCTTCTTTCTTCCACACCTCCATAATTAGTTCATGTACAGCCTTCTCTACTCCTTCTCCACCGTACTTCAACAACTCCGACTAAATACCATCTTCCCCTGCTGCTTTATTATTTTTTAATGCTTTAATTTCATTCCTGACATCTTCTAGAGTAGGTGGTGATACTTCTTCCTCCTCCACTTCAATTTCTTCCCTATCCTCATTACCTGTATCTTCTTCTCTTCTTTCTTCCTCCTCACTTCCATTTAATAGCTCATAGAAATACTCCTGTCATCTTTCCAACATTTTTTGCTGGTCTCCGATGAGATTTCCATCCTTATCCTTGTAAAAATACTCCTCTTGGCTGAAATCCTTTCCTCAAATCTCTTGCTCTCTCATAGAACTTCCGCACCTCTTTTCTGTCCTTCGTTTCCTCTAATTCTTCTATTCTCCTCCTCTCGAACTGTTTCTTCTTTTTCCTACAAATCTTATCTGCTATTCTCCTTTTCTCTCTGTATTCCTCCATTGCTTGTCGTGTTTTTCTTTGAAGCGTTTTTTTCCTTGTTTCATTTCTCTCTTGAATTAGTATTGAGCATTCCTCATCGTACCATTGTGCTCTCTCTTTATGTTCAGGCTTCCCTAGCATTTTGTCAGCAACTTCATTGATGACGGTTCTCAATATTTCCCATTTAGCTTCCACCTCTCCTTTCTCCAGTAACTCCATCTTATCATCTCTGTAAGCTTATTCTTCTATTCTTCTCTCTGTTCCCTATTTTGTAATTTTTCCATATTGTGTTTCGTCCTTCTTCTTTCCTTTCTTGTCCTTGCCATATCTATTTTCTGTCTATACTTAATTCTGACTAGATAGTGGTCTGTATCACCGTCCGCCCCTCTGCATCTACTAACCTCCATGATATCTGAATCATGTCGTCTATCTACAATAACATGGTCTACTTGATTCCTTGTGATGCCATCCGGTGATATCCAGGTCTCCTTCTTTATGTCTTTCCGTGCGTGCCAGGTACTTTTAATTATCATCTTCTTCTCTATTGCAAAGTCTATCAACCTTAACCCATTATCATTACTGTCTTCATGTAAACTTTATTTCCCTATTGTACTTCTGTACACCTCTTCTCTTCCTATTTTGGCGTTAAGGTCCCCAAGGATCATTTCACATCATGTCTTTGTACTTTGTTAATTTCTTCTTCCATTTTAGTGTAGAATTCATCCTTCTCTTCCTCTTCTGCCTCCTCCGTAGGTGCATACACACAGAATATTGTAACATTAAAATATTTTGCTCTTAATCTCATAGAGCACATTCTATCATTAATTGCTCTAATATTAATTACACTTGTTTTCATTGATTTATGAAGCAGAAAACCAACCCCCTTACTGCCTGTGTCTCCTCCACTATACATCAAAATATGATTCCCTGACACTATCGTTCCTTGTCCCTTCCAACTTATTTCTTGCAGTGCTCCTATTTTAATTCCGTACTTATCCATTTCTTCTCTTATTTCCTTCAACTTTCCTGGTCTCTTTAAGGTCCTCAAATTCTAGGTGGCTAGTACTGTATCCATTTTCCTTTTCATTAACCTTCTACCTCTCCGGGTCATCTCCAATTTATCCAAATCCTTCCGAGGCTGTGGTAAAGTATCCGTAACAAATTGGTTTTTTACGAGGTAGGGCTGTTAACCCTACGCTCAACCCCCAACCTGGAGGACCAGGGTACCTCTCTTTGTCCGGATCATCACCCTTGACCTGCCCGGCTTGGGAGACCCTGCCAGTAGCTATGCTACCGCCGGTACAGCTCTCAGGATCATTTGACCACGCAAGCCCCACCACTACTTCAAAGTGGAGATACCTTCGGTGGGGATATACCTTTTATTATCCACCATATATTAGAAATACTAAGACAATCACAACAGGGAAATTTAGAAGGGCGGTAAATGAAGAGTGGAAAAAATGCATAAAAATTTTATACTGATAATTTAAAAAAAACGGACCATTTAGAATTTGAGTGAATAATATTTACTGTATTCACTGTATTGTACGACCTAAATGCACATGATTAGTTACATATAATTGTTAAACATGTAGCTCCTACATGTTTCGGTACAAACGTACCATCTTGAGGTAACAATATATGCCACGTTTAAAACCAATTGCCAGTGACAAGCTACTATTTACAAGGTTCCACATTCTGTGGTAGAGTGAGTTATTGAGGTTGATTGTGCTGACGCCGATAAAAATTAGAGTGCTTAGTTAGGGATCTACGAGTGTGGGAGACACAACTGACATATCAGCACTAATAGAAGTGTTCAAATTATTTTCCAATTGTCTTTACGTTATCAAGATTCCTCTTGATAATCATCATAATCAGTTATAATAATGCATCAAAAATAAAACTTTAAAAAGATATATGGCTTCACATTAAACATAAATAGCTAGGCGTATCGAAAATTACCTACATCGCCTTCTATAATATATGTAATATACTTCATTCTAATTGATATGTAGAGGGAAAAGAAGATAGTTGTACTGGCGGCTTTGATTGCTTCAATTCAAGTGTATCATTTAGTTTCATATTCCAAAACTGATCAAAATGTAAATTTTTCCTGAAGTCCCTTTACCGAATATATCACTAACCATATTTCAAGAACAGATGAACATCACCACATAACGCATTTTAACACTTCGCTTCCCCTAAAAATATAGTTTTGAAGTACACAATTCATTTTATGGATTTTATACTACTGGCCTGAAGATGGCCACCTGAGTTCAAAACATGCAGCAAAATTAAAGATATAACACTTACTGTGTTGACGGCAATTTACTTCCCTCATTATTGTATCTAACACAACGGGTTGATAGACGTAAAAATTGAAGCAGTGTATAGATATAGATCATGAACGCACACACATGTGCTGAATTAAATACTCTATCCAATCTGCTGATAATAGCAATAGATATGAGAATATGGAAAACCACGCCTTGTCGGCTGTCCGGGACTGCTTATCCAATTATTCGCTTGTGCCCACTACACCTGAATGCCGTCTCCTCCAAACGAAACCTGCGACGCGCCACGTTGTGGTGACAGTGACCCACTTGCCACGCAGTGTACGGAACATTATTCAGCAAAAGATTTTTGCGTTAGATAAATTGAAGAGTTGCAGTTTTACTTCACCCCAAAAATTTAATGAACGAGAAACTTAGCGATATACTGAAAAGACGCCATTTACACCTCTCTTCAAAAATCTGAATAGAAAATTGAATTTCTTTTCATTTTCATCTTCCTGTGACAGTTTTAATATACGTGAAATTCGTCGCAATCTCGTGTATTTTTTATCGTTAATTTTCCTACATTGGTTTGTGTCTAAATATTAACAATGTCTCATGATCTTTCCCGAAAATCTAGGTAAAATAATAGATGACATAATTTTCAATTATTTTAACTTTATATTACAAAATAATCCAATTTAACACATTCCTTTATTGATAATAATAAAGTACATACGATTGTCTATACGTAATTTGAAGTGCATGGGTCGCTCCTCCAGACACATAAATTGTGAAATATTCCTATTACGACTAAACGCATATATTCAGTAATATCTGTAACTTATTCGAGGCTCTCCACAGCCTCTTCTTCCTCTTTGACTTGAAGCAGGAACATGAAGAGAGAGACAGACTCCTGCACCATCTGTAAACATACAAATGTTTCTGTGTCGATATTATAATATTTCATTTGTACAAAATGTTCATATGACGTTTCTGTATTACGTTGCATGTTGCTAATATAGTGTGCTTACATATAGTTTTGTACTTTTTGTCATCAATAGGAAAGGATCCTTTACCATTTACGCCTGATTCGCATCCTGAAGCAATATTTTAACATATTTATCCTCCTACCACATACAAAGACCTAGCTTTTGGTACTCCTTCTTCACATTCCACGTAACCCTGTTTCAAATCTCTGCAGAGGTCTCTTAAATATCCTCATTCAGAGATTCAGTGATAGTAGTTTCAATAAATCTATGATACTTTCACATTGCTTACAATTCAATCAGTCTACCATTAGACTTCCCACGATCTGAGACAGACAGCACCGCTAAACAAACCATACACAAAACAACACATTTAAATTCCTTATACCACATTAGAAGTGGGTGAAATGTATCGAACAATTCTTTCATTTCAAGACGTTAGAATTGTAATCAAACTTCCCAGATATTATGTATATGTGAAAAAATCACCGAAAACTGAAGGCCTTTGAACAATTAATTTTTCACTGCCATATCAGGCATTACTAAAAAACTACAAAATATTTACATGCTGTACACATAATATCTTGTGTGATAAGCCCGTAAACTGGTTGTTGTTGGGGCATAACTGAAATATATTACAGGCCTATACATTTTATTTACGGCTTTATAACTAATTACAGATTTATGCAAGACTTAGTACCAATTTTTAAGCTGTCTCCTTCTTAATATCGAATATATAATTCCGTTCTTCGGTGTACTTTACTATAACAAAAGGTAATAAAAACTTGTAGCCATACAGTGGCTATATCTGTGTAGATTTGGATACGCGTAATGTTGAGGACGGTTCTAGGCACAGAGGTAAAGTAGAGAGGATTTCTGCCCAAACCTGAAATCGTAGAATTGAATTGCTGCTCTCCAGGTTTACTAATATGTACATGCTGCTGATATTAATATCGTTATTACATTTTAATTATGTCTGAAATATTCTTTCTTATTTTAGTAAATTGTAGGTCATAAACGACTAGTTGCAAATATGATACCCAAACAAGCATTAGAGTGGAAACCAAGAAACATGGGACTACAGAAGAAAATGTGGATGGACCAATCTCACCTTCAAAGTTAAGAACAGGCACTGCGCCTAAATCTTCAGATTTCATGAAGAAAGTCTTATAAATTGCATACCCACTGTCAATTTCGAATAATATTGTGGGCGTTTCACGGCTTTAGTGCCATTTCTGTCCTTCCCATTTCATGCAGCAGACTTTAATTTCTCAATTTTTGCGACGTCCGAAAACCTACCTGTATGATATTATGATTTCCAGCATTGCTATTCGACGTGTAGATGTATTAAAAGTAAATTATTTTTGTCCCTTTCAATAGTCACAAGCAATTGAAATTATTACTGTTATTATTACTATTATTAAAGAACAATTCTTATTATTATAATTATTAAATTCGTATGCGTTACGTTATGACTTAACAGCCCAATCGCTTTTTACAAAATCGGCAATAACGCATGGAGAATAAAAGCACAGAAAGAAGATAATGGGCAATAAAAAAGGCGACACCGCTTAATTCATAATACATATAAATAACTAATATAAAATATGATTATAATGCCATCACGATACATACAATAAACGTAAAATCTATTTCAGCGTAGTAACATGTTTTCTAAAAAATCTGCATCTCTTCAAAATAAATTTTCAATTGATGTGTATCTAGAAAATTAAAATTCTTATTAGAGGATCCAAAATAAAACATAGCGAAGACTCTGAAATTCCGAGTAGAAACTCCAAGTTCTACATTATCCAAGAATACTTTAGACCTAGATGAACCTTAAAACAAAAAGCAGTGTTTCTAGATGAAGCAGCACTCCGCCGCATGCAGTTTAAGAAGCTATAAAGCATTAATATAACTAATTTACATGGGAAAGAAAAATTATTGCAGAGATCTAGGCATAAGTTACATATTGCTTTTTTATCTTGTACGTTTGCACGAACAGCTTTTCTTTCTGATATTTATTTAAAAATTACTATTCCAAAAGTGTGCGAGAACACAAGTACGACTTGCTCTAAAGGAACGGTTAATTTTGTCTAATAACTAAAATATAAATGTATTAAAAATATTATTGAATCATTCCGGTTCCGTATTTGTTAAGTATTCTTTCACCTATCCTCAAGCTTTTAATGCACACAGACGGACAGAAGGATGGAGTTTTAATAGGCTTTCTGCAGGCTTGCAAACATCTAAGGCAATGTCGTACGTTCATCATTGTTGCCTTGGAAACTGGAACAAATTTCCCAGCTGTTAGCACGATTTCCTTGTTAGCCATATTAATGATGATACTAAGACTGCGTACAAATGGGACAGGAGTTCCAACCCATTCACAGCCCCACGCCGCGTCTCTCACACTCTCAGCCTGCAACATCACAATATAGATTAAACATCAGTTCCTGTAGTTATACTCTGAAGTTTCCTGTAGCATTATGCTCTTCCAATTGATCATACAATACGACTCTTCAAAAACTGAGTATATTTTGTAATATAAATTTAGGCAGTGGTTGTAACAGCTCTTTGCCTGACAAGTAAGGTAAGGACACAGCGAAACATGCCAAGAAGGCTTTGAGAGAGGAGTAGAGGAATAAATCTACTCATTCATTGGACCACGGAACTATTCTAGATGTAAGGGCTAGGCACACTCATTTCACGCAGATGCTTAAATTTTCACCTAATTTAAAATAATCAACTTGTTAATTTTTTTTCTGACTTAAAGCCGGTTATTCATGCGCCCTCTCCAAAGATCTGACAAAGTCCAACGCTCCCTGTAACAAATTTTAATACTCTAGGGTTCCTACGGCGATAAGCTGTTAGCCACCAAACCAAAGAGTAATATGTATGACTACAGTTTATCGGTTATCTGCGACCGTTTAATCAGTACATGCACAGCTACATCCCGTACCTTGAGGCCATCCACTCTAAGCGACAAAATAAGGATACGCCATGTCGCTGTGGTTATAATCACTCAGAAGCGTGTGATATGGTTTCATAGTCCTTCCTACATTAGTTTGCGTGTATCGTCTTTAACCACGATAAATGTGACTTACACACAGGTGTTCGAGGATGTATTTCAAACATTTCTATCACAATGAAGCCTGCAGTGTTGTAATGTTACACTATTCGTTATGAAAAACGTACAAAATATTTTAATTATTACATTATGCCACTTAGTTTGGCATTATGATACTTTCCTGCTCGTTCAGCAAGCTTCCAAACCAACAGAATACAAATATGTTGACCAAAACGAGGACGTAGAGTACAATGGACTGTGACATATGCGTCAGATTTCCCAATCTCTGGAACATTAAGTTTAATAATATAGGCACTCCGTTTTATTTGAGAAACAAAGCACTTAATTATTACTACTGTGGACATATCAAGGAGAATAAGACGTAGGCTTTATGTAGCAGGCTTGAGATAAATGATATAAATGTTGCTGAAATACTTAAGTGGAATAAACCACGTGGGAAACATTGGCATATATAGGAGGGTAATAATAAACTGAATAATAAAATGTACGGTGCAATAGTGTGAGGAGGTTGTGTCTGACTCAGTATAAGGTCAAGTAGCTATCCCTTGTTCACATACTACTGAAACATCGGGGTCCATAAAATTC
Organism: Reticulitermes speratus; assembly: GCA_021186555.1. NCBI lineage: Eukaryota > Metazoa > Arthropoda > Insecta > Blattodea > Rhinotermitidae > Reticulitermes > Reticulitermes speratus. The sequence goes on from JAJKFL010000006.1 coordinate 23,937,574, forward strand.
CGGAAATAACTGAATTCTCTGATCGAAGGAATTTCTCACATCTACATAAATAAATATTTACTTCGTGCTTCATAATAACGCCACGTTCTACACACGAGACGTCGGTGCTAAATCGTGAATTATGAAATTTAGACAAAAACCCGTTTACAAGTGCACTTCTGTAAGACATATAACCTACTTAAACAAGCAGTACTCAATAATAGTATACAGCTCTGTAAATTAAGAGATAGGGTACTACGCCTTTCAAACCCTTCAGAAAATAACATTCATTATCTCCATAGTACCAAATCCCCTGTATGATACTCAATTAAGAATAATCCCTTGTTTGTGTAATACTATACGCCACAGCTTGATATGGTGAATTGTTCTTTCCCTCCACTTCCTCATCTAGAAATCTCGTCCAATACATACAGTCAATGCTGAGAAAAGTATGTGTATAAGAACATATCTTTCTGACGGATTTGTGTAATACTTTTGGCTTGTAAAAGAGTAACAATAAAAAGGCGGAAAGAAAAATAAAGAGAAACAGAAAGAAAATGGAAAAATAGGATACAAATTGTGACACTGTCCTTATATTTTGAAAATGGACAAATTAGAAATAATTTTAGCTTTGTGTTTGAAGATAGTAACTAGGAAGATATGTGCATATGTGCTATAATATTACTGATGTCCAACCAAGACATCAGTTAATTCTCTCCAGACCTCAAAACAGCACATTCCAAAAGAAAATATCCATTATTATTTACTTTATATTTACGCAAATTTGAAGACAACAACATAAGCTTTCAAGGTAAAGACGTACTGTACAAGATTTGAACTTCTTCCAGCAGTGACACTGAGGAACACCGTCTTCTGGAATATGACGTCATAGAGTCTCTAAAAATTATAATTCCCGACGTCTGTAAATGCTTAGAAGCCAACAGAGCTTCAAAGCATGATTTCTATGTAATCTTGAAAGAATTTCTATTTGTAGTTCTTTAAGAATACATTACCAATAATGACACATATTTGGAGTGTGTAGCTCACACAATTACCAAGACAGTGGTGTATGAACAAAGGCAGAGGCTGCACATTAAGATAAGGAAATAAACAGCCAAAAGTGGGCTGAATGCCTCTTCTATTGCACGGATAAACCTGTAAGAAAATTTGAATTAACATCAAAATGACACTTTAATATATTCGTGAGTCAGTAGGCTATAATATACGATGGGATGTCATAATTACTTCCCTACATTGACGATTCTTTTTGTGATATAAGAAGTGCTTTTATTTATTGAATATACTCTCAGTGTAAACGTGTGTTCATATTATGCACGCATATTAATTACAAGTAGGTGATATTAAGATATTTTTCCTCATTAATAAAAGAGACATTTCGTAACAGAAATATAACTCTTCACGTGTTTGAAGCTGCTTCCAAAGTGCAAGAAAGTGCAAGCTTAAGAAACAGTGATAATAGAAATGCGAACGGCATTATGTTTTTATTTTGACCGCATTCAGATTCATTTTGCTCTTACTTGCGGCACGTCGGCTCAGTAGTAAATACAATAATAATTCTTGGAAGCAAGTCTTCTATTCACAGTCATAAAATTTTACATATATAACAGCGTGCTTCATACTGCTCCACAAATCATCCATTAATTAATCCTAGATGTATTGTTTTTTGCGTTACCTAGTTAAGAACAAAGGGCGCCTTGGCAATCCTTCGGAAAACGTGCATGGCACAGACCTACGCCAGTGGGTACAAGTATTGTAGTTAATTTTCATTTCATCTCGACTGTGCGGCTTAGATAAGTTATAAGGTCATTTGCACATGTTTATGCGTAATTGTCTAAAATGTATATATGTACATATAAAAAAGAGCTCCTCAATTATTTAAATATCTTGAAAATACAATAGTTTTATGTATGAAAATTTAATCTGATTTGCCCAAGATTTCCACATAGCGTATTTGTAAACCCTCCAACTAACGTTGTACACATGCGTTGCCCTGTACAGGCTAGACTTCTTCTTCCTGCTCCAAAAATGGCTCTTATGGTCCCCCGTCCTTAACCCATATTCACGATGATTTACTCCAATCAATCCCACACTTCTATTGCAACCTTCGTCGCTCGTACAAACTAAAACACAGTTTTCAATTTTCCTTCGTGATTCTAACAAAGCCCGACCCACTGTACATTTTAAACAATGCCCGCTGGCCCACTACAATAAAAGTATTCGCCCTGATCTTCCCTGAATTTGGAAGCAGTAAACTCCACCAGAACGCTGCTATCTGTAAACAAATTTACACGACACCATACGCCAGAAGTAAAATTTAAATATCTGCACTGACATTCGGTTCTGCAGTTCAGCAGCAGGGCAAAAGTATTACAATAATTGATTCAGTAACCGAACCAGTCCCTGTCCCTTGTTTATTGGGGGGTTGGTTTAGTAACGTCACCTCGTGTATACCTCCACTACATCCTTGTAATACCTAGGTTAGGATACTAAGGGCCTTTTATATTCTGTAATAGGTCGACCTAGAGAGCTACAAACGAAATTCCATGTATATAAATTGTGACGTCACCCATTGACAAATGAGACTGTATGGACAAGAAACAAAATTAGTAGATAAGAAATTATAAATTCATCTGCATAAGACTGTGCTTTCTTGTAGGCTCTTAAATACACAGTTTCCTTGATGACACATTGCACAAAACATAATTATTGGAAAATACAAATACTGAAAAATGTCGGTTTGTAATTTTTTTAAATTACTCTATTATTAGACGGTGATGAGATACGCATTCGTTCAGCTGTTCCTGCATGACACTGAACATTTCCTGAGTGATGTCAATCTGTCCCTTTTCTTCCGTTTGGTCACAATCAGCAGCAGAATTCTGTTCTGGTGTTCCCTTTTTCTGTCCGATAGCTAAGAGCATCGATCTGAGCTTCTGGAACTGACTGCAGGCTATTAACACCATCGTGCCGAAAATGGAAGGCACGCCGTAAAAGAAGCAAATCGCTGGGACAGAAGCAACGTTCTAGAAAAAAAAGAACAGTACATTGTAATGAGTGGACTGCCGGCAATTATAAATGCTGATCGATGCGAATATCGCAGTCCTGAACAAACAAACGAAATGCAGAACAATGTAATGTATTAAATGCAATTAACTGAAGAACTCCACTAAGAGGAATTATAAACTTAATAATCACAGTCATTTGCTGAATTTCCTGTTCTTTCAATCAATAATTTAAGGACTGTTGAGAGCAGAAAATTAATTGTTTTTATTTAACTTATTCATTCTGCTGCCCTTTCCTGCCGCTACGATTCTGCCTCCCGGGACGATCGCAACCCTCGCCTTCCCCCCAACCACGCCCCAGGGTAAGTCGTATAATTAAGTTTCGAAAACATGGTACCTGCATAACAAAATTTTGCCAACAGTGGCTCTAAAACTGCAGTCATAGAACATGTCGTGTCAACTGCAGAAAGCAAACTGTTAGAAGTAGAAGTATGTGGTTACAGTGGAAAAGTTGTTCTTAGAGTTTTGAAGGGCACCACCAAAGAAAACGTGCATGTAAAAGCGATAATAATTGGCACACGCTGCTTGGCGTGTTCGTGAAGGGAAAAGCCCAGCAAAAGCAGAATCCCTGTAGCTATGTCAATGAAGTCCGAGTATCTTCTTTTTTTCTGACCAAGAAAATCAGAAACACAAGCTGGCCGGCAGTTAAGCTTCACACAGTCGAAAATGCACGACATACGCTTTTCAGATTTACACGTTTAAATACGATTTGTCGCAACGAGCAAGAGCCCACGAATTTTATAAATGTTAGCTACGCCCTTCTCTCTGATGTTCTTTCAAAACTTGAAAAAGGCGATTCTCAGGAAAAATTATGTTCAGTGACAAACAGCATTCTTTCTGTCCGGGCATGTTAGCCGACATACATTTAGAACTTGGTGGAATATGCTGTAATTAAAGGTACTACAACGGACAGCCTAGGTCTATTGTTATTTTTTTTTTTTGCTTCATCCAGACAAAATGTGATGAATCTTTTTTCTGCAAGAACAGTTGCTGATGTAGTGTGCCCATACGTGTTGGAGAGATTCTTCCAGCCAGTTTTGAAGAAGAGGGTGAAAATAACACGGTACTTCAACAAGACGGATCGCCTCGCATACGCATTTCGGTTGGGATAATTCTGGGATCGAAATGTCCACGGAAATGGATTGACAGAGGGTGTCCTATCAGCTGGTACACTCCTTTCCCTAAACTCACACCACGTGATTCCTACTTTGGGGTAACAGGAATGCTGCTTACGTTCCACCATTGCCAACCAATTTGCCAGAAATTGTTTGCAAGATGCGAGTTCATGTTCTCGCGCCATGCATACAGATGTGTGAACTGAACCTGAATTTACTTATTTTGGAAGCCATTCTATTCACGATTCTGTCAATGAAAGCTGTAATCCTTTGTGTAATTCACAAGATCTCGATTACAAGCCTACGAACATAAAAGTGTTAGTTTATTATACCAACCATATGCACCACATCAAATACACATAAATAGGAAAGACACTGCTCCCATATGTTCCTCGAAAAGTATACCATCATCGGGGAGTACAGTGTGCCAATATTAAGACCAGCTGCACATGGTATTTATAAAGTTTCATAACCTGTACTATTAGCCCACCTTACTCACTTATGACGGTGTAAATTAAAAGAAAAATGTTGGAGTACTGTCTTTACTACTTATATGTATTTGATGTGATGCATTTAATTTGTATAATAAATGAATACATTGATCTGAAATGTATGAAACAGACAACTTCAAAATTACCAATAAAAGTTAGGTTCCATGTCTGTTACTCTCACTTCTTCTCAAATATTACTTGTACATTACAAATGCCTACATTTTATGTGTTCCCTCTGTATATTAGTCTCATTTAAAGGCAGCCCTGTAATACTAACATAAAGTACTTCTGTTGTTCTCTTATCTGCAATTGCAAGACTAACAAACAATATTAATTACTTTATTACAAATGTTCGTGAAAGCAAAGATATTCTCAAATTATCAAATTGCCTCAACCGTGAAGAGATTATACCATGTAGACAAACAGACTTGCGGTATGCTGGAGAAATATCTCACTGTAGACACCGGACAGCATCTTGCTTCAGCCAGCGAAGCAAGTATTGCTGCCAAGTATCTGTAAATCTAGACGTATAAATCTATTACAGCAACTCCACACATGGATAACGATTTTGATCATCATTATTTTACCTACTTCGCATTGGATTTTCAATTACAGTATTCCAAACTTTGTAGAAAAACTGTAACAAAATTTGTTCCACTTTTTTAAAACTTAAACCCAGTGTCTTATATTGATTTTATTAAATAACTTGGTGCATACTTTACTTCCCATTTTCTCCAATTTATTTGTCGCCAACATGTCGAATTATTCTTGTTCTTACTACTACATCTGGCTTCACTAATTACGATCCTGTGCTGTCTCTGTCATTGGCCTTAAGAGTGTCATGTCAAAACTTAAATAAAAAAATTGAACTGAACTTAATTGAATTATTACTACTCCTCTTACTTTTTAAATATTTTTTTACATTCACACAAACGACTTCATGGTGCCGGATGGACATTAGGGCATTGAAATTGCATGTGTATATCATAGCACTGTATTTTACATGGCCTTCAGAAACTTATCCACCATTATTCAAACTTGCGGCCACAAAGGGAAACGCGGAAAAATTAATGACAAACCGTTTGTTTTACAAGGCATGTCTTCCTTAAGTACACGATAATTTACATGTGTATGTGGATGTGCAGAAACTGACATCGTCAATCTAGTGCTCGGCCATATACTAAACACAATAATAATCTGTGACTTAATGAGCTAATACCTATCTAAAATTCCACCAGCACATAAAAAAGTAGGTAGGAAAATTATAATAAATGTACTTGGCCCAATACAAAAAATATTTTGTTAGTTTTCTGCTCATCGTACAATGTGGACTCGGCAGACCTTGAGAATAATTGCGTTGACAATTGTACGTAACACACTGTTCAAAATTTCGGCAGCACGAACTACCAACACTAGTGAGAACTTGGCATTTCAAGAGAAATTTTTGAACAGGAATTAATAACTAGTGCTTTATCATAATGATTCTTCAAAGCGACCTCTAATCTAAGATCTAAATCCCAACCAATTCAATAACCAAATCATTAACCTAACTCCTTCCGAAAGAAGTCCATATGTATAGCCACATCCAATGCACGGGCCAACATAAATTTCGTGCCACATAAACACATCGGCACCGAATGGAGTTCGCTTTTAAATCGAGTCACCTTAGTGTCTCAGATATACCGCCGTAACTGTACATGTCACTGTATTCTAAAGGTTGACTTTACATTCCATTCACACAATATAAACATAAAGCTCTAGACCCACCTGATTACAGTCGCTTTACCTGTGATATGTTGATCAGCTCGTAGGCAGGGCTCTTTGTGGCATCGAACGGATACCATGTTTTGTAAATGATAGGACGTTCGTCACTTATGGTAAAGCGTATTGTGGTTTGAATCACATGAAAAACAAAGCCGGTTGTAGTAATGATAGTTGCGAATCTCCGGATACGTGGGATCCAGGCGGCCATTGTTAGGGATCCAGTGACAGGGTCTGTCGTGGGCAAATCTTCCCACATGAATGCATCTGTGAGTCGCAGCATCCGCACCATAGCATCCCTTCGCAACCTGATACAAAGCACACGCGAAAGGATGTTTCAACGTAATTACAGGAAAATTTATAATCTATTGTAACTCCTTATTTAACCTTTTGAATGCACAAATTGCTAAACGCCAACACACATACGAAATCACCCCTAGAAACCCATTTTATATATTTAGGCAACAAAGAAATTTACTTCATTTTAATAACACCCTGAATAATCTCTCTTTTATTTTCCACTACACGCCGTTTATCTCATAATTTTGTCTGTTTCAATTCAAAGAAAACTTACGCTTTTTATAAACCAGGCACTAAAATTTAAATACCCTACCGGTCTGGTAAAGTTAGTAATAAATAACACATTATCAGAATAAATGGAGCTAAACAGCTACTGCGTCGATTTGCTTCATGGCCTGCACAGGAAAACTTCACACTTTTAACCTTCCTCTAATAATAATAAAGAACTTCACTGGAGGAAAATGTAGAAAATTTCGTAAACATGTTTGGTATTATAAGCAACGATTTCGTTAGATATTTCAGGGGTTCAAGTAAAGTTGAAATTTGTGTATATTTATGTAACATAAATCCCAAAATATCGTTACCTGAAATACATCATTGTATAACTTTCGCACACAAACAAAGTAAAGAGCATGGACGTATCCATTATGTGATTCCAATCTTCTAAATGGTGGTAAATATCCATAAACATGGAGATAATCGTCATGTAAACACACACATGACAAAAAAATACTATACACCTTGTAAACATTTGAAAGAGCGGAGTAAAATAAAGGAACGCCTCCTATGTAGAAAAAATACTGATAAAATCGAAATCGGTTTTCAGCACGAAAATCGTTTTCCATCCTCACCAAAATGAAATAAATTTTAATTCTCAGGAGGTACAAATAGTCGCACAAGAAATATAAATATTAACTTGTTCTCCTTCAGAAGTCCTGACTGTTACTGAGACTGTCCTCTCGGCAGCCCGTAGCGAGAAGTTACAACTCTAAATACAATTTTAATAGCAGCGCCTTACTGGAAACTTGTATAACGAAATATCAGCTTGCTCTACCTGATATGCATTATTAATTACTACAGTTCCTCTCTCATTTACTGAAAAGTGTGGGACTTTCGTGGTTGTATTAAGTTTTGACTCCATTTTCCCTCTAAAAAGTACTCTAAAATTAATTAATCAATAAATCTATAATCTTACGCGAAACTTGCTCTAGCAATTTCATAGCTTCAGAGGATTCTGGAAGGCTGATCATAACAAATAGCTTTCAGTATAAGGGATTGTAATTAATATGTGATATTTATTTACTTATCTATGTTTTAAAATCTTGTTTCGAGACACATTTCAAAGTTTGATTTGTGTTAAAGGAGAATTATTAAATACGAAACTCAAAATGAAGAATTCACACATTCTTATCGAATTATTGTGTATTACATATTAATGCAAGTGGCCAGGGTAGCGCAGTAGGTATAGCAACTGGCTACGGCCTGGACGATCCGGGGAGCGAATCTCGGTGAGATAGAGTTTTTCCGTGTCCGTCCAGGCTGGCCCCAAGACCCATCCAGCCTCCTATAAAAGGGTACCGGGTTCGTCCCAGGGGAGGGGGGAGGTGTACAGCGATCAGGACGTGGTGCTGACCACACACCCCTTCTAGCGTTGAGTTTACGAAGGTGTTGGAGCTATACCTCCGCCTCCACTCTGTACCTGCATATGCATGTCACAAGTCGAACTTTCCTACACATTAAATCAAGTATACTGCACAGGAGATAAAATAATAATAATAATAATAATTCAATATATTTCTAGTTTTTTAATGTGCAGTGTTAACATCCAGATGGCCAATTACAGATACAGCACAACATACAAACACAAATAAAAACGGACAATGAACATGACACAAATGAAACAGACACAGCCACAACAAACAAACAATTAAATAATACTTAAATAATTAATTAGGACACCTCGTATCACATCTGAATAAGTGTGACATTTTGCCTTCTGAAGACATCCAATTGATTACAAACGGAATTTGCCGCCATGGCACACCTGGCGGACGGACAATTTTTGTAGGACGAATTAACATGAAACGAAGGATAGTCTCGGAGGTACCGAGTGGGAACTCGAAGAACAATAATGCCCATGGTAGATGGACACGATTTAGAGCCCATCAAGTTGATGTCTTGTTTCATGTAAAGTACGTAAATGAAGTATTGAAAGAACATTAGCATAACTATAGCCATTAATGTCAGGGGAAAGGTATCGATTGTAGCATAGAGCTACAAACTTCCTCTGAATGCACTCGAGCTTTTTAGCATCAGTAGAGGTAATTGAATTCCATACTACGGATGCGTACTCTAATTTATGTATAACAAGTGAAAAATATGAAATCAATAAACTATCAAGAGTCGAAAATGAAAAGGTAATATTACGGATGAGGCCCAAAATCTTAATAGATTTATAAAAAATGTAATCAACATGAGAGTGAAAGTATAATTTCAAATAAAAAACTTCCAAATCCTTAATACAATCGGTACCTGTAATATTAGAATCCCCAATAATAATAATAATAATAATAATTCAATTCTATTCTATTAAATTCTAGTTTATTAATGTGCCGAATCAACAGCCAGGTGGCCAATTAATAATAATAATAATAATAATAAAGTCGTTTAGCATCAGTGTAGGTTTTTCATCAATCCAGTAGCCAATATATATTACACAATAGTTGTTTTTCACTTACACATATTTAGAAAAGTATTCCAAATTAAGTATAAGATCAGCCAGTGGAGCTTATTAGGTACAAGCGCTGCAGGCAAACATAATCAAGCGTGGCAATAATGCAAAGAGACAAACTCTTACTTCTTGTTAAGCTCTACAATCCTGGATGTGTTTTGGCTTGCTCAAGTATTCCTTGCCGATATTTTCTGTCAAAAACACTCTTTTTCCAAACCAGTACACCCACAATTTTCAGATCTCCGCGTACACTGGCCCACCGTCTCTCTTTAGGTCTTCCTTTTGGCCTGTTTAGTAATGTTGGCATCCAGTTGGTTATCTTCCTAGTTATTCGATGTTCTTCCATTCTTTGTATATGCTCGAACCATCCAAGTCTCTTCGCTTTTATTTGTCTTGCAATATTTTGCTTTCTAATTATCCTATCTAACTCCTCATTATTTCGTAATCTCCATGATGCATCCGGGCTTTTAACTGGGCCATAGATTTTCCTTAAAATCTTTCTTTCAAATCTTAATCATTCTGTGTAATGTAACAACAGGTCTTAGCACGGCTTTATAAAATTTTAATTTTGCCGCCTTTGAAATTAACTTACTTTGGAAAAAGGATTTATTCACTTTATAAGCTTTGTTTTCTGCAGTTATTCTTTCTTTTATTTCGTCCTCTATTAAATTATTATTATTAACTATTGAACCTAGATACTTCAATTTTTGTTTCTTCAAAAATTGGTACAGTTCTCGATACCTGTCTTGTACATTACAGATATTTCGTTTTATTTTCATTTATCGTCAGGCCCACTTTTGACGCTTCTCCTTTTAATTTTGTAAAGGTATCGATCTTTGCTTGTTGTGTTCTGGATATAACCAACACATTATCGGCATATGCACATGTTTGCATTAATCGGGTGGAAATGTTTCCCCTTGGACTGAGTTTTATTAATTACAACTTGTATGACTATGTTAAATAGGAGGGTAGAAAGAGGATCGCCCTGTCTTTCTCCAGATTTTATTTCTATTACTTCAGTCATTTCATTATTAATTTTAACCTTTGCTATTTTATCTTGCAAAGCTATTTTTATTACCTTCATTAACTTTGGTGGTGTTTGATCGTATTCTAGATATTCAAATAATTTATCTCTATTTACTGCATCAAACGCTTATGAAAAGTCAATAAACAGATTGTGTAAATTAATATTATATTCATAACACTTTTCAAATATCTGTCGTACAATATGAATACTGTCAATTGTCGATCTTCCTGGCCGAAATCCCATTAGGAAATCTCCTAACTGTTTTCCGACTATTTCTAATAATCTATTATATAATAATATTGCAAAAACGTTATACGTTACGTTTAATAGGGTGATCCATCTGTAATTATTACACAGTGTGCGGTCTCCTTTTTTAAAAATCGGACATATAATCCCTTCGGACCAATCTTTGGGCATTTCTTTTTTCTTCCAGATTTTCAGTATCAATTTAAATATTCTACTTTTAAGGAGGGCTCTGCCATCTGCGACGTTCGATTTAACATAATTCGAAAGTACTCAGTAGCGACATAAGTCCTTAAGAGAAAAATATCGAATATTTTGTAACCTATTAGCTCCTCAAGAAGGTTTTTATCAAGTAAATCTGTTAATTAATTTTATTTCGTTACTTCTTAGTATTTAGGCCTAAGTCTACATGATTTGTTGATTCTGCCAGGAGTGCAGGCATATATATTTTAAAGTTTCTTGGATTTTTGTTGCATTTTATTTTTCGGAAAACAAATTTATTTCTGAGACGCTAAGCTGTAAAAACGATGGCTTTGTAAAAGCCCTGTAACAACTTAGAACAAAGATATAATTTACAAAGTATAACTAAATTTTAATAAACTGATTTTTCCGGAATTAAATTCTCCGTATGTAACAGATGTAAATAACTCCGACTGTGTAGTGAAGAGACAAACGTGCTTCATTTCAATGTATCTCGTTTAATATCATTGCCTTACATTTTAATTATGTGCGCTCTTTCTCACAATATTTTGCTGTACCTGTCGCGGGCTATTGTTCTTTGAACCAAGGGAAGGAAATGAACAGGAGAACAGAGAAAACTATAAAATATGAAGCTTCATATACCTTTTATTCTTCTTCTTCTTCTTCTGGTCGGCGCTACAGCCCATGTAGGGTCTCGGCCTTCTTGACCACATGCCTTCATTCCTCTCAGTCTTCAGCCTTCCTTCTCCATCCTTTGACTCCTAGCTTTCTAGGGTCCTCCTCTAAGTCATCTAGCCATCTTTTCCTGGGTCTACCTCTTCTCCTTCTACCATCAGGTTTTCCTAAAAAAACTTTCTTAACACTCCTTTTTTCCGGAATTCTCTGGACATGACCTGCCCACCTTATTCTCCCCTTCTTAATTGTCACAAATATATCTGGTTGTTTGAACAATTCTTGTATCTCTATATTTGTCCTCATTCTCCAACCATCTTTATCGTTCGTTGCTCCAAATATCTTTCTTAAGATTTTCCTTTCCCATCTTAAAAGCCATTCTTCTCTCACGGTCATTACCCATGATTCTGAGCCGTACATAACTATCGGTCTGAGTATCGTTGGGCAAATTCTTATTTTAGTATTTCTGCTGACATTTTTGGACTTGAGCGTATTTTGCATTGAATAATAACATCTATTTCCACTTGCGATCCTTTCTTGAATTTCTAATGACGTCTTGTTATCTTCCGTCATGATCGAGCCTAAGTATTAAATACTTCCACTCTCTGATATTCTTTCCCTTTTAACCTTACTGTTGCTTCTCATCTGACTTCTCCAGCCTCTCTCAACTTCATAAATTTTGTTTTACTTCTATTTACTTCTAATCCTAAATCCCGTGATTTCTCTTCCAACAATGCAAAGTTCTCTTCAAGTGCTCTTTTGTTCCTTGCAATTATTGTTACATCGTCAGCATATGCTACTACTTGTACTTGTCTATTCAATACTGTTTCTCCCGGGTTGATGGCCAATTGTCGAACCACTTTCTACAGCGCTAAATTGAAGAGCAACGCAGAGAGCACATCTCCTTGTCTTAGACCTCTTTTAACTAAGAACTCCTTTGTCGTACCTTGTGCCATCCTTACCTTACATACTGTGGTTTTCATGGTAATTTCTGTCAGACTGACCAATTTCTGTGGGATTCTAAACTCTTTCATGATCTGATAGATCTTCCTTCTATTTAAACTATCATATGCTTGTTTAAAATCAACGTATATCTGATAAAGCTGTTTATCATACTCATAAAACTTTTCTAGTACTTGTCGTATTAAAAATATCTGGTCCATAGTCGATCGTTTCTTTCTAAAACCTGCTTGGTAATCTCCCAATATTCCTTCTATCCAGGGTTCCAGTCGTGTGGCTAAAATCTTACTGAACACCTTATATGTTCCATCTAGTAATGTAATCCCACGATAGTTACCACATATTGATTTATCCCCTTTCTTATAGATAGGGCAGATTATTCCCGTTCTCCAATCGCTGGGCATTTCTTCTTTCTTCCACACCTCCATAATTAGTTCATGTACAGCCTTCTCTACTCCTTCTCCACGGTACTTCAACAACTCCGACTCAATACCATCTTCCCCTGCTGCTTTATTATTTTTTAATGCTTTAATTTCATTCCTGACATCTTCTAGAGTAGGCGGTGATACTTCTTCCTCCTCCACTTCAATTTCTTCCCTATCCTCATTACTTGTATCTTCTTCTCTTCTTTCTTCCTCCTCACTTCCATTTAATAGCTCATAGAAATACTCCTGTCATCTTTCCAACATTTTTTGCTGGTCTCCGATGAGATTTCCATCCTTATCCTTGTAAAAATACTCCTCTTGGCTGAAATCCTTTCCTCAAATCTCTTGCTCTCTCATAGAACTTCCGCACCTCTTTTCTGTCCTTCGTTTCCTCTAATTCTTCTATTCTCCTCCTCTCGAACTGTCTCTTCTTTTTCCTACAAATTTTATTTGCTATTCTCCTTTTCTCTCTGTATTCCTCCATTGCTTGTCGTGTTTTTCTTTGAAGCGTTTTTTTCCTTGTTTCATTTCTCTCTTGAATTAGTATTGAGCATTCCTCATCGTACCATTGTGCTCTCTCTTTATGTTCAGGCTTCCCTAGCATTTTGTCAGCAACTTCATTGATGACGGTTCTCAATATTTCCCATTTAGCTTCCACCTCTCCTTTCTCCAGTAACTCCATCTTATCATCTCTGTAAGCTTATTCTTATATTCTTCTCTCTGTTCCCTATTTTGTAATTTTTCCATATTGTGTTTCGTCCTTCTTCTTTCCTTTCTTGTCCTTGCCATATCTATTTTCTGTCTATACTTAATTCTGACTAGATAGTGGTCTGTATCACCGTCCGCCCCTCTGCATCTACTAACCTCCATGATATCTGAAGCTTGTCGTCTATCTACAATAACATGGTCTACTTGATTCCTTGTGATGCCATCCGGTGATATCCAGGTCTCCTTCTTTATGTCTTTCCGTGCGTGCCAGGTACTTTTAATTATCATCTTCTTCTCTATTGCAAAGTCTATCAACCTTAACCCATTATCGTTACTGTCTTCATGTAAACTTTATTTCCCTATTGTACTTCTGAACACCTCTTCTCTTCCTATTTTGGCGTTAAGGTCCCCAAGGATCATTTCACATCATGTTTTTGTACTTTGTTAATTTCTTCTTCCATTTTAGTGTAGAATTCATCCTTCTCTTCCTCTTCTGCCTCCTCCGTAGGTGCATACACACAGAATATTGTAACATTAAAATATTTTGCTCTTAATCTCATAGAGCACATTCTATCATTAATTGCTCTAATATTAATTACACTTGTTTTCATTGATTTATGAAGCAGAAAACCAACCCCCTTACTGCCTGTGTCTCCTCCACTATACATCAAAATATGATTCCCTGACACTATCGTTCCTTGTCCCTTCCAACTTGTTTCTTGCAGTGCTCCTATTTTAATTCCGTACTTATCCATTTCTTCTCTTATTTCCTTCAACTTTCCTGGTCTCTTTAAGGTCCTCAAATTCTAGGTGGCTAGTACTGTATCCATTTTCCTTTTCATTAACCTTCTACCTCTCCGGGTCATCTCCAATTTATCCAAATCCTTCCGAGGCTGTGGTAAAGTATCCGTAACAAATTGGTTTTTTACGAGGTAGGGCTGTTAACACTACGCTCAACCCCCAACCTGGAGGACCAGGGTACCTCTCTTTGTCCGGATCATCACCCTTGACCTGCCCGGCTTGGGAGACCCTGCCAGTAGCTATGCTACCGCCGGTACAGCTCTCAGGATCATTTGACCACGCAAGCCCCACCACTACTTCAAAGTGGAGATACCTTCGGTGGGGATATACCTTTTATTATCCACCATATATTAGAAATACTAAGACAATCACAACAGGGAAATTTAGAAGGGCGGTAAATGAAGAGTGGAAAAAATGCATAAAAAGTTTATACTGATAATTTAAAAAAAAAACGGACCATTTAGATTTTGAGTGAATAATATTTACTGTATTCACTGTATTGTACGACCTAAATGCACATGATTAGTTACATATAATTGTTAAACATGTAGCTCCTACATGTTTCGGTACAAGCGTACCATCTTGAGGTAACAATATATGCCACGTTTAAAATCAATTGCCAGTGACAAGCTACTATTTACAAGGTTCCACATTCTGTGGTAGAGTGAGTTATTGAGGTTGATTGTGCTGACGCCGATAAAAATTAGAGTGCTTAGTTAGGGATCTACGAGTGTGGGAGACACAACTGACATATCAGCACTAATAGAAGTGTTCAAATTATATTTCAATTGTCTTTACGTTATCAAGATTCCTCTTGATAATCATCATAATCAGTTATAATAATGCATCAAAAATAAAACTTTAAAAAGATACATGGCTTCACATTAAACATAAATAGCTAGGCGTATCGAAAATTACCTACGTCGCCTTCTATAATATATGTAATATACTTCATTCTAATTGATATGTAGAGGAAAAAGAAGATAGTTGTACTGGCGGCTTTGATTGCTTCAATTCAAGTGTATCATTTAGTTTCATATTCCAAAACTGATCAAAATGTAAATTTTTCCTGAAGTCCCTTTACCGAATATATCACTAACCATATTTCAAGAACAGATGAACATCACCACATAACGCATTTTAACACTTCGCTTCCCCTAAAAATATAGTTTTGAAGTACACAATTCATTTTATGGATTTTATATTACTGGCCTGAAGATGACCACCTGAGTTCAAAACATGCAGCAAAATTAAAGATATAACACTTACTGTTTGTGTTGACGGCAATTTACTTCCCTCATTATTGTATCTAACACAACGGGTTGATAGACGTAAAAATTGAAGCAGTGTATAGATATAGATCATGAAAGCACACACATGTGCTGAATTAAATACTCTATCCAATCTGCTGATAATAGCAATAGATATGAGAATATGGAAGACCACGCCTTGTCGGCTGTCCGGGACTGCTTATCCAATATATTCGCTTGTGCCCACTACACCTGAATGCCGTCTCCTCCATACGCAACCTGCGACGCGCCACGTTGTGGTGACAGTGACCCACTTGCCACGCAGTGTACGGAACATTATTCAGCAAAAGATTTTTGCGTTAGATAAATTGAAGAGTTACAGTTTTACTTCACCCCAAAAATTTAAAAAACGAGAAACTTAGCGATATACTGAAAAGATGCCATTTACAACTCTCTTCAATAATCTGAATAGAAAATTGAATTGCTTTTCATTTTCATCTTCCTGTGACAGTTTTAATATACGTGAAATTCGTCGCAATCTCGTATATTTTTTTATCGTTAATTTTCCTACATTGGTTTGTGTCTAAATATTAACAATGTCTCATGATCTTTCCCGAAAATCTAGGTAAAATAACAGATGACATACTTTTCAGTTATTTTAACTTTATATTACAAAATAATCCAATTTAACACATTCCTTTATTGATAATAATAAAGTACATACGATTGTCTATACGTAATTTGAAGTGCATGGGTCGCTCCTCCAGACACATACATTGTGAAATATTCCTATTACGACTAAACGCATATATTCAGTAATATCTGTAACTTATTCGAGGCTCTCCACAGCCTCTTCTTCCTCTTTGACTTGAAGCAGGAACATGAAGAGAGAGACAGACTCCTGCACCATCTGTAAACATACAAATGTTTCTGTGTCGATATTATAATATTTCATTTGTACAAAATGTTCATATGACGTTTCTGTATTACGTTGCATGTTGCAATATAGTGTGCTTACATATAGTTTTGTACTTTTTGTCATCAATAGGAAAGGATCCTTTACCATTTACGCCTGATTCGCATCCTGAAGCAATATTTTAACATATTTATCCTCCTACCACATACAAAGACCTAGCTTTTGGTACTCCTTCTTCACATTCCACGTAACCCTGTTTCAAATCTCTGCAGAGGTCTCTTAAATATCCTCATTCAGAGATTCAGTGATAGTAGTTTAATAAATCTATGATACTTTCACATTGCTTACAATTCAATCACTCTACCATTAGACTTCCCACGATCTGAGACAGACAGCACCGCTAAACAAACCATACACAAAACAACACATTTAAATTCCTTATACCACATTAGAAGTGGGTGAAATGTATCGAACAATTCTTTCATTTCAAGACGTTAGAATTGTAATCAAACTTCCCAGATATTATGTATATGTGAAAAAATCACCGAACAACTTTGAACAATTAATTTTTCACTGCCATATCAGGCATTACTAAAAAACTACAAAATATTTACATGCTGTACACATAATATCTTGTGTGATAAGCCCGTAAACTGGTTGTTGTTGGGGCATAACTGAAATATATTACAGGCCTATACATTTTATTTACGGCTTTATAACTAATTACAGATTTATGCAAGACTTAGTACCAATTTTTAAGCTGTCTCCTTCTTAATATCGAATATATAATTCCATTCTTCGGTGTACTTTACTATAACAAAAGGTGATAAAAACTTGTAGCCATACAGTGGCTATATCTGTGTAGATTTGGATACGCGTAATGTTGAGGACGGTTCTAGGCACAGAGGTAAAGTAGAGAGGATTTCTGCCCAAACCTGAAATCGTAGAATTGAATTGCTGCTCTCCAGGTTTACTAATATGTACATGCTGCTGATATTAATATCGTTATTACATTTTAATTATGTCTGAAATATTCTTTCTTATTTTAGTAAATTGTAGGTCATAAACGACTAGTTGCAAATATGATACCCAAACAAGCATTAGAGTGGAAACCAAGAAACATGGGACTACAGAAGAAAATGTGGATGGACCAATCTCACCTTCAAAGTTAAGAACAGGCACTACGCCTAAATCTTCAGATTTCATGAAGAAAGTCTTATAAATTGCATACCCACTGTCAATTTCGAATAATATTGTGGGCGTTTCACGGCTTTAGTGCCATTTCTGTCCTTCCCATTTCATGCAGCAGACTTTAATTTCTCAATTTTTGCGACGTCCGAAAACCTACCTGTATGATATTATGATTTCCAGCATTGCTATTCGACGTGTAGATGTATTAAAAGTAAATTATTTTTGTCCCTTTCAATAGTCACAAGCAATTGAAATTATTACTGTTATTATTACTATTATTAAAGAACAATTCTTATTATTATAATTATTAAATTCGTATGCGTTACGTTATGACTTAACAGCCCAATCGCTTTTTACAAAATCGGCAATAACGCATGGAGAATAAAAGCACAGAAAGAAGATAATGGGCAATAAAAAAGGCGACACCGCTTAATTCATAATACATATAAATAACTAATATAAAATATGATTATAATGCCATCACGATACATACAATAAACGTAAAATCTATTTCAGCGTAGTAACATGTTTTCTAAAAAATCTGCATCTCTTCAAAATAAATTTTCAATTGATATGTATCTAGAAAATTAAAATTCTTATTAGAGGATCCAAAATAAAACATAGCGAAGACTCTGAAATTCCGAGTAGAAACTCCAAGTTCTACATTATCCAAGAATATTTTAGACCTAGATGAACCTCAAAACAAAAAGCAGTGTTTCTAGATGAAGCAGCACTCCGCCGCATGAAGTTTAAGAAGCTATAAAGCATTAATATAACTAATTTACATGGGAAAGAAAAATTATTGCAGAGATCTAGGCATAAGTTACATATTGCTTTTTTATCTTGTACGTTTGCACGAACAGCTTTTCTTTCTGATATTTATTTAAAAATTATTATTCCAAAAGTGTGCGAGAACACAAGTACGACTTGCTCTAAAGGAACGGTTAATTTTGTCTAATAACTAAAATATAAATGTATTAAAAATATTATTGAATCATTCCGGTTAAGTATTTCTTAATTATTCTTTCACCTATCCTCAAGCTTTTAATGCACACAGACGGACAGAAGGATGGAGTTTTAATAGGCTTTCTGCAGGCTTGCAAACATCTAAGGCAATGTCGTACGTTCATCATTGTTGCCTTGGAAACTGGAACAAATTTCCCAGCTGTTAGCACGATTTCCTTGTTAGCCATATTAATGATGATACTAAGACTGCGTACAAATGGGACAGGAGTTCCAACCCATTCACAGCCCCACGCCGCGTCTCTCACACTCTCAGCCTGCAACATCACAATATAGATTAAACATCAGTTCCGGTAGTTATACTCTAAAATTTCCTGTAGCACTATGCTCTTCCAATTGATCTTACAATACGACTGTTCAAAAACTGAGTATATTTTGTAATATAAATTTAGGCAGTGGTTGTAACAGCTCTTTGCCTGACAAGTAAGGTAAGGACACAGCGAAACATGCCAAGAAGGCTTTGAGAGGGGTGTAGAGGAATAAATCTACTCATTCATTGGACCACGGAACTATTCTAGATGTAAGGGCTAGGCACACTCATTTCACGCAGATGCTTAAATTTTCACCTAATTTAAAATAATCAACTTGTTAATTTTTTTTCTGACTTAAAGCCGGTTATTCATGCGCCCTCTCCAAAGATCTGACAAAGTCCAACGCTCCCTGTAACAAATTTTAATACTCTAGGGTTCCTACGGCGATAAGCTGTTAGCCACCAAACCAAAGAGTAATATGTATGACTACAGTTTATCGGTTATCTGCGACTGTTTAATCAGTACATGCACAACTACATCCCGTACCTGGAGGCCGTAGCCTCTAAGCGACAAAATGAGGATACGCCATGTCGCTGTGGTTATAACCATCAGAAGCGTGTGATATGGTTTTATAGTCCTTCCTACATTTGTTTGCGTGTATCGTCTTTAACCACGATAAATGTGACTTACACACAGGTGTTCGAGGATGTATTTCAAACATTTCTATCACAATGAAGCCTGCAGTGTTGTAATGTTACACTATTCGTTATGAAAAACGTACAAAATATTTTAATTATTACATTATGCCACTTAGTTTGGCATTATGATACTTTCCTGGTCGTTCAGCAAGCTTCCAAACCAACAGAATACAAATATGTTGACCAAAACGAGGACGTAGAGTACAATGGACTGTGACATATGCGTCAGATTTCCCAATCTCTGGAACATTAAGTTTAATAATATAGGCACTCAGTTTTATTTGAGAAACAAAGCAC
Source organism: Reticulitermes speratus (assembly GCA_021186555.1). Taxonomy (NCBI): domain Eukaryota; kingdom Metazoa; phylum Arthropoda; class Insecta; order Blattodea; family Rhinotermitidae; genus Reticulitermes; species Reticulitermes speratus. The sequence goes on from JAJKFL010000006.1 coordinate 23,957,697, forward strand.
TTAATAATTACTACTGTGGACATATCAAGGAGAATAAGATGTAGGCTTTATGTAGCAGGCTTGCGATAAATGGTATGAATGTTGCTGAAATACTTAAGTGGAATAAACCACGTGAGAAACATTGGCATATATAGGAGGGTAATAATAAACTGAATCATAAAATGTACGGTGCAATAGTGTGAGGATGTTGTGTCTGACTCAGTATAAGGTCAAGTAGCTATCCCTTGTTCACATACTACTGAAACATCGGGGTCCATAAAATTCCGGAAATAACTGAATTCTCTGATCGAAGGAATTTCTCACATATATATAAATAAATATTTACTTCGTGCTTCATAATAACGCCACGTTCTACACACGAGACGTCGGTGCTAAATCGTGAGTTATGAAATTTAGACAAAAACCCGTTTACAAGTGCGCTTCTGTAAGACATATAACCTAATTAAACAAGTAGTACTCAATAATAGTATACAGCTCTGTAAATTAAGAGATAGGGTACTACGCCTTTCAAACCCTTCAGAAAATAACATTCATTATCTCCATAGTACCAAATCCCCTGTATGATACTCAATTAAGAATAATCCCTTGATTGTGTAATACTATACGCCACAGCTTGATATGGTGAATTGTTCTTTCCCTCCACTTCCTCATCTAGAAATCTAGTCCAATACATACAGTTAATGCTGAGAAAAGTATGTGTATAAGAACATATCTTTCTGACGGATTTGTGTAATACTTTTGGCTTGTAAAAGAGTAACTATAAAAAGGCGGAAAGAAAAATAAAGAGAAACAGAAAGAAAATGGAAAAATAGGATACATATTGTGACACTGTCCTTATATTTTGAAAATAGACAAATTAGAAATAATTTTAGCTTTGTGTTTGAAGATAGTAACTAGGAAGATATGTGCATATGTGCTATAATATTACTGATGTCCAACCAGGACATCAGTTAATTCTCTCCAGACCTCAAAACAGCACATTCCAAAAGAAAATATCCATTATTATTTACTTTATATTTACGCAAATTTGAAGACAACAACATAAGCTTTCAAGGTAAAGACGTACTGTACAAGATTTGAATTTCTTCCAGCAGTGACACTGAAGTACACAGCCTTCTGGATTATGAAGACATAGAATCTAAAAATTACACTTTTCGACATTTGTAAATGCTTAGAAGCCTACATGAATTTAAATCATGAGTTCTAGATAATCTTGAAATAATTTCTATTTGTAGTTCTTTAATAATACATTACCAATAATGACACATATTTGGAGTGTGTAGCTCACACAATTACCAAGACAGTGGTGTATGAACAAAGGCAGAGGCTGCAAATTAAGATAAGGAAATAAACAGCCAAAAGTGGGCTGAATGCCTCTTCTATTGCACGGATAAACCTGTAAGAAAATTTGAATTAACATCAAAATGACACTTTAATATATTCGTGAGTCAGTAGGCTATAATATACGATGGGATGTCATAATTACTTCCCTACATTGACGATTCTTTTTTGTGATATAAGAAGTGCTTTTATTTATTGAATATACTCTCAGTGTAAACGTGTGTTCATATTATGCACGCATATTAATTACAAGTAGGTGATATTAAGATATTTTTCCTCATTAATAAAAGAGACATTTCGTAACAGAAATATAACTCTTCACGTGTTTGAAGCTGCTTCCAAAGTGCAAGAAAGTGCAAGCTTAAGAAACAGTGATAATAGAAATGCGAACGGCATTATGTTTTTATTTTGACCGCATTCAGATTCATTTTGCTCTTACTTGCGGCACGTCGGCTCAGTAGTAAATACAATAATAATTCTTGGAAGCAAGTCTTCTATTCACAGTCATAAAATTTTACATATATAACAGCGTGCTTCATACTGCTCCACAAATCATCCATTAATTAATCCTAGATGTATTGTTTTTTGCGTTACCTAGTTAAGAACAAAGGGCGCCTTGGCAATCCTTCGGAAAACGTGCATGGCACAGACCTACGCCAGTGGGTACAAGTATTGTAGTTAATTTTCATTTCATCTCGACTGTGCGGCTTAGATAAGTTATAAGGTCATTTGCACATGTTTATGCGTAATTGTCTAAAATGTATATATGTACATATAAAAAAGAGCTCCTCAATTATTTAAATATCTTGAAAATACAATAGTTTTATGTATGAAAATTTAATCTGATTTGCCCAAGATTTCCACATAGAATATTTGTAAACCCTCCAAATAACGTTGTACACATGCGTTGCCCTGTACAGGCTAGACTTCTTCTTCCTGCTCCACCCATGGCTCTTATGATCCCCCGTCCTTAACCCATATTCACGATGATTTACTCCAATCAATCCCACACTTCTATTGCAACCTTCGTCGCTCGTACAAACTAAAACACATTTTTCAATTTTCCTTCGTGATTCTAACAAAGCCCGAACCACTGTACATTTTAAACAATGCCCGCTGGCCCACTACAATAAAAGTATTCGCCCTGATCTTCCCTGAATTTGGAAGCAGTAAACTCCACCAGAACGCTGCTATCTGTAAACAAATCCACACGACACCATACGCCAGAAGTAAAATTTAAATATCTGCACTGACATTCGGTTCTGCAGTTCAGCAGCTGGGCAAAAGTATTACAATACTTGATTCAGTAACCGAACCAGTCCCTGTCCCGTGTTTATTGGGGGTTGGTTTAGTAACGTCACCTCGTGTATACCTCCACTACATCCTTGTAATACCTAGGTTAGGATACTAAGGGCCTTTATATTCTGTAATAGGTCGACCTGGAGAGCTACAAATAAAATTACATGTATATAAATTGTGACGTCACCCATTGACAAATGAGACTGGATGGACAAGAAACAAAATTAGTAGCTAAGAAATTATAAATTCATCTGCATAAGACTGTGCTTTCTTGTAGGCTCTTAAATACACAGTTTCCTTGATGACACATTGCACAAAACATAATTATTGGAAAATACAAATACTGCAAAATGTCGGTTTGTAATTTTTTTAAATTACTCTATTATTAGACGGTGATGAGATACGCATTCGCTCAGCTGTTCCTGCATGACACTGAACATTTCCTGAGTGATGTCAATCTGTCCCTTTTCTTCCTTTTGGTCACAATCAGCAGCAGAATTCTGTTCTGGTGTTCCCTTTTTCTGTCCGATAGCTAAGAGCATCGATCTGAGCTTCTGGAACTGACTGCAGGCTATTAACACCATCGTGCCGAAAATGGAAGGCACGCCGTAAAAGAAGCAAATCGCTGGGACAGAAGCAACGTTCTAGAAAAAAAAGAAAAGTGCATGGTAATGAGTGGACTGCCGGCAATTATAAATGCTGATCGATGCGAATATCGCAGTCCTGAACAAACACACGAAATGCAGAACAATGTAATGTATTAAATGCAATTAACTGAAGAACTCCACTAAGAGGAATTATAAACTTAATAATCACAGTCATTTGCTGAATTTCCTGTTCTTTCAATCAATAATTTAAGGACTGTTGAGAGCAGAAAATTAATTGTTTTTATTTAACTTATTCATTCTGCTGCCCTTTCCTGCCGCTACGATTCTGCCTCCCGGGACGATCGCAACCCTCGCCTTCCCCCCAACCACGCCCCAGGGTATGTCGTATAATTAAGTTTCGAAAACATGGTACCTGCATAACAAAATTTTACCAACAGTGGCTCTAAAACTGCAGTCATAGAACATGCCGTGTCAACTGCAGAAAGCAAACTGTTAGAAGTAGAAGTATGTGGTTACAGTGGAAAAGTTGTTCTTAGAGTTTTGAAGGGCACCAACAAAGAAAACGTGCATGTAAAAGCGATAATAATTGGCACACGCTGCTTGGCGTGTTCGTGAAGGGAAAAGCCCAGCAAAAGCAGAATCCCTGTAGCTATGTCAATGAAGTCCGAGTAGCTTTTGTTTGCAGACAAGAAAATCAGAAACACAAGCTGGCCGGCAGTTAAGCTTCACACAGTCGAAAATGCACGACATACTCTTTTCAGATTTACACGTTTAAATACGATTTGTCGCAACGAGCAAGAGCCCACGAATTTTACAAATGTACGCTACGCCCTTCTCTCTGATGTTCTTTCAAAACTTGAAAAAGGCGATTCTCAGGAAAAATTATGTTCAGTGACAAACAGCATTTTACTGTCCGGGCATGTTAGCCGACATACATTTAGAACTTGGTGGAATATGCTGTAATTAAAGGTACTACAACGGACAGCCTAGGTCTATTGTTATTTTTTTTTTTTTTGCTTCATCCAGACAAAATGTGATGAATCTTTTTTCTGCAAGAACAGTTGCTGATGTAGTGTGCCCATACGTGTTGGAGAGATTCTTCCAGCCAGTTTTGAAGAAGAGGGTGAAAATAACACGGTACTTCAACAAGACGGATCGCCTCGCATACGCATTTCGGTTGGGATAATTCTGGGATCGAAATGTCCACGGAAATGGATTGACAGAGGGTGTCCTATCAGCTGGTACACTCCTTTCCCTAAACTCACACCACGTGATTCCTACTTTGGGGTAACAGGAATGCTGCTTACGTTCCACCATTGCCAACCAATTTGCCAGAAATTGTTTGCAAGATGCGAGTTCATGTACTCGCGCCATGCATACAGATGTGTGAACTGAACCTGAATTTACTTATTTTGGATGCCATTCTAGTCACGATTCTGTCAATGAAAGCTGTAATCCTTTGTGTAATTCACAAGATCTCGATTACAAGCCTACAAACATAAACGTGTTAGTTTATTATACCAACCAAATGCACCACATCAAATACACATAAATAGGAAAGACACTGCTCCCATATGTTCCTCAAAAAGTATAACATCATCGGGGAGTACAGTGTGCCAATATTAAGACCAGCTGCACATGGTATTTATAAAGTTTCATAACCTGTACTATTAGCACACCTTACTCACTTATGACGGTGTAAATTAAAAGAAAAATGTTGGAGTACTGTCTTTACTACTTATATGTATTTGATGTGATGCTTTTAATTTGTATAATAAATGAATACATTGATCTGAAATGTATGAAACAGACAACTTTAAAATTACCAATACAAGTTTAGTTTCCATGTCTGTTACTCTCACTTCTTCTCAAATATTACTTGTACATTACAAATGCCTACATTTTATGTGTTCCCTCTGTATATTAGTCTCATTTAAAGGCAGCCCTGTAATACTAACATAAAGTACTTCTGTTGTTCTCTTATCTGCAATTGCAAGACTAACAAACAATATTAATTACTTTATTACAAATGTTCGTGAAAGCAAAGATATTCTCAAATTATCAAATTGCCTCAACCGTGAAGAGATTATACCATGTAGACAAACAGACTTGCGGTATGCTGGAGAAATATCTCACTGTAGACACCGGACAACATCTTGCTTCAGCCAGCGAAGCAAGTATTACTGCCAAGTATCTGTAAATCTAGACGTATAAATCTATTACAGCAACTCCACACATGGATAACGATTTTGATCATCATTATTTTACCTACTTCGCATTGGATTTTCAATTACAGTATTCCAAACTTTGTAGAAAAACTGTAACAAAATTTGTTCCACTTTTTTAAAACTTAAACCCAGTGTCTTATATTGATTTTATTAAATAACTTGGTGCATACTTTACTTCCCATTTTCTCCAATTTATTTGTCGCCAACATGTCGAATTATTCTTGTCCTTACTACTACATCTGGCTTCACTAATTACGATCCTGTGCTGTCTCTGTAATTGGCCTTAAGAGTGTCATGTCAAAACTTAAATAAAAAAATTGAACTGAACTTAATTGAATTATTACTACTCCTCTTACTTTTTAAATATTTTTTCACATTCACACAAACGACTTCATGGTGCCGGATGGACATTAGGGCATTGAAATTGCATGTGTATATCATAGCACTGTATTTTACATGGCCTTCAGAAACTTATCCACCATTATTCAAACTTGCGGCCACAAAGGGAAACGCGGAAAAATTAATGAAAAACCGTTTGTTTTACAAGGCATGTTTTCCTTAAGTACACGATAATTTACATGTGTATGTGGATGTGCAGAAACTGACATCGTCAATCTAGTGCTCGGCCATATACTAAACACAATAATAATCTGTGACTTAATGAGCTAATACCTATCTAAAATTCCACCAGCACATAAAAAAGTAGGTAGGAAAATTATAATAAATGTACTTGGCCCAATACAAAAAATATTTTGTTAGTTTTCTGCTCATCGTACAATGTGGACTCGGCAGACCTTGAGAATAATTGCGTTGACAATTGTACGTAACACACTGTTCAAAATTTCGGCAGCACGAACTACCAACACTAGTGAGAACTTGGCATTTCAAGAGAAATTTTTGAACAGGAATTAATAACTAGTGCTTTATCATAATGATTCTTCAAAGCGACCTCTAATCTAAGATCTAAATCCCAACCAATTCAATAACCAAATCATTAACCTAACTCCTTCCGAAAGAAGTCCATATGTATAGCCACATCCAATGCACGGGCCAACATAAGTTTCGTGCTACATAAACACATCGGCACCGAATGGAGTTCGCTTTGAAATCGAGTCACCTTAGTGTCTCAGATATACCGCCATAACTGTACATGTCACTGTATTATAAAGGTTGACTTTACATTCCAGTCACACAATATAAGCATAAAGCTCTAGACCCACCTGATTACAGTCGCTTTACCTGTGATATGTTGATCAGCTCGTAAGCAGGGCTCTTTGTGGCATCGAACGGATACCATGTTTTGTAAATGATAGGACGTTCGTCACTTATGGTAAAGCGTATTGTGGTTTGAATCACGTGAAAAACAATGGCGGTTGTAGTAATAATAGTTGCGAATCTCCGGATACGTGGGATCCAGGCGGCCATTGTTAGGGATCCAGTGACAGGGTCTGTCGTGGGCAAATCTTCCCACATGAATGCATCTGTGAGTCGCAGCATCCGCACCATAGCATCCCTTCGCAACCTGATACAAAGCACACGCGAAAGGATGTTTCAACGTAATTACAGGAAAATTTATAATCTATTGTAACCCCTTATTTAACCTTTTGAATGCACAAATTGCTAAACTCCAACGCACATACGAAATCACCCCTAGAAACCCATTTTATATATTTAGGCAACAAAGAAATTTACTTCATTTTAAAAACACCCTGAATAATCTCTCTTTTATTTTCCACTACACGCCGTTTATCTCATAATTTTGTCTGTTTCAATTCAAAGAAAACTTACGCTTTTTATAAACCAGGCACTAAAATTTAAATACCCTACCCGGTCTGGTAAAGTTAGTAATAAATAACACATTATCAGAATAAATGGAGCTAAACAGCTACTGCGTCGATTTGCTTCATGGCCTGCACAGGAAAACTTCACACTTTTAACCTTCCTCTAACAACAATAAAGCACTTCACTGGAGGAAAATGTAGAAAATTTCGTAAACATGTTTGGTATTATAAGCAACGATTTCGTTAGATATTTCAGGGGTTCAAGTAAAGTTGAAATTTGTGTATATTTATGTAACATAAATCCCAAAATATCGTTACCTGAAATACATTATCGAACAACCTTCACACACAAATATAGTAAAGAACATGGACGTATCCAGGATGTGATTCCAATCTTCTAAATGGTGGTAAATATCCATAAACATTGCGATAGACGTCATGTAAACACACACATGACAAAAAATACTATACACCTTGTAAACATTTGAAAGAGCGGAGTAAAATAAAGGGACGCCTCCTATGTAGAAAAAATACCGATAAAAACGAAATCGGTTTTCAGCACGAAAATCGTTTTCCATCCTCACCAAAATGAAATAAATTTTAATTCTCAGGAGGTACAAATAGTCGCACAAGAAATATAAATATTAACTTGTTCTCCTTCAGAAGTCCTGACTGTTACTGAGACTGTCCTCTCGGCAGCCCGTAGCGAGAAGTTACAACTCTAAATACAATTTTAATAGCAGCGCCTTACTGGAAACTTGTATAACGAAATATCAGCTTGCTCTACCTGATATGCATTATTAATTACTACAGTTCCTCTCTCATTTACTGAAAAGTGTGGGACTTTCGTGGTTGTATTAAGTTTTGACTCCATTTTCCCTCTAAAAAGTACTCTAAAATTAATTAATCAATAAATCTATAATCTTACGCGAAACTTGCTCTAGCAATTTCATAGCTTCAGAGGATTCTGGAAGGCTGATCATAACAAATAGCTTTCAGTATAAGGGATTGTAATTAATATGTGATATTTATTTACTTATCTATGTTTTAAAATCTTGTTTCGAGACACATTTCAAAGTTTGATTTGTGTTAAAGGAGAATTATTAAATACGAAACTCAAAATGAAGAATTCACACATTCTTATCGAATTATTGTGTATTACATATTAATGCAAGTGGCCAGGGTAGCGCAGTAGGTATAGCAACTGGCTACGGCCTGGACGATCCGGGGAGCGAATCTCGGTGAGATAGAGTTTTTCCTTGTCCGTCCAGGCTGGCCCCAAGACCCATCCAGCCTCCTATAAAAGGGTACCGGGTTCGTCCCAGGGGAGGGGGGAGGTGTACAGCGATCAGGACGTGGTGCTGACCACACACCCCTTCTAGCGTTGAGTTTACGAAGGTGTTGGAGCTATACCTCCGCCTCCACTCTGTACCTGCATATGCATGTCACAAGTCGAACTTTCCTACACATTAAATCAAGTATACTACACAGGAGATAAATAATAATAATAATAATAATAATAATAATAATTCAATATATTTCTAGTTTTTTAATGTGCAGTGTTAACATCCAGATGGCCAATTACAGATACAGCAAAACATACAAACACAAATAACAACGGACAATGAACATGACACAAATGAAACAGACACAGCCACAACAAACAAACAATTAAATAATACTTAAATAATTAATTAGGACACCTAGTATCACATCTGAATAAGTGTGACAATTTGCCTTTTGAAGATATCCAATTGATTACAAGCTGAATTTGCCGCCATGGCACACCTGGCTGACGGACAATTTTTGTAGGACGAATTAACATGAAACGAAGGATATTCTCGGAGGTACCGAGTGGGAACTCGAAGAACAATAATGCCCATGGTAGATGGACACGATTTAGATCCCAGAAAAACGTTAATGACAAAAACTGCATCAAGTTGATGTCTTGTTTCATGTAAAGTACGTAAATGAAGTATTGAAAGAGCATTAGCATAACTATAGCCATTAATGTCAGGGGAAAGGTATCGATTGTAGCATAGAGCTACAAACTTCCTCTGAATGCCCTCGAGCTTTTTAGCATCAGTAGAGGTAATTGAATTCCATATTACGGATGCGTACTCTAATATAGGTATAACAAGTGAAAAATATAAAATCAATAAATTATCAAGAGTCGAAAATAAAAAGGTAATATTACGGATGAGGCCCAAAATTTTATAGATTTATAAAAAATGTAATCAACATGAGAGTGAAAGTATAATTTCAAATAAAAAACTTCCAAATCCTTAATACGATCGGTACCTGTAATATTAGAATCCCCAATAATAATAATAATAATAATTCAATTCTATTCTATTAAATTCTAGTTTATTAATGTGCCGAATCAACAGCCAGGTGGCCAATTAATAATAATAATAATAATAATAAAGTCGTTTAGCATCAGTGTAGGTTTTTCATCAATCCAGTAGCCAATATATATTACACAATAGTTGTTTTTCACTTACACATATTTAGACAAGTATTCCAAATTAAGTATAAGATCAGCCAGTGGAGCTTATTAGGTACAAGCGCTGCAGGCAAACATAATCAAGCGTGACAATAATGCAAAGAGACAAACTCTTACTTCTTGTTAAGCTCTACAATCTTGGATGTGTTTTGGCTTGCTCAAGTATTCCTTGCCGATATTTTCTGTCAAAAACACTCTTTTTCCAAACCAGTACACCCACAATTTTCAGATCTCCGCGTACACTGGCCCACCGTCTCTCTTTAGGTCTTCCTTTTGGCCTGTTTAGTAATGTTGGCATCCAGTTGGTTATCTTCCTAGTTATTCGATGTTCTTCCATTCTTTGTATATGCTCGAACCATCCAAGTCTCTTCGCTTTTATTTGTCTTGCAATATTTTGCTTTCTAATTATCCTATCTAATTCCTCATTATTTCGTAATCTCCATGGTGCATCCGGGCTTTTAACTGGGCCATAGAATTTCCTTAAAATCTTAATAATTTTGTTTAATGTTTTCCTTTAGTACCCAGGTTTCAGAAGCATATGTAACAACAGGTCTTAGCACGGCTTTATAAAATTTTAATTTTGCCGCCTTTGAAATTAACTTACTTTGGAAAAAGGATTTATTCACTTTATAAGCTTTGTTTCCTGCAGTTATTCTTTCTTTTATTTCGTCCTCTATTAAAGTATTATTATTAACTATTGAACCTAGATACTTCAATTTTTGTTTCTTCAAAAATTGGTACAGTTCTCGTTACCTGTCTTGTACAGTACAGATATTTCGTTTTATTTTCATTTATCGTCAGGCCCACTTTTGACGCTTCTCCTTTTAATTTTGTGAAGGTATCGATCATTGCTTTTTGTGTTCTGGATATAACCAACACATTATCGGCATATGCACATGTTTGCATTAATCGGGTGGAAATGTTTCCCCTTGGATTGAGTTTTTTAATTACAACTTATATGACTATGTTAAATAGGAGGGTAGAAAGAGGATCGCCCTGTCTTTCTCCAGATTTTATTTCTATTACTTCAGTCATTTCATTATTAATTTTAACCTTTGCTATTTTATCTTGCAAAGCTATTTTTATTACCTTCATTAACTTTGGTGGAGTTTGATCGTATTCTAGATATTCAAATAATTTATCTCTATTTACTGCATCAAACGCTTATGAAAAGTCAATAAACAGATTGTGTAAATTAATATTATATTCATAACACTTTTCAAATATCTGTCGTACAATATGAATACTGTCAATTGTCGATCTTCCTGGCCGAAATCCCATTAGGAAATCTCCTAACTGTTTTCCGACTATTTCTAATAATCTGTTATATAATAATATTGCAAAAACGTTATACGTTACGTTTAATAGGGTGATCCCTCTGTAATTATTACACAGTGTGCGGTCTCCTTTTTAAAAATCGGACATATAATCCCTTCGGACCAATCTTTGGGCATTTCTTTTTTCTTCCAGATTTTCAGTATCAATTTAAATATTCTACTTTTAAGGAGGGCTCTGCCATCTGCGACGTTCGATTTAACATAATTCGAAAGTACTCAGTAGCGACATAAGTCCTTAAGAGAAAAATATCGAATATTTTGTAACCTATTAGCTCCTCAAGAAGGTTTTTATCAAATACATCTGTTAATTAATTTTATTGCGTTACTTCTTAGTATTTAGGCCTAAGTCTACATGATTTGTTGATTCTGCCAGGAGTGCAGGCATATATATTTTAAAGTTTCTTGAATTTTTGTTGCATTTTATTTTTCGGAAAACAAATTTATTTCTGAGACGCTAAGCTGTAAAAACGATGGCTTTGTAAAAGCCCTGTAACAACTTAGAACAAAGATATAATTTACAAAGTATAACTAAATTTTAATAAACTGATATTTCCGGAATTAAATTCTCCGTATGTAGCAGATGTAAATAACTCCAACTGTGTAGTGAAGAGACAAACGTGCTTCATTTCAATGTATCTCGTTTAATATCATTGCCTTACATTTTAATTATATGCGCTCTTTCTCACAATACTTTGCTGTACCTGTCGCTGGCTATTGTTCTTTTGAACCAAAGGAAGGAAATGAATAGGAGAATAGAGAAAACTATAAAATATGAAGCTTCATATATCTTTTATTACTCACCATACATTAGAAATACTAAGACAATCATAACAGGGAAATTTACAAGGGCGGGAAATGAAGCGTTGAAAAAATGCATAAGAAGTTTATATTAATAATTTGAAGAAAACCGGACCATTTCGAAAATGAGTGAGTAATATTTACCGTATTAGCTGTGTTGTACTGCCTAAATGCACATGATTAGTTACATATAATTGTTAAGCATGTAGCTCCTACCAGGTACATGCTTCGGTACAAGCGTGCCATCTTCAGGGAACAAAATATGCCTCGTTTAAAACCAATTGCCTGTGATAAGTTATTATTTACAAGGTTCCATATTCTGTGGTAGAGTGAGATGTTGAGGTTGATTCTGCTGACGCCGATACACCACACGGCATAAAAAGAGCGACCCGATCCACCTTGGACTGAGATCCGCACTAGAGACCAGGACATTATAATGCCACAAACTAGAAGTTTCTACTAAAAGCAGCAATAATAATTTCAATTTGTGTAAATAATATTTATTGTGTAAGAAATATTTTAATCGTATTACAAAAGTAAGGTTTTAGAAACCTTTTTATACCTCAGTGACATCAACAATTAGCCTACTATAGACTGTGAAACCTTATAAATAATAGCTTATCACTGGTAGTTGGTTTTAAACCTGGCATTTTGTGCTTCCTGAAGATGTCGAAACATGTCGGAACTATGTGTTTAAAATATATGTAACTGATGATGTGCACTTATTTTGTATAATAAATTGAATACATTGGTGTAAAAGTGTACTTTTTTGGAAAAGCTTAAAATATTTACCGTAATTGCATTTTAAAGAAATAAAATGTAATTTGGATTCACCTCCCTCAGGTTACGGTTCGGTGACAGGATTTTCAGAAGTCAGCAATGCATTTCTCAGTCCTGTAATAGGCGGGGAAATTCTGGTCTGAGTGACACTCATCTTCTGAAGTAGGGTTCTGTTCTATGGATTTAGTTACCCAACTTTACGGTAAGGCAATGTAGTAATGTAACTTAAAATTACAGTATTGAAATCGCAGGAATTTATGATATTTGATGTGTGTGTTGCAGGAATAAGGAGACAACAGCCAGTGACGGTGCTGGTACTTTGTTTAATCTAAACTGAAATGCTACATCCGTGTCATGCAGTATTTCAAAGGAAATAAAAGTTGCAATGCTTAGTTAAGTATCTACGAGTGTGGAAGACAAAACTGACGAATCAGCACTAACTGACTGTTCCAATTATTTCCTATGCACCTCACATTATCGTGATTCCTCTTGATAATCATGTTTATCAGTTATTATAATGCATCGAAAATAAAAGTTTACAAAGTGATATGGCATCAAATGAAGCATAAATAGCTCGGCGTATCGAAAAGTACCTACATCGCCTTCTGTAATATAGTGTAATATACTTCGTTCTAATTGATATGTAGAGGGAAAAGAAGATAGTTGTACTGGCGGCTTTGATTGCTTCAAGTCAAGAGTATCATTTAGTTTTTTATTCCAAAACTGATCACAATGTAAAATTCCACTGAAATCCCTTTACCGAATACACCATTCACCTTATTTCAAGAACAGATAAACATCACCACATAAAGCATTTTACAACTTCGCTTCCCCTGACAATGTAGCTTTGAAGTACACAATTCCTTTTATGGATTGTATACTACTGGCCTGAAGATGGCCACCTGAGTTCAAAACATGTTGCCAAATTAAAGATATAAAACTTGCTGTTTGTGTTGACGGCAATTTACTTCCCTCATTATTGTATCAAACACAACGGGATGACAAACGTAAAAATTGAAGTAGTGCATAGATATAGATCATGAACGTACGCACATGTGCTGAATTAAATACTCTTTCCAATCTGCTGATAATAGCAATAGATATGAGAATATGTGAGTTCTTGTTAATATGACGTCCTACTCCCAACCTGGAAGACCACGTCTTTTCGGCTGTCCGCGACTGCTTATCCAATATATTCGCTTGTGCTCACTACACCTGAATGCCGTCTTATCCATACGCAACCTGCGGACGCGCCACGTTGTGCTGACAGTGACACACTAGCCACGCAGTTAGCCGAACTTTATTCAGCAAAAGATTGTTGCGTTCGATATATTGAAGTGTTACAGTTTTGCACCATCTCAAAAACGAAATGAAAGAGAGAACTTTAAATATTGAAAAGATGCCATTTACAGCTCTCTGTTTAAATCTGAATAGAAAATTAAATTGTTTTTCATTTTCATCTTCCTACGACAGGTTTAATATATGTGAAATTCGTCACACTCTCCTATATTTATTTTGTCATTAGTTTTCCTACTTTGTTTTGTACATAAATATTAACTAACTCTCATGATCTTTGTAGAAAATCTAGGTAAAAGGTTAGATAATGCATAATTTTACAGATATTTTAACTTTATCTTAAAATAAATGCCATTTAGCATATTCCTTTATTGATAATAATAAAGTACATACGATTGTCTATACGTAAATTGAAGTGCATAGGTCGCTCCTCCAGACACATACATTGTGAAATATTCCTATTACGACTAAACGCATATATTCAGTAATATCTGTAACTTATTCGAGGCTCTCCACAGCCTCTTCTTCCTCTTTGACGTGAAGAAGGAACATGAACAGAGAGACAGACTCCTGCACCATCTGTAAACGTACAAATATTTCTGTGTCGATATTATCATATTTCATTTGTACAAAATGTTCATATGACGATGCTGAATTACGTTGTATGTTGCTAATATAGTGTGCTTACATATAGTACTGTAATTTGTTCATCAACAGGAAATGATCCTTAATCATTTACGTCTTATTCGCTTCCTGAAGCAATATTTTAACACATTTATCTTCCTACCACAAACACAGACCTAGCTCTTGGTACTCCTTCAAATTCCACATGACCCTGTTTCAACTCTTTGCTGAGGTCTCTTAACATTCCTTAGTTATTCCAGACAAATTCAGAAATAGTATTACAAATAAATCCATAATACTTTCACATTGTTTACTATTCACCAATCACCCTACCATCAGACTTCCCACGATCTGAGATTGACAGCACCGTTAAACAAACCTTACACGAAAGAGTACATTTAAATTATTTATGGAACATTCGCAGTGAGCAAAATATATCGAAAATTCTGTCATTTCAAGACATTAGGATTATATTCAAACTTCCCTGATATTACGAATATACGAAAAAGTCACTGAAAACTGAAGGCCTTTGAACATTTAATTCTTCACTGCCATATCATGCATTACCAAGAACTACAAAAAGTTTACATGCCGCACACACGATATCTGGTATGAAAAGCCCGTAAACTGCGTTGTTCTTGGGGCATAACTGAAATATGTTATAGTCCTATTAATTTTATTTACCGCTTCATAACTAATTACAGATTTATGCAAGACTTAGTACTAATTTTTAAGCTGTCTCCTTCTTAATATCGAACATGTAAATTTATTTTTCGGTGTACTTTACTATAACAAAAGGTGATAAAAACTGGTGGCAATAGAGAGGCTCTATCTGTGTAGATTTGGATACGCGTAATGTTGGGGACGGTTCTAGGCACAGAGGTAAAGTAGAGGAGGTTATTTTAAACAAATTGTTCAATTTTTCTAGGAGGAGACAGTTTCCAGATGGAGACTACGTGTCGCGTAGGACCGGTCGAGGCACAGTGGAAAGGTAGAGAGTAATTTCTGCCCAAACTTGGAATCGTAGAATAAAATTGCTGCTATCCAGATTTACTAATACGTACATGCTGCTGATTTTAATATTGTTATTATAGTTTAATTATATCTGAAATATTCTTTATTATTTTAGTAAATTTTAGGCTTATAAATGATTGGATGCAAACATGGTACCCAAAAAGCACTAAAGTGCAAGCCAAAAAAGTGAAGAAACATGGGACGCCAGAAGAAAATAAGGAAGGGCCAATTTCATCTTGAAGATTAAATCAGGCACTACGCCTAACTCTTCAGAGTTCATAAAGATAGTCTTATAAATTGCATATCCACTGTCAATTTCGAATAATACTGTGGACGTTTCACGGCTTTTGTGCCATATTTTTCCTTCCCATTTCATGCAAATTTTAATGTTGCAATTTCGGCGACGTCCGAAAACCTACCTGTATGATATTACAATTTTCAACATTGCTTTTCGATATGTAGATATATTAAAAATAAATTATTGTTGTTCCAATACTCACAATGAATCGCAATTATTACTGTCATTATTACTATTATTAAAGTAATTGAACTTTATTATTTTATTACTATTATTATTAAATTTTTATCCATCAACATTATGACTTAACAGCCTCATAGCCATTTACAAAATCAACATAACACGTAGAGAAGAAAAGCACAGAAAGAAGAAAATGGGCACACAAATAAGTCGATATAATTCAATTCATAACACATAAAAAAATCTCTGCTCAAATGCTGAAGATGAATCAGCCTATAGAGAGCTAGTATAATATAAGAATAAAGTTTGACCATGCAATCACGATACATACAATAAAATTAAAATGTATTTTAGTGTATTAACATGTTTTCTAAAAAATCTGCACCCCGCAAAACAAATTTTCACTTGATGTGTATCTATAAAAATAAAATTCTTAATAAAATAAGCAATATGAAATATAGAGAAGACTCTGAAATTCCGAGTAGGAACTCCAAGTTCTACATTATCCAAGCTACATTTTAGACCTAGGTAAAGCTTAAAACAAAAAAACAGTGCATCGAGATGAAGCAGCACTCCGCCGCATGCAGTTTAAGAAGCTATAAAGCATTAATATAACTAATTTACATGGGAAAGAAAATATAATCGCAGAGATCTAGGCATAAGTTACATATTGCTTTTTTATCTTGTACGTTTGCACAAACAGCTTTTCTTTCTGATATTTATTTAAAAATTACTATTCCAACAGTGTGCGAGAACACAAGTACGACTTGCTCTAAAGGAACGGTTTATTTTGTCTACTAACAAAAATATGAATGTATTAAAAATATTATTGAATCATTTCGGTTAAGTATTTCTTAATTATTCTTTCACCTATCCTCAAGCTTTTAATGCACACAGACGGACAGAAGGATGGAATTTCAATAGGCTTTCTGCAGACTTGCAAACATCTAAAGCAATGCCGTACGTTCATCATTGTTGCCTTGGAAACTGGAACAAATTTCCCAGCTGTTAGCACGATTTCCTTGTTAGCCATATTAATGATGATACTAAGACTGCGTACAAACGGGACAGGAGTTCCGACCCACTCACAGCCCCACGCGGCGTCTCTCACACTCTCAGCCTGAAACATCACAATATAGATTAAACATCAGTTCCTGTAGTTATACTCTGAAGTTTCCTGTAGCACTACGCTCTTCCAATTTATCTTACAATACGACTGTTTAAAAACTGAGTATATTTCGTAATATTATTTTAGGCAGTGGTTGTAACTGTTATTTAACTGACAATTAAGGTAAGGACATATCGAAACATGTCAAGAAGACTTTGAAAGGGGAGTAGAGGAATAGATCTACTCATTCATTGGACCATGGAGCTAATCTGGAAGTGGGCGAGTTGATAACCCCCACGTTTTTTTAACTCAGAAGTAAGAAGCATATTATCACTTAAAAATATGGTTGCCTTAATTCCACTGTGAACAGGGGCTATGCACTCTCATTACACGCAGATGCTTAAATTTTCACTCAATTTAAACTAATCAACTTGTTAATATTCTCTTCCAACTTATAGCCGATTTTTCAATGCAAATTCCAAAGATCTGACAAAGTCCAAGCTCTCTGTAACAAATTTTGAAACGCTAGGTTTCTACAGTGATAAGCTGTTATCCACCAAACCCAAGAGTAATCTGTATGACTACAGCTTGTCTGCTGTCTGCGACTGTTTACTCAGTACATGCACAGCTACATCCCGTACCTGAAGGCCGTAGCCTCTAAGCGACAAACTAAGGATACGCCATGTCGCTGTGGTTATAAGCACTCAGAAGCGTGTGATATGGTTTTATAGTCCTTCCTACATTAGTTTGCGTGTATCGTCTTTAACCACGATACATGTGATCTAACACAGGTGTTCGATGATATATTTGAAACATTCTCATCACAATGATGTCTGCAGGGTTGATATGTTGAATTATTCATTACGAAAAAATATAAAATAATTTAATAATTAAATTACGCCACTTAGTTTGGCATTATGATACTTTCCTGGTCGCTCAGCAAGCTTCCAAACCAACAGAATACAAATACGTTGATCAAGACGCAGACATAGATTACAATCGACTGTGACAACTGCGCCAGATTTCCCAATCCCTGGAACATTACGTTTAATAATATAGGCACTCAGTTTTATTTGAGAAACAAAGCACTTAATTATTACTACTGTGGACATATCAAGGATGTTAAGATGTTGGCTTTATGTAGCAGGCATAAGATAAATTATATAAATGTTGTTGAAATACGTCAATGGAAGAAAACATTGGGAGACATTGGCATAAATAGGAGGGTAATAATAAACTGAATCATAAAATGTACGGTGCAATAGTGTGAGGAGGTTGTGTCTGACTCAGTATAAGGTCAAGTAGCTATCTCTTGTTCACATACTACTGAAACGTCGGGTTCCATAAAATTACGGAAATAACTGAATTTTCTGAGCGAAGGAATCTGTCACATCTACATAAATAAATATTTACTTCGTGCGTCATATTAATGTCACGTTCTACACACGAGACGTCGGTGCTAAATCGTGAGTTATGACATTTAGACAACAAACAGTAGACAAGTATACTTCTGTAAGACATATAACATACTTTAACAAGGAGCACTGAATAAGAATACTCGGTTCTGTAGATTAATATGTAAGGTATTACTCCTTCCAAACACTTCACAAAATAACCTGCATTATCTCGATGTCACAAAATCCCCTGTACGATATCTCATTAACAGCAACACCTTTTTGTGTGTTCACATATTTTGAGTGGGTCACATTTCATGCCAAAATTTGATATGATGGATTATGTTCTTTCCCTCCACTTTTGTCATTTAAATTTCAACTCCAATATGTATAGTTAATGCTGAGAAATATATGTGTATAATAACATGCCTATGTGACTGATTTGTGTAATACTTTTAACTTTGTAAATGAATAACAATAAAAATCGGAAAAAAGACAACAACATAAGCTTCAAGGTAAAAAGATGTACCGTACAAGATTTGAAGTTCTTCCGGCAATGACACTGAAGAACACAGTCTTCTGGACTATGATGTCATAGAGTCAGTAAATATTACACTTCTCGACATCTGTAAATGCGCAGAAGCCTACACGGCTTCAAGTCATGATTTCTGAGTAATCTTGAAAGAATTTCTATTTGTAGTTCTTTAACATTATATTACCAATAATAACATATATATTGAGTGTGTAGCTCACACAATTACCAAGACAGTGGTGTATGAAGAAAGGCAGAGGCTGCACATTAAGATAAGGAAATAAGCAGCCAAAAGTGGGCTGAATGCCTCTTCTATTGCACGGATAAACCTGAAAGATAATTTTAAATTAACATCAAAAGTACACATTAATATATTCGTAAGTCAGTAGGCTGAAATATACGAATAGATGCCATAATTACTTCCCTGTATTAACAAATGATTTTTGTTATATAAACAGCCCCTTTATTATTGAATATACTCTCAGTGTAATCATGTGTTCAAATTATGCACGTGCCTTTGAATTAATTACAATTATGTGATATAAAGATATTGGTACTTATAAATAAAAGAAACATTTTGTAAAAGGAATAATAAAAAAATTCACGTCTTTGAAGCTGCTCCCAAAGCACAAGAAAGTGCAAGCTTATGAAACAGTGATAATAGAAACGCGAACTATATTATGTTTTTATAAAAATAAAAATAAGGATGAAGTACAATCAGGGAATTTTAATACGGCATACTTCTATTCGTTAATCGAAATTTGTAGATTCATATTACACTCGGACTCAAAATTGTGTACAAAATTTCCCCTAAATGTATTTTGTTTTTGCGTTACCTAGTTCAGCACAAAGGGTGTCTTGGCACTCTACATAGGTCAAAGAAAGTAACTGAGGAGCTTATTTTTAAAGATACGTATGACTACTTTACCAAGAATGGAGGTATCTGTGCGAAAAAGAGCACGAAACAGACCAACGTCAGTGGGTACAAGTAGTGTAGTTAAATTTGTGTTCATTGCGTCTGTTTGGGTTAGATTCGTTATACGTTCCTTTTCACATGTTTAAACGTAATTATTTAAAAGTATATATGTGTATATCAAAAGGAGATCCACAATTATCTAAACATCTCGACAATACAGGAGTTTTTATGTTTAAGAAGTTATTCTGAATGCCCAAGATTTTCCACATAGAATTTCTGTATACCCTCCCACTAGCGTCGTACACATTGTTTGCCCTGTACAGGCTAGACGTCTCCTTCCTGCTCCACCCTTGGCTCTTATGATCTTCCGTACTTAACCCACATTCACGCTGATTGTCTCCAAACAATCCCACAATTCTCTTGCATCATTCTTCGCTCGTACAAACTAAAACACAGTCTTCATTTTTCCTTCGTGTTTCTGTCACAGCCCGACCCACTGTACATTTCCAACATTACCCGCTGGCCCAGTGCAATACAGGTAATATTTCTGGTCTTCCCAGTATGTGGAAGCAGTAAACTCCACCAGAACGCTGCTATCTGTAACTAAAATCTACACGACACCATACGCCAGAAGTAAAATTTAAATATCTGCACTGACATTCGGTTCTGCAGTTCAGCAGCTGGGCAACAAATACATAATGCAATAATTGATTCAGTTACCGACCCAGCCCCTGCCCCGTTTTATTGGGGGGTTGGTTTAGTAAACGTCACCTCGTGTATACCTCCACTAGATCCTTGTAATACCTAGATTAGGATACTAAGGGCATTTATATTCTGTAGTAGGCCGACCTAGTAAGGTATAAAGCACCTTTCATTTATATGGCTTGTGACATCAACCACTGATAAATGAGACGGGATGGACACAATAAACAGGAGCAGATAAAAAAAATGTAAACTGATCTGCATAAGACTGCTCTTAGGCTCTTAATCCACAGTTTTCTTGAAGACACATTGCATAAAACATAATTTTTAGACAATACAAATACTGCAAAATGTCGGTTTACTTATTTTAAATTACTCTATTATTAGACGGTGATGAGATGCGCATTCGTTCAGCTGTTCCTGCATGACACTGAATATTTCCTGACAGATGTCAATCTGTCCCTTTTCTTCCGTTTGGTCACAATCAGCAGCAGAATCCTGTTCTGGTGTTTCCTTATTCTGTGCGATAGCTAAGAGCCTCGATCTGAGCTTCTGGAACTGACTGCAGGCTATACACACCACCGTGCCGAAAAAGGGAGGCACGCCGTAGAAGAAGGAAATCAATGGGACAGAAGCAACATTCTAAAAAAAAGGAGAACAGTACATTGTAATGAGTGGACTGCTGGCAATTATAAATGCTGATGTATGCGAATATCGCAATACAGAACGAACACACGAAATGCAGAATTCAAAATATTAAATGCAATTTACTGACGAAATCAGGAGTGTAAATGTAACTTCTTCAAGTGGGTCCAGAAGCATAGCTACGTTTCTGACGCCCGGGGTGAGTAATCAGAATGGCCGCCACTTAGAGGATTTATGAACTAAAGATAACGATCATTTATAGAATTTCCTGTTCTTTGTATCAATAATTGACGGACTGTTGACAGCAAAAAAATAATTATTGTCATTTAAATTATTCGTTTTGCTGCCTTTGTTAATCCTTGTACTCTCCCTCCCGGGGCGGTCGCAACACCCCGCCCCCCCAACAACGCCCCAAGGTAGTTCGTAGAATTAAGCTTCCAAAACGTGATACTTGAATAAACAAGTTTTGCCACCAGTGGCGCTAACACTGCAGTTATGGAAAACGCCGTGTCAACTGCAAAAAGCATTTTGTAATAAGTCAAAGTAAGTGGTTACAGTTGAAACAATATTGCTTACATAGATTTCAAGGCGATACTATTTGTTAAATGCGGCTAGCCATATTTCTAAAGGGAAAAGCACCGGCAAAAGCAAAGATCTTGAAGCTTTTGTGAATGAAAACCGAGTAGCTTTCGCAGACCATGAAAATAAAGAACACAAGCTGCCAGGCAGTTAATCATGCCACAGTCGACAATGCACAACATAATGTTTTCAGATTTAAATTTTACAAACACGATTTGTCGCAACGTGCAACAGCCCAAGAATTTTTACAGATGTACACTAAGCCCTTCACTCTGATTTTTTTTTCAAAACACGAAGAAGGCGATTTTTACAGTCAACATTTTGTTTCGTGACAAGGTATTTTCTTTCTGTCCTGGCAGTTAGCCAACATAAATTTAGAACTTTCTGGAATATGCAGTGATTAAAGGTCCTATAACGGACAGCTTAAGCACAGTGTTTTTTTATTTATGTAGACAAAATATGATGGAACTTACTATTTTTTATTAAAGTACAGTTGCTGATGTAATGTGCCCATACATTTTGGAGAAATTCTTCCTGCCAGTTTTGAATAAGAGGTTCAAAATAACATGGTACTTCAACAAGACGGATCGCCTTGCATTCGTATTTCGGTTGGGAGAATTCTGGGATCAAAAATGTCCACGGAAATAGATTGGCAGATGCGCTCCTATCACTTGGTACCCTCGTTCCCCTAAACTCACATCACTTTGTTTCTGCTTTGGGGTAACAAGGATGTTGCTGCTTGCTTTCCACCATTACCAACCAATTTGCCAGAAATTGTTGGAAAGATACGAGCTCATGTACTCGCGCCATGCATACAGATGTTTGAACTGAATCTGAATTTATTTATGTTGGATGCCATTCTACCCATGATTCTGTCACTACAAGCTGTAATTTTTAAGTGTAGTTCACAAAATCTCGCTTACAAACCTACCAAAATAAATGTATTCATTTATTATACGAACGAAATGCACACCATGAAATACATATAAATAGTAAAGACACTACTCCAACATATTTCGGTGAAACTATACCATCATTAAGGAGTACAGTGTGCCAATATTGAGACCAGCTGCACATGTTATTAATAAATTTTAATAACCTGTTGTGTTGGCACACTGTACGTCCTTATGATTGTATACTTTTACAGAAATATGTATGAGTATTGTCTACTACTTATATGTATTTGATGTGGTGCATTGGGTTGGTATAATAAATGAATACATTGATCTGAAATGTATGAAACAGACAACTTTAAAATTACCAAAATAAGTTTAGTTTCCATGTCTGTTCCTCTCACTTTTTCTGAAATATTACTTGTACATTACAATCGCCTACATTTTATGTGTTCGTCCCGTATATTAGTCTCTTTTAAATGCAGTCCTGTAATACTAACATCAAATACTTATTGTGTCCTCCAATCTGCTATTGCAAGACTAATAGGTAGTAAAAAATAACTTTATTATAAACGGTCGTGAAAGCAAAGATATCCTAAAGTCTATTAAATTGCCTAATCCGGGAAGGAATTAAACCATGTAGACAAACAGCCTTGCGGTATGCCGGAGATATATCTTACTGTAGACATCGGACAGCATCTTGCTTCAGCCAGCGAAGAAAGAGGTAATGCCAATCACCTGCAAATCTAGACGTATATGTCTATTACAGCGAGCAGAATGCTCTTATTAACACCAGATATGAATAAAAGTTATGATCATCATCATATTATCTACTTGGCATTTGATTTTCAGAACAGTACTACAAACTTTGTACAGAAACTGGAACAAAATTCAATCCACTCTTTTTAAAATTTAAACACAATATCTTGTATTGATTTTATTAAATAACTTTGTGCATACTTTCCTTCTCATTTTCTCCTGTTTATTTGTCACCAATCTGTCGAACTATTCTTGTTCTTACTACTACATCTGGCTTCACTAATTTCGATTTCTACAACATTTATCGTTATTATTAATGCTATTTTATTCTGTCGGTGTGTTTTACTTTATGACGTACATTGTAATGTATTTTCGTATACGCTGCTGTGCTGTCTTTGTAATTGGCCTTAAGAATGTCTTGTCAGCACTCGTAAAATAAAAAAATTCAACTGAATTTAATTGAATTATTACTACTCCTGTCACTTTTGAAATATATTCTGGTTACATTCACAAAAACGATTTCATGGAGCCGGAGATATCTTAGGGTATTGAAATTGCATGTGTATATCATAGAACTGTATTTAACGTAGCCTTCAGAAACGTATCCACCATTAAACAAACTCACGGCCAAAAACACAGATGTGGAAAAATTTAATAATAACTTTTTGTGTTCCAAGAGATGCTTTTCTTAAATATGCAACAATTTGTTTGTGTATTTGCATGTGCAGCAACTGACATCGACACTTTCGTTCTCGGCATTCAACTAACCGCAATAATAGTCACTGACTTAATAATATAACACATAAGTAAATTACACCAGTTCACACAACACATAATGCAGGAACTTTATAACAATTATACTTAAATCAATACACAAAATATTTTCTTAGTTTTCTGCTCATCGTAGAACGTGGCTCGGCAGACCTTGAGAATAATTACGTTGACAATTGTACGTAACACACTGTTTCAAATTCGGCAGCACGAACTACCGACACTAGTGAGACCTTGGAATTTCAAGAGATATTGTGGAAAATGAATTAATAAACACTGTTGTCTCGTAATAAACCTCTAGCCCAACATCCAAGCTAACATCTAGTACCCAACCAGACTTTTAACCAACGCACCAAACTAACTTCTTACGAAAGAAGTCCGTATGTATAACCATATCCAGTCCGCTGGCCTACATAACTTTCGTGCCACATAAACACACCGGCACCGAATGGAGTTCGCGTTACGAAATCGACCCACTGTAGTAATTCAAATTATACCGTCGTCAGTGTACATGTCACAGTACTGTGAAGGTTGACTTTACATTCCAGTCACGTAATATAAAGCATAAAGCTCTAGACCCACCTGATTACAGACGCTTTACCTGTGATATGTTGATCAGCTCATAGGCAGGGCTCTTTGTGGCATCGAACGGATACCATGTTCGAAACATGAAAGGACGGTCGTCACTTGTGGTAAAGAGCATTGTAGTTTGAACCACATGGAAAGCGATGGCGGTTGAAGTAATAATAGTTGAGAATCTCTGGATACGTGGGATCCAGGCGGCCATTGTTAGGGATCCAGTGACAGGGTCTGTCGTGGGCAAATCTTCCCACCTGAATGCAGCTGTGAGCTGCAGCATCCGCACCATAGCATCCCTTCGCAACCTGATCCAAAGCACACGTGAAAGGATGTTTCAACGTAATTACAGTACAATATTTACTGTATTATAAACCCTTATTTCATCTTTTAAATCCACAACTTGCCAACGACAATGCACATAGAAAATCACGTCTAGAAATTAATTTCATATATTTAGGCAACAAAGAAATTTACTGCATTTTAAAAACACGCTGAAAAATTTCTGTTTTATTTTCCACAACATGCCGTTTATTTCATAATTTAGTCTGTTTCTATTCAAAGAAAACTTACGTTTTTCTTAAACCATGCCCTGAAATTTAAATACCCATCACTATCTGGTAAATATAAGTGATAAATAACACATTCTTAGAATGACTGGTTTTAACAGCTACTGCGTCGATGTGTTTTATGTCTTGCACAGGAAAACTTCACAATTTTTAAATTTCTCTAACAATAATAACGCACTTCACTGGAGGAAATTATACAAAATTTCGTAAAAATATTTGGTATTATAAGTTACGATTTCGTTAAATATTTCAGAGATTGAAGTAAAGTTAACATGTGTGTATATCTATGTAACATAATTGCCAAAATTACCTGAAATACATTATTGTATAACTTTCGCACACAAACAAAGTAAAGACCATGGACGTATGCAGTATGTGATCCAAGTCTTCTAAATTGTGGTAAATATCCATAAACATGGCGATAAACGTCACGTAAAAACACACGTGACAAATGAAACTGTACACCTGGTAAAAATTTGAAAGTATGGAGTAAAGTAAAGGGACGCCTCCTATGTAGAAAAAATACTGATAAAAACGAAATCGGTTTTCAGCACGGGAATCATTTTCCATCGTCACAAAAACGAAATAAATTTTGATTCTCAGAAGATACAAATAGTCGCACAAAGAATATAAATATTAACTTCCTCTCCCTCAGAAGTCCTGACAGTTACTGAGACTGTCCTCTCGGCAGCCGGTAGCGAGAAGTTATAATTCTAAATACAATTTTAATAGCAGCGCCATACTGGAAACTTTTATGATGAAACAGCAGCTTGTACTACTTGTTATGCATTATTAATTACTACATTTCCTCTCTAATTTACTGAAAAGTGTGGGACTTTCGTGGTTGTATTTAGTTTTGACTCCATTTTCCCTGTAAAAATAATCTAATAATTAATTATTCTATATTCTTACACAAAGACTTGCTCTATCAATTTCATAGCGTCCAGAGGATTCTGGAGGGTTGACCACAACAAATAGCTTTCAGTAAATGGAATTGTTTTATGTAAAAGAAAGTAATTAATATCTGATATTTATTTACTTATTTATGTTTTAAAATCTTGTTTGTAAACACATTTCAAAATTTGATTTGGCTATTGGAGAAAAATTAAATATGAAGCTCAAAATTGGGA
The DNA here is from genome assembly GCA_021186555.1 of Reticulitermes speratus. Lineage (NCBI taxonomy): Eukaryota > Metazoa > Arthropoda > Insecta > Blattodea > Rhinotermitidae > Reticulitermes > Reticulitermes speratus. Next base: position 23,984,361 of record JAJKFL010000006.1, read on the forward strand.
ATTCACACATTCTTATCAAATTTTGTGTATTACATATTAATGCAGGTGGCCGGCGTAGCGCAGTCCGTATAGCAAATTGGTTACGGCCTGGACGGTCCGGGGACCGAATCCCGGTGAGATCGAGTTTTTTCGTGTACGTCCAGACTGGCCCCAAGGCCCACCGAGCCTCCTGTAAAAAGGGTACAGGGTTCGTCTCAGGGGAGGGGGAGAAGCGATCAGGACATTTTGCTGACCAAACACCCCTTCTAGCGTTGAGGTTACGAATGTGTTGGAGCTATATCTCCACCTGCAAACTGTATCTGTATATGCATGTCACAAGTTGACCTTAACCTACATACTAATGCAAGTATAGTACAAAGGAGAAAAATAGTAATAATAGTAATAATAGTAATAATAATAAAGCTTTTTAGCATTATGGTAGGATTATTTATCAATCCAGTAGCCAATATATATTACACAAAATTATTTTTCACTTACACATATTTAGAAAAGTATTCCAAATTAAGTATAAAATCAGTCAGTAAAGCTTATTGGGTACAAACACGTCGCGATTATATTCGTGGGTCTTTTAACCTCTGTCGAAGTAAAATTTCTTTCGTATATGTAATAATAATAATAATAATAATAAAGTTACAACCACCACGACAACCATATCGTATTCACAACAGTATACCTACGTCGATACTTCATAATGTTCAAAAATATTCGATTTACTCTCATTATCCACATAAAAATAACTTCATAAACACACATTAAGTTTTCAGCATAGCTTCCAAACAATGGTACCACTTAATTATGTTTGGTTAAGCATCAGAACTGCTGTCTTAGAAATAAATTGTGTTTCATTTGATCTCCTATAATGTTTCTGACATTGCTCCCCGTTATATTCCCCTTCGTAAGCACAACAACCAGGTCGTTATTACAGCTGATTCACAACGTATTTCACGTATATTCTGCAACGTTGAATTTTACATATCTCCAAAGTACTCAGTAGCGACATAAGTCCTTCTAGTCTGAATGCCAACTGCCTTCCGTCTGCAGATGAAGTGAAGTTCTGTCACTGTGTTATTTATGGAACGAACAAAATTATTTCACATACCGAAGATACGGAAAATTGGAATTCGGTATGTACGTAGTATGGAGATCGATATTAGAATTTTCATTAGAGATTCCCTGTCACGACATGAAGGCATATGGAGTTGTGGATGTACAGCTCGTCTCATTCTTATTTTCTGCACCAGATAAAGGAAATTTGTAAGCATCAAGCTCCGGCCGCTTTACCTCTGGAAACAAAGGCGTCCGGTAATTTAATAGGTGGTTGTTTAGATTCAATAAAGGATGTGGGCAGTGTGGAGAAGAAAAGTCGCCTGCCCTACCGGCAGTCGAAAACGATTCATCGGTCGTTCAGCCCGTTACAGTCTTTCACTTGTGAAGCTACTTCCATTACAAACTGCGCAACAAGACTCTAGCATATTCACAGTGTTTAATAATGTGGGAGTTATTTGGAACTTTAATCTCTATTTTCGTCATCACATTTACTGCATGTTTATTCAGGGTTTAAAAATACTTGGTTTGAGCCTGTATATTAATTATACTTTTCCACCACCAATAATCTCATGGTAATATAAAGTATGTTTGTATGATCCAAACTTGAAAAGCATTCGTCGCACTGGAATTCCACCAGTATTTCTCTTGCGTACATTTTCCGCTGTTGTAATTACTCATCAGTTTTTGAACAGCCTTCACAGTGCCTTTACTGCTTAAATTTCACTTTCTGGTTTTTAAACTGTCTTGGTGTTACTAGCGTTTTGTATAGTGTTTATTTTATTAGCTTTTTTAGCTTGCGTACTTTCAGTGTTCTACTTTATATCTTATGAGTAGAAGTAAAATCAGTCAATCAATTAATAATAATAATAGTAAAAATAATAAAAAAGACTTCAGGTAAATGAATATTTTAATATTAATTATGTTTCGTTTGGAACAGGATGGAATGGCATGTCATGGATTTGTGTGGTTCAGGAAAGGAAAAATGAGGGGCTCATGTAGGCAATCAAATGAACTTCCGGGTTTTCATACATTGAGAGAAGAATCTCGAATATTTTATAACCTATTAGTATCTCAAGAAGGCTTTTATCAAATAGATCATTTAATTAATTATATTTCATTCGTTTTTAGTATTTAGGCCAACGCCTACTTGATTCTGATGCAAATTTGCAAGTATGTACATATATTTTAAAATTTATTGGACTTCTTGTGGCATTTTGTTTTTCGGAATTAAATGTTATTTAAGAGAGACAAGGATGTGAAGAAGATGGATTTGAAAAGGCATTGCAAGTTAAAAAATATATATTTTATGAATCCTGTGATGTAATACACTGATTTTTCCGATATTAAATTCTCCATTTGTAACAGAGATAAATATTCCAACTGTGTGACGAAGAGAGAAATGTATTTTATTTAAATGTAATTAATTTAATCTCATTTTCTTACATTTGAGCTGTAATATATTACACTCAATCGAAAAATACATTGCTGTAATTTTCACGGTTTATTGCTATTTTAAACTACGGGAAAGAAATGAAGAGGAGAATGCAGAAAATTATAAAATATGAAGCTTCATATAACTTCTATTATTCATCGTACATTTAAAATACTAAAGTACCCAAAAGAGGGCAACTTACAGGGTCGTGAAATGAAAAAATGAAAAATGTATAAAAATTTTGTAGTAAAAATCTGAAAAAAGCGGACCACTTTGATGATGAGTGAATAATATTTACCGTAATTACATTTTAAAGAAACAAAGTGTAAATTAAATTCATCACTCCCAGAATAAGGTTCGGTGACAGAATTTTCAGAAGTCAGTAATGCAGTTCTCAGTTCTCTAATAGGCGGGGAAATTCCTGACTAGATCAGTGACCCTCATCTTCTGAAGGAGGGTTCTGTTCCATGGATTTAGTTACCCAAATTTACGGTAAGGCAATGTGGTAATGTAACTTAAGATGACGGTATCGAAATCGCAGGAATCTAAGATATTTGATGTGCGTGTTGGAGGAATAAGGAGACAACAGCAAGTGACGGTGCTGGTACTTTGTTTAATCTAAACTGAAATTCTACATCCGTGTCATGCAGTATTTTAATGGAAATAAAAGTTGCAATGCTTAGTTAAGTATCTACGAGTGTGGAAGAAAAAACGGACGTATCAGCACCAACTGAAGTGTTCCAATTATTTTCCTATGCACCTCACATTATCGTGATTCCTCTTGATAATCATGTTTATCAGTTACAATGGTGCATCGAAAATAAAAGTTTATAAAGCAACATGGCATCAAATGAAGCATAAATATCTCGGCGTATCGAAAAGCACCTACATCGCCTTCTGTAATATAGTGTAATATACTTCATTCTAATTGATATGTAGAGGGAAAAGAAGATAGTTGTACTGGCGACTTTGATTGCTTCAAGTCAAGTGTATCATTTAGTTTTTATTCCAAAAGTGATCGCAATGTAGAATTTCACTGAAATCCCTTTACCGAATACACCACTCACCTTAACTCAAGAACAGATGAACATCACCAAATAAAGCATTTTACAACTTCGCTTCCCCTGAAAATGTAGCTTTGAAGTACACAATTCGTTTTATGGATTTTATATTACTGACCTGAAGATGACCCCCTGAGTACGAAACATATTGCCAAATTAAAGATATAAAACTTACTGTTTGTGTCACGGAAATTTACTCCCCCCTTATTATTGTATCTAACACAACGGGATGACAAACGTAAAAATTGAAGTAGTGCATAGATATAGATCAGGGGTGCCCAAACCGCGGCTCGCCAGCCACATGCGGCACTTAGATATATAATGTGCGGCTCGCAGAAATATGTTGGCTGAGCTCCATTTCGCATTACAATTCATATAAAAGATAAATAAAGAGATTTTAAGGCTGTATAATTATTTACCGGGTATAAACTGAGAGTCCACTGGATTAAAACGTAAGTTTAATGTTCATGATGAGTAAATATATTTAAGAATTTTTGTAGCAAAATGTGCATGTAACAATAAAAAGGCGTATGTAATATTTGTTAATGTCTTGCGGCTCTCAAACATCTGAAGTTAATCGTATGTGGCCCTTACGTTAAGCAAGTTTGGCCATCCCTGATATAGATCATAAATACACATACGTGTGAATTAAATATATAATTTTTAATATGCCAATAATAACAATAGATAAGAGAATATATGAGGTTATATCCGACTAATTGCATCTAGAAGTTACAGGAAAGTCTGCACTAAGAAAATTTATGCACAGAAATGTATCACAGAATATTGACAATTAAAGGCTCTTGCTCTGCCATTTAATGTGACATCTCTCATTTCAACGTAGGCAACTGCATTTCGAACAAATTATCGCAGTTTACTTTTAATGTTTCGCACTGCCCTGTGAAGTAAGTTTTGAGGAAAATTTATAAAGTTTCTCTTATTTGTATTCCAGTTTTTCCTCTCCCCCTTTCCCTCTCAAACAAGAACCCACAGAACGCCATACCACAACATCTTGACGGATATTCTGCTGGACATAGCTGTCCGCTCAATTTTCGTCCAAATTTTAATCCAGCCATAGTCGTACTGTTTTTACAAAGCGATGCAGTGTGTCTTTATGCAAAACATGTTTTACGTCGCTACATAAAGGAAACGTTCTTTTTGTCCTACTCTGATATAGCTGGACTTTCTGTGGGTGCTAGAAAATTTGCCCGGTTATTTATGAAAATCAGAATAAATGCGGGAGGATATGCTGAAGAATGAGGTACCAAATTAAATAGTATAGAATACAGTGGCATACTGTAAAATAATTTCGTTTTTAACAACCATTCTGGAATTTAAATAAATTCAAATTAGAGAACTTTTAAAAAAATATGCAGATTGAAAACTTAAACAGAAAAAATTAATAAGCCTAAGCTCACTCCATGTACAGAGCAATTATTAACTTTTAAAACTGTCAAGTTGTAGCTACATTCTCTTTTACATCACGTGGAACTTGAATTTCTTTGATAAGACATTATTCATGTATTATCGTTGCAAGACACTTTTCCTGATGCATTGTCTTCAACAAACACATCCTCCTCTTATGCTTGCAGTCGAACATATGCATAATCATTTCGTATCACTTACAGAATGCTCAGCACTGTTCTTCTACATGTTAAGCGTATCCCATATGTCGAATTCTCAAACATCCAGATCAATGCAGTCCACGCCCTCCAACCGAATTCCTTAAGATCCGTTTTAACGTTACATTCCCATCTACGCCTAGCCTTCCAAGTGGTCTCTTTCCCTTACATTCCACAACCAAAAGCTTACATGCACCTCTCCTCGCCCCCATACGTGCCACATTCCCTGCCCATCTCACGTTTCTCGATCTAATCACCCGAAGACTACTTCGTGAAGAGTATAAACCATATAGTCCCTCACTGTGCAATACACTCTAGTCCCCTATTACCGAGAATCTCTTAGGCAGAAATAAATACCTTAGCACCTTATTTTCGAAACCCCCTTAGCCCACGTTCTTCCATAAATGTGACAGATGAAGGTTAACATGTTACGTTTACGGATAGTAGTAGTTAACATCATATCCAAACCCCAGCTGGAAGACCACGTCTTTTCGGCTGTCCGCGACTGCTTATCCAATATATTCGCTTGTGCACACTACACCTGAATGCTGTCTCCTCCATAAGCAACCTGCGACGCGCCACGTTGTGGTGACAGTAAACCACTTGCCACGCAGTTAGCCGAAATTTATTCTGCAAAACATTGTTGCTTTCGATAAATTGAAGTGTTACAGTTTTGTATCACCCCAAAAATTTATTGAACGAGAAACATAGCGAAATACTGAACATATGCCATACACAACTTTCTGCAAAAATCTGAATAGAAAATTAAATTGCTTTTCATTCTCATCTTCTTGTGACAGGTTTAATATATGTGAAATTCGTCACACTCTCGTATATTTATTTTATGATTAATTTTCCTACATTGTTTTGTACATAAAAAAATTAAAACTAACTCTCATGATCTTTGCAGAAAATCTAGGTAAAATGTTAGATAACGCATAATTTTACAGATATTTGAACTTTGTCTTAGAAAATGTCATTTAACATATTCCTTTATTGATAATGATAGTGTGCATACGATTGTATATAAGTAAGTTGAAATGCATGGGTCGCTTCTCCAGACACATACATTGTGAAATATTCCTATTACGACTAAAAGCATATATTCAGTAATATCTGTAACTTATTCGAGGCTCTCCACAGTCTCTTCTTCCTCTTTTATTTGAAGCAGGAACATGAAGAGAGAGACAGACTCCTGCACCATCTGTAAACATACAAATATTTCAGTGTCGATATTATCATATTTCATTTGTACAAAATGTTCATATAACGATTCTGAATTACGTTTATGTTGCTAATACAGTGTGCTTACATATAGTACTGTCATTTGTTCATCAACAGGAAATGATCATTAATCATTAACGTCTTATTCGCTTCCTGAAGCAATATTTTAACACATTTATCTTCTTACCACAAACACAGACCTAGCTGTTGGCACTGCTTCTTCACATTCCACATGAACTCTTTGCTGAGGTCTCTTAACATTCCTCAGTTATTCCGGACAAATTCAGAGATAGTATTTCAATTAAATCCATGATAATTTCACATTGTTTACAATTCAATCACTCTACCATTAGACTTCCCACGATCTGAGATTGACAGCACCGTCAAACAAACCATATACAAAACAGCACATTTAAATTATTTATGGGACACTGGAAGTGAGCGAAATATATCGAAAAATTCTTTCATTTCAAGACATTAGGATTATATTCAAACTTCCCTGATATTATGTATATACGAAGAAGTAACTGAAAACTGATGATCTTCGAACATTTAATTATTCACTGTCATATCAGGCATTACTAAAACCTACAAAATGTTTACATGCTGTACACATGATGTCTTGTATGATGAGCCTGTAAACTGCGTCATTTATTGGGCAAAACTGAAATATATTACAGGCCTAAAAAGTTTACTTACCGCTTCATAACTAATTACAGATTTATGCAAGACTTAATACTAATTTTTAAGCTGTCTCTTTCTTAATAGCGAACAAGTAATTTTATTTTTCGGTGTACATTTCTATAAGACAAAGTGATAAAAACTGGTGGCAATACAGTGGCTCTATCTGTGTAGATTTGGATATGTGTAATGTGAAGGTTATTTTATAAAATGTGTGCACTATTTCTACGACGAAACAGTTTCTAGATGGAGACTACGTGTTGCTCAGGACCGGTCTAGGCACAGTGCTAACATAGAGAGTAATTTCTGCCCAAACATGGAAATGTAGAATCGAATTGCTGCTATCCAGCTTTACTAATACGTACATGCTGCTGATATTAATATCGTTATTATAGTTTAATTGTGTCTGAAATATTATTTCTTATTTAGTAAACTGTAGGTCATAAATGATTGAATGCAAATAAGATACCCAAACAAGCATTAGACTGCAAGCCAAAGAACATGGGACTGCAGAAGAAAATACGGAAGGAACAATTTCACCTTGAAGGTTAAGAACAGGCACTGCGCCTAACTCTTCAGATTTCATGAAGAAAGTCTTACAAATTGAAGACCCACTCTCAATTTCGAATAATACTGTGGGCGTTTCACGGCTTTTGTGCCATATTTGTCCTTCCCATTTCATGCAGATTTTAATGTCGCAATTTCGGCGAGTCTGAAAACCTACCTGTATGACATTACGACTTCCAACATTGGTTTTCGATATGTAGATATATTAGAAATAAATTATTGCTGTACCTCCCAATACTCACAAGAAATCGCAATTATTGCTGTCATTATTACTATTATTAAAGTCATTGAACTTTATTATTTTATTATTATTATTATTATTAAATTATTATCCGTCAAATTTATGACTTAACAGCCTCGTCGACATTTACCAAATCAGCAAAATCCCTTAGATAAGAAAAGCACAGAAAGAAGAAAATGGGCAACAAATAAGTCGATATCGTTCAATTCATAACACATAAAAAATTCTATACTTAAATGCTGAAGATAAAACCAGCCTATAGTTAGCTAATGTAAAATTTGATTAAAGGTTGACAATGCCATCACGTTACATACAACAACGGAGAAGTAGATTTCAGTGTATTAACAAGTTATCTAAAATATCTGAACCTAAGTAAACCAAATTTTCAATTGATGAGTGTCTAGAAAAGTAAAATTTTTAATAGAGAAACCAACATGAAAGATAGAGAACACTCTAAAATTCCGAGTAAGAACTACAAGTCCTACAGTATCCAAGCAATATTTTCGACCTAGATAAAACAAAACAAAAAACAGTGCATCGAGATGAAGCACTCCGCCGCATGCAGTTTCAGGAGGTATAAAGCATTAATACAACTAATCGACACGGGGCAGAAAATATTATTGCAAAGACATGCACACAGACGGACAGACGAACGGAGTTTCAATAGGCTGTCTGCAGACTTGCAAACATCTGAGACAATGTCGTACGTTCATCATTGTTGCCTTGGAAACTGGAACAAATTTCCCAACTGTTAGCACGATTTCCTTGTTAGCCATATTAATGATGATACTAAGACTGCGTACAAACGGGACAGGAGTTCCGACCCACTCACAGCCCCACGCCGCGTCTCTCACACTCTCAGCCTGCAACATCACAACATAGATTAAGCATCAGTTCCTGTAGTTATACTCTGAAGTTTCCTGTAGCACTATGCTCTTCCAATTGATCTTACAGTACGACTGTTTAGAAACTGAGTATATTTTGTAATATGATTTAAGGCAGTGGTTGTAAGAGCTATTTAACTGACAATTAAGGTAAGGACATATCGAAACATTCCAAGAAGGATTTGAGAGGAGAGTAGAGGAATAGATCTGCACGGCACTATTCTAGAAGTGGGCGAGATGATGAACCACACGTTCTTTAACTCAGAAGAAAGGAGCATATTATATCTTAAAAATATTGTTGTCTTAATTCCACAGTTAACAGGGGCTAGGCACACTCATTTCACACAGATGCTTAAACTTTCACCTAATATAAAGTAATCAACTTATTAATTTTTTTTCAGACAAAGCCGGTTCTTCATGCGCCCTCTCCAAAGATCTGACAAAGTCCAACGCTCCCTGTAACAAATTTTAATACTCTAAGTGTTCTACGGCGATAAGATGTTAGCCACCAAACCAAAGAGTAATCTGTATGATTACAGCTTGTCTGTATTTGCGTCTATTTGTTCAGTACATGCACAGCTACATCCCGTACCTTGAGGCCATCCACTCTAAGCGACATAATAAGGATAGCCATGTCGCTGTGGTTATAAGCACTCAGAAGCGTGTGATATGGTTTCATAGTCCATCCTACATTAGTTTGCGTGTATCGTCTTTAATCACGATAAATGTGACTTACACACAGGTGTTCGAGGATGTATTTGAAACTTTTTTATCACAATGAAGCCTGTAGGGTTGTTATCTTATACTAATTATTCGTTACGAAAACCCTACAAAATAGTTTAAACATTAACGTATGCCACTTGGTTTCGCATTATGATACTTCCCTGATCGCTCAGCAAGCTTCCAAACCAGCAGAATACAAACACGTTGACCAAGACGAGGACATAGATTGCAATCGACTGTGACAACTGCGTCAGATTTCCCAATCTCTGGAACATTACGTTTAATAATATAGGCACTCAGTTTTATTTGAGAAACAAAGCACTTAATAATTACTACTGTGGACATATCAAGGAGAATAAGACGTAGGCTTTATGTGGCAGGCTTGAGATAAATGGTATGAATGTTGTTGAAATACTTAAGTGGAATAAAGCATATGGGAAACATTGGCATATATAGGAGGGTAAAAATATACTGAATCATAAGATGTACGGTGCAATAGTTTGAGGATGTTGTGTCTGACTGAGGAAAAGTTCACGTGAATATGCAACTGAAACGTCGGGTTCCATAAAACCGTCAACAAGTACGCTTCTGTAGGACATATAACCTACTTAAACAAGCAGTACTGAATAACATTATTCAGCTCTGTAGATTAATAGGTAAAGAATTAATCCTTCTAAACCCTTCAGAAAAAAATAACCTGTATTATTTCGATAGCACAAAATCACCTGTACGAAACCAAATTAAAATCAACCCCTTTTTGTGTATTCATGTATTTTGAGTGGGTCAAATTTTATGCCACAATTTGTTATGGTGAATTATGTTCTTTCCCTTCAATTTCCTCTTCTAGATTTCAACTCCATTAAGTGTAGTTAATGCTGAGAAGAGTATATGTATTGTAAAATGTTTCTCTGGCGGATTTGAGTTACATATTTGGTTTGTAAAGCAACAACAATAACAAACAAAAGCGGAAAGAAAAATAAACAAGAACAGAAATTGAATGGAAGAATAATGTACGAATTGTGACAATGCACATATATTTTGAGAATAGAGGAATTAGAAGTAATGTTTGTTTTGTGGCAATCGGTAGTAACTAGGAGGTATTTGCAGATAAGCTATAAAATTACGGACGTCCTTCCAACGCATCAGTAAATTCCTCCCAGACCTCAGGACATCACATTCCAAAAGAAAATATCCAGTACTATTTACGTTATATTTACGCAAATGTGAAGACAACAACATAAGCTTTCAAGGTAAAGACTTACTGTACAAGTTTTGAAGTTCTTCAGGCAGTGACACTGAGGAACAAAGTCTTCTGGAATATGACGTCATACAGTCTCTAAAAATTACAATTCCCGACGTCTGTAAATGCTTAAAAGCCAACACAGCTTCAAAACATGATTTCTAGGTAATCTTGAAAGAATTTCTATTTGTAGTTCTTTAATAATACATTACCAATAATGACACATATTTTGAGTGTGTAGTTCAAACAATTACCAAGACTGTGGTGTACGAGCAAAGGCAGAGGCTGCACATTAAGATAAGGAAATAAGCAGCCAAAAGTTGGCTGAATGCGTCTTCTATTGCACGGATAAACCTGCAAGATAATTTGAATTAGCATCAAAAGGACACATTAATATATTCGTGAGTAGTAGGCTGAAATATATGAAGAGATATCATAATTACTTCCCTGTAATTATAACTGGTTTTAGTGATATAAGCAGTCTCTTTATTATTGAATATACTCTCAATGTAAACGTGTGTTCAATTTATGCTTGTGCCTTTGGATTAATTACAAGTATGTGATATAAAGATATTTCTCCTTATGAATGAAAGAAGCATTTCGTAAAAGGAATATAAACCTTCACGTCTTTGAATCTGCTTCCAAAGTACACCAAAGTGCAAGCTTCTGAAACAGTAATAATAGAAACGTGAACAAAGTTATGTGTTTATTTTGAACGTATTCAGATTCATTTTGCTCTTTCTTACGGCATGTCCGCTCAATCGTAAATAAAATAATTCTTGGAAACAAGTCTTTCATTCACAGCCATAACATTTTACATATATAACATCGTGCTTTATACAGCTCCACAAATATTCCATTAATTCATATAAATTAAAGATGTAGGCTAGAGCGACCGCACAACAAAACACTAGTCACTGACCGAAGGTAAGCCTGGGAATCGTAGTAGAATTTAGAGTAGGGATCCTGTTACTATCATTTCGTTTTCCGATCAATGGTAATCGTTCAATCCTCTTGAAGGGCTTCCAAAGACTGCTGCAGGAAATTGGAATTTTGATAGTTCATGTGGTTTATAAAAAATAAGTATTAGGTACAAATAGGGAATTTTAATACGGCATACTTCTCTTCGTTAATCGAAATTTGTATGATTTATATTACACTCGGACTCAAAATTGCGTTACCTAGTTAAGTGCAAAGGGCGCTTTGGCAATCCTTCGGGAAACGTGAAGAGCAGTGTGTACAAGTAGTGTAGTTAAATTTCTGTTCGTCTCGGCTGTGCGGCTTAGATGCGTTATAAGTTCCTTTTCACGTGTTTATGCGTAATTTTCTAACATATATGTAGTTATATATAAAAAAACTAGGTCCTCAATCGTGTAAACTTCCCGACAATACAAGAGTTTTTATGTATGAAAATTTAAACTGAATGCCCAAGATTTCCACATAGAATTTCTGTATACCCTCCGCCTAACGTTGTACACATGCGTTGCCCTGTACAGGCTAGACTTTTTCTTCCTGCTTCACCCTTGGCTTTTAAGACACCCCGTCCTTAACCCATATTCAGGCCGATATTCCCCAAAAAACCCACATATCTCTTGCATCGTTCTATGCTCGTATAAACTAAAACACAGTTTTCAGTTTTCCTGCGTGTTTCTATCACAGCTCGACCCACTGTACATTTCCAACAATACCCACTGGCCCATTGCAATAAAGGTATTTTACTTGGTCGTCATCAGAACGCTGCTATCTGTATGCGAATCTACACGACACCGTATGTCAGAAGTAAAATTTAAATATCTGCACTGACATTAGTTTCTGCAGTTCAGTAACAGGGCAAAAAAACATATTACAATAATTGATTCATTCACCTACACAGCACCTGTCGAGTGTTTATTGGGGGGTTGGATTAGTGAGGATCACCTCGTATATACCTCCACTACATCCTTCTAACGCCTAAGTTAGAATACTAAGGGGCCTTTATATTCTGTAGCAGGCCGACATAACTAACTCCATGGAGCAGAGCCCTTCTTGAGAAGCTAACAGGTCCTCAGCTACTCAAGAAATCCCCGCGTTTTGTGGAACCCGAAGGTTCATTACCGCACTCACAAGAGTGAGGCCGACCTAGTGAGCAGCAAAGCACGTTTCATGTACATGGCTTGTGACGTCACCTATTGACAAACGAGACTGGATGGAAAAAAAGCAGTAGCAGAGAAAAAAAAATTGTAAATTGATCTGCATAAGACTGTGCTTTCTTGTAGGCACTTAAATCCACAGTTTTCTTGATGACACATTGCATAAAACATAATTTTTGGACAATACAAATACTGCAAAATGTCGATTTACTTATTTTAAATTACTCTATTATTAGACGGTGATGAGATACGCATTCGTTCAGCTTTTCCTGCATGACACTGAACATTTCCTGACAGATGTCAATCTCTTCCTTTTCTTCCGTTTGGTCACAATCAGCAGCAGAATCCTGTTCTGGTGTTCCCTTGTTCTGTCCGATAGCTAAGAGCCTCGCTATGAGCTTCTGGAACTGACTGCAGGCTATACACACCATCGTGCCGAAAAAGGAAGGCACACCGTAAAAGAAGCAAATGAACGGGACCGAAGCAACGTTCTAAAAAAAAAACAGTGCATGGTAATGAGTGGAGTGCTGGCAATTATAAATGCTGATAGATGCGAATATCGCAGTACAGAACGAACACACGAAATGCAGAAGAATTTATTTTATTAAATGTAATTATCTGAAGAACTCAAGAATGTGAACGTAACTGCTTGAGGTGGGTCCAGAAGCATAGCTAAGATTCTGGCACCCGGGGCGAGTAATCACAATGGCCACCACTAAGAGAAATTATGAACTTAATAATCACAATAATTTCTTGAATTTCCTTTTCATTCAATCAATAATGTAAGGACTGTTGGGTGCAGAAAATTGTTTTTATTTAACGTATTCACTCTGCTGCCTCTTCAACTCTGCCTCCCGGGAAGGACGCATAATTCGCCCCCCCCCCCCCAGCCATGCCCAGGGTAAGTCGTATAATTAAACGCGGTACTTGAATAATCAAGTTTTGCCAATAGTGGCGCTAAAACTGCATTTATGGAAAATGCCGTGTCACCTGCAGAAAGAAACCTGTTACAAGTCGAAGTATGTGGTTACATAGTTTTGAAGGGCACCACCTAAGAAAACGTGCACTTAAAAGTGATAACAATTGTTACATGCGGCATGGCGTGTTTGTAAAGGGAAAAGCCAAGAAAAAGCAGAATCCATATAGCTATGTCAATGAAGTCCGAGTAGCTTTCGTTCGCATACCATGGAAATCAGAAACACAAGCTGCCTGGCAGTTAAACTTGTCACAATGCGCAACATACTGTTTTCAGATATAAAAGTTCAAATACAATTTGTCGCAACGTGTAAGAGCCCACGAATTTTACAGATGTAAGTAAGTTACTCCCTTCTCTCTGATGTTCTTTCTAAACTTGAAAAAGTAGATTCACAGGCAAAATTATGTTCAGTGACAAGCCGCTTCTTTCTGTCCGGGAATGTTAGCCGACATAAATTTAGAAATTAGTGGAATATGCAGTGATTTAAGGTACTACAACTGGCAGCCTAAATCCAATGTTTTTTTTTTTTTTGCTTTATCCAGACAAAATGTGATTAACCTTACTTCGTTCTGCAAGTACAGTTGCTGATGCAGTGTGCCCATATGTGTTGGAGAGATTTGCATTTCGGTTGGCAAAATTCTGGGATCGAAAGTGTCCATGGAAATGAATTGACAGTGGCGGTCCTATCATTTGATACCCTCGTTGCCCTAAACCCACATCACTTTATTTCTGCTTTGGGGTAACAAACATGCTGCTTACGTTCCACCTTTGCCAACCAATTTGCCAGAAATTGTTGTAAAGATACGAGTTCATGTACTCGCGCTATGCATACAAATGTGTGGACTGAACCTGAATTTACTTATGATTCTGTTACTGAAGGCTGTAATCCTTTTAGTGTAGTTCACAAAATGTCGATTACAAATCTACCAACATAAATGCATTCGTTTATTGTACCAACAAAATGCACCACATCAAATAAGTAAAAATGGGAAAGACACTGCTCCCATATGTTCCTCGAAAAGTATACCATCATCTGAGAGTACAGTGTGCCAATATTAAGACCAGCTGCACATGGTATTTATAAAGTTTCATAACCTGTAGTATTGGCACACTGTACTTCCTTATAATGGTATAATTTTACCGCTACAAGTTGTAGTAGTGGTTTTAATACTTATATGTATTTGATGTGGTGAATTTGATTGGTATAGAAATGAATACATTGATATAAAATGCATGGAACAGACAAATTTAAAATTACCAATTCAAGTTTAGTTTCAATGTCTGTTTCTCTCACTTCTTCTCAAATATCACTTGTACATTACAATCGCCTACATTTTATGTGTTCGTCCTGAATATTAGTCTCATTTAAAGGCAGTCCTGTAATACTAACATCAAATACGTCTGGTGTTCTCTAATCTGCTCATGCAAGATTAAAATACAACATTAATTACTTTATTATGATTGTTCGTGATAGCAAAGATATTCTCAAAGTAACAAATTGCCTAATCCGGGAAGGGATTATACCATGTAGACAAACAGCCTTGTGCTATGCTGTATACATATATCACTGTAGACACAGGACAGCATCTTGTTTCAACCAGCATAGCAAGAATTGCTGCAAAGTATCTGTTAGTCTAGACGTATAAGTCTATTACAACAAGCTGAATGTTCTTATTAATTCCACACATGAATAATGATTACGATCATCATCATTGTATCTACTTGGCATTGTATTTTCAACAACAGTATTCCAAACTTTGTAGAAAACTGGAGCAAAATTAGGTCCAGTTTTTTAAAACTTAAACCCAGTGTCTTATATTGATTATATTAACTAACTTTGTGCTTGCTTAACTTCTCATTTTCTCCAATTTATGTGTCACCAATCTGTCGAAATATTCTTGTTCTTATTACTACAATTAGCTTAACTAATTACGATTTCTACAACATTTATTATTATTATTAATGCTATTATATCCTGTCGATGTGTTTTATTTATGACGTACATTGTAATGCATTTTCGTTTATGCTCCTGTGCTGTATCTGTAATTGGCAAAAGAATTCATGTCAGTATTCGTATAATAAAAACCTGAACCGAATTTAATTGAATATTTACTACTCCTGTTACTGTTTTAATATTTTCCGGTTACATTCACATAAACGATTTCAATGAGCCGGAGGTACGTCAGGGCATTGAAATTACATTTGTACATCAAAGCACTGTATTTTACGTGACCTTCAGAAACGTATCCATCATTATACAAACTCGCGGCCACAAAATGAGATGTGGAAAAATTAATGAATAACTGTTCGAATTCCAAGGCATGCTTTTTTGTTACGTACACAACAATTTGCGTGTGTATATGGATGTGCAGCAACTGACATCGACATTTTATTGCCCAGCATTCAAATAAGCGCAATAATAATCTGGGATTTAATAAGCTAAGACATAAGTAAATTACACCAGTACACAACACAGAATGTGGGAACATTTAACAAATATACTTAACAAAATACATAAAATATTTTATTATTTTTCTGCTCAACTTACAAGCTGGACTCGGCAGACCTTGAGAATAATTACGTTGACAATTGTACGTAACACACTGTTTCAAATTTCGGCAGCACGAACTACCAACACTAGTGAGACGTTGGAATATTAAGAGAAATTTTGGAACAGGAAGTAATAACTAGTGTTTTGTCACAACAACCTTCAACGCGACATCTAATCTAACATCTAAAACCCAATCAAATCTCTAAACAAATCATTAACCTATCTCCTTCCGAAATAAGTCAATATGTATAACCACATCCGATGCACTGGCCAACATATCTGTCGTGCCACATCCGCATCGAATGGAGTTCGCGTTACAGAACCGACTCACCTAGTGTCACAAATTTACTGTCGTTAATTGTACATGTCGCAGTATTGTGAAGTTTGACTTTGCATTCCATTCACACAATATAAGCACAAAGCTCTAGACCCACCTGATTACAGACGCTTTACCTGTGATATGTTGATCAGCTCGTAGGCAGGGCTCTTTGTGGCATCGAACGGATACCATGTTCGAAACATGAAAGGACGGTCGTCACTTGTGGTAAAGAGCATTGTAGTTTGAACCACATGGAAAGCGATGGCGGTTGTAATAATAATGGATGCGAATCTCCGGATACGTGGGATCCAGGCGGCCATTGTTAGTGATCCAGTGACAGGGTCTGTCTTGGGCAAATCTTCCCACATGAATGCATCTGTGAGCCGCAGCATCCGCACCATAGCATCCCTTCGCAACCTGATACAATGCACACGTGAAAGGATGTTTCAACGTAATTACAGTACAATATTAAATCCACACGTTGCCAAACGCCAACGCACATAGGAAATCACCCCTAGAAACCCATTTTATATATTTATTCAACAAAAAAATTTACTTCATTTTAAAAACACGCTGAATAATTTCTGCTTTATTTTCCACAACACGCCATTTATTTCATAATTTTGTCTGTTTCTAGTCAAAGAACACTCACGTTTTTCATAAACAATTGCCTAAAATTTAAATACCCTACCCGGTCTCATAAAGATTAATTAATAAATAACACATTTTTAGAATGAGTGGAACTAAACAGCTACTGCGCCAATACACTTCATGGCTTGCACAGGAAAACTTCACACATTTAACCTTCCTCTAATAATAATAAAGAACTTCACTGGAGGAAATTGTACAACATTTCGTAAAAATGTTTGGTATTATAAGTTACGATTTCGTTAGATATTTCAAGGGTTCAAGTAAAGTTGAAATTTGTGTATATTTATGTAACACAATTCCCAAAATATCGTTACCTGAAATACATTATTGTAAAACTTTCGCAAACAAGCAAAGTAAAGACCGTGGACGTATCCAATATGTAATCCCAGTCTTCTAAATGATGGTAAATATCCATAAACATGGCGATAATCGTCATGTAAAAACACACATGGCTAATAAAACTGTACACGTGGTAAACATTTGAAAGAGTGGAGTAAAGTAAAGGGACGCCTCCTATGTAGAAGAAATACCGATAAAAACGAAATCGGCTTTCAGCACGGGAATCGTTTTCCATCCTCGCCAAAATGAAATAAATTTTAATTCTCAGGAGGTACAAATAGTCGCACAAGAAATATAAACATTAACTTGTTCTCGTTCAGAAGTCCTGACTGTTACTGAGACTGTCCTCTCGGCAGCAGGCACCGTGAAGTTATAAGTCTAAATACAATTTTAATAGCAGCGCCATACTGGAAACTTTTATGACGATAGAGCAGCTTGTACTACCTGTTATGCATTATTAATTACTACATTTCCTCTCTAATTTACTGAAAAGTGTGCGACTTTCGTGGTTGTATTAAATTTTGACTCCATTTTCCCTGTAAAAAGTACTCTAAGAATTAATTAATTAATCTATATTCTTACGCAAAGACTTGCTCCAGCAACTTCATAGCGTCAAGAGGATTCTGGAAGGCAGATCACAACAAATAGCTTTCAGTAGAAGTGATTGTTTTATATAAAAGAAAGTAATTTGTATGTGATATTTATTTACTCATTTATGTTTTAAAATCTTATTTGGAGACATATTTCAAAATTTTATTTGTGATAATGAAGAAATACACCTAGCCTCCTGTAAAATGGGTACCGGGTTCTTCCCAGGGGGGGGGGGGTTACAGCGATCAGGACGTGGTGCTGACCACACACCCTTTCTAGCGTTGAGGTTACAAATAGGTTGGAGTTGTACCACCGCCTCCACTCTGTATCTGCATATGCATATCACAAGTTTCTCTGACTGCACTCGAGCGTTTTTAGCATCAGTAGAGGTAATTGAATTCCATACTACGGATGCGTACTCTAATTTATATATAACAAGTGAAAAATATGAAATCAATAAACTATACAGAGTCGAAAATGAAAAGGGAATATTACGGATGAGGTCCAAAAGCTTGAGAGATTGAGAAAAAATATAATCAACATGAGAGTGAAAGTATAATTTAGAATAAAAAAGAACTCCCAAACCCTTATAAAATCAGTACGTGTAACATAAGAATCCCCAATAATAATAATAATAATAATTCAATTCAATTCAATTCTAGTTTATTAATGTGCCAAATCAACAGCCAGGTGGCCAATTACAGAAACAGCACAACATACAAACATAAATAACAACGGACAATAAACAGACAAAATAAAACAAACACAACCAAAACAAATAAAAAACAAACAATAACTTACTTAGATAATTGATAAGAATACCTTAAAATAATGTAATAAAATATCACATCTGAATAAGTGTGACAAATTCCCTTCTAAAAACATCCATATTATTACAAATAGAATTTGCCGCAGTTACACACCGGCCGGAGGGACAATTTTTATAAAATGAGCTAACATGAAACAAAGAAAAGTCTCGGAGGTTTCGAGTGGGAACTCGTAGACCAATAATGTCTAAGGTAGACGGACAGGATTTAGAACCTAATAAAACATTAATGACAAAAATTGCATCAAGTTGATGTCTTCTGTCATGTAAAGTACGTAAATTAAGTACTTGAAGAGCAAGAGCATAACTATAATCATTGCTATCGCGGGAGAGGAATCGATTATAACATAAAGCTACAAACTTCCTTTGAATACGCTCAAGCTTTTTTGCATCAGTAGAAGTGATTGAATTCCATACAACAGATGCGTACTCTAATTTGGGCCTAACAAGTGAAAAATATAAAATCAATAAACAGTCAAGGGTCGAAAATGAAAAGGTAATATTACGAATAAGACACAAAAGCTTGATGGATTGAGAAAAAATGTAATCAACATGGGAATGAAAATATAATTTGGAATCAATAAAGACTCCTAAATCCTTAATACAATCGGTACGTGTAATATAAGAATCCCCAAGTTTATATTTCAAAAAAAAGGGTATTTGTTTTCCTAGAGAAGGTAATAGCTCGAGGTTTGCCAGTATTTAGAATCATAAAATTAGCAGTGCACCAACGTTGTATGGAATCAATATCTGATTGCAACTGAGTAGAATCATCAAGTGATTTGATAGCACGAAAAATTTTTATATCATCAGCGAAGAGAAGAAATTTTGAATGTGTTATTACTTTACATATATCATCGATAAATACATTAAATAGCAAAGGCCCTAAAACAGAGCCTTGAGGAACACCCGCAAGTATTCTAAAAGGCGCTGAAAAAGTATCGGAAATTTTCACACACGAAAATCTATCAGATAAATAACTACAAAACCAGCTAATATAAGCACTTGAGAGTCCAAAGGAACTAAGTTTATTTAAAAGTAGAGTATGTGACACAAGATCAAAAGCACTGCTAAAATCAAAATATATAGCATCAACTTGACACTGAGACCTGACTAACGCGGTTATATAATCAAGATAATTTACCAAATTAGAGGTGGTAGATCTGGATTTTATAAAACCGTGTTGACAGCAATTAAGTTCAGACTGAAGGTAATATGAAACATGATTATATATAACTATTTCAAAAATTTTAGAAAAATTATTTAAAATTGAAATAGGGCGATAATTAGCAATTTTAGTACTGTTGCCTTTTTTAAAAATAGGTACAATAGCAGCTTTTTTCCAAAAAGAAGGAAACAACTGCTGAGACAAACTAAGATTAAAATTATACTTCAATAAGGGTACAAAATATCAGTACAGCCCTTAATAATAACGCCTGGAATACCATCAAGTCCAGTAGATTTAGATGGCTTTAGCCGCCTAATAGCTTTACGCACGTAAGCATCAGTAACCGAAAATACAGATAAATTATCTGTAGAGATATCATCAAAAGAAGTTTTAGTATTAGACGAGACCTTAAAAGCAGTGTTATCATACACCAATTTAAAATGATTAGCAAAGGCTGCAGCGACTTGGTGTGGTTCCACCAAGAGTGTGCCATCCACCTCGAGTTGAAGAGAATTTGATTTATTTTTCCTAAAATTAGACACGTAATTCCAAAATTTTCTAGGATTATTTTTTAAACTTTCGTCAATAGATTTGAGCCATCTAGATCTATCGAACTTAATAGTATTCTTTACAAGTTTCCTATAGTAGGAAAATTTACTATAGTGAACATAAGACTTATACTTTTTGAAACGTTTGTGATAATAATTCTTTTTCAAAATATAGTGCCGCAGAGTGCGAGAAAACCAAGAGGGAAATTTGGAACCTTTAATAGAGCGTAGGGGAATTGATCTATCAATTGCTTCATGAACAGCGGAGTTGAGGCTGGCCACAGCAGCATCAACAGAAGATTTAGAATACACACTTGACCAATCGTAAGAGGAAAGAAAATTATACAACAATAAATAATCGCCACTAGCATATTTAAAATACGATAGTTTATTAGTTTTAAAACATATTTTGTCAATAAGAGGCAATTCAATTAAAAGTGGCGGGTGATAAACGTCAGGTTTAACCAGGCTAGTATCGGGAGAAGTAATATAAAGGTCAGTTATATTAGAAAAAACAAGGTCAAGCATATTTCTACTGTGATCAGCATCAACACACTGTCCTAGACCAAGAAAACAAGTGGAGGTGTAAATAGCATCTCCCCTAAGTTTAGAATAAAACTGACAATTTTCACAAGGCAGGCAGCTTTCCCAATCAAAACCAGGGACATTGAAGTCACCTAAAAGAATAACACGATAATTTGTCGTGTCAAGTTTATTTTCTAAATGGAAAAATATTCACAAATAATATCTGGTTTAAGATCAGGCGAAAAATAGTGATTACCAATAAGTAAATTTGGACCATTACGAGTGGGAAATTCGACCCAAACACACTCATCAAAAAACTGTAAATCAAGCCTGCGCTTGCATGCATTTAATTCAGGGGAAACAGCTATTAATACACCACCACCCCTTTTCTTAGTCGCATGGATCCTGTCGGAAAGGAAAACAACGAATCCATCAGGAAATAAATTTTGATCATAACACTGGTCATTAAGCCACGTCTCTGTCAAACAAAAAATATTATTACCAAATAAAATAACATTATCAAAAAGTTCAGTAAATTTTGTCCTAAGTCCACGTACATTTTGATAAAAAATATCAATACTTGTATTGGACATGGCGTAACCACCAGCATTAAAACAATTAGATCGAGCCATTAACTAGACATAGGATCACCTTCCCCCACGGCTTTATTAATAACAGCAGACTGGACTGAGGGATCGCTACTTATGGGATTTGTAATAGTAAAAATTTGCTCTGGAGTTAGACGTCCGTAATAGGAAGCAATTGGACATCCGTCAGACCAGACACCGACATTATTAATAAGCGGAAAGTCTTCCTCTGCCACAGATACATGGAAAGAGGCATATGTGTTAAATTTAGTTTTCAGCCTTGTGCAAACCAAATACTTAAGCAAGAGCTGATCTTTCAAAGAATTTTCTATATCAATGGACTTGACATCAGGTGAAAAACGCGAGACGAAAAGAGCCTTGGTTTTCACGCGCCTTGCAATTATAGATAAAGAAGAGGAGTTTCTTACCCCTATCGTAGGGGTCTTTTGTTTTTTAGCATTATTAACAGGTGTTAAGGCCCTCGGTTTATCGCTGTGCTTGAAATTGACTGGCTGGGTTTCCTTCCCAACATCACGCCGCTTCTTCCTTGTGACAAGGTCATAGTCACCATCAGCAACAGCTGATGTCCCAGTTACAGAAATGGCCTCACTTGCAGCGTCAGCATTGCTGACGACGACATCATGTGAGGCAGAGTTACAAACTCTAGCATTCCTCTCTCTGCTGACAGCACGTGTCTGCAATGTATTTTGCTTTCGCAAGACCATGTCTCTATAAGATGTCACAGACTGGGAAGGCACTGACCTCTCGAAATTCTCCTTGTGAATTTGAACCTGTGTGGCCTGCGACAGGTGACCTATATTAATATCCTGAAAAGCATCCTGTTTGTTTTTAACTGCAGCTTTAAAGATACATTATCATTTTTTAAATGATCAACCTCTTCACTTAAATTGGACACCATATTAATGAGTGATTTTATGAGGTCCATAGTGCAGACCCCATTTAGACGTACAGTTTCCACCTGCACGCTGAGAGCCTCGAATTTGTCTGAGTCAAAAACAGGAGGAAGCACTAAAGACCTCTCTGGTGAAACCACCTTCCTGGGGGCGTCAGATGTTGACGCAGAACGGGTCTTCACCGGGGTATCGTCATTACGCTGAACACGTAGCAACTTGACACACTCGGCACACTTATAGGTCGAGACCCCAGAATCCATATAATACGTAAACTCGGTATCATTAAATTGCAGACAAGAAAGAGGAAAACGAGTAGCACAAGGCCCACAACACTTTAACGATTTCTGCTTTCCATGAAATGCCTTATTGCAGATCCTGCAGACATCCTTAGACGCAGCCATAATGGCCACGCAAACACTATTTCAAACCTAAGTATATTACACAACATTTGCACACTCAGTAATAATAGGAGCGCAGCACAAACACGTCCGTACGCCATGAGAGCTGAATGAATAATAATAATAATAATAATAATAATAAAGTCGTTTAAAATCAGTGTAGGTTTTTCATCAATCCAGTAGCCAATATATAGTTATTTTTCACTTACACGTATTTAGAAAAGGATTCCAAATTAAGCATAAAATCAGCCAGTGGAACTTATCGAGTACAAGCGCTGCAGAAAATCACAATTAAGCATGGCAATAATGCAAACAGCAAAGGCGTCAGAATTATATTCGTGGATCGTTTAACCTTTGTCAAAGTGGAAATACTTTCGTAAATTAATAATAATAATAATAATAATAATAATAACAACAATAAAACTGAAGTTACAACCACCGCAAACCATATCATAATAAACACAACTGTATACCTACTTTGATACTTCATAATGCTCAAAATATTTCGATTTACTGCCACTATCTACATTTAACTACCTTTATAAAAATAGATTCAGTTATCAGCATAGCTTCCAAACCATGGTACCACTTAATTATGTTTGGTTACGCAACAAAACTGCTGTGTTTTGGAAATAAATTGTGTTTCATTTGATTTCCTATAATGTTTTTGACATTGCTCCCCGTTATATTCCCCTTCGTAAGCACAACAACCAAGTCGTTATTACAGCTGATTCCACACGTATTTCACGAACAGATAATCTATTCTACGACGTTCGATTTAACGTAATTTGAAAGTACTCAGTAGCGACATAAGTCATACCAATCAGAATGCCAACTGCCTTCCGTCTGCAGATGACGTGAAGTTCTGTTATTGTGTTATTAATGGAACGAACAAAATTATTTCACATACCGACGATACGGAAAATTGGAATTCGGTATGACAGTAGTATAGAGTTCGATATTAGAATTTTTAGTACAGATTCCCTGTCACGACATGAAGGCATATGGAGTTGTGGATGTACAGCTCGTCTCATTCTTATTCTCTGCACCAGATAAAGGGAATTTGTAAGCATCAAGCTCCGACCGCTTTACCTCTGGAAAGAAAGGCGTCCGGTAATTTAATAGGTGGTTGTTTGGATTCAATAAAGGATGTGGGCAGTGTGGAGAAGAAAAGTCGCCTGCCCTACCGGCAGTCGAAAACGATTCATCGGTCGTTCAGCCCGTTACAGTCCTTCACTTGTGAAGCCAACTTCCGTTAAAAACTGCGCAACAAGTCTCTAGCATACTCACAGTGTTTAATAATGTGGGAGTCATTTGGAACTTTAATCTCTATTTTCGTCATCACATTTACTGCATGTTTATTCAGGGTTTAAAAATACTTGGTTTGAGCCTGTATATTAATTATACTTTTCCACCACCAATAATCTCATGGTAATATAAAGTATGTTTGTATGATCCAAACTTGAATAGCATTCGTCGCAGTGGAATTCCACCGGTATTTCTCTTGCGTACATTCTCCGCTGTTGTAATTACTCATCAGTTTTTGAACAGACTTCACAGTGCCTTTACTGCTTAAATTTCACTTCCTCTTTTTTAAACTGTCTTGGTGTTACTGGCGTTTTATATTGTGTTTATTTTATTTTTTTTTTTTACCCTGCCTACGTTCCGTGTTCAGCTTTATATCTTACTGGTATTTTGACATGGTCAAGGACTTAAATCAGTAGAAGTAAAATCAGTCAATCAATTAATAATAATAATAGTAACAATAATAATAAAGTCTTAACATCAATTACATTTCGTTTGGAACAGGATGGAATGGTATGTAATGGATATGTGTGGTTCAGGAAAGGACAAATGGCGGGCTCATGTAGGCAAGCAAATCAACTTCCGGCTTTTCATACATTGAGAGAAGAATCTCGAATATTTAATAACCTATTAGTTTCTCAAGAAGGCTTTTATCAAATAGATCACTTAATTAATTATATTTCATTTCTTTTAGTATTTAGGCCTACGCCTACTTGATTCTGATGCAAATTTGCTTTATTACTCATTCTAGCAGTATATGCACATATATTTTAAAATTTATTGGACTTCTTGTGGCATTTTGTTTTTCGGAATTAAAGGTTATTTAAGGGAGACTAAGATGTGAAGAAGATGGATTTGTAAAGGCATTAAAAGTTAAAAATATATATATTTTATGAAACCTGTGATGTAATACACTGATTTTTCCGGTATTAAATTCTCCATTTGTAACAGAGGTAAATAATTCCAACTGTGTGACGAAGACAGAAATGCATTTTATTTAAATGTAATTAATTTAATCTCATTGTCTTACATTTGAGCTGTAATATATTACACTCAATCGAACAATACATTGCTGTAACTCTCACGGTTTATTGCTAATTTGAACTACGGGAAAGAAATGAAGAGGAGAATACAGAAAATTGTAAAATATGAAGCTTCATATAACTTCTATTATTCACCATACATTTAAAATACTAAGATACTCAAAAGCGGCCAACTTACTGGGGCGGGCAATGAAGAGATAAAAAATGTATAAAAATTTTGTATTAAAAATCTGAGAAAAACGGACCACTTCGATGATGAGTAAATAATATTTACCGTAATTACATTTCAAAGAAACAAAGTGTAAATTGGATTCATCTCTCCCAGGAAACGGTTCGGTGACAGGATTTTCAGAAGTCAGTAATGCAGTACTTAGTTCTGTAAGAGGCGGGGAAATTCTTGACTAGCTGAGTGACCCTCATCTTGTGAAGGAGGGTTCTGTTCTATGGATTTAGTTACCCAAGTTTACGGTAAGGCAATGTGGTAATGTAACTAAGGTGACAGTATCGAAATCGCAGGAATTTATGATATTTGATGTGTGTGTTGCAGGAATAAGGAGACAACAGCAAGTGACGGTGCTGGTACTTTGTTTCATCTAAACTGAAAGGCTACATCCGTGTCATGCAGTATTTTAATGGAAATAAATGCTTAGTTAAGTATCTACGAGTCTGGAAAACAAAACTGACGAATCAGAACTGTCTGTTCCAATTATTTTCCTATGCACCTCGTGAAAATTGAAGTAGTGCATAGATATAGATCAGGGGTGACCAAACCGCAGCTCGCGAGCTACATGCGGCCCTTTGACATATAATGTGCGGCTCGCGGAAATATGTTGGCTGAGCTCCTTTTTGCATTTCATTTCACATAAAAGATAAATAAACAATTTTAAAGCTGTATAATTATTTACCGGGTATAAACTGAGAGTCCACTGGATTTAAAACGTAAGTTTAATGTTCATGATGAGTAATTTGGCCATCCTTGATATAGATCATAAATGCACATACATGTGCTGAATTAAATGTAGATTATAATGTGCCGATAATAGCAATAGATATGATAATATATGAGGTTATAACCGACTAATTGCATCTAGAAGTTACAGGAAAGTCTGCACTAAGAAAATTTATGCACAGAAATTTATCACAGAATATTGACAATTAAAGGTTCATGCTCTTCCATTTAATGTGACATCTCTCATTTCAACGTAGGCAACTGAATTTCGAACAAATTATCGCAGTTTACTTTTAATGTTTCGCACTGCCCTGTGAAGTAAGTTTTGAGGAAAAGTTAAAAAAGTTTTCTTAATTTTATTCCAGTTTTTCCTCTCCCCCTTTCCCTCCCCAACAAGAACCCACAGAACGCCATGCCACAGCATCTTGACGGAAAATCTGCTGGACATAGCTGACCGCAAAGTTTTCGTACAACTTTTAGTCCAACCATTGTCGTACTGTTTTTAAAAAAGCGATGCAGTGTGTCTTTATGCAAAAACAAAGTTCTACGTCGTTACATAAAGGAAACGTTCTTTTTGTCCTACTCTGAGATAGCTGGACTTCCTGTGGGTACAAGAACATTTCGTCCTGTTATTGTAAAAACCACAGTAAATGCGGTAGGATATGCTGAAGTATGAGGTACCAAATTAAATAGCATTGAATAAAGTGGCATACTGAAAAATAATTTCGTTTTTAACAACTATTCTGGAATTCAAAGAAATTCAAATTAGAGAACTTTTCAACAAATATGCAGATTTAAAACTTAAACAGAAAAAATTCATAAGCCTAAGCTCTCTCAATGTTCAGAGCAAATATTAACTTTTAAAACTATCAAGTTGTAGCTACATTCTTTTACTTCACGTGGAACTTGAATTTCTTTGATAAGACATTATTCATTTATTATCTTTGCAAGACACTCTTCCTGATGCATCGTCTTCAACAGAAACGTCCTCCTCTTATGCTTGCAGTCGAACATATGCATAATCGTTTCGTATCACTTACAGAATGCTTAGCACTATTCTTCTACATGTTAAGCGTATCCCATATGTCCAATTCTTAAACATCCAGATCAATGCAGTCCACGCCCTCCAAACGAATTCCTTAAGATCCGTTTCAACGTTACATTCCCATCTACGCCTAGCCCTTCCAAGTGGTCTCTTTCCCTTACATTCCACAACCAAAAGCTTACATGCACTTCTCCTCGCCCCCATACGTGCCACATTCCCTGCCCATCTCACGTTTCTCGATTTAATCACCCGAAGACTACTTCATGAGGAGTATAAACCATGTAGTCCCTCACTGTGCAATACACTCTAGTCCCCTATTACCGAGAATCTCTTAGGCAGAAATAATTTCCTTAGCACCTTATTCTCGAAACCCCCTTAGCCCACGTTCTTCCATAAATGTGACAGATGAAGATTAACATGTTACGTTTACGGATAGTAGTAGTTAACATCATATCCAAACCCCAGCTGGAAGACCACGTCTTTTCGGCTGTCCGCGACTGCTTATCCAATATATTCGCTTGTGCCCACCACACCTGAATGCCGTCTCCTCCATACGCAACCTGCGGACGCGCCACGTTGTGGTGACAGTGATCCACTTGCCACGCAGTTAGCCGAACTTTATTCTGCAAAAGATTGTTGCGTTCGATAAATTGAAGTGGTACAGATTTGCATCACCCAAAAAATTATTGACCCAGAAACTTAGCGAAATACTAAACATACGCCATATACAACTCTCTGTAAAAATCTGAATGGAAAATTAAATTGCTTTTCATTCTCATCTTCTTGTGACAGGTTTAATATATGTGAAATTCGTCACACTCTCGCATATTTATTTTATAATTAATTTTCCTACATTGTGTTGTACATAAAAATATTAAAACTAACTCTCATGATCTTTGCAGAAAATCTAGGTAAAATGTTAGATAACGCATAATTTTACAGATATTTGAACTTTGTCTTAGAAAATGTCATTTAACATATTCCTTATTGATAATAATGTAGTACATACGATTGTATATAAGTAAGTTGAAATGCATGGTCGCTCCTCTAGACACATAAATTGTGGAATATTCCTATTACGACTAAAAGCATATATTCAGTAATATCTGTAACTTATTCGAGGCTCTCCACAGTCTCTTCTTCCTCTTTCATTTGAAGCAGGAACATGAAGAGAGAGACAGACTCCTGCACCATCTGTAAACATACAAATATTTCTGTGTCGATATTATCATATTTCATTTGTACAACATGTTCATATGACGATTCCGAATTACGTTTATGTTACTAATATAGTGTGCTTACATATAGTACTGTCATTTGTTCATCAACAGGAAATGATCCTTAATCATTAACGTCTTATTCGCTTCCTGAAGCAATATTTTAACACATATTATCTTCCTACCACAAACACAGACCTAGCTGTTGGAACTCCTTCTTCACATTCCACATGACCCTGTTTGAACTCTTTGCTGAGGTCTCTTAACATTCCTCAGTTATTCCGGACAAATTCAGAGATAGTATTTCAAATAAATTCATGATAATTTCACATTGTTTACAATTCAATCACTCTACCATTAGACTTCCCACGATCTGAGATTGACAGCACCGTCAAACAAACCATATACAAAACAGCACATTTAAATTATTTATGGGACACTAGCAGTGAGCGAAATATATCGAAAAATTCTTCCATTTCAAGACATTAGAATTATATTCAAACTTCCCTGATACTATGTATATACGAAGAAGTAACTGAAAACTGAATGTCTTTGAATACTTAATTTTTCACTGTCATATCAGGCATTACTAAAAACTACAAAATGTTTAAATGCTGTACACATGATGTCTGGTATAGTCCGTAAACTGCGTCGTTTGTGGAGCAAAACTGAAATATATTACAGGCCTAAAAAATTTACTTACCGCTTCATAACTAATTACAGATTTATGCAAGACTTAATACTAATTTTTAAGCTGTCTCTTTCTTAATAGCGAACAAGTAATTTTATTTTTCGGTGTACATTTCTATAAGACAATGTGATAAAAACTGGTGGCAATACAGTGGCTCTATCTGTGTAGATTTGGATATGTGTAATGTGAAGGTTATTTTATAAAATGTGTGCACTATTTCTACGACGAAACAGTTTCCAGATGGAGACTACGTGTTGCTCAGGACCGGTCTAGGCACAGTGCTAACATAGAGAGTAATTTCTGCCCAAACATGGAAACGTAGAATCGAATTGCTGCTATCCAGCTTTACTAATACGTACATGCTGCTGATATTGATATCGTTATCACATTTTAATTATGTATGAAATATTATTTCTTATTTAGTAAACTGTAGGTCATAAATGATTGAATGCAAATAAGATACCCAAACAAGCATTAGACTGCAAGCCAAAGAACATGGGAATACAAAAGAAAATACGGAAGGAACAATTTCACCTTGAAGGTTAAGAACAGGCACTGCGCCTAACTCTTCAGATTTCATGAAGAAAGTCTTATAAATTGAAGACCCACTGTCAATTTCGAATAATACTGTGGGCGTTTCACGGCTTTTGTGCCATATTTGTCCTTCCCATTTCATGCAGATTTTAATGTCGCAATTTCGTCGACGTACGAAAACCTACCTGTATGATATTACGAATTCCAACATTGGTCTTCGATATGCAGATATATTAAAATAAATTATTGTTGTACCCTCCAATACTCACAAGGAATAGTAATTATTAGTCATTATTACTATTATTAAAGTCATTGAAATTTATTATTTTATTATTATTATTATTATTATTATTATTATTAAATTGTTATCCGTAAACTTTATGACTTAACAGCATCATCGCCATTTACCAAATCAGCAAAAACCCTTAGATAAGAAAAGCACAGAAAGAAGAAAATGGGCAACAAATAAGTCGATATCGTTCAATTCATAACACATAAAAAATTCTATACTTAAATGCTGAAGATAAAACCAGCCTATAGTTAGCTAATGTAAAATTTGATTAAAGGTTGACAATGCCATCACGTTACATACAACAACGGGGAAATAGATTTCAGTGTATTAACAAGTTATCTAAAAATATCTGAACCTAAGTAAACCAAATTTTCAATTGATGTGTGTCTAGAAAAGTAAAATCTTTAATAGAGGAACCAACATGAAAGATGGAGAACACTCTAAAATTCCGAGTAAGAACTACAAGTCCTACAGTATCCAAGCAACATTTTCGACCTAGATAAAACATAAAACAAAAAAGAGTACATCGAGATGAAGCACTCCGCCGCATGCAGTTTCAGGAGGTATAAAGTATTAATACAACTAATGGACACGGGGCAGAAAATATTATTGCAAAGACATGCACACAGACGGACAGACGAACGGAGTTTCAATAGGCTCTCTGCACACTTGCAAACATCTGAGAAAATGTCGTACGTTCATCATTGTTGCCTTGGAAACTGGAACAAATTTCCCAGCTGTTAGCACGATTTCCTTGTTAGCCATATTAATGATGATACTAAGACTGCGTACAAACGGGACAGGAGTTCCGACCCATTCACAGCCCCACGCCGCGTCTCTCACACTCTCAGCCTGAAACATCACAATATAGATTAAACAGCGGTCCTGTAGTTATACTCTGAAGTTTCCTGTAGCACTATGCTCTTCAAATTCATCTTACAATATGAATATTTTCATTTCACGCAGATCATTAAGGTAATCAACTGGTTAATTTTTTTTCTGACTCAGAGCCCTCTCCAAAGATATGACAAAGTCCAACGCGTCCTGTAACAAATTTTAATACTCTAGGGTTCCTACGGCAATAAGTTGTTAGCTACCAAACCAAAGAGTAATCTGTATGACTACAGCTTGTCTGTATTTGCGTCTATTTATTCTGTACATTCACCGCTACATCCCGTACCTTGAGGCCGTCCACTCTAAGCGACAAACTAAGGATACGCCACGTCGCTGTAGTTATAAGCACTCAGAAGCGTGTGATATGGTTTCATAGTCCTTCCTACATTAGTTTGCGTGTATCGTCTTTAACCACGATAAATGTGACTTACACACAGGTGTTCGAGGATGTATTTGAAACTTTGTTATCACAATGAAGCCTGTAGGGTTGTTATGTTATACTAATTATTCGTTACGAAAACCCTACAAAATAGTTTAAATATTAACGTATGCCACTTGGTTTCGCATTAAGATACTTCCCTGATCGCTCAGCAAGCTTCCAAACCAGCAGAATACAAACACGTTGACCAAGACGAGGACATAGATTACAATCGACTGTGACAACTGCGTCAGATTTCCCAATCTCTGGAACATTACGTTTAATAATATAGGCACTCAGTTTTATTTGAGAAAGAAATCACTTAATTATTACTACTGTGGACATATCAAGGAGAATAAGACGTAGGCTTTATGTAGCAGGCTTGAGATAAATGATATAAATGTTGCTGAAATACTTATGCGGAATAAAGCACGTGGGAAATATTGGCATATATAGACGGTAATTATAAACTGAATCATAAGATGTACGGTGTAATAGTGTGAAGATGTTCTATCTGACTGAAGAAACGTTCACGTGGCTATCTCTTGTGAACATGCAACTGAAACGTTGGGTTCCATAAAACCGTCAACAATTACGCTTCTGTAGGACATATAACCTACTTAAACAAGCAGTACTGAATAACAATATTCAGATCTGTATATTAATATGTAAAGAATTAATCCTTCTAAACCCTTCAGAAAAAAATAACCTGTATTATTTCGATAGCACAAAATCCCCTGTACGATACCAAATTAAAATCAACACCTTTTTGTGTATTCATGTATTTTGAGTGGGTCAAATTTTATGCCACAATTTGATATGGTGAATTAAGTTCTTTCCCTTCAATTTCCTCTTCTAGATTTCAACTCCATTAAGTATAGTTAATGCTGAGAAGAGTATATGTATTGTAAAATGTTTTTCTGGCAGATTTGAGTTACATATTTGGTTTGTAAAACAACAACAATAACAAACAAAAGCGGAAAGAAAAATAAAGAAAAACAGAAATTGAATGGAAGAATAATGTACGAATTTTGACAATGCACATATATTTTGAGAATGGAGGAATTAGAAGTAATGTTCGTTTTGTGGAAATCGGTAGTAACTAGGAAGGTATGTGCAGATAAGCTATAAAATCACGGACGTCCTTACAACACATCACTAAATTCCCACCAGACCTCAGGACATCACATTCCAAAAGAAAATATCCAGTACTATTTACGTTATATGTACGCAAATGTGAAGAAAACAACATAAGCTTTCAAGGTAAAGATGTACCGTACAAGATTTGAAGTTCTTCAGGCAGTGACAGTGAGGAACACAGTCTTCTGGAATATGACGTCATAGAGTATAAAAATTACAGTTCCCGACGTCTGTAAATGCTTAGAAGCCAACAGAGCTTCAAAGCATGATTTCTATGTAATCTTGAAAGAATTTCTATTTGTAGTTCTTTAATAATACATTACCAATAATGACACATATTTTGAGTGTGTAGCTCAAACAATTACCAAGACAGTGGTGTACGAACAAAGGCAGAGGCTGCACATTAAGATAAGGAAATCAGCAGCCAAAAGTGGGCTGAATGCGTCTTCTATTGCACGGATAAACCTGCAAGATAATTTGAATTAATATCAATATGACATATTAATATATTCGTGAGTAGTAGGCTTAAAATATATGAATAGATATCATAATTACTTCCCTGTAATTACAACTGGTTTTAGTGATATAAGCAGTATCTTTATTATTGAATATACTCTAAATGTAAACGTGTGTTCAAATTACGCTTGTGCCTTTGGATTAATTACAATTATTTAATATAAAGATATTTCTCCTTATGAATGAAAGAAGCATTTCGCAAAAGGAACATAAACCTTCACGTCTTTGAATCTGATTCCAAAGTACAACAAAGTGCAAACTTCTGAAACAGTGGTGATAGAAACGTGAACAACATTATGTGTTTATTTTGAACGTATTCAGATTCATTTTGCTCTTTCTTGCGGCACGTCCGCTCAATCGTAAATAAAATAATTCTTGGAAACAAGTATTTCATTCACAGTCATAACATTTTACATATATAACATCGTGCTCTATACAGCTCCACAATTATTCCATTAATTTATATAAATTAAAGTTTTAGGCTAGAGCGACCACAAAACAAAACACTAGTCACTGACCGAAGATAAGCCTGGGAATCGTAGTAGAATTTAGAGTAGGGATCCTGTTACTATCATTTCGTTTTCCGATCAATGGTAATCGTTTAATCTTCTTGAAGGGCTTCCAAAGACTGTTGCAGCAAATTGGGATTTTGATAGTTCATGTGGTTTATAAAAAATAAGTATTTTGTACAATCAGGGAATTTTAATACGGCATACTTCTCTTCGTTAATCGAAATTTGTATGATTTTTATTACACTCGGACTCAAACTTGCGTTACCTAGTTAAGTGCAAAGGCGCCTTGGCAATCCTTCGGGAAACGTGAACAGCAGTGGGTACAAGTAGTGTAGTTAAATTTCTGTTCGTCTCGGCTGTGTGGCTTAGATGCGTTATACGTTCATTTTCACGTGTTTATGCGTAATTTTCTGAAATATATGTACGTATATATAAAAAACGAGGTCCTCAATTGTGTAGACTTCCCGACAATACAAGAGATTTTGTGAATGAAAATTTAAACTGAATGCCCAAGATTTCCACATAGAATTTCTGTATACCCTCCGACTAACGTTGTACACATGCGTTGCCCTGTACAGGATAGACTTTTTCTTCCTGCTCCACCCTTGGCTTTTAAGATCCCCCGTCCTTAACCCATATTCACGCCGATATTGCCCAACAAACCCACATATCTCTTGCATCCTTCGTCGCTCGTATAAACTAAAAGACAGTTTTCAGTTTTCCTTCGTGTTTCTGTCACAGCCCGACCCACTGTACATTTCCACAATACCCGCTGGCCCACTGCAATAAAGGTATTTTACTTGGTCTTCCCTGAATGTGGAAGCAGTAACTACATCAGAACGCTGCTATCTGTATGCGAATCTACACGACACCGTATGTCAGAAGTAAAATTTAAATATCTACACTGACATTAGTTTCTGCAGTTCATTAGCAGGGCAAAAAAACTTATTACAATAATTGGTTCAGTCACCGACACAGCACATGTCGAGTGCTTATTGGGGGGTTGGATTAGTGAGGATCACCTCGTATATACCTCCACTACATCCTTCTAACGTCTAAGTTGGGATACTAAGGGCCTTTATATTCTGTAGCAGGCCGACATAATTAACTAACTAACTCCATGGAGCAGAGTCCTTCTTGTGAAGCTGACAGGTCCTCAGCTAGTCAAGAAATCTTCGCGTTTTGTGGAACCCGAAGGTTCATTACCGCACTCACAAGAGTGAGGCCCACGTAGTGAGCTGCAATGCACGTTTCATGTACATGGCTTGTGACGTCACCCATTGACAATGAGACTGGATGGAAAAATGCAGTAGCAGAGAAAAAAAAATATAAATTGATCTGCATAAGACTATGCTTTTTTGTACGCACTTAAATCCAGTTTTCTTGATGGCACATTGCATAAAATATAATTTTTGGACAATACAAATACTGCAAAATGTCGGTTTACTTATTTTAAATTACTCTATTATTAGACGGTGATGAGATACGCATTCGTTCAACTGTTCCTGCATGACACTGAACATATCCTGACAGATGTCAATCTGCCCCTTTTCTTCCGTTTGGTCATAATCAGCAGCAGAATTGTGTTCTGGTGTTCCCATTTTCTGTCCGATAGCTAAGAGCCTCGCTCTGAGCTTCTGGAACTGACTGCAGGCTATACACACCATCGTGCCGAAAAAGGAAGGCACGCCGTAAAAGAAGCAAATCAACGGGACAGAAGCAACGTTCTAAAAAAAAGAATAACAGTGCATGGTAATGAGTGGAATGCCGGAAATTATAAATGCAGATAGATGCGAATATCGCAGTACAGAACGAACACACGAAATGCAGAAGAATTTATTTTATTAAATGTAATTATCTGAAGAACTCAAGAATGTGAACGTAACTTCTTGAGGTGGGTCCAGAAGCACAGCTAAGATTCTGGCACCCGGGGCGAGTAATCACAATGGCAAGAGCCCACGAATTTTACAGATATAAGTAAGTTACTCCCTTCTCTCCGATGTTCTTTCAAAACTTGAAAAAGTAAATTCACAGGCAAAATTATGTTCAGTGACAAGCCGCTTTCTTTCTGTCCGGGCATGTTAGCCGACATAAATTTAGAAATTAGTGGAATATGCAGTGATTTAAGGTACTACAACTGGCAGCCTAAATCCAATGTTTTTTTTTTTTTTGCTTTATCCAGACAAAATGTGATTAACCTTACTTCGTTCTGCAAGTACAGTTGCTGATGCAGTGTGCCCATATGTGTTGGAGAGATTCTTCCTGCAACGTTTGAAGAAGGTGGTCAAAATAACATGGTATTTCAAAAAGATGGGTCGCCTCGCATTTGCATTTCGGTTGGCAAAATTCTGGGATCGAAAGTGTCCATGGAAATGAATTGACAGTGGCGGTCCTATCATTTGACACCCTCGTTGCCCTAAACCCACATCACTTTATTTCTAATTTGGGGTAACAAAGATGCTGCTTACGTTCCACCTTTGCCAACCAATTTGCCAGAAATTGTTGTAAAGATACGAGTTCATGTACTCGCGCTATGCATACAAATGTGTGGACTGAACCTGAATTTACTTATGATTCTCTTACTGAAGGCTGTAATCCTTTTAGTGTAGTTCACAAAATGTCGATTACAAACCTACCAACATAAATGCATTCGTTTATTGTACCAACCAAATGCACCACATCAAATAAGTAAAAATGGGAAAGACACTGCTCCCATATGTTCCTCGAAAAGTATACCATCATCTGAGAGTACAGTGTGCCAATATTAAGACCAGCTGCACATGGTATTTATAAAGTTTCATAACCTGTAGTATTGGCACACTGTACTTCCCTATAATGGTATAATTTTACCGCTACAAGTTGTAGTAGTGGTATCACTACTTATATGTATTTGATGTGGTGAATTTGATTGGTACAGAAAATGAATACATTGATATAAAATGCATGGAACAGACAAATTTAAAATTACCAATTCAAATTCAGTTTCCATGTCTGTTTCTCTCACTTCTTCTCAAATATCACTTGTACATTACAATCGCCTACATCTTATGTGTTCGTCCTGTATATTAGTCTCATTTAAAGGCAGTCCTGTAATACTAACATCAAATACTTCTGTTGTTCTCTAATCTGCTCATGCAAGATTAAAATACAACATTAATTACTTTATTATGATTGTTCGTGAAAGCAAAGATATTCTCAAACTAACAAATTGCCTAATCCGGGAAGGGATTAGACCATTTAGACATACAGCCTTGGGCTATGCTGGATATATATATCACTGTAGACATCGGACAGCATCTTGCTTCAACCAGCATAGCAAGAATTGCTGCAAAGTATCTGTTAGTCTAGACGTATAAGTCTATTAGAGCAAGCAGAAGGTTCTTATTAATTCCAAACATGAATAATGATTATGATCATCATCATTTTATCTACTTGGCATTGCATTTTCAACAACACTATTCTAAACTTTGTAGAAAAACTGGAGCAAAATTAGTTCCAGTTTTTTAAAACTTAAACCCAGTGTCTTATATTGATTATATTAACTAACTTTGTGCTTGTTTAACTTCTCATTTTCTCCAATTTATGTGTCACCAATCTGTCGAAATATTCTTGTTCTTACTACTACAATTAGCTTAACTAATTACGATTTCTACAACATTTATTATTATTATTAATGCTATTATATCCTGTCGATGTGTTTTATTTATGACGTACATTGTAATGCATTTTCGTTTATGCTCCTTTGCTGTATCTGTAATTGGCAAAAGAGATTCATGTCAGTATTCGTATAATAAAAAACCTGAACCGAATTTAATTGAATATTTTACTACTCCTGTTACTGTTTTAATATTTTCCGGTTACATTCACATAAACGATTTCAATGAGCCGGAGGTACGTCAGGGCATTGAAATTACATTTGTATATCATAGCACTGTATTTTATGTGACCTTCAGAAACGTACCCATCATTATACAAACTCGCGGCCACAAAATGAGATGTGGAAAAATTAATGAATAACTGTTCGAATTCCAAGGCATGCTTTTTTGTTACGTACACAACAATTTGCGTGTGTATATGGATGTGCAGCAACTGACATCGACATTTTATTGCCCAGCATTCAAATAAGCGCAATAATAATCTGTGATTTAATAAGCTAAGACATAAGTAAATTACACCAGTACACAACACAGAATGTAGGAACATTTATAACAAATATTACTTAACAAAATACATAAAATATTTTATTATTTTTCTGCTCAACTTACAAGCTGGACTCGGCAGACCTTGAGAATAATTCGTTGACAATTGTACGTAACACACTGTTTCAAATTTCGGCAGCACGAACTACCAACACTAGTGAGACGTAATAACTAGTGTTTTGTAACAAAAATCTTCAACGCGACATCTAATCTAACATCTAAAACCCAACCATAAATTTTAACAAACTTTTTAACGCAACTTCATCCTAAATAAGTCAATATGTATAACCACATGCTATCCACTGGCCAACATATCTGTCGTGCCACATCCGCACCGAATGGAGTTCGCGTTACAAAACCGACTCACCTAGTGTCACAAGTTTACTGTCGTTAATTGTACATGTCGCAGTACTGTGAAGTCTCACTTTGCATTCCAGTCACACAATATAAAGCATAAAGCTCTAGACCCACCTGATTACAGTCGCTTTACCTGTGATATGTTGATCAGCTCGTAGGCAGGACTCTTTGTGGCATCGAACGGATACCATGTTCGAAACACGAAAGGACGGTCGTCACTTGAGGTAAAGAGCATTGTAGTTTGAACCACATGGAAAGCAACGGCGGTTGCAGCAATAATAGTTGCGAATCTCTGGATACGTGGGATCAAGGCGGCCATTGTTAGGGATCCAGTGACAGGGTTTGTCGTGGGCAAATCTTCCCACATGAATGCATCTGTGAGCTGCAGCATCCGCACCATAGCATCCCTTCGCAACCTGATACAAAGCACACGTGAAAGGATGTTTCAACGGAATTACAGTAAAATATTTAATCCAATGTAACCCCTTATTTAACCTTTTAAATCCACACGTTGCCAAACGTTAACGCACATAGGAAATCACATCTAGAAATTTACTTCATTTTAAAAACAGGCTGAATAATTTCTGCTTTATTTTCCACAACACGCCATTTATTTCATAATTTTGTCTGTTTCTAGTCAAAGAACACTCACGTTTTTCATAGACAATGCTCTAAAATTAAAATAGCCTACCCTGTCTGATAAAGGTTAATTAATAAATAACACATTTTTAGAATGAGTGGAGCTAAACAGCTACTGCGCCAATACACTTCATGGCTTGCACAGGAAAACTTCACACTTTTAACCTTCCTCTAATAATAATAATAAAGCACTTCACTGGAGGAAATTGTACAATATTTCGTAAACATGTTTGGTATTATAAGCAATGATTTCGTTAGATGTTTCAAGGGTTCAAGTAAAGTTGAAATTTGTGTATATTTATGTAACACAATTCCCAAAATATCGTTACCTGAAATACATTATTGTATAACTTTCGCACACAAACAAAGTAAAGAGCATGGACGTATCCAATATGTAATCCCAGTCTTCTAAATGGTGGTAAATATCCATAAACATGGCGATAACCGTCATGTAAAAACACACATGGCAAATAAAACTGTACACGTGGTAAACATTTGAAAGAGTGGAGTAAAGTAAAGGGACGCCTCCTATGTAGAAGAAATACCGATAAAAACGAAATCGGTTTTTAACACGGAAATTGGTTTCCATCCTCACCAAAGTAAAATAAATTTTGATTCTCAGGAGGTACAAATGGTAACACAAGGAATAAAATATTAACTTGTTCTCCTTCCGAAGTCCTGACTGTTACTGAGACTGTCCTCTCGGCAGCCGGTAGCGAGAAGTTATAAGACTAAATACAATTTTAATAGCAGCGCCATACTGGAAACTTTTATGACGAAATATCAGCTTGTACTACCTGTTATGCATTATTAATTACTACATTTCCTCTCTAATTTACTGAAAAGTGTGCGACTTTCGTGGTTGTATTAAATTTTGACTCCATTTTCCCTGTAAAAAGTACTCTAAGAATTAATTAATTAATCTATATTCTTACGCAAAGACTTGCTCCAGCAACTTCATAGCGTCAAGAGGATTCTGGAAGGCAGAGCACAACAAATAGCTTTCAGTAGAAGGGATTGTTTTATATAAAAGAAAGTAATTTATGTGATATTTATTTACTTATTTATGTTTTAAAATCTTATTTGGAGACATATTTCAAAATTTTATTTGTGTTAATGAAGAAATACACCTAGCCTCCTGTAAAATGGGTACCGGGTTCTTCCCAGGGGGGGGGGGGTTCAGCGATCAGGAAGAGGTGCTGACCACACACCCTTTCTAGAGTTGAGGTTAAAAATGGGTTGGATTTGTACCACTGCCTCCACTCTGTATTGCATATGCATGTCACAAGTTGAAATTACCTACATATTAAGGCAAGTATACTTCACAGGAAGTAAATAATAGTAATTAAATTCAATACATTTCTAGTTTATTATTATGTAGAGTGAACAGACATATGACCAGTTACAGAAACAGCACAACATACTAACACAAATAGCAACGGACAATGAACAGGACACAAATAAAATAGGCACAAACAAAACAAATAAACAAATGGAATAATACTTAAATAATTAATTAGGCCACCTTGTATCACATGTCACTAAGTGTGGCAATTTTCCTTCTGAAGACATCCAATTGATTACAAACTGAATTTGCCGCACTGGCAAACCTGGCGGAGGGACAATTTTTATAAGACGAATTAACATGAATCAAAGGAAAGTCTCGGAGTTACCAAGTGGGAACTCGAAGACCAACAATGTCCATGGTAGATGGACACGATTTGGAGCACAGTAAAAGGTTAATGACAAACATTGCACCAAGTTGATGTCTTCTTTCATGTAAAGTACGTCAATTAAATACTGAAAGAGCTTTAGCATAACTATAGCCATTACGGTCAGGGGAAAGGAATCGATTATAGCATAATTTTACAAACGTCCTCTGACTTGACTCGAGCGTTTTTAGCATCAGTAGAGGTAATTAAATTCCATACTACAGAAGCGTACTCTAATTTAGATATTTTTTTTTAGTCGTCCTCTTCTACCTACTCCGGTTTTCCCGTTTCAGTGTCGAGGTTTTGTAATTACTTTTGATCACACTGAGAGACACACCACAGTCCGTAGGACTCCACTGGACGAGGGATCGGCTCGACGCAGAGACCTCTACCTGATAACAACACGCAACACTCACAAGAGACAAACATCCATGCCCCTGATGGGAATCGAACCAACGATCCTAGCAAGCGAGCCGCCGAAGACCCACGCCTTAGACCGCACGGTCACTGGATCGGCCCAATTTAGATATAACAAGTGAAAAATATGACATCAATAAATCATACAAAGTCGAAAATGAAAAGGGAATATTACGGATGAGGTCCAAAAGCTTAAGAAATTGAGAAAAAATATAATCAACACGAGAGTGAAAGTATAATTTAGAATAAAAAAGAACTCCCAAATCCTTATACAATCAGTACGTGTTACATAAGAATCCCCAATAATAATAATAATAATAATAATAATAAAGTCGTTTAAAATCAGTGTAGGTTTTTCATCAATCCAGTAGCCAATATATAGTTATTTTTCACTTACACGTATTTAGAAAAGGATTCCAAATTAAGCATAAAATCAGCCAGTAGATCTTATCGAGTACAAGCGCTGCAGACAATCACAATTAAGCATGGCAATAATGCAAACAGCAAAGGCGTCAGAATTATATTCGTGGATCGTTTAACCTTTGTCAAAGTGAAAATTCCTTCGTAAACATAATAATAATAACAACAATAATACTGAAGTTACAACCACCAACACAGCAACCATATCATGATTTACACAACTGTATACCTACTTTGATACTTCATAATGCTCAAAATATTTCGATTTACTGTCATTATCTACATTTAACTACCTTTATAAACATAGATTCAGTTATCAGCATAGCTTCCAAACCACGG
This sequence comes from Reticulitermes speratus, assembly GCA_021186555.1. Taxonomy (NCBI): domain Eukaryota; kingdom Metazoa; phylum Arthropoda; class Insecta; order Blattodea; family Rhinotermitidae; genus Reticulitermes; species Reticulitermes speratus. The sequence continues at coordinate 24,026,244 of JAJKFL010000006.1, forward strand.
TAACACTTAATTATGTTTGGTTACGCAACAAAACTGTTGTGTTTTGGAAATAAATTGTGTTTCATTTGATTTCCTATCATGTTTTTGACATTGCTCCCCGTTATATTCCCCTTCGTAAGCACAATAACCAGGTCGCTATTACAGCTGATTCCATACGTATTTTCTATTCTGCGACGTTGAATTTTACATATCTCCAAAGTACTCAGTAGCGACATAAGTCCTTCTAGTCTGAATGCCAACTGCCTTCCGTCTGCAGATGACGTGAAGTTCTGTCATTGTGTTATTAATGGAACGAACAAAATTATTTCACATACCGACGATACGGAAAATTGGAATTCAGTATGTACGTACTATGGAGATCGATATTAGAATTTTCAGTACAGATTCCCAGTCACGACATGAAGACATATGGAGTTGTGGATGTACAGCTCGTCTCATTCTTATTCTCTGCACCAGATAAAGGAAATTTGTAAGCATCAAGCTCCGGCCGCTTTACCTCTGGAAACAAAGCCGTCCGGTAATTTAATATGTGGCTGTTTAGATTCAATAAAGGATGTGGGCAGTGTGGAGAAGAAAGTCGCCTGCCCTACCGGCAGTCGAAAACCATTCATCGGTCGTTCAGCCCGTTACAGTCTTTCACTTGTGAAGCCAACTTACATTACAAACTGCGCAACAAGACTCTAGTATATTCACAGTGTTTAATAATGTGGGAGTCATTTGGAACTTTAATCTCTATTTTCGTCATCACATTTATTGCATGTTTATTCAGGGTTTAAGAATACTTGGTTTGAGCCTGTATATTAATTATACTTTTCCACAACCGATAATCTCATGGTAATATAAAGTATGTTTGTATGATCCAAACTTGAATAGCTTTCGTCGCAGTGGAATACCACCGGTATTTCTCTTGTGTTTATTTCCCGCTGTTGTAATTACTCATCAGTTTTTGAACAGACTTCACAGTGCCTTTACTGCTTAAATTTCACTTCCTCTTTTTTAAACTGTCTTGGTGTTACTGGCGTTTTGTATAGTGTTTATTTTGTTATTTTTTACCCTGCCTACTTTCCGTGTTCAGCTTTATATCTTACTGGTATTTCGACATGGTCAAGGACTTAAATCAGTAGAAGTAAAATCAGTCAATTAATAATAACAACAATAATAATAATAATAATAAAGTCTCCAGGCTAATGAATATTTTAAAATTAATTGTTTTTCGTTTGGAAACGGATGGGATGGCGTGTAATGGATTTATGTGGCTCAGAAAAGGACAAATTGGGGGCTCATGTAAGCAAGCAAATGAACTTCCGGGTTTTCGTACATTGAGAGAAGAATCTCGAATATTTTGTAACCTATTATTTTATCAAGAAGGCTTTTTATCAAAGATATCATTTAATTAATTATATTTCGTTCGTTTTTAGTATTTAGGCCTACGCCTACTTGATTCTGGTGCAAATTTGCTTTAATACTTATGCTAGAAGTACATGCACATATCTTGTAAAATGTCTTGGACTTTTTGTTGCATTTTGTTTTTTCGGAAGAAAACGTTATATCAGACAGACTAAGATGTAAAAAAGAAGGGTTTGTATAAGCACTACAAGTTGAAAGAAAGATATAATTTACGAAAACTGTGATGTAAAAAACGGATTTTTCCGGAATTAAATTCTCCATTTCTAACAGATGTAAATAATTCCAACTGTGTTATGAAGACAGAAATGTATTTCAATATAATGTATTTAATTTAATCTCATTGTCTTAAATTTGAGTTGTAATAAATTACACTCAATCGAAAAATACATTGCTGTAACTCTCACTGTTTATTGCTGTTTTAAACTACGGGAAAGAAATGAAGAGGAGAATGCAGAAAATTATATAATATGAAGCTTCATATAACTTCTATTATTCATCGTAAATTTAAAATACTAAAATACACAAAAGAGGGCAACTTACAGGGACGTGAAATGAAGAAATGAAAAATACATAAAAATTTTGTACTAAGAATCTGAAAAAAAAGCGGACCACTTCGATGATGAGTAAATAATATTTACCGTATTTACATTTCAAAGAAACAAAGTGTAAATTGGATTCATCTCTCCCAGGAAACGGTTCGGTGACAGGATTTTCAGAAGTCAGTAATGCAGTACTTAGTTCTGTAAGAGGCGGAGAAATTCTTGACTAGCTGAGTGACCCTCATCTTGTGAAGGAGGGTTCTGTTCTATGGATTTAGTTACCCAAGTTTACGGTAAGGCAATGTGGTAATGTAACTTAAGGTGACAGTATCGAAATCGCAGGAATTTATGATAGTTGATGTGTGTGTTGCAGGAATAAGGAGAGAACAGCAAGTGACGGTGCTGGTACTTTGTTTAATCTAAACTGAAATGCTACATCCGTGTCATGCAGTATTTTAATGGAAATAAAAATTGCAATACTTAGTTAAGTATCTACGAGTGTGGAAGACGAAACTGAGGTAGCGGCACTAACAGAAGTGTTTATAAAGTGACACGGCATCAAATGAAGTATAAATAGCTCGGCGTATCGAAAAGTACCTATATGTTTCTGTAATATAGTGTAATATACTTCATTCTAATTTATATTTAGAGGGAAGAAGATAGTTGTACTGGCGGCTTTGATTGCTTCAAGTCAAGTGTATCATTTAGTTTTGTATTCCAAAACTGATCACAATGTAGAATTTCACTGAAATCCCTTTACCGAATACACCATTCACCTTATTTCAAGGACAGATGAACATCACCAAATAACGCACTTTAACACTTCGCTTCCCCTGACAATGTAGCTTTGAAGTACACAATTCGTTTTATGGATTTTATACTACTGGCCTAAAGATGACCACCTGAGTTCGAAACATGTTGCCAAATTAAAGATATAACACTTACTGTTTGTGTTCACGGCAATTTACTTCCCTCATTATTGTATCTAACACAACGGGATGACAAACGTAAAAATTGAAGTAAAAAATAAAGTTTTCCCTAGAACAGGCCATGAAGGCCCAAAGGGGGAGTAGAGGTATAGCTCTACTCTTTCTTGACCCCGGCGCTAGTTGGAGGTGGGTGGTCAGCACCACGCCCCGGCCGCTTTACCCCCGGGAAAGACCCGGTACCCATTGTATAGGAGGCTGGGTAGGCCCCAGGGCCGGTCTGGACGTATGCGAAAAATCTCGCCCCCACCGGGATTTGATCCCCGGACCGTCTAACCCAAAAATTGAAGTAGTGCATAGATATAGATCAGGGGTGACCAAACCGCGGATCGCGAACGACATGCGGCCCTTAGACATATAATGTGCGGCTCGCAGAAATATGTTGGCTGAGCTCCTTTTTGCATTACAATTAACATAAAAGATAAATAAACAATTTTCAAGCTGTATAATTATTTACCGGGTATAAACTGAGAGTCCACTGGATTAAAACGTAAGTTTAATGTTCATAGTGAGTAAATACATATAAGAATTTTTGTAACAAAATGTGCATGTAACAATAAAAAGGCGTATGTAATATTTGTTCATGTCTTGCGGCTCTCAAACATCTGAAGTTTATCGTATGTAACTCTTACGTTAAGCAAATTTGGCCATCCTTGATATAGATCATAAATGCTTATACATGTGCTGAATTAAATGTAGATTATAATGTGCCGATAATAACAATAGATATGAGAATATATGAGCATATATTCGACTAATTGCATCTAGAAATTACTGGAAAGTCTGCACTAAGAAAATTTATGCACAGAAATGTATCACAGAATATTGACAATTAAAGGCTCTTGCTCTGCCATTTTAATGTGACATTTCTCAATCCAACCTACGTAACTGCATTTCAAACAAATTATCGAAGTTTACTTTTAATGTTTCGCGATGCTCTGTGAAGTAAGTTTTGAGGAAAAGTTATAAACATTCTCTTATTTGTATTCCAGTTTTTCCTCTCCCCCTTTCCCACCCCAACAAGAACCCAGAGGACGCCATGCCACAGCATCTTGACGGATATTCTACTGGACCTAGCTGACGGCACAATTTTCGTGCAAATTTTAATCCAGCCATTGTCGTACTGTTTTTGCAAAGCGATGCAGTGTGTCTTTATGCAAAACATGTTTTACGTCGCTACATAAAGGAAACGTTCTTCTTGTCCTACTCTGAGATAGCTGGACTTTCTGTGGGTGCAAGAAAATTTGCCCGGTTATTTGTGAAAATCAGAATAAATGCGGGAGGATATGCTGAAGTATCAGGTCCAGATTAAATAGCATTCAATAAAGTGCCGTACTCTAAAAATAATTTTGTTTTTAATCACTAATCTCGTATTCAAAAAATTCAAATTTGTTAAAAGTTGTAGTTATATTCTCTTTTACATCACGTGGAACTTGAATTTCTTTGATAAGACATTATTCATTTAGTATCTTTGCGACACTCTTCCTGATGTATCGTCTTAAACAAACACATCCTCCTCTTATGCTTGCAGTCCAACATATGCATAATCATTATGTATCACTTACAGAATGCTCAGCACTGTTCTTCTACATGTTAAGCGTATCCCATATTTCGAATTCTCAAACATCCAGATAAATGCAGGCCACGCCCTCCAACCGAATTCCTGAAGATCCGTTTTAACGTTACATTCCCATCTACGCCTAGCCCTTCCAAGTGGTCTCTTTCCCTTACATTCCACAACCAAAAGCTTACATGCACCTCTCCTCGCCCCCATACGTGCCACATTCCCTGCCCATCTCACTCTTCTCGATTTAATCACCCGAAGACTACTTCGTGAGGAGTATAAACCATGTAGTCCCTCACTGTGCAATACACTCTAGTCCCCTATTACCGAGAATCTCTTAGGCAGAAATAAATACCTTAGCACCTTATTCTCGAAACCCCTTAGCCCACGTTCTTCCATAAATGTGACAGATGAAGATTAACATGTTACGTTTACGGATAGTAGTAGTTAACATCTTATCCAAACACCAGCTGGAAGACCACGTTTTTCGGCTGTCCGCGACTGCTTATCCAATATATTCGCTTGTGCCCACTACATCTGAATGCCGTCTCCTCCATACGCAACCTGCGGACGCGCCACATTGTGGTGACAGTGATCCACTTGCCACGCAGTTAGCCGAACTTTATTCAGCAAAAGATTGTTGCGTTCTATAAATTGAAGTGTTACAGTTTTGCATCACCCCAAAAATTTATTGAAAGAGAAACTTAGCGAAATATTGAACATATGCCATATACAACTCTCTGCAAAAATCTGAATATAAAATTAAATTGTTTTCCATTTTCATCATTTTGTGACAGGTTTAATATATGTGAAATTTGTCACACTCTCGCATATTTATTTTATAATTAATGTTCCTACATTGTTTTGTACATAAAACTATTAAAACTAACTATCATGATCTTCGCAGAAAATCTAGGTAAAATGTTAGATAACGCATAATTTTACAGATATTTGAACTTTGTCTTAGAAAATGTCATTTAACATATTCCTTATTGATAATAATGTAGTGCATACGATTGTATATACGTAAGTTGAAATGCATGGTCGCTCCTCTAGATACAAAAATTGTGGAATATTCCTATTACGACTAAAAGCATATATTCAGTAATATCTGTAACTTATTCGAGGCTCTCCACAGTCTCTTCTTCCTCTTTCATTTGAAGCAGGAACATGAAGAGAGAGACAGACTCCTGCACCATCTGTAAACATACAAATGTTTCTGTGTCGATATTATCATATTTCATTTGTACAAAATGTTCATATGAGGATGCTGAATTACGTTTATGTTGCTAATATAGTGTGCTTACATATAGTACTGTCATTTGTTCATCAACAGGAAATGATCCTTAATCATTTACGTCTTATTCGCTTCCTGAAGCAATGTTGTAACACAATTAACTTCCTACCACAAACACAGACCTAGCTGTTGGCACTCCTTCTTCACATTCAACATGACCCTGTTTCAACTCTTTGCTGAGGTCTCTTAACATTCCTCAGTTATTCCGGACAAATTCAGAGATAGTATTTCAAATAAATCTATAATAATTTCACATTTTTTACAATTCAATCACTCTACCATTAGACTTTCCATGATCTGAGATTCACAGCACCGTCAAACAAACCATACACAAAACAGCACATTTAAATTATTTATGGGACACTGGCAGTGAGCGAAATACTATATATCGAAAAATTCTTTCATTTCAAGACTTTAGGATTATATTCAAACTTCCCTGATATTTTGTATATACGAAGAAGTAATGAAAGCTGAAGGTCTTTCACTGTCATATCAGGCATTACTAAAAACTACAAAATGTTTACATGCTGTACACATGATGTCTGGTATAGCCCGTAAACTGCGTCGTTTGTGGGGCATAACTGAAATATATTACAGGCCTAAAAATTTTACTTACCGCTTCATAACTAATTACAGATTTATGCAAGACTTAATACTAATTTTTAAGCTGTCTCTTTCTTAATATCGAAAAAGTACTTTTAGTTTTCGGTGTACATTTCTATAAGACAAAGTGATAAAAACTGGTGGCAATACAGTGGCTCTATCTGTGTAGATTTGGATATGAATATTTTAATTATGTCTGAAATATTATTTCTTATTTAGTAAACTGTAGGTCATAAATGATTGAATGCAAATAAGATACGAAAACAAGCATTAGACTGCAAGCCAAAGAACATGGGACTACAGAAGAAAATACGGAAGGAACAATTTCACCTTGAAGGTTAAGAACAGGCACTGCGCCTAACTCTTCAGATTTCATGTAGATAGTCTTATAAATTGAAGACCCACTCTCAATTTCGAATAATACTGTGGGCGTTTCACGGCTTTTGTGCCATATTTGTCCTTCCCATTTCATGCAGATTTTAATGTCGCAATTTCGTCGACGTACGAAAACCTACCTGTATGATATTACGAATTCCAACATTGGTCTTCGATATGCAGATATATTAAAATAAATTATTGTTGTACCCTCCAATACTCACAAGGAATAGTAATTATTACTGTCATTATTACTATTATTAAAGTCATTGACATTTATTATTTTATTATTATTATTATTATTATTACATTGTTATCCGTCAACTTTATGACTTAACAGCCTCGTCGCCATTTACCAAAACAGCAAAAACCGTTAGATAAAAGAAAGCACAGAAAGAAGAAAATGGGCAACAAATAAGTCGATATCGTTCAATTCATAACACATAAGAAATTCTATACTTAAATTCTGAAGATAAATCCAGCCTATAGTTAGCTAATGTAAAATTTGATTAAAGGTTGACAATTGCACATACAACAAGGGGAAATAGATTTCAGTGTATTAACAAGTTATCTAAAAATATCTGAACCTCAGTAAACTAAATTTTCAATTGATGAGTGTCTAGAAAAGTAAAATTTTTAATAGAGGAACCAACATGAAAGATAGAGAACACTCTAAAATTCCGAGTAAGAAATACAAGTCCAACAGTATCCAAGCAACATTTTCGACCTAGATAAAACATAAAACAAAAAAGAGTACATCGAGATGAAGCACTCCGCCGCATGCAGTTTCAGGAGGTATAAAGCATTAATACAACTAATGGACACGGGGCAGAAAATATTATTGCAAAGACATGCACACAGACGGACAGACGAACGGAGTTTCAATAGGCTCTCTGCAGACTTGCAAACATCTAAGGCAATGTCGTACGTTCATCATTGTTGCCTTGGAAACTGGAACAAATTTCCCAGCTGTTAGCACGATTTCCTTGTTAGCCATATTAATGATGATACTAAGACTGCGTACAAACGGGACAGGAGTTCCGACCCATTCACAGCCCCACGCCGCGTCTCTCACACTCTCAGCCTGAAACATCACAACATAGATTAAACATCAGTTCCTCTAGTTATACTCTGAAGTTTCCTGTAGCACTATGCTCTTCCAATTGATCTTACAATACGACTGTTTAAAAACTGAGTATATTTCGTAATATGATTTAAGGCAGTGGTTGTAACAGCTATTTAACTGACAATTAAGGTAAGGACATATCGAAACATGCCAAGAACGCTTTGAGAGGGGAGTAGAGGAATGGATCTACAAGGCACTATTCTAGAAGTGGGCGAGATGATGAACCACAAGTTTTTTAACTCAGAAGAAAGGAGCATATTATCTCTTAAAAATATTGTTGTCTTAATTCCACAGTTAACAGGGGCTAGGCACACTCATTTCACGCAGATGATTAAACTTTCACCTAATTTAAAGTAATCAACTTATTAATTTTTTTTTCTGACTCAGAGCCCTCTCCAAAGATCTGACAAAGTCCAACGCTCCCTGTAACAAATTTTAATACTCTAGGGTTCCTACGGCGATAAGTTGTTAGCCACCAAACCAAAGAGTAATCTGTATGATTACAGATTGTCTGTATTTGCGTCTATTTATTCAGTACATTCACAACTACATCCCGTACCTGAAGGCCGTAGCCTCTAAGCGACAAATTAAGGATACGCCATGTCGCTGTAGTTATAAGCACTCAGAAGCGTGTGATATGGTTTCATAGTCCTTCCTACATTAGTTTGCGTGTATTGTCTTTAACCACGATAAATGTGACTTACACACAGGTGTTCGAGGATGTATTTGAAGCTTTCTTATCACAATGAAGCCTGTAGGGTTGTTATGTTATACAAATTATTCGTTACGAAAAACCTACAAAATACTTATATATTAACGTATGCCACTTGGTTTCGCATTATGATACTTTCCTGGTCGCTCAGCACGCTTCCAAACCAACAGAATACAAACACGTTGACCAAGACGAGGACATAGATTACAATCGACTGTGACAACTGCGTCAGATTTCCCCATCTCTGGAACATTACGTTTAATAATATAGGCACTCAGTTTTATTTGAGAAACAAAGCACTTAATTATTACTACTGTGGACATATCAAGGAGAATAAGACGCAGGCTTTATGTAGCAGGCTTGAGATAAATGATATAAATGTTGCTGAAAAACCTAAGAGGAATAAAGCATATGGGAAACACTGGCATATATAGGAGGGTAAAAATATACTGAATCATAAGAAGTACGGTGCAATAGTTTGAGGATGTTGTGTCTGACTGAGGAAACGTTCACGTGGCTATCTCTTGTGAACATGCAACTGAAACGTCGAGTTCCATAAAATTCCGGAAATACTGAATTCTCTGAGCGAAGGATTCTGTCACATATATATATAAATAAATAATCACTTCGTGCGTCGTAGTAAAGCCACGTTCTACACACGAGACGTCGGTGCTAAATCGTGAGTTATGACATTTAGACATCAAACCGTCAACAAGTACGCTTCTGTAGGACATATAACCTACTTAAACAAGCATTACTGAATAACAATATTCAGCTCTGTAGATTAATAGGTAAAGAATTAATCCTTCTAAACCCTTCAGAAAATATCCTGCATTATTTCGATAGCACAAAATCCCCTGTACGATACCAAATTAATATCAACCCTTTTTTGTGTATTCAGGTATTTTGAGTGGGTCAATTTTATGCCACAATTTGATATGGTGAATTATGTTCATTCCCTTCAATTTCCTCTTCTAGATTTCAACTCCATTAAGTATAGTTAATGCTGAGAAGAGTATATGTATTGTAAAATGTTTCTCTGGCGGATTTGAGTTACATATTTGCTTTGTAAACCAACAACAATAACAAACAAAAGCGCAAAAAAAATAAAGAAAAACAGAAATTGAATGGAAGAATAATGTACGAATTGTGACAATGCACATATATTTTGAGAATGGAGGAACTAGAAGTAATGTTCGTTTTGTGGCAATCGGTAGTAGCTAGGAAGTTATGTGGAGATAAGCTATAAAATTACGGACGTCCTTCCAACGCATCAGTAAATTCCCACCATACCTCAGGACATCACATTCCAAAAGAAAATATCCAGTACTGTTTACGTTATATTTACGCAAATGTGAAGACAACAACATAAGCTTTCAAGGTAAAGACTTACTGTACAAGATTTGAAGTTTTTCAGGCAGTGACACTGAGGAACACCGTCTTCTGGAATATGACGTCATAGTCTCTAAAAATTATAATTCCCGACGTCTGTAAATGCTTCAGAGCTTCAAAGCATGATTTCTATGTAATCTTGAAAGAATTTCTTTTTGTAGTTATTTAATAATACATTACTAATAATGACACATATTTTGAGTGTGTAGCTCAAACAATTACCAAGACAGTGGTGTATGAACAAAGGCAGAGGCTGCACATTAAGATAAGGAAATAAGCAGCCAAAAGTGGGCTGAATGCCTCTTCTATTGCACGGATAAACCTGCAACATAATTTGAATTAATATCAATATGACATATTAATATATTCGAGAGTCAGTAGGCTGAAATATATGAAGAGATATCATAATTACTTCCCTGTAATTATAACTGGTTTTAGTGATATAAGCAGTCTCTTTATTATTGAATATACTCTCAATGTAAACGTGTGTTCAAATTATGCTCGTGCCTGTGGATTAATTACAATTATGTGATATAAAGATATTTCTCCTTATGAATGAAAGAAGCATTTCGCAAAAGGAACATAAACCTTCACGTCTTTGAATCTGCTTCCAAAGTACAACAAAGTGCAAGCTTCTGAAACAGTGATAATAGAAACGTGAACAACATTATGTGTTTATTTTGAAAGTATTCAGATTCATTTTGCTCTTTCTTGCGGCACGTCCGCTCAATCGTAAATAAAATAATTCGTGGAAACAAGTATTTCATTCACAGTCATAACATTTCACATATATAACATCGTGCTCTATACAGCTCCACAATTATTCCATTAATTCATATAAATTAAAGATGTAGGCTAGAGCGACCGCACAACAAAACACTAGTCACAGACCGAAGGTAAGCCTGGGAATCGTAGTAGAATTTAGAGTAGGGATCCTGTTACTATCATTTCGTTTTCCGATCAATGGTAATCGTTCAATCCTCTTGAAGGGCTTCCAAAGACTGCTGCAGGAAATTGGAATTTTGATAGTTCATGTGGTTTATAAAAAATAAGTATTAGGTGCAATCAGGGAATTTTAATACGGCATACTTCTCTTCGTTAATCAAACTTTGTATGATTTATATCACACTCGGACTAAAATTGCGTTACCTAGTTAAGTGCAAAGGGGGCCTTGGCAATCCTTCGGGAAACGTGAAGAGCAGTGTGTACAAGTAGTGTAGTTAAATTTCTGTTCGTCTCGGCTGTGCGGCTTAGATGGGTTATACGTTCCTTTTCACGTGTTTATGCGTAATTGTCTAAAATATATGTACGTATATATAAAAGACGAGGTCCTCAATTGTGTAAACTTCCCGACATACAAGGGTTTTTATGTATGAAAATTTAAACTGAATGCCCAAGATTTCCACATAGAATTTCTGTATACCCTCCGACTAACGTTGTACACATGCGTTGCCCTGTACAGGCTACACTTTTTCTTCCTGCTCCACCCTTGGCTTTTAAGATACCCCGTCCTTAAACCATATTCACGCCGATATTCCCCAACAAACCCACATATCTCTTGCATCCTTCGTCGCTCGTATAAACTAAAAAACAGTTTTCAGTTTTCCTGCATGTTTCTATCACAGCTCGACCCACTGTACATTTCCACAATACCCGCTTGCCCACTGTAATAAAGGTATTTTACTTGGTCTTCCCTGAATGTGGAAGCAGTAAACTACATCAGAACGCTGCTATCTGTATGCGAATCTACACGACACCGTATGTCAGAAGTAAAATTTAAATATCTGCACTGACATTAGTTTCTGCAGTTCAGTAGCAGGGCAAAAAAACTTATTACAATAATTGAATCACTCACCGACACAGCACCTGTCGAGTGCTTATTGGGGGGTTGGATTAGTGAGGATCACCTCGTATATACCTCCACTACATCCTTGTAACGCCTAAGTTAGGATATTATGGGTCTTTATATTCTATAGCAGGCCGACATAACTAACTAACTAACTAACTCCATGGAGCAGAGCCCTTCTTGAGAAGCTAACGGGTCCTCAGCTAGTCAAGAAATTCCCCGCGTTTTGTGGAACCCGAAGGTTCATTACCGCACTCACAAGAGTGAAACCGACCTAGTGAGCAGCAAAGCACGTTTCAAGTACATGGCTTGTGACGTCACCCAATGACAAATGAGACTGGATGGAAAAAAAGCAGTAGCAGAGAAAAATAATTATAAATTGATCTGCATAAGACTGTGCTTTCTTGTAGGCTCTTAAATCCACAGTTTTCTTGATGACACATTGCATAAAACATAATTTTTGGACAATACAAATACTGAAAAATGTCGGTATACTTATTTTAAATTACTCTATTATTAGGCGGTGATGAGATACGCATTCGTTCAGCTCTTCCTGCATGACACTGAACATTTCCTGAGTGATGTCAATCTGTCCCTTTTCTTCCGTTTGGTCACAATCAGCAGCAGAATCCTGTTCTGGTGTTCCCTTGTTCTGTCCAATAGCTAAGAGCCTCGCTCTGAGCTTCTCGAACTGACTGCAGGCTATACACACCATCGTGCCGAAAAAGGGAGGCACGCCGTAGAAGAAGCAAATAGATGGGATAGAAGCAACGTTCTAAAAAAAAAAGAAGAACAGTGCATGGTAATGAGTGGACTGCCGCTGACTGTGGAATGCTGATCGATGCGAATTTCGCAGTACAGAACGAAAATACGAAATACAGAAGAATTTATTTTATTAAATGTAATTATCTGAAGAACTCAAGGATGTGAACGTAACTTCTTCAGGTGGGTCCAGAAGCATAGCTAGGATTCTGGCACCCGGGGCGAGTAATCACAATGGCCACCACTAAGAGAAATTATAAACATAATAATCACAATAATTTATTGAATTTCCTGTTCTTTCAATCAATAATGTAAGGACTGTTGAGAGCAGAAAATTGTTTATATTTAACGTATTAACTCTGCTGCCCTTTGCTGCCCCTTCAACACTGTCTCCCTAGAAGGACGCATCACTCTCCCCCCCCCCCCCCCCCAGCCAAGCCTCAGGGTAAGTCGTATAATTAATTTTCGAAAACGTAGTACTTGAATAATCAAGTTTTGCCAACAGTGGCGCTAAAACTGCATTTATGGAAAATGCCGCGTCACCTGCAGAAAGAAACCTGTTACAAGTCGAAGTATGTGGTTACATAGTTTTGAAGGGCACCACCAAAGAAAACGTGCACTTAAAACCGATAACAATTGTTACATGCGGCTTGGCCTGTTTGTAAAGGGAAAAGCTCAGCAAAAGCAGAATCCCTGTAGCTATGTCAATGAAGTCCTAGTAGCTTTCGTTCGCATTCCATGAAAATCAGAAACACAAGCTGCCCGGCAGTTAAACTTGTCACAATGCACAACATACTGTTTTCAGATATAAAAGTTCAAATACAATTTGTCGCAACGTGCAAGAGCCCACGAATTTTACAGATGTAAGTTACTCCCTGTTCTTTCAAAACTTGAAAAAGTAGATTCACAGGCAAAATTATGTTCAGGGACAAGCCGCTTTCTTTCTGTCCGGGCATGTTAACCGACATAAATTTAGAAATCAGTGGAATATGCAGTGATTTAAGGTACTACAACTGGCAGCCTAAATCCAATGTTTTTTTGTTTTTTGCTTTATCCAAACAAAATGTGATAAACCTTACTTTTTTCTGCAAGTACTCATGCAGTGTGCCCATATGTGTTGGAGAGATTCTTCCTGCAACGTTTGAAGAAGATGGTCAAAATAACATGGTATTTCAAAAAGATGGGTCGCCTCGCATTGGTATTTCGGTTGGCAAAATTCTGGGATCGAAAGTGTCCATGGAAATGAATTGACAGTGGCGGTCCTACCATTTGATACCCTCGTTCTCATAAACCCACATCACTTTATTTCTACATTGGGATAACAAGGATGCTTCTTACGTTCCACCATTGACAACCAATTTGCCAGAAATTGTTGTAAAGATACGAGTTCATGTACTCGCGCTATGCATACAAATTTGTTGACTGAACCTGAATTTACTTATGATTCTGTTACTGAAGGCTGTCACCCTTTTAGTGTAGTTCACAAAATCTCGATTACAAACCTACCAACATAAATGCATTCGTTTATTATACCAACCAAATGCACCACGTCAAATAAATAAAAATAGGAAAGACACTGCTCCCATATGTTCCTCGAAAAGTATACCATCATCTGAGAGTACAGTGTGCCAATATTAAGACCAGCTGCACATGTTATTTATAAAGTTTCATAACCGTAGTATTGGCACACTCTACTTCCTTATAATGGTATAATTTTACCGCTACAAGTTGTAGTAGTGTTTTTACTACTTATATGTATTTGATGTGGTGAATTTGATTGGTATAGAAAATTAATACATTGATATAAAATACATGGAACAGACAAATTTAAAATTACAAATTCAAGTTTAGTTTCAATGTCTGTTTCTCTCACTTCTTCTCAAATATTACTTGTAGATTACAATCGCCTACATTTTATGTGTTCACTCTGTATATTAGTCTCATTTAAAGGCAGCCCTGTAATACTAACATCAAATACGTCTGGTGTTCTCTAATCTGCTCATGCAAGATTAAAATACAACATTAATCACTTTATTATGATTGTTCGTGAAAGCAAAGATATTCTCAAACTAACAAATTGCCTAATCCGGGAAGGGATTAGACCATTTAGACATACAGCCTTGTGCTATGCTGGATATATATATCACTGTAGACACCGGACAGCATCTTGCTTCAAACAGCATAGCAAGAATTGCTGCCAAGTGTCTGTAAATCTAGACGTATAAGTCTATTAGAGCAAGCAGAAGGTTCTTATTAATTCCAAACATAAATAATGATCATGATCATCATCATTTTATCTACTTGGCATTGTATTTTCAACAACAGTATTCTAAACTTTGTAGAAAACTGGAGCAAAATTAGTTCCAGTTTTTTAAAACTTAAACCCAGTGTCTTATATTGATTATATTAACTAACTTTGTGCTTGCTTAACTTCTCATTTTCTCCAATTTATGTGTCACCAATCTGTCGAAATATTCTTGTTCTTACTACTACAATTAGCTTAACTAATTACGATTTCTACAACATTTATTATTATTATTAATGCTATTATATCCTGTCGATGTGTTTTATTTATGACGTACATTGTAATGCATTTTCGTTTATGCTCCTTTGCTGTATCTGTAATTGGCAAAAGAGATTCATGTCAGTATTCGTATAATAAAAACCTGAACCGAATTTAATTGATTTTTTACTACTACGTTACTGTTTTAATATTTTCCGGTTACATTCACATAAACGATTTCAATGAGCCGGAGGTACGTCAGGGCATTGAAATTACATTTGTATATCATAGCACTGTATTTTACGTGACCTTCAGAAACGTATCCATCATTACACAAACTCGCGGCCACAAAACGGGATGTGGAAAAATTAATGAATAACTTTTTGAATTCCAAGGCATGCTTTTTTGTTACGTACACAACAATTTGCGTGTGTATATGGATGTGCAGCAACTGACATCGACATTTTAGTGCCCAGCATTCAAATAAGCGCAATAATAATCTGTGACATAATAAGCTAACACATAAGTAAATTACACCAGTACACAACACAGAATGTGGGAACATTGTAACAATATACTTAACCCTATACATAAAATATTTTATTATTTTTCTGCTAACTTACAAGCTGGACTCGGCAGACCTTGAGAATAATTACGTTGACAATTTACGTAACACACTGTTTCAAATTTCGGCAGCACGAACTACCACCATTAGTGAGACGTTGGGATATTAAGAGAAATTTTGGAACAGGAAGTAATAACTAGTGTTTTGTCAAAAAAAAACCTTCAACGCGACATCTAATCTAATATCTAAAACCCAACCAAATCTCTAACCAAATCATTAACCTATCTCCTTCCGAAATAAGTCAATATGTATAACCACATCCGATGCACTGGCCAACATAACTGTCGTGCTACGTAAACAAACTCGCACCGAATGGAGTTCGCGTTACAAAACCGACTCGTCGTAGTCTCACAAGTTTACTGTCGTTAATTGTACATGTCACTGTATTATAAAGGCTGACTTTGCATTCCATTCACACAATATAAGCATAAAGCTCTAGACCCACCTGATTACAGACGCTTTACCTGTGATATGTTGATCAGCTCGTAGGCAGGGCTCTTTGTGGCATCGAACGGATACCATGTTCGAAACATGAAAGGACGTTCGTCACTTGTGGTAAAGAGCATTGTAATTTGAACCACATGGAAAGCGACGGCGGTTGAAGTAATAATAATTGCGAATCTCCGGATACGTGGGATCAAGGCGGCCATTGTTAGGGATCCAGTGACAGGGTCTGTCGTGGGCAAATCTTCCCACATGAATGCATCTGTGATCTGCAGCATCCGCACAATGGCATCTCTTCGCAACCTGATACAAAGCACATGTGAAAGGATGATTCAACGGAATTAGAGTAAAATATTTAATCCAATGTAACCCCTTATTTAACCTTTTAAATCCACACGTTGCCAAACGCTAACGCACATAGGAAATCACCCCTAGAAACCCGTTTTATATATTTGGGCAACAAAGAAATTTAATTCATTTTAAAAACACGCTGAATAATTTCTGCTTTATTTTCCGCAACACTTCATTTATTTCATAATTTTGTCTGTTTCTAGTCAAAGAACACTCACGTTTTTCATAAACAATGCTCTAAAATTTAAATACCCTACCCGGTCTGATAAATGTTAATTAATAAATAACACATTTTTAGAATGAGTGGAGCTAAACAGCTACTGCGCCAATACACTTCATGGCTTGCACAGGAAAACTTCACACTTTTATCCTTCCACTAATAATAATAATACAGCACTTCACTGGAGGAAATTGTACAACATTTCGTAAACTTGTTTGGTATTATAAGCAACGATTTCGTTAGATACTGCAGGGGTTCAAGTAAAGTTGAAATTTGTGAATATTTATGTAATATAATTCCCAAAATATCGTTACCTGAAATACATCATTGTATAACTTTCGCACACAAACACAGTAAAGAGCATGGACGTATCCAATATGTAATCCCAGTCTTCTAAATGGTGGTAAATATCCATAAACATGGCGATAAGAAACATGTAAAAACACACATGGCAAATAAAACTGTACACGTGGTAAACAATTGAAAGACTGGAGTAAAGTAAAGGGACGCCTCCTATGTAGAAGAAATACTGATAAAAACGAAATCGGTTTTTAACAGGGAAATTGGTTTCCATTCTCACCAAAATAAAATAAATTTTGATTCTCAGGAGGTACAAATGGTAACACAAGGAATAAAATATTAACTTCTTCTACTTCAGAAGTCCTGACTGTTACTGAGACTGTCCTCTCGGCAGCCGGTAGCGAGAAGTTATAAGACTAAATACAATTTTAATAGCAGCGCCATACTGGAAACTTTTATGACGAAATATCAGCTTGTACTACCTGTTATGCATTATTAATTACTACATTTCCTCTCTAATTTACTGAAAAGTGTGCGACTTTCGTGGTTGTATTAATTTTGACTCCATTTTCCCTGTAAAAAGTACTCTAAGAATTAATTAATTAATCTATATTCTTACGCAAAGACTTGCTCCAGCAACTTCATAGCGTCAAGAGGATTCTGGAAGGCAGATCGCAACAAATAGCTTTCAGTAGAAGTGATTGTTTTATATAAAAGAAAGTAATTTATGTGATATTTATTTACTTATTTATGTTTTAAAATCTTGTTTGGAGACATATTTCAAAATTTTATTTTTGTTAATGAAGAAATACAACTAGCATCCTGTACAATGGGTACCGAGTTCTTCCCGGGGGGGGGGGGGTTCAGCGATCAGGAAGAGGTGCTGACCACACACTCTTTCTAGCGTTGAGGTTACAAATGGGTTGGAGTTGTACCACCGCCTCCACTCTGTATCTGCATATGCATGTCACAAGTTGACCTTACCTAATATTAAGGCAAGTATACTTCATATTAGGTAAATAATAATAATTAAATTCAATACATTTCTAGTTTATTATTATGTAGAGTGAACAGGCATATGACCAGTTACAGAAACAGCACAACATACTAACACAAATAGCAACGGACAATGAACAGGACACAAATAAAATAGGCACAACCAAAACAAACAAATAGAATAATACTTAAATAATTAATTAGGCCACCTTGTATCACATGTCACTAAGTGTGGCAATTTGCCTTCTGAAGACATCCAATTGATTACAAACTGAATTTGCCGCGCTGGCAAACCTGGCGGAGGGACAATTTTTATAAGACGAATTAACATGAATCAAAGGAAAGTCTCGGAGTTACCAAGTGGGTACTCGAAGACCAATACTGTCCATGGTAGATGGACACGATTTAGAGTACAGAAAAAAGTTAATGACAAACATTGCACCAAGTTGACGTCTTCTTTCATGTAAAGTACGTCAATTAAATACTGAAAGAGCTTTAGCATAACTATAGCCTATACGGTCAGGGGAAAGGAATTGATTATAGCATATTTTTACAAACTTCCTCTGATTGCACTCGAGCGTTTTTAGCATCAGTAGAGGTAATTGAATTCCATACTACGGATGCGTACTCTAATTTAGATATAACAAGTGAAAAATATGAAATCAATAAACTATACAAAGTCGAAAATGAAAAGGGAATATTACGGATGAGGTCCAAAAGCTTAAGAGATTGTGAAAAAATATATATTAATCATCACGAGAGTGAAAGTATAATTTAGAATAAAAAAGAACTCCCAAATCCTTATAAAATCAGTACGTGTTACATAAGAATCCCCAATAATAATAATAATAATAATAATAATAATAATTTCATCAATCCAGTAGCCAATATATAATAGTTATTTTTCACTTACACTATTTAGCAAAGGATTCCAAATTAAGCATAAAATCAGCCAGTGGGAACTTATCGAGTACAAGCACTGCAGAAAATCACAATTAAGCATGGCAATAATGCAAACAGCAAAGGCGTCAGAATTATATTCGTGGATCGTTTAACCTTTGTCAAAGTGGAAATCTTTCGTAAATATAATAATAATAACAACAATAATACTGAAGTTACAACCACCAACACAGCAACCATATCATGATATACAAAACTGTATACCTACTTTGATACTTCATAATGTTCAAAATATTTCGATTTACTGTCATTATCTACAGTTAACTACCTTTATAAAAATAGATTCAGTTATCAGCATAGCTTCCAAACCACGGTAACACTTAATTATGTTTGGTTACGCAACAAAACTGCTGGGTTTTGGAAATAAATTGTGTTTCATTTGATTTCCTATAATATTTTTGACATTGCTCCCCGTTATATTCCCCTTCGTAAGCACAATAACCAGGTCGCTATTACAGCTGATTCCATACGTATTTTCTATTCTGCGACGTTGAATTTTACATATCTCCAAAGTACTCAGTAGCGACTCAACCTTCTAGTCTGAATGCCAACTGCCTTCCGTCTGCAGATGACGTGAAGTTCTGTCATTGTGTTATTAATGGAACGAACAAAATTATTTCACATACCGACGATACGGAAATTTGGAATTCAGTATGTACGTACTATGGAGATCGATATTAGAATCTTCAGTACAGATTCCCTGTCACGACATGAAGGCATATGGAGTTGTGGATGTACAGCTCCTCTCATTCTTATTCTCTGCACCAGATAAAGGAAATTTGTAAGCACCAAGCTCCGGCCGCTTTACCTCTGGAAACAAAGGCGTCCGTTAATTTAATATGTGGCTGTTTAGATTCAATAAAGGATGTGGGCAGTGTGGAGAAGAAAAGTCGCCTGCCCTACCGGCAGTCGAAAACGATTCATCGGTCGTTCAGCCCGTTACAGTCTTCACTTGTGAAGCAACTTCCATTACAAACTGCGCAACAAGTCTCTAGTATATTCACAGTGTTTAATAATGTGGGAGTCATTTGGAACTTTAATCTCTATTTTCGTCATCACATTTACTGCATGTTTATTCAGGGTTTAAAAATACTTGGTTTGAGCCTGTATATTAATTATACTTTTCCACCACCGATAATCTCATGGTAATATAAAGTATGTTTGTATGATCCAAACTTGAATAGCATTCGTCGCACTGGAATTCCACCAGTATTTCTCTTGCTTACATTTTCCGCCGTTGTAATTACTCATCAGTTTTTGAAGAGACTTCACAGTGCCTTTACTGCTTAAATTTCACTTTCTGGTTTTTAAACAGTCTTGGTGTTACTGGCGTTTTATATTGTGTTTATTTTATTAGCTATTTACCCTGCATACTTTCAGTGTTCTACTTTATATCTTAATGGTATTTTGTCATTGTCAAGTACTTAAATCAGTAGAAGTAAAATCAATCAATTAATAATAATAATAGTAACAATAATAATAAAGTCTTAACATCAATTATGTTTCGTTTGGAACAGGATGGAATAGCATGTAATGGATTTGTGTGGCTCAGGAAAGGACAAATGTCGGGCTCATGTAGGAAAGCAAATGAACTTCCGGCTTTTCATACATTGAGAGAAGAATCTCGAATATTTTATAAACTATTAGTTTCTCAAGAAGGCTTTTATCAAAGAAATCAGTTACGTAATTATATTTCGTTCGTTTTTAGTATTTAGGCCTACGCCTACTTGATTCTGTTGCAAATTTGCTTTATTACTCATTCTAGCAGTATATGCACATGTATTTTAAAATTTATTGGACCTCTTGTGAAATTTTGTTTTTCGAAATTAAAGGTTATTTAAGAGAGCCTAGGATGTGAAGAAGATGGATTTGTAAAGGCATTACAAGTTTAAAAAATATATATTTTATGAAACCTGTGATGTAATACACTGATTTTTCCGGTATTAAATTCTCCATTTGTAACAGAGGTAAATAATTCCAACTGTGTGACATAGACAGAAATGTATTTTATTTAAATGTTTTAATTTAATCTCATTGTCTCTTACATTTGAGTTGTAATATATTACACTCAATCGAAAAATACATTGCTGTAACTCTCACGGTTTATTGCTATTTTAAACTACGGGAAAGAAATGAAGAGGAGAATACAGAAAATTGTAAAATATGAAGCTTCATAAACATTCTATTATTCATCGTACATTTAAAATACTAAGATACCCAAAAGAGGGCAACTTACAGGGACGTGAAATGAATAAATGAAAAATACATAAAAATTTTGTACTAAAAATCTGAAAAAAAAGCGGACCACTTCGATGATGACTAAATAATATTTACCGTAATTACATTTTAAAGAAACAAAGTGTAAATTAAATTCATCACTCCCAGAATAAGGTTCGGTGACAGGATTTTCAGAAGTCAGTAATGCAGTTCTCAGTTCTGTAAGAGGCGGGGAAATTCTTGACTAGCTCAGTGACCCTCATCTTCTGAAGGAGGGTTCTGTTCTATGCATTTAGTTACCCAACTTTACGGTAAGGCAATGTGGTAATGTAACTAAGGTGACACTATCGAAATCGCAGAAATTTATGATAGTTGAAGTGCGTGTTGCAGGAATAAGGAGACAACAGCAAGTGACGGTGCTGGTACTTTGTTTCATCTAAACTGAAATGCTACATCCGTGTCATGCAGTATTTTAATGGAAATAAAATTTGCAAAGCTTGGTTAAGTATCTACGAGTGTGGAAGACAAAACTGAGGTATCGACACTAACAGAAGTGTTCAAATTATTTTCCTATGCACCTCATACTATCGTGAGTCCTCTTGATAATCATGTTTATCAGTTACAATGGTGCATCGAAAATAAAAGTTTATAAAGTGACATGGCATCAAATGAAGCATACATAGCTCGGCGTATCGAAAAGTACCTACATCGCCTTCTATAATATAGTGTAATATACTTCATTCTAATTGATATTTAGAGGGAAAAGAAGATAGTTGTACTGGCGGCTTTGATTGCTTCAAGTCAAGTGTATCAGTTAGTTTCATATTCCAAAGCTGATAACAATGTAAAATTCCACTGAAATCCCTTTACCGAATACACCATTCATCTTATCTCAAGGACAGATGAACATCACCAAATAACGCACTTTAACACTTCGCTTCCCCTGATAATGTAGCTTTGAACTACACAATTCCTTTTATGGATTGTATACTACTGGCCTGAAGATGACAACCTGCGTTCGAAACATGTTGCCAAATTAGAGATATAACACTTACTCTTTGTGTTGACGCTATTTTATTTCACTCATTATTGTATCTAACACAACGGAATGACAAACGTAAAAATTGAAGTAGTGCATAGACATATATCAGGGGTGCCCAAACCGCGGCTCGCGAGCCACATGCGGCCCTTTGACATATAATGTGTGGCTCGCGTAAATATGAGCTCCTTTTTGCATTCCAATTCACATAAAAGATAAATAAACAATTTTCAAGCTGTATAATTATTTACCGGTATAAACTGAGAGTCCACTGGATTAAAACGTAAGTTTAATGTTCATGATGAGTAAATATATTTAAGAAGTTTTGTAACAAAATGTGCATGTAACAATAAAAAAGGCGTATGTAATATTTGTTCATGTCTTGCGGCTCTCAAATATCTGAAGTTAATCGTATGTGGCTCTTACGTTAAGCAAGTTTGGCCATCCTTGATATAGATCATAAATTCATATACATGTGCCGAATAAAACGTAGATTATAATGTGCCGAAAATAGCAATAGATATGAGAATATATGAGGTTATAACCGACTAATTGCATCTAGAAGTTACAGGAAAGTCTGCATTAAGAAAATTTATGCACAGAACTATATCATAGAATTGTGACAATTAAAGGCTCTTGCTCTGCCATTTAATGTAACATCTCTCATTCCAACCTACGTAACTGCATTTCAAACAAATTATCGAAGTTTACTTTTAATGTTTCGCACTGCCATGTGAAGTAAGTTTTGAGGAAAACTTAAAAAGTTTTTCTTAATTTTATTCCAGTTTTTCCTCTCCCCCTTTCCCTCCCCAACAAGAAGAACCGACAGAACGCCATGCCACAGCATCTTGACGGATATTCTGCTGGACATAGCTGACCGCAAAAGTTTCGTACAACTTTTAATCCAGCCATTGTCGTACTGTTTTTACAAAGCGATGCAGTGTGCCTTTATGCAAAACATGTTTTACGTCGTTACATAAAGGAAACGTTCTTTTTGTCCTACTCTGAGATAGCTAGACTTTCTGTGGGTACAAGAACATTTCGTCCTGTTATTGTGAAAACCACAATAAATGCGGTAGGATATACTGAAGTGAGGTAATAAATTAAATAGCTTAAAACACAGTGGCATACTGTAAAAACAATTTCGTTTTTAATAACTATTCTGGTATTCAAAGAAATTCAAATTAGAGAACTTTTCAACAAATATGCAGATTGAAAAATTATAGAGAAAAACATTCATAAGCCTAAGCTCTCTCCATGTACAGAGGAATTATAAACTTTTAAGACTGTCAAGTTGTAGCTACATTCTCTTTTACATCACGTGGAACTTGAATTTCTTTGATAAGACATAATTGATTTATTATCTTTGCAAGACACTCTTCCTGATGTATCGTCTTCAACAAACACATCCTCCACTTATGCCTACAGTGGAACATATGCATAATCATTATGTATCACTTACAGAATGCTCAGCACTGTTCTTCTACATGTTAAGCGTATCCCATATGTCGAATTCTCAAACATCCAGATAAATGCAGGCCACGCCCTCCAACCGAATTCCTTAAGATCCGTTTTAACGTTACATTCCCATCTACGCCTTGGCCTTCCAAGTGGTCTATTTCCTTACATTCCCCAACCAAAAGCTTTCATGCACCTCTCCTCGCCTCCATACGTGCCCCATTCCCTGCCCATCTCACTCTTCTCGATTTAATCACCCGAAGACTACTTCGTAAGGAGTATAAACCATGTAGCCGCTCACTGTGCAATACACTCTAGTCCCCTATTACCGAGAACCTCTTAGGCAGAAATAAATTCCTTAGCACCTTATTCTCGAAACCCCTTAGCCTACGATCTTCCATAAATGTGACAGATGAAGATTAACATGTTACGTTTACGGATAGGAGTAGTTAACATCATATCCAAACCCCAACTGGAAGACCACGTCTTGTCGGCTGTCCGGGACTGCTTATCCAATATATTCGCTTGTGCCCACTACATCTGAATGCCGTCTCCTCCATACGCAACCTGCGGACGCGCCACATTGTGGTGACAGTGATCCACTTGCCACGTAGTTAGCCGAACTTTATTCAGCAAAAGATTGTTGCGTTCGATATATTGAAGTGTTACAGTTTTGCATCACCCCAAAAATTTATTGACCGAGAAACTTAGCGAAATACTGAACATATGCCATATACATCTCTCTGCAAAAATCTGAATAGTAAATTAAATTGTTTTTCATTTTTATCATCCGGTGACAGGTTTAATATATGTGAAATTCGTCACACTCTCTTATATTTATTTTATAATTAATTTTCCTACATTGTGTTGTACATAAAAATATTAAAACCAACTCTCATGATCTTTGCAGAAAATCTAGGTAAAATGTTAGATAACGCATAATTTTACAGATATTTGAACTTTGTCTTAGAAAATGTCATTTAACATATTCCTTTATTGATAATAATAAAGTACATACGATTGTATATAAGTAAGTTGAAATGCATGGTCGCTCCTCTAGACACATAAATTGTGGAATATTCCTATTACGACTAAACGCATATATTTAGTAATATATGTAACTTATTCGAGGCTCTCCACAGTCTCTTCTTCCTCTTTCATTTGAAGCAGGAACATGAAGAGAGAGACAGACTCCTGCACCATCTGTAAACATACAAATGTTTCTGTGTCGATATTATCATATTTCATTTGTACAAAATGTTCATATGAGGATGCTGAATTACGTTTATGTTGCTAATATAGTGTGCTTACATATAGTACTGTAATTTGTTCATCAACAGGAAATGATCCTTAATCATTTACGTCTTATTCGCTTCCTGAAGCAATATTTTAACACATATTATCTTCCTACCACAAACACAAACCTAGCTGTTGGCACTCCTTCTTCACATTCCAAATGACCCTGTTTCAACTCTTTGCCGAGGTCTCTTAACATTCCTCAGTTATTCCGGACAAATTCAGAGATAGTATTTCAAATAAATCTATGATAATTTCACATTTCTTACAATTCAATCACTCTACCATTAGACTTTCCATGATCTGAGATTGACAGCACTGTCAAACAAACCATACACAAAACAGCACATTTAAATTATTTATGGGACACTGGCAGTGAGCGAAATATATCGAAAAATTCTTTCATTTCAAGACTTTAGGATTATATTCAAACTTCCCTGATATTTTGTATATACGAAGAAGTAATTGAAAACTGAAGGTCTGTCATATCAGGCATTACTAAAAACTACAAAATGTTTACATGCTGTACACATGATGTCTGGTATAGCCCGTAAACTGCGTCGTTTGTGGGGCATAACTGAAAATTTTACAGGCCTAAAAAGTTTACTTACCGCTTCATAACTAATTACAGATTTATGCAAGACTTAATACTAATTTTTAAGCTGTTTCTTTCTTAATATCGAAAAAGTACTTTTAGTTTTCGGTGTACATTTCTATAAGACAATGTGATAAAAACTGGTGGCAATACAGTGGCTCTATCTGTGTAGATTTGGATATGAATATTTTAATTATGTCTGAAATATTATTTCTTATTTAGTAAACTGTAGGCCATAAATGATTGAATGCAAATAAGATACGAAAACAAGCATTAGACTGCAAGCCAAAGAACATGGGACTACAGAAGAAAATACGGAAGGACCAATTTCACCTTGAAGGTTAAGAACAGGCACTGCGCCTAACTCTTCAGATTTCATGAAGATAGTCTTACAAATTGAAGACCCACTCTCAATTTCGAATAATACTGTGGGCGTTTCACGGCTTTTGTGCCATATTTGTCCATCCCATTTCATGCAGATTTTAATGTCGCAATTTCGTCGACGTCCGAAAACCTACCTGTATGATATTACGAATTCCAACATTGGTTTTCGATATGTAGATATATTAAAATAAATTATTGTTGTACCCTCCAATACTCACAAGGAATAGTAATTATTACTGTCATTATTACTATTATTAAAGTCATTGACATTTATTATTTTATTATTATTATTATTATTATTATTATTAAATTGTTATCCGTCAACTTTATGACTTAACAGCCTCGTCGCCATTTACCAAAACAGCAAAAACCCTTAGATAAAAGAAAGCACAGAAAGAAGAAAATGGGCAACAAATAAGTCGATATCGTTCAATTCATAACACATAAGAAATTCTATACTTAAATTCTGAAGATAAATCCAGCCTATATTTAGGTAATGTAAAATTTTATTAAAGGTTGACAATGCCACATACAACAACGGGGAAATAGATTTCAGTGTATTAACAAGTTATCTAAAAATATCTGAACCTCAGTAAACTAAATTTTCAATTGATGAGTGTCTAGAAAAGTAAAATTTTTAATAGAGGAACCAACATGAAAGATAGAGAACACTCTAAAATTCCGAGTAAGAACTACAAGTCCTACAGTATCCAAGCAACATTTTCGACCTAGATAAAACACAAAACAAAAAACAGTACATCGAGATGAAGCACTCCGCCGCATGCAGTTTCAGGAGGTATAAAGCATTAATACAACTAATGGACACGGGGCAGAAAATATTATTGCAAAGACATGCACACAGAAGGACAGACGAACGGAGTTTCAATAGGCTCTCTGCAGACTTGCAAACATCTGAGACAATGTCGTACGTTCATCATTGTTGCCTTGGAAACTGGAACAAATTTCCCAGCTGTTAGCACGATTTCCTTGTTAGCCATATTAATGATGATACTAAGACTGCGTACAAACGGGACAGGAGTTCCGACCCATTCACAGCCCCACGCCGCGTCTCTCACACTCTCAGCCTGCAACATCACAACATAGATTAAACATCAGTTCCTGTAGTTATACTCTGAAGTTTCCTGTAGCACTATGCTCTTCCAATTGATCTTACAATACGACTGTTTAAAAACTGAGTATATTTCGTAATATGATTTAAGGCAGTGGTTGTAACAGCTATTTAACTGACAATTAAGGTAAGGACATATCGAAACATGCCAAGAAGGCTTTGAGAGGAGAGTAGAGGAATAGATCTACAAGGCACTATTCTAGAAGTGGGCGAGATGATGAACCACAAGTTTTTTAACTCAGAAGAAAGGAGCATATTATCTCTTAAAAATATTGTTGTCTTAATTCCACAGTTAACAGGGGCTAGGCACACTCATTTCACGCAGATGATTAAACTTTCACCTAATTTAAAGTAATCAACTTATTAATTTTTTTTTCTGACTTAGAACCGGTTCTTCATGCGCCCTCTCCAAAGATCTGACAAAGTCCAACGCTCCCTGTAACAAATTTTAATACTCTAGGGTTCCTACGGCAATAAGTTGTTAGCCACCAAACCAAAGAGTAATCTGTATGATTACAGCTTGTCTGTATTTGCGTCTATTTATTCAGTACATGCACAACTACATCCCGTACCTGAAGGCCGTAGCCTCTAAGCGACAAATTAAGGATACGCCATGTCGCTGTAGTTATAAGCACTCAGAAGCGTGTGATATGGTTTCATAGTCCTTCCTACATTCGTTTGCGTGTATCGTCTTTAACCACGATAAATGTGACTTACACACAGGTGTTCGAGGATGTATTTCAAACATTTCTATCACAATGAAGCCTGCAGTGTTGTAATGTTATACAAATTATTCGTTACGAAAAACCTATAAAATACTTATATATTAACGTATGCCACTTGGTTTCGCATTATGATACTTTCCTGGTCGCTCAACACGCTTCCAAACCAACAGAATACAAGCACGTTTACCAAGACGAGGACGTAGAGTACAACGGACTGTGACAACTGCGTCAGATTTCCCAATCTCTGGAACATTACGTTTAATAATATAGGCACTCAGTTTTATTTGAGAAACAAAGCACTTAATTATTACTACTGTGGACATATCAAGGAGAATAAGACGCAGGCTTTATGTAGCAGGATTAAGATAAATGATATGAATGTTGCTGAAAAACCTAAGAGGAATAAAGCATATGGGAAACACTGGCATATATAGGAGGGTAAAAATATACTGAATCATAAGAAGTACGGTGCAATAGTTTGAGGATGTTGTGTCTGACTGAGGAAACGTTCACGTGGCTATCTCTTGTGAACATGCAACTGAAACGTCGAGTTCCATAAAATTCCGGAAATAACTGAATTCTCTGAGCGAAGGATTCTGTCACATATATATATAAATAAATAATCACTTCGTGCGTCGTAGTAAAGCCACGTTCTACACACGAGACGTCGGTGCTAAATCGTGAGTTATGACATTTAGACATCAAACCGTCAACAAGTACGCTTCTGTAGGACATATAACCTACTTAAACAAGCATTACTGAATAACAATATTCAGCTCTGTAGATTAATAGGTAAAGAATTAATCCTTCTAAACCCTTCAGAAAATAACCTGCATTATTTCGATAGCACAAAATCCCCTGTACGATACCAAATTAATTTCAAACCCTTTTTTGTGTATTCAGGTATTTTGAGTGGGTCAATTTTATGCCACAATTTGATATGGTGAATTAAGTTCTTTCCCTTCAATTTCCTCTTCTAGATTTCAACTCCATTAAGTATAGTTAATGCTGAGAAGAGTATATGTATTGTAAAATGTTTCTCTGGCGGATTTGAGTTACATATTTGGTTTGTAAAACAACAACAACAACAAACAAAAGCGCAAAAAAAATAAAGAAAAACAGAAATTGAATGGAAGAATAATGTACGAATTTTGACAATGCACATATATTTTGAGAATGGAGGAATTAGAAGTAATGTTCGTTTTGTGGCAACCGGTAGTAACTAGGGAGGTATATGCAGATAAGCTATAAAATCACGGACGTCCTAACAACACATCACTAAATTCCCACCAGACCTCAGGACAGCACATTCCAAAAGAAAATATCCAGTACTATTTACGTTATATGTACGCAAATGTGAAGAAAACAACATAAGCTTTCAAGGTAAAGATGTGCCGTACAAGATTTGAAGTTCTTCAGGCAGTGACACTGAGGAACAAAGTCTTCTAAAATATGACGTCATACAGTCTCTAAAAATTATAATTCCCGACGTCTGTAAATGCTTAGAAGCCAACAGAGCTTCAAAGCATGATTTCTATGTAATCTTGAAAGAATTTCTATTTGTAGTTCTTTAATAATACATTACCAATAATGACACATATTTTGAGTGTGTAGCTCACACAATTACCAAGACAGTGGTGTATGAACAAAGGCAGAGGCTGCACATTAAGATAAGGAAATAAGCAGCCAAAAGTGGGCTGAATGCCTCTTCTATTGCACGGATAAACCTGAAAGATAATTTGAATTAACATCAAAAGGACATATTAATATATTCGAGAGTCAGTAGGCTGAAATATATGAAGAGATATCATAATTACTTCCCTGTAATTATAACTGGTTTTAGTGATATAAGCAGTCTCTTTATTATTGAATATACTCTCAATGTAAACGTGTGTTCAAATTATGCTCGTGCCTGTGGATTAATTACAATTATGTGATATAAAGATATTTCTCCTTATGAATGAGAGAAGCATTTCGCAAAAGGAACATAAACATTCACGTCTTTGAATCTGCTTCCAAAGTACAACAAAGTGCAAGCTTCTGAAACAGTGATAATAGAAACGTGAACAACATTATGTGTTTATTTTGAAAGTATTCAGATTCATTTTGCTCTTTCTTGCGGCACGTCCGCTCAATCGTAAATAAAACAATTCGTGGAAACAAGTATTTCATTCACAGTCATAACATTTTACATATATAACATCGTGCTCTATACAGCTCCACAATTATTCCATTAATTCATATAAATTAAAGATATAGGCTAGAGCGACCGCACAACAAAACACTAGTCACTGACCGAAGGTAAGCCTGGGAATCGTAGTAGAATTTAGAGTAGGAATCCTGTTGATGTCCCTTCGTTTTCCGATCAATGGTAATCGTTCAATCTTCTTGAAGGTCTTCCAAAGACTGCTGCAGGAAATTCGGATTTTGATAGTTCATGTGGTTTATAAAAAATAAGTATTAGGTACAATCAGGGAATTTTAATACGGCATACTTCTCTTCGTTAATCGAAATTTGTATGATTTATATCACACTCGGACTCAAAATTGCGTTACCTAGTTAAGTGCAAAGGGCGCCTTGGCAATCCTTCGGGAAACGTGAACAGCAGTGGGTACAAGTAGTGTAGTTAAATTTCTGTTCGTCTCGGCTGTGCGGCTTAGATGCGTTATACGTTCCTTTTCACGTGTTTATGCGTAATTGTCTAAAATATATGTACGTATATATAAAAAACGAGGTCCTCAATTGTGTAAACTTCCCGACATACAAGAGTTTTTATGTATGAAAATTTAAACTGAATGCCCAAGATTTCCACATAGAATTTCTGTATACCCTCCGACTAACGTTGTACACATGCGTTGCCCTTTACAGGCTACACTTTTTCTTCCTGCTCCACCCTTGGCTTTTAAGATCCCCCGTCCTTAACCCATATTCACGCCGATATTCCCCAACAAACCCACATATCTCTTGCATCCTTCGTCGTTCGTATAAACTAAAAAACAGTTTTCAGTTTTCCTTCGTGTTTCTGTCACAGCTCGACCCACTGTACATTTCCAACAATACCCGCTGGCCCACTGCAATAAAGGTATTTTACTTGGTCTTCCCTGAATGTGGAAGCAGTAACTACATCAGAACGCTGCTATCTGTATGCGAATCTACACGACACCGTATGTCAGAAGTAAAATTTAAATATCTGCACTGACATTAGTTTCTGCAGTTCAGTAGCAGGGCAAAAAAACTTATTACAATAATTGAATCAGTCACCGACAAAGCACCTGTCGAGTGTTTGTTGGGGGGTTGGATTAGTGAGGATCACCTCGTATAAACCTCCACTACATCCTTGTAACACCTAAGATGGGATACTAAGGGCCTTTATATTCTATAGCAGGCCGACATAACTAACTAACTAACTAACTCCATGGAGCAGAGTCCTTCTTGAGAAGCTAACGGGTCCTCAGCTAGTCAAGAAATTCCCCGCGTTTTGTGGAACCCGAAGGTTCATTACCGCACTCACAAGAGTGAAACCGACCCAGTGAGCTGCAAAGCACGTTTCATGAACATGGCTTGTGACGTCACCCAATGACAAATGAGACTGGATGGAAAAAAAGCAGTAGCAGAGAAAAATAATTATAAATTGATCTGCATAAGACTGTGCTTTCTTGTAGGCTCTTAAATCCACAGTTTTCTTGATGATACATTGCATAAAATATAATTTTTGGACAATACAAATACTGAAAAATGTCGGTATACTTATTTTAAATTACTCTATTATTAGACGGTGATGAGATACGCATTCTTTCAGCTGTTCCTGCATGAGCCTGAACATTTCCTGAGTGATGTCAATCTGTCCAATTTCTTCCGTTCGGTCACAATCAGCAGCAGAATCCTGTTCTGGTGTTCCCTTTTTCTGTCCGATAGCTAAGAGCCTCGCTCTGAGCTTCTGGAACTGACTGCAGGCTATACACACCACCGTGCCGAAAAAGGGAGGCACGCCGTAGAAGAAGCAAATAGATGGGATACAAGCAACGTTCTAAAAAAAAAAAAAAAGAACACTGCATGGTAATGAGTGGACTGCCGCTGACTGTGGAATGCTGATCGATGCGAATTTCGCAGTACAGAACGAAAATACGAAATACAGAAGAAGAATTTATTTT
Organism: Reticulitermes speratus; assembly: GCA_021186555.1. Classification (NCBI taxonomy): domain Eukaryota; kingdom Metazoa; phylum Arthropoda; class Insecta; order Blattodea; family Rhinotermitidae; genus Reticulitermes; species Reticulitermes speratus. The sequence goes on from JAJKFL010000006.1 coordinate 24,058,246, forward strand.
ATTAAATGTAATTATCTGAAGAACTCAAGGATGTGAACGTAACTTCTTCAGGTGGGTCCAGAAGCATAGCTAGGATTCTGGCGCCCGGGGCGAGTAATCACAATGGCCACCACTAAGAGAAATTATAAACTTAATAATCACAATAATTTATTGAATTTCCTGTTCTTTCAATCAATAATGTAAGGACTGTTGAGAGCAGAAAATTGTTTATTTAACGTATCAACTCTGCTGCCCTTTGCTGCCCCTTCAACACTGTCTCCCTAGAAGGACGCATCACTCTCCCCCACCCCCCCCAGCCAAGCCTCAGGGTAAGTCGTATAATTAATTTTCGAAAACGTAGTACTTGAATAATCAAGTTTTGCCAACAGTGGCGCTAAAACTGCATTTATGGAAAATGCCGTGTCACCTGCAGAAAGAAATCTGTTACAAGTCGAAGTATGTGGTTACATAGTTTTGAAGGGCACCACCAAAGAAAACGTGCACTTAAAACCGATAACAATTGTTACATGCGGCTTGGCGTGTTTGTAAAGGGAAAAGCCCAGAAAAAGCAGAATCCCTGTAGCTATGTCAATGAAGTCCGACTAGCTTTCGTTCGCATACCATGGAAATCAGAAACACAAGCTGCCCGGCAGTTAAACTTGTCACAATGCACAACATACTGTTTTCAGATATAAAAGTTCAAATACAATTTGTCGCAACGTGCAAGAGCCCACGAATTTTACAGATGTAAGTTACTCACTTCTCCCTGATGTTCTTTCAAAACTTGAAAAAGTAGATTCACAGGCAAAATTATGTTCAGGGACAAGCCGCTTTCTTTCTGTCCGGGCATGTTAACCGACATAAATTTAGAAATCAGTGGAAAATGCAGTGATTTAAGGTACTACAACTGGCAGCCTAAATCCAATGTTTTTTGTTTTTTGCTTTATCCAGACAAATGTGTTGAACCTTACTTCTATCTGTAAGTAGTCATGCAGTGTGCTCATATGTGTTGGAGAGATTCTTCCTGCAACGTTTGAAGAAGATGGTCAAAATAACATGGTATTTCAAAAAGATGGGTCGCCTCGCATTGGTATTTCGGTTGGCAAAATTCTGGGATCGAAAGTATCCATGGAAATGAATTGACAGTGGCGGTCCTATCATGTGATACCCTCGTTCTCATAAACCCACATCACTTTATTTCTACATTGGGGTAACAAGGATGCTGCTTACGTTCCACCATTGCCAACCAATTTGCCAGAAATTGTTGCAAAGATACGATTTCATGTACTCGCGCTATGCATACAAATGTGTGGACTGAACCTGAATTTACTTATGATTCTGTTACTGAAGGCTGTAATCCTTTTAGTGTAGTTCACAAAATCTCGATTACAAACCTACCAACATAAATGCATTCGTTTATTATACCAACCAAATGCACCACATCAAATAAATAAAAATAGGAAAGACACTGCTTCGATATGTTCCTCGAAAAGTATACCATCATCTGAGAGTACAGTGTGCCAATATTAAGATCAGCTGCACATGTTATTTATAAAGTTTCATAACCTGTAGTATTGGCACACTGTACTTCCTTATTTAAAATGGTATAATTTTACCGCAACAAGTTGTAGTAGTGTTTTTACTACTTATATGTATTTGATGTGGTGAATTTGATTGGTATAGAAAATTAATACATTGATATAAAATACATGGAACAGACAAATTTAAAATTACCAATTCAAGTTTAGTTTCCATGTCTGTTTCTCTCACTTCTTCTCAAATATTACTTGTACATTACAATCGCCTATATTTTATGTGTTCACTCTGTATATTAGTCTCATTTAAAGGCAGCCCTGTAATACTAACATCAAATACGTCTGGTGTTCTCTAATCTGCTCATGCAAGATTAAAATACAACATTAATTACTTTATTATGATTGTTCGTGAAAGCAAAGATATTCTCAAACTAACAAATTGCCTAATCCGGGAAGGGATTAGACCATTTAGACATACAGCCATGTACTATGCTGGATATATGTCACTGTAGACACCGGACAGCATCTTGCTTCAAACAGCATAGCAAGAATTGCTGCCAAGTGTCTGTAAATCTAGACGTATATACTTGGCATTGTATTTTCAACAACAGTATTCTAAACTTTGTAGAAAAACTGGAGCAAAATTAGTTCCAGTTTTTTAAAACTTAAAACCCAGTGTCTTATATTGATTCAATTAACTAACTTTGTGCTTACTTAACTTCTCATTTTCTCCAATTTATGTGTCACCAATCTGTCGAAATATTCTTGTTCTTACTACTACAATTAGCTTTAACTAATTACGATTTCTACAACATTTATTATTATTATTAATGTTATTATATCCTGTCGATGTGTTTTATTTATGACGTACATTGTAATGCATTTTCGTTTATGCTCGTGTACTGTCTCTGTAATTGGCTTTAAGAGTTTCATGTCAGTATTCGTATAATAAAAACCTGAACCCAATTTAATTGAATTTTTACTACTCCTGTTACTGTTTTAATATTTTCCGGTTACATTCACATAAACGATTTCAATGAGCCGGAGGTACGTTAGGGCATTGAAATTACATTTGTATATCATAGCACTGTATTTTACGTGACCTTCAGAAACGTATCCATCATTATACAAACTCGCGGCCACAAAACGGGATGTGGAAAAATTAATGAATAACTGTTTGAATTCCAAGGCATGCTTTTCTGTAACGTACACAACAATTTGCGTGTGTATATGGATGTGCAGCAACTGACATCGACATTTTAGTGCCCAGCATTCAAATAAGCGCAATAATAATCTGTGACATAATAAGCTAACACATAAGTAAATTACACCAGTACACAACACAGAATGTGGGAACATTGTAACAAATATACTTAACCCTATACATAAAATATTTTATTATTTTTCTGCTCAACTTACAAGCTGGACTCGGCAGACCTTGAGAATAATTACGTTGACAATTGTACGTAACACACTGTTTCAAATTTCGGCAGCACGAACTACCACCATTAGTGAGACGTTGGGATATTAAGAGAAATTTTGGAACAGGAAGTAATAACTAGTGTTTTGTCAAAAAAAACCTTCAACGCGACATCTAATCTAATATCTAAAACCCAACCAAATCTCTAACCAAATCATTAACCTATCTCCTTCCGAAATAAGTCAATATGTATAACCACATCCGATGCACTGGCCAACATAACTGTCGTGCTACGTAAACAAACTCGCACCGAATGGAGTTCGCGTTACAAAACCGACTCGTCGTAGTCTCACAAGTTTACTGTCGTTAACTGTACATGTCACTGTATTATAAAGGTTGACTTTGCATTCCAGTCACACAATATAAAGCATAAAGCTCTAGACCCACCTGATTACAGTCGCTTTACCTGTGATATGTTGATCAGCTCGTAGGCAGGGCTCTTTGTGGCATCGAACGGATACCATGTTCGAAACATGAAAGGACGTTCGTCACTTGTGGTAAAGCGTATAGTACTTTGAACCACATGGAAAGCGATGGCGGTTGAAGTAATAATAATTGCGAATCTCCGGATACGTGGGATCCAGGCGGCCATTGTTAGTGATCCAGTGACAGGGTCTGTCGTGGGCAAATCTTCCCACATGAATGCATCTGTGAGCCGCAGCATCCGCACCATAGCATCCCTTCGCAACCTGATACAATGCACACGTGAAAGGATGTATCAACGTAATTACAGTACAATATTAAATCCACACGTTGCCAAACGCCAACGCACATAGGAAATCACCCCTAGAAACCCATTTTATATATTTATGCAACAAAAAAATTTACTTCATTTTAAAAACACGCTGAATAATTTCTGCTTTATTTTCCACAACACGCCATTTATTTCATAATTTTGTCTGTTTCTAGTCAAAGAACACTCATTTTTTTCATAAACAATTGCCTAAAATTTAAATACCCTACCCGGTCTGATAAATGTTAATTAATAAATAACACATTTTTAGAATGAGTGGAGCTAAACAGCTACTGCGCCAATACACTTCATGGCTTGCACAGGAAAACTTCACACTTTTAACCTTCCTCTAATAATAATAATAAAGCACTTCACTGGAGGAAATTGTACAACATTTCGTAAACTTGTTTGGTATTATAAGTTACGATTTCGTTAGATACTGCAGGGGTTCAAGTAAAGTTGAAATTTGTGTATATTTATGTAACACAATTCCCAAAATATCGTTACCTGAAATACATTATTGTATAACTTTCGCACACAAACAAAGTAAAGAGCATGGACGTATCCAATATGTAATCCCAGTCTTCTAAATGGTGGTAAATATCCATAAACATGGCGATAACCGTCATGTAAAAACACACATGGCAAATAAAACTGTACACGTGGTAAACATTTGAAAGAGTGGAGTAAAGTAAAGGGACGCCTCCTATGTAGAAGAAATACCGATAAAAGCGAAATCGGTTTTTAACACGGAAATTGGTTTCCATCCTCACCAAAATAAAATAAATTTTGATTCTTAGGAGGTACAAATGGTAACACAAGGAATAAAATATTAACTTCTTCTCCTTCAGAAGTCCTGACTCTTACTGAGACTGTCCTCTCGGCAGCCGGTAGCGAGAAGTTATAATTCTAAATACAATTTTAATAGCAGCGCCATACTGGAAACTTTTATGACGAAATATCAGCTTGTACTACCTGTTATGCATTATTAATTACTACATTTCCTCTCTAATTTACTGAAAAGTGTGCGACTTTCGTGGTTGTATTAAATTTTGACTCCATTTTCCCTGTAAAAAGTACTCTAAGAATTAATTAATTAATCTATATTCTTACGCAAAGACTTGCTCCAGCAACTTCATAGCGTCAAGAGGATTCTGGAAGGCTGATCACAACAAATAGCTTTCAGTAGAAGTGATTGTTTTATATAAAAGAAAGTAATTTGTATGTGATATTTATTTACTCATTTATGTTTTAAAATCTTATTTGGAGACATATTTCAAAATTTTATTTGTGTTAATGAAGAAATACACCTAGCCTCCTGTAAAATGGGTACCGAGTTCTTCCCAGGGGGGGGGGGGTTACAGCGATCAGGACGTGGTGCTGACCACACACCCTTTCTAGCGTTGAGGTTACAAATGGGTTGGAGTTGTACCACCGCCTCCACTCTGTATCTGCATATGCATGTCACAAGGTGACCGTACCAACATATTAAGGCAAGTATACTTCATATTAGGTAAATAATAATAATTAAATTCAATACATTTCTAGTTTATTATTATGTAGAGTGAACAGACATATGACCAGTTACAGAAACAGCACAACATACTAACACAAATAGCAACGGAGAATGAACAGGACACAAATAAAATAGGCACAACCAAAACAAACAAACAAATAAAATAATACCTAAATAATTAATTAGGCCACCTTGTATCACATGTCACTAAGTGTGGCAATTTGCCTTCTGAAGACATCCAATTGATTACAAACTGAACTTGCCGCGCTGGCAAACCTGGCGGAGGGACAATTTTTATAAGACGAATTAACATGAATCAAAGGAAAGTCTCGGAGTTACCAAGTGGGAACTCGAAGACTAATACTGTCCATGGTAGATGGACACGATTTAGAGTACAGAAAAAAGTTAATGACAAAAATTGCACCAAGTTGATGTCTTCTTTCATGTAAAGTACGTCAATTAAATACTGAAAGAGCTTTAGCATAACTATAGCCATTACGGTCAGGGGAAAGGAATCGATTATAGCATATTTTTACAAACTTTCTCTGATTGCACTCGAGCGTTTTTAGCATCAGTAGAGGTAATTGAATTCCATACTACGGATGCGTACTCTAATTTAGATATAACAAGTGAAAAATATGAAATCAATAAACTATACAAAGTCGAAAATGAAAAGGGAATATTACGGATGAGGTCCAAAAGCTTAAGAGATTGTGAAAAAATATATATTAATCATCACGAGAGTGAAAGTATAATTTAGAATAAAAAAGAACTCCCAAATCCTTATAAAATCAGTACGTGTTACATAAGAATCCCCAATAATAATAATAATAATAATAATAATAATAATTTCATCAATCCAGTAGCCAATATATAGTTATTTTTCACTTACACCTATTTAGCAAAGGATTCCAAATTAAGCATAAAATCAGCCAGTAGAACTTATCGAGTACAAGCACTGCAGAAAATCACAATTAAGCATGGCAATAATGCAAACAGCAAAGGCGTCAGAATTATATTCGTGGATCGTTTAACCTTTGTCAAATGGAAATTCTTTCGTAAATATAATAATAATAACAACAATAATACTGAAGTTACAACCACCAACACAGCAACCATATCATGATATACAAAACTGTATACCTACTTTGATACTTCATAATGTTCAAAATATTTCGATTTACTGTCATTATCTACAGTTAACTACCTTTATAAAAATAGATTCAGTTATCAGCATAGCTTCCAAACCACGGTAACACTTAATTATGTTTGGTTACGCAACAAAACTGCTGGGTTTTGGAAATAAATTGTGTTTCATTTGATTTCCTATAATATTTTTGACATTGCTCCCCGTTATATTCCCCTTCGTAAGCACAATAACCAGGTCGCTATTACAGCTGATTCCATACGTATTTTCTATTCTGCGACGTTGAATTTTACATATCTCCAAAGTACTCAGTAGCGATATACAACCTTCTAGTCTGAATGCCAACTGCCTTCCGTCTGCAGATGACGTGAAGTTCTGTCATTGTGTTATTAATGGAACGAACAAAATTATTTCACATACCGACGATACGGAAATTTGGAATTCAGTATGTACGTACTATGGAGATCGATATTAGAATCTTCAGTACAGATTCCCTGTCACGACATGAAGGCATATGGAGTTGTGGATGTACAGCTCCTCTCATTCTTATTCTCTGCACCAGATAAAGGAAATTTGTAAGCACCAAGCTCCGGCCGCTTTACCTCTGGAAACAAAGGCGTCCGTTAATTTAATATGTGGCTGTTTAGATTCAATAAAGGATGTGGGCAGTGTGGAGAAGAAAAGTCGCCTGCCCTACCGGCAGTCGAAAACGATTCATCGGTCGTTCAGCCCGTTACAGTCTTCACTTGTGAAGCTAACTTTCATTACAAACTGCGCAACAAGTCTCTAGTATATTCACAGTGTTTAATAATGTGGGAGTCATTTGGAACTTTAATCTCTATTTTCGTCATCACATTTACTGCATGTTTATTCAGGGTTTAAAAATACTTGGTTTGAGCCTGTATATTAATTATACTTTTCCACCACCGATAATCTCATGGTAATATAAAGTATGTTTGTATGATCCAAACTTGAATAGCATTCGTCGCACTGGAATTCCACCAGTATTTCTCTTGCTTACATTTTCCGCCGTTGTAATTACTCATCAGTTTTTGAAGAGACTTCACAGTGCCTTTACTGCTTAAATTTCACTTTCTGGTTTTTAAACAGTCTTGGTGTTACTGGCGTTTTATATTGTGTTTATTTTATTAGCTATTTACCCTGCATACTTTCAGTGTTCTACTTTATATCTTAATGGTATTTTGTCATTGTCAAGTACTTAAATCAGTAGAAGTAAAATCAATCAATTAATAATAATAATAGTAACAATAATAATAAAGTCTTAACATCAATTATGTTTCGTTTGGAACAGGATGGAATAGCATGTAATGGATTTGTGTGGCTCAGGAAAGGACAAATGTCGGGCTCATGTAGGAAAGCAAATGAACTTCCGGCTTTTCATACATTGAGAGAAGAATCTCGAATATTTTATAAACTATTAGTTTCTCAAGAAGGCTTTTATCAAAGAAATCAGTTACGTAATTATATTTCGTTCGTTTTTAGTATTTAGGCCTACGCCTACTTGATTCTGTTGCAAATTTGCTTTATTACTCATTCTAGCAGTATATGCACATGTATTTTAAAATTTATTGGACCTCTTGTGAAATTTTGTTTTTCGAAATTAAAGGTTATTTAAGAGAGCCTAGGATGTGAAGAAGATGGATTTGTAAAGGCATTACAAGTTTAAAAAATATATATTTTATGAAACTGTGATGTAATACACTGATTTTTCCGGTATTAAATTCTCCATTTGTAACAGAGGTAAATAATTCCAACTGTGTGACATAGACAGAAATGTATTTTATTTAAATGTGTTTAATTTAATCTCATTGTCTCTTACATTTGAGTTGTAATATATTACACTCAATCGAACAATACATTGCTGTAACTCTCACGGTTTATTGCTATTTTAACTAAGAGAAAGAAATGAAGAGGAGAATGCAAAAAATTATAAAATATGAAGCTTCATATACATTCTATTATTCATCGTACATTTAAAATACTAAGATACTCAAAATCGGCCAATTTACTGGGCGGGCAATGAAGAGATGAAAAATGTATAAAAATTTTGTATTAAAAATCTGAGAAAAAACGGACCACTTTGATGATGAGTAAATAATATTTACCGTAATTACATTTTAAAGAAACAAGGCGTAAATTGGTTTCATCTCTCTCAGATTACGGTTCGGTGACAGGACTTTCAGAAGTCAGTAACGCAGTTCTTAATCCTGTAATAGGCGGGAAATTCTTGACTAGCTGAGTGACCCTCATCTTCTGAAGGAGGGTTCTGTTCCATGGATTTAGTTACCCAACTTTACGGTAAGGCAATGTGGTAATGTAACATAAGGTGACAGTATTGAAATCGCAGGAATTTATGATAGTTGATGTGTGTGTTGCAGGAATAAGGAGACAACAGCAAGTGACGGTGCTGGTACTTTGTTTAATCTAAACTGAAATGCTACATCCGTGTCATGCAGTATTTTAATGGAAATAAAAATTGCAATGCTTAGTTAAGTATCTACGAATTTGGAAGCAAAACTGACGAATCAGCACTAACTGACTCTTCAAATTATTTTTCTCTTCTCTTTACGTTATCGTGATTCCTCTTGATAATCATGTTTATCAGTTACAATGGTGCATCGAAAATAAAAGTTTATAAACCAACATGGCATCAAATGAAGTATAAATAGCTCGATGTATCGAAAAGTACCTATATGTTTCTGTAATGTAGTGTAATATACTTCATTCTAATTGATATGTAGAGGGAAAAGAAGATAGTTGTACTGACGGCTTTTATTGCTTCAAGTCAAGTGTATCATTTAGCTTTTATTCCAAAACTGATCACAATGTAAAATTTCAATGAAATCCCTTTACCGAATACACCATTCATCTTATCTCAAGAACAGATAAACATCACCAAATAACGCACTTTATAAAACTTCGCTTCCCCTGATAATGTAGCTTTGAACTACACAATTCCTTTTATGGATTGTATACTACTGGCCTGAAGTTGACACCCTGAGTTCCAAACATGTTGCCAAATTAAATATATAACACTTACTGCTTGTGTTGACGGCAATTTACTTCCCTCATTATTGTATCTAACACAACGGGATGACAAACGTAAAAATTGAAGCAGCGCATAGATATAGATCATGAACGTACACACATGTGAATTAAATATAATTTTCGATCTGCCGATATTAGCAATACCTATGAGAATGTGAGGATATATCCGACTAACTGCATCTAGAAATTACTGGAAAGTCTGCACTAAGAAAATTTATGCACAGATATGTATCACAGAATAGTGACAATTAAAGGTTCCTGCTCTGCCATTTTAATGTGACATTTCTCATTCCAACCTACGTAACTGCATTTCAAACAAATTATCGAAGTTTACTTTTAATGTTTCGCACTGCCCTGTGAAGTAAGTTTTGAGGAAAACGTAAAAAGTTTTGCTTACTTTTATTCCAGTTTTTCCTCTCCCCCTTTCCCTCCCCAACAAGAACCCAAAGAACGCCATGCCACAGCATCTTGATGGATATTCTGCTGGACATAGCTGACCGCATAATTTTCGTGCAAATTTTAATCGAGCCATAGTCGTACTATTTTTGCAAAGCGATGCAGTGTGTCTTTATGCAAAAAAGTTCTACTTCGCTACGGAAAGGAAACGTTCTTCTTGTCCTACTCTGAGATAGCTGGACTTTCTGTGGGTGAAAGAACATTTCGCCCGGTTATTTGTGAAAACCACAATAAATGCGGGAGGATATGCTGAAGTATGAGGTCCAGATTAAATAGCATTGAATAAAGTGTCATACTCTAAAAACAATTTCGTTTTTAATCACTAATCTCGTATTCAAAAAATTCAAATTATAGAACTTTTCAAGAAATATGCAGATTGAAAAATTAAAGAGAAAAACATTCATAAGCCTAAGCTCTCGCCTTGTAGAGCCATTACGAATTTTATTAAATTTTCAAGTTGTAGTTATAATCTCTTTTACATCACGCGGAACTTGAATTTCTTTGATAAGATAAAATTCATTTACTATCTTTGCAAGACACTCTTCCTGATGCATCGTCTTAAACAAACACATCCTCCTCTTATGCTTACAGTGGAACATATGTATAATCATTTCGTATCACTTACAGAATGCTCAGCACTGTTCTTCTACATGTTAACGTATCCCATATATCGAATTCTCAAACATCCATATCAATGCAGTCCACACACTCCAACCAAATTCCTTAAGATCCGTTTTAATGTTACATTCCCATCTACGCCTAGCCCTTCCAAGTAGTCTCTTTCCCTTACATTTCCCAACCAAAAGCTTACATGCACCTGTCCTCGCCGACATACCTGCCACATTCCCTGCCCATCTCAATCTTTATGAGTCTACTGCATTGAAATTCGGAAAGGTTTATAACTTACTGTTTTGTAAGAACCCTTCCCAGGATTTAAGTTTCTTTTATAGTGACTTCTATCAGAGTTCTAATTCATATGCCTATGACATTTATCTGGATATAAATACCTAATTTCGCCAAACAACTGAACGTACTAATTCTTTTGTACGTTCTTTGTGAATTAATCCAGGAAAAATATGAGATAGCAGGCAGGTTTTGCTATAACAAGTAAAACGTTAAGATAATGAAATAAAGTAGTATCAAGTGAAGACGCGAAGCTACTACCTCACCAGGGTAAATCTTTCCTTATAAGGGCAGTAATTACATTTTTCATGTCTATAAGGTAAGACATGACAGTCAAGTTGGAAATGTGACTGCCAATGATCCGGACGGCTGGAGTTCACTTACCGAAACAGTTATTTAGGCATTTTTCTCATCGCTAACACAGTGCCCCTTCTAGCTATGCAGTCCGCCCAGTTCCCTACTCATTGCTACTGGAAACTACTGTAGGTTAAATTACGCAGAAGTATAAATCTGACTAATACTACTAATACTAAGGTACAAATTTCTTGGAGCTTTTCCTTCACGATCCCAATACGCCTCCACATTGTGCTTCTCAGTCACAGGAGGTAAAGGTCAGCACTCCTGAGATTGCTGTAGTTTGATTCTGAATTAAGTCATTAAGTGGCACCGTATAATCTATTCCAGGTTTCTGTGAAAGTATCTGTCGCGTTACAACTAAAGATTTCCACATATTTTATCGAGTATTGCTTTTGTCATGTCACCACAAAAGATGGGGTCTGCGTGTATTGCAGGTTTATATTTAAAAAAAAAACTTATTTTCTTAAGTGTTTTAACTGAAGCTAACAAAAAAGATATGCTGGACTTCCGACGTAGTAAGTTTCGTTTCTTATTCTGTCATTAATAATATGATTGAGTATATAGGTCTTACAGACGTCGTCCTAAATTCTGTAAATTTAAAACATATTGATCGTGTATCGTTGTTAAGCTTTAAGCCTTAAGAACCTAAAACTAGGGCCACTAAACATATACTAGGGCCACTAAACATATACAACTAAAAATTCAAAATGCACGTGTTTTCAGGCTTCGGCCGCGATGTACGAGTAGATGAGATCTGCGCTATTCTGGGATATTACGCTGCCTTGAGTGGTAGTTCTGTACCGACGTTTCGGGACAACCTATCGGTCCCATCTTCAAGGGTCAAGAAGTCCCTTGACAGTCGGTACAGAAGTACCACTCAACGCTGCGTAACATCTGAGAAGAGCGCAGATCTAACTAACTAACTAACTCCATGGAGCAGAGTCCTTCTTGAGAAGCTAACAGGTCGTCAGCTAGTCAAGAAATTCCCCGCGCTTTATGGAACCCGAAGGTTCATTACCGCAGATCTCAAATTCAAAATACTCGTAGTTCGCGTGTCTATAATTTCGTATTACCTCGCGCTGATCGGTTTTGAACTTGGCTCATTCATTCTGTAGTCTGTCTTACGACAGGTCCGTAGCCTCTTTCAAAGCGAGATCTCCGCAGGGTGCGATCTAGTGCTTCCTCTTTCAATTTCCAGTATCTTCTTCTTTCCTTAAGGTCATCCAGCAGCTGCTTACGTCTTCTCCTTCGTCTTCCCGTCATTTCTATCCTTCCTTCTAACTTTCCTTCAATCACGTGTTTCAGAAGGCAGTTTCTGCGCAAGATGTGACCAATCCAGTTAGCCTTTCTTCTCTTTATTGTATGTAGGATATTCCTCTCCTCTTTGACTCTGTGTAATACTTCTTCATCAGCACTTGGCTAAGATAATAAATTTAAAACACTGGAATAAAATGGACTACTGCGCCAAAACATATAAAATCTGCATAACGTCCCAATTTTGGAGCAAGTCCTTCCGTAACTGCTTCAATTTCGCAAATTCTGAACGATATGGAATGCTGTTTCGCCAGTCTGTTAAAACTTCGACAACTGAAACATATGTAGTTATATACAAATGTCAGTTCATGGGTAACACAGAAAAGAATCCGTCCCCATTACAAGAATCAGTCAATTCCGTTTAGAGAAATAATCATTGCTGATTTTGAGAATTCTAAACGAACATACACTGTTAGAACAAGACAGGCAATGTACTATAATGTAACACGGAGGCGCGTTCGCGTAACCATTGTTGCCGTGGAAAAGCAATAAGTATTACATATTCTGAGTGTGTCTGTAGCCTTAGTTATCCAGCATGCAATGCGCACGCGCAATATTATATTGTCATCTGTGGCCTGTCTGGCTCTACCATATTTTTCCACATTATCTCATAAACGTCACGATTTTCGGAACAAAAATGACTGAACATAAAATGTGTGCTTTGACTTACTCTACAACTATTGTCTGAAACATTTCTCATTCTAAGAAGAATTCAGCGAGATACTATCATAAATATACATAGGTATTCATGTAAAGTACCCTTTATTCTTGTCAGATTTTAAAATGAAACTTGAATTTTGTTGACAGAGTTTCGAAAGTAATCAAATATCAAATTTCATGAAAATCCGTCAGTGGGAACCGAGTTATTCCATGCGGGCGGACGGAAGTACAGACAGACATGACGAAGCTGAGAGTCAATTTTCGCAATTTTGCGAACGCACCTAAAAATGCAGCGTTTTTAAAAGTTGCAGCATGTTGTCTAAAGACACCAGTGGGATTTAAACGGCTCAGAATTATACATATAATATAACCTATTTACAACATCCAAAAATGTATGAAATTTATTTATAAAGTAAAATTAAGTACAGACGAATAAAATAACTTATTTTCACAAGCACGGCACGTAAGAAAAATTTCTCAAATTTAGCATTAGCAAAAGATTGACTCAAATTAGCAACTTGTGAGCGTATTTTAGGTATACGACGAGAAGGGTTTAACAATTAAGTAAATTAACAACCAAATACATTAAAAATTAAGTAAATCCTTTATGGTGGATAATATACGGGAGTCATGACTAAAACTATATATATATATAGTACATTTCAATTCCTGCATGACATATTACACCGACTTTCTCTACTTACGAAGAACGCAGATTCGTGTAACAAACATTAAATTGTTATGTGCTTAAGGCAGGGCTGCACAAAATTCCGGGCGCCAGGTCGCCGCGGTGACTGAAGTTTGTACCGTGGCCATGTGGTGCCTCGGTATGGAACTTGTTTCATTTCACCCTTTTGGCGCCAAGAGTTTCGAGGTGGCACCTAGATTTTTACAAAATGTGTGCAAATCTGCCTTGAGGAACATAATTTGTTTATTCACATTTCATCTCACTTGAGATAATGAAACAGCTATAAAACACATCGTATGTTGAACTAGACTTAAAGTGGACTAACAATGCAAGCAAAAGCAGGATAAAGCATGCAGTTTGCAAGGATACCACACTGCGCAATGCGGCAGATTTCCCCTTCCGTTGCAGATTTGAATACTGGGTTATTTGTTGTTAATTACAAGGGCTCAAAAATCAGCATTTTAAAAGTAAAACAAGGTAGGCAATGTACGTATATCGTAACATTGGCGCGCGTTCCACTAACCATTGTTGCAGTGGGGAAAAAAATACAATGCATTCTATGTGAATGGTTGAGCTACCTGTCACCGTCAACTATATAAAAATACTGAGTGTTCCACAACAATGCTTTTGTGGCACATTTACATCGCCAGCAACAACAAAACGTACGTAGATCACAATGCAAAGTGTCCGATGTTGCACTGAAACAAAAGAATATTCGTTCGCTCATGTCCTTCTTTAGGCTTAAAGTTTTGCTAAACAGAACGTAATGACAGATAAGTTGTTGCGCAGTTTCTCAGTTTTTGAAAGTGTTGCCCTAAAACATTTTTCGAGATCAGACGGAATTAACGAATCATGAAGCAATAAGTATTAACTATTATGAGTGTGTGTCTTGCCTTAGTTACCCGGCACGCAAAACGCATCTTTAATCCGCCGAACTTACATTGTCACCTGTGGTCTGTCCAGCTCTACCATATTTTTCCACATTATCTCATAAACGACATGTTTTTCGGGAAAAAAAGGCTATTGAACATAAAATCTGTTTTTATTTTCTCTACAACTTTGTCCGAAATATTTCTCATTCTAAGAAGAATTCAGCGAGCTATTGTCATAAATGTACATAGGTCTTCATGTAACGTAACCGTTATTCTTGTCCGATTTTAATGAACCTTATATTTTCCAGACAGATTTTTAAAACATATTTAAATATCAAATTTCATGAAAATCCGTCCAGTGGAAGCCGAGTTGTTCCAAGCGGACAGACATGGCGAAGCTAATAGTCGCTTTTCGCAATTTTGCGAACGCGCCTAAAAAAAAGACGTTTGTTGCGCCAGATTTCAAGACCACTCCACTATCTTCCTGTCCGTCTGTAACAATTCGGGGATGGTGGACTAGATTGTCATAAAATTTAATATTGAGAAATTTCAATTAACTTTGTCGACATAATCCATTGTAGCTTAAAATCGTACAAGAATGGATCCTTTGATGGAGGATATGCTTGCTTTTCTGTGCGCATCTTGAGTGTAATTCGTTACATCATTCGTAATTCGTAAAACGTTAACCTGATTTTGTTACAATTTTGTATTGGAAGTACTTACTCGTCCGCCTTATCTGTTCTACGATATTTACAAGACAGCATATAAAGTTACCATTTACTTTATAATCTAGAGTAAACAATAGAGGAAACACGACACAATTGCTAGCATTTCCTAACTTGTTTCTTCCCAATCACATGTTCCCTTCGTGATAGGAAAAGAAAGACAGCAATCACGAAGTTTCTCTTCGTGTCATTGCCTTAATGACTTTTAAAACACATTATTCTCTAACAGCAAGACACCTTCTTACAACCACACAAAGGATCGACAACATAAATATCTCCCTCTCTCACATACCGACACGCATATATATATACATATATATATGCGTGTCGGTATATATATATATTATTTATTTATTTATTTAGTCTATATCCTATGTGAATTTCCAGTGCTTCGGCGAACAGACGAGACAAGACAATACATTAAACGATAAATGTCGAGCAGGACCACACAATATACGTGTTTGTTAAAGTCGTACGTTCTGGAAAATAGTATCCTGATATTAGGCTTGCAAATGTTATATCCCCAAAGTTAAAATTCCATACCTATAATCAATACAATTTTAAATTACACCTAGTACGCGCTTCTCAGACTTCAGCTTTCAAAGGATGCAGCATATTTGTTATAATTCATGCTAGTTTCGCTGGTTTCCTTAACTCTACAGGTCAAATTGTGTGCCGAGATAGCCAAGTCAGTGATAGCGGGTAGCACGATAGGGTAAGCGGGGTTCGACTTCCGACAGGAACAGAGATTTTTCTCTCCTGCAAAGCGTCCAGATTAGCTCTGGGTCCCACGCAGCCTCCAACAGGCTGCACACCACGAGCGATTCCCCCGGCAGTAAAGCAGCCGGGGCGTGGACATAGTTCACCTCCAGCCGGTGCCTTTGTTATTAATGCATGTACTTATACCTCTACTGTAGCTGTGAGAGCGTATTTAATATAGTTACGAGACTACGGGCTGGGTGATTCGGTTTCAAACCCTGGCAGGGGCAAGATATTTCTCTTCTCCAAAACGTCCAGAGCAAATCTGCAGCCTATTTAATGAGTATCGGGGGCTCTTTGCCGGGACAAGGCGGGAGGAGCGTCAGGTTGACCACTCACCCCATCTAGTGCGGAGATTAAGAACGGGTGGATCTATACCTCCACACCCCCTATATGCCTTCATGGCGTGTATACAGACTTAACCTTTTTACCTCGTATGCTATAAAAAGTCGTTTAACAGTAAATAAAAAAGTTCACCCTGTCCATGAGACGAAGGCATAAAGGGGGAGTAGAAGTGCAGCTCTGCTCATTCTTAACCTCGGCAGTAAATGGAGGTGAGTGGTTAACTTCAGGCCCCGGCCGCTTTAACACCGAGAAAGAACCCCGGTACCCACTGAATGGGAGGCTGAGTGGGCCCCAGAGGCGGTCTGAACGTTTTGGAGAAATGAAAAGTCTCTTTCCCCTACCGGAATTCGAACCCCGGACCGTCCAACCCGTAGCCTAATTGCTACACCGACTACACTACTCCGGCTCCTAACAGTAAATTAAAATGTTGGTAAAATTTAAATCTGTGAAGAAAGTCCCCATTTTGAAAACGGTCCTGTACTGTGACAAAGCCCTACTTTTCAAAATATTCAGTCTTTCAAAACTAAGCCACGAGAACAAGGCAGCCCTACTTTTCAAAATGTTCAGTCTTTCAAAACTAGCACACGAGAACAAGGCAGTTTGCTCGCACACGAAAGAACTTTGGTTACATAAGATCAAAGCTGTGTTTAAATATTTTATTAAACTGTGAGAATCTAACCACGCACCTCCACTTACTGTACAGCGGTGACAACACTCGGTCCGCCTTTTACTTTGTGCGGCCCTCAAAATGAACAACATATCTTAGTCGAGCAAAATTCTGTTATTTTGTGGGAAAGGGTATTTTGACTTCCAAATATAAATCTGGTCTATGAGCTACCTATGTCGTCTGGTCATTTGCCATGGGAGGAGGAAAAGACCGTCATGCAACCAGTAAAACCCTTTATTGCGACCTATGCTACAAAATACAGAGTGAATTCAAACGGCTTCGACAAACTTCATGAATAAGTTCTCCACACCAAAATAAGGAACAAAGTTCATATCAATATACATCCGCAAACACTTATTTTTCGAGTCAGAGCCCCCACGTTCGCCCGACTTCAATGCTTCACAATTTTACCTGTGGGGACACTTTGCACATCTAGTGTAACTAACGCATTTTTGTTGCGTTTCAAACCATACGCAACCGCCCTAGAACCTCTGAACAGTTGCCACAGTCCATGATCAGACGTGTCCATGCGTGCACTGATTCAGGTGGAGGCCATTCTGAGCATATGTTGTGAATTGTGACTTGATAAACAATAAAAACCCAACAGTTATTACATTGGGAACGTGCACTGTAAATGTATTATGCGAGTTAAAGTAAAATATTACATAGTTAATGTATTTGTTGTTGAATGTAATCTTTCAATTAAATTCAAAACCCACTCACTTCCGCGCATAAGTTTATCTGAATTTTTTCTTTTTTTAATGCGAAGAGGTCACTACTGAAGTTCGTCCAAGCATTTTGGGTATATCCTGCGTATGTCCGATTTTGGATCAAAATATCTTCCAGTAAGTCGAAGTACAAGAATCACAAATATAGGGCCAGACTCGCACACAAAATATGGTGCTTCAAAGCAACAAGAAAACACAGATATTTTAAAACTATTATTAAATTTCCGACCAACAATGTAAAACTAAATTACTTTTACCTCCTGTAGACGTTCTTCTTAAATACAGTAAATGATGTTTTAATTAGTTTCTTTGAATAAAACAGTATCTACTCAGCCATAAACCTAGTATTTCATAAAACAAAGTATAAGTCAGTAAAAGCCTCAAGTTTCATTATTCTTGTAAACTTTGTAGTCTCGAATGCCATTCCAATCGAAATTTCAACACCTATAATTTGCGGCATGACCTGTGGTTCCAGAAGTCCCTCACTGCCCCTCAGTGTAATTCCAACAGCACTGGCCTTCACCTTCATTGCATGGTGCTTAGACACAGACATACCATGCTCATTGCACATGTTAGAGGACAGGATAATACATTTTTCTACGTACGCCTATGTTAATAAGATGGCGTTAAGCACTGCCGAAGCTTTTAGGTAGTGAAGATTGGGCTTACGGCCGTAATGAATCAGCACCACTAGCACAAGGCAAAGTTTTTAACACGCAAGGGTAAAAGAAAATAGGTAACTCAGTCACAAAGTTTTCAAACTATCATTACATAATTCCAGTTCATTTATTCTATATGTGAATGTTTAAAAAGATGGATTCTTTTTAATTATAATTTATTAGCGGCTTGAGTTACTTTTTAGTTCACAGTCCTCAACATTACACTTTATGTAACGTGCTACGCACAGTTCAATGACAAGGTACATATGTGTCCATGTATCAGAAAAATTGTGTTTTCTTCTAGTACTCCAAGAGTTTCTAACCCTTTACAGGGTACGTATTCTCCTTGCAGTAACGTAGCTGGGGGACAAGGGAGGGGGCGAGCAATGCGGCCACATCGGCGGAAGAGTCCAAGGGGTGGCAAAATGAAAACTTTAAATTAAAAAATTATATTCTTATATTTATAATTTCTATTAGGGGCCGCCATTGTAAATAGTCGCCCCGGGCGCCATGAAACCTAGTTACGCCACTGCCCCCTCGTAACCTCGCCATCTAATGCTGCTTGCTACGACGACCACCAATTTTTAAAAAGTCCATTACTTATGTCTTTGTTGCCCACACTTTTAAAGATAAATGTCTCACGGTAAGTTTTAAGCCGTCAGTGACAGTTACTGGAAATACAGCACCTTGCTTTCTTCTCCAGAAAGAAAAGCATAAAAAGTACGTCTGTTCCTTCCTAGTTTCTCTTCGATCTACTTTTCAGGAGACGCGAAAAATAGACAATATGTACAGGCTTGCCCCGGCATTCCAAACTATACGCTGCCACTTTTGCGGTATTATTTTCAGTAGCCGATAGCCTTTTATATGTGCGCTTTAGTTTCAGCTTCAGTGGCTTAATGTGTGGCAGTCAAATAGACGGACAGGAGATACTGCTGAATTATATGTGGCAGTATAATTGCTTATTATGTTACTTCTTAATGGCTATCTTTCAGCAGTATTTTACGATGTTGAGTGATGTTTGATTCTTACTTTATTTAACACGCTTTTCAACTGCCTAGCGTAGAATGGAAGCACGACTTTTGAAGGCGATTTACAAGGCTTGTGGAAAGAGACGTTTATGGGTCTATTTTTAGACAGTATCCAGACGTTTGCCTGAGTGAAGTGCGGGAAACCACTATAAACATCAGAATTATCGACCTCCCAAATATACAGGTAAAGATAATTTTATGCGCGATTTAGGCTTTCGCAGCGGTGCAGTTGAGGTCTACGCTCTTCTGGTATATCGCGCTGCAGTTACTGGGTGATTGGTCCAGACGTTTCGAGACAGCGTAGTTGTCTCATCTTCAATGGTCGAACGTCCATTACAAATTGACCTTTGACGAGACCATTACGGTGTCTCGAAACGTCGAGACCAATCACCCTGTGACGCGGCGGCATATCCCACAACAAGGAAGACCTCAAATATAATTTGCATTCCACTGAAGGTTTCCAGCCGAATTTTGTTATAGTCAATAGTCTAGTTGGCTTTTATAGCGTGGATTAAAGACATTCTCCGCTCAGGTACATACGAGTAGTACAGGATGCACGCAGACTGATGCTCTTATTTCGTACTGTGACGTTTCTCTTTCATCGTGTGAACAGTGACAGCATTATAACACATGTATTAAAGTACAATTTTATGCTTGAAGATATATTTGTGTACACATAAGATGTTATTGACGTCAGGTTAGACATTCGGCTAAATCCTATGTAGCATGGCGGCGTACAGCCTGGGAATGACGCACGCAAATTGTTCTTACCATCCGAACTTCGAGAAAAAGTTCTAGCACGAAAACTTCCAAGAAAATAACACATAATTCAGTGACACAGTTTTGAAACTTTCTTTTATAATCGGAATCGAATTCTTCAACATTTGAAGTCATGTCATCCATTCATTACATAACGTGTTACGTATAACTTAGCTGAATGTGGAGTTCTATATGCGTGTAAGTACCAGAAAGTACGGAACATATTCGAGAAAGCGTAAGAATGGTTTTTGGACCTGCTCACTGTTCTGTCATTCTGTATAAGGGTACTGACATGCATGTAACCTTGCCATCTGGCACGGATGTGATCGTGCCCTACTTTAAGATGCATTTCAAAACAAAGTTATGCCTGAAATAACTGTCAAGTACACTCTGGAGACAAATATACAAAGACCCTGCCAGAGACAGAAGCAAACAAAATCTTTCCTCTCATAATGAGTATTAATAATCTAAGCTAGGGCTGGCCAACATGCGGCCCTCAAGGAAAGTAATTGCGGCCCTCGGTCACCTAAATAGTTTTACAATTTAACATAATAACATAATATAACATAATTAGCACTCAAAATGTTCACAAAATATAACTCATCACTTTTACGACAGCACACAGTAAACCAGTCATTCTTTGTGTTCTATCGAATTTGGTACGGCCTATTACCTTGTCATTCAACCGTATTTTCAGCGTAACTTATTGTCTGTAAATAACTTCTATCGAATTCAATCCCCCGCCCCCCTTCGATATATATGTACACAAGTGCCGCCCTCAGGCAAGACCTTATCGAATTATGTGGCTCTCCTGTGGGTTGAAATGGGCCAGCCCTAATCTAAGCAATACATGCAACATGACTGTGCATGATATACAGTTCGTCTGTGATATAACACTGCGTTAAGGGGTTTCGAGGCAATGTAGTGTCGTCACTGAGGACCGCAAATCTTCCAAGGCCTATCGACCCTTGAAGAAGAGGACATCACTTGCCCCGCAACGTCGGGATCTGATTACCCCTTAACATAGCGTCATATCTCAGATGAACAGAATTCTCAGCTACATGGCAGTCCAAGAAGACACATATATGTGCTGACATGTACTTTCCTCCAGCAGATATCACAGCACACTTTACCTTAATATGTCGTATTTATTTCCATTATAGTTTTACCCTACATCATTCAGTCTGGAACATCATCATCATCAAGGAGAATATCAAAAGACTGGAACCAACCAATTGCTGTACAATATACATTACTGAAATAATACTTTTATACCTGGAAAAATCTAAATAATAACACATTCTAGTTTATGTCTTATTCTACAATGTTACCATTTCAGTTATTCCAGTATAAAAGCATTGTTTCTGCAATGTGTACTGTAAAACATTTAGTTCATCCCACTCCTGTTGATATTATGAAATGTTCTTCCTGAACATGATAGCCACTATACACATTTATACTGCCTTGTGTGGCAAAATAAATAAATGTTTAAAATAGTGGAAAATGTAATGCTGAATTTCACGTCTGCAGCATTATTAACTTCTATTTTTGTTAATTTAAACAAAATAGGAAGTGTCTGAAAAATGAAACACTTCTGATGACATAACAAACGTACCCACAAAATCAAACATAATGTTAGTATCCACGGCAACCATGGTAACAATGGTGAAAGCAGCAAGCATCTTGGTAACAAAGGCAATCACAGTAATGTTAGTAACCAAATAAGTAAGACATTTACATAGCCCTTCACATAAAGTGCCTGTTAGTTTTGTCTGAATTTAACCAAACTTGAATTTTCTTGATAGATTTCAGTACAAATCTCCAATATGAAATTTCATGAAAATCCACCAAATGGGATCCAAGTTGTTCCTATGTAGATGAACATGATGCAGCTAATATTCACTTGTCAAAACTGTTTCACAGATGCGCCCAAAAACAATATACTCCTGTGATCATCAGATATAAAAATAATAAGCGTTACAATTGTCATCAGAATTGGAAATACAGCTGAGTAAGCCAAAAAGACAGTGGAGGGACCAAATGACAGGTTGGGTCACAAAACAAAGAAAGAGAATGAACACAGTTTCAATGTAGGAAATGTATAAGGATAGAATGAAACAGAAATGTTCAACCTATTCATATGGACACAACACAGGAAAAGAAAAAGGAAAACTGTATCACATGACAAACTATCCTTCCATGTACTGTAAACCAACAACAACTAAGGAAATAGAAAACATAATTAAATCCCTCAAGGCACAAAACTCGCATGGATATGATGGAATCTCAACAAAAATTCTACAACTAAGTTCCCCCTTCATAAGCTCCCCACTAAATTTTATAAATAATAAAATTCTATCCACAGGTATTTTTCCAGACAGACTGAAATATTCAATAATAAAACCCTTGTTTAATAAAGGCAACAAGCATGATGTATCAAATTGCAGACCAATATCACTATTGACATCATTCTCAAAAATTTTCAAGAAAGTTATGCAAAACCGACTTATGGAACATATAACTAAATATATAATCTTAAGCGTGGAACAGTATGGCTTTCAAAGAAAATTGACAACAAAAAATGCCACTTATACATTAATAAATGCTATATTAAATGCCATGAATAATAAACTAACTACAGGGGGTTTATTCTGTGACATAGAAAAAGCATTCGATTGTGTTAATCATGATATACTGCTGTCTAAATTAGAATTCTATGGTAAAACTGGTAAAAATATCACCCTCTATAAACATTACCTTTATAATAGATTTCAAAGAGTATCAGTAAATAACAAAAAAGATAATAGTACCACACTCTCAAAATAGTGTGAAATTAAACATGGTGTACCACAAGGTTCCATCTTAGGACCTTTACTTTTTCTGCTATACGTTAATGACTTACCTAAGGTAATAAATAATGAATCGGTTCCTATACTCTTTGCAGATGATACCAGCATACTGTTCAAACACGCAAACTCTACTGATTTTAAGTCTAATATCCATAAGGTTTTTGAAATTATAAATATGTGGTTCAAGGCAAACTTACTTTCCCTAAATTTTGATAAAACACAATATTTGCAATTTACAACTAAAAGTAATATGATTAACTACACAAAGATTGGACATGATAACAAATCGATTACAAACACTTTTCATACAAAGTTTCTTGGTTTAATAATCGACAATACGTTGTCATCGAAAGATCACACTGATCTACTCACAAACAAATTAAGTTCTATCTGCTATATGCTTAGATCGATTAAGACATATATGTCCCATTCAGCATTAATAATGACGTATCATTCCTTGTTCCACTCTGTTATGGCTTATAGAATCATATTTTGGGGGAATTCCTGCCACAGTCAAAAAATTTTCAAAATACAAAAAAGAGCTATAAGAATCATTATGGGCTGCAAGAAAAGGGAATCTTGTAGAACATTCTTAAAAAAATTAAAAATTCTTACACTTACAGCGCAGTATATACTTAGTCTCCTCTTACTCATGGTAAATAACAGGAATCTTTCATGACAAACTCGGAAATACATGACATTCATACTAGACAAAGTAATAATCTCCATCTGCCAAGGACCAACTTAACTATTTGCCAACGCGGAGTCCACTACTCAGGTATAAAGATCTTTAACAAACTACCTTTAGAAATTAAAAATATTTCAGGAAATCCTCGCAAATTCAAGCATGCACTAAAAAAATACCTTAATAAAAATTAGTTTATATGCTAGAAGAATATTATAATATGTAACATACAAGACCACAATAAAAATACTAATGTACATCTATTTTTAAGGTTTGGTGTTTATGCAATTATTTCATAGCAGTTAATTTTGAATGTGGATTGCTCAATAATACAATTCATTGTTTCATGTTATTTTATTATAATAAATTATGTATCTTATTACAGGAAATTAATAATTTTATTATATGTGTTGTGAATTTTATGTATGCGAATGACATACCACTATATGTATGTGTGTGTGTATATGGATGTGTACAAGTACGTGTGTGTGCACTCATGCATGTACGCATGACGTATTGTACTACGAGGGCTAGTCAAAAAAGAGTGAGAATGAATTTATTACTCACCAAATACGTTAAGCAGAGTCCAACTTGATATGGTCTTTTTCAAAGTAGTCCCCATCGAGCTGTATGCACTTGGTCCAACGTGTCTGCCAGTCCTGGAAGATGTGCTGGAACACATTTTTTGACATCGTCTTCAGAACCGCCTCCGCCCTCTTCAGAACGGCCGTTGAGGAGTCGAAACGCTAGCCCCGCAGCTCCGATTTCAGGCGAGGAAACAGAAAAAAGTCACACGGAGCAAGGTCCGGGCTGTACGGAGGGTGCGGCACACATTCGATGTTTTTTCGGGCAGTGACAGTTTTGAAGACCCTGGCCGAACACATCCGACGAAAACGCCCTGAGCTGCATCCATCTCGTTGGCGCCTACACCACGATAATGCACGCCCTCACGTTTCGAACGTTGTTGCCCAATATTTAGCCCGAAAAAACATCGAATGTGTGCCGCACCCTCCGTACAGCCCGGACCTTGCTCCGTGTGACTTTTTTCTGTTTCCTCGCCTGAAATCGGAGCTGCGGGGCCAGCGTTTCGACTCCTCAACGGCCGTTCTGAAGAGGGCGGAGGCGGTTCTGAAGACGATGTCAAAAAATTTGTTCCAGCACATCTTCCAGGACTGGCAGACACGTTGGGCCAAGTGCATACAGCTCGATGGGGACTACTTTGAAAAAGACCATATCAAGTTGGACTCTGCCTAACGTATTTGGTGAGTAAAAAATTCATTCTCACTCTTTTTTGACTAGCCCTCGTATTATACAATGAATGCTGTACTTTTAGTATTGTATTGTGAACTTATTATATTCATACAGTTTCTGTATTAATGACATTATCTGTAAATGTATTTGTTTAGCATTGACAAACTCTATATCCACTGGTGTAATCTCGCCTGTATGGATTTACTTGAATGTGAAAATAAATACTAAATAATGACAAATGTTTCTCTCTTCACTTACATACCTACTGCTAAGCAGAAAGACATCACTGCAGTGTCATTTAACAGTTGTGTAAAATTTAATTTATTGAGATAAAAATCACAAGAACAACATAATCTAGCAGTAAACAAAATTATAAGAATGTAATAAATTTCCTTTCTATAAGGACAGCATGTGCACCTTGGAGGTAGTGGCATTTTATACCTGCTGACTACTGTCACTGTAATTTCATTTTACTAATCATGTGACATACACAACATTTTACAACTAATCCAAAGAAGACTGTAACTGCAGCTCCAACTTTAGATGTGTTACAAACAACTGTAAGAAAATACACAATACAGTCAAAAAATTTAAATCACGAAAACAAAGTTTGTACAGTATGACCAGCGAATCTAAAATCCATTGCAGAAGTCACAGCACAATCTTAATATTCAGAGCTTTGGGCATTTTCTCCTACCCTTCCCCATACAGAACTGAGACCCTTGTTAGGGTAAGCTGAGTTGCTAGATTGTGCTCAGAGTGAACGGTTTTACTATGCACAACAAAATTATTATGCCCACTGTGTGTTCTGTAAAGTGTACACAGCAATGTGATGACCAGTAGAGAACAGCCAGGCAAGGTGGCCTAGCATAGATTATTCCCAAACGCAGGGGCAAAGTCAAATCTCAGCTTGTAGTTCACATACCTTTCAGGCATTCAGATCCATTGTTTGTGCTGTACAAAAGATATGTCACACTTTCCCCACTCTCTTTTTGACATTTTCTCTCTCTTCAGCTCTTCATTAAACATCTTGCATTTTTAAACCCTCAAAGTAATCCTAATGCTATAAACCATCCATTGCATCTTTAACACTGTAACTATTAATACTTCTGTATTTATGACATGTACAAATATTGTACCTTTTGGGTGTAAATGATGCTCCTAATTTCACTGCATCACAATCATATGTGTAAGCATATATGTGTACTGTCGATCCCAAGACAGGTGACAAACTGCACTAAAACTAGGACTAAAACGCACAACAACAGTTTTCCATATCACATATTCAGTATATTACACAAAATGCACTTACCTGAGTATACTTTTAACTGGGAGAGGAATGTATAGCCCATTATAAAAAGAAAATGTGTTTCAGTACCAATCTCTCCCCATATTAAACTGGGGATCATTAGGACTTTTCCACAGTTAGACAAAACAAGGGCTTTCCATAGAATTATATTACTGTAATTCTGTGGTCTAGGCTGATCATAAACCCACCATCGTAACCATGTCAGAATGTAAGCAGACAGGAAAAGCATGGCTGACCCTGCAACACAAGGAGTAAGAAATGAAAGAAGCAGTAATAATAGGACATGCTGTCATGGGAAATCTGTCCCACCTTTGTTTCACTCCTATTCATATGTTTGTGCTGCCAATCTACAAATCCAATGTATTAACCCTAGAAACAGAAAGTCATAATTTCTTCATAGATAAGACTGCTCCAGAACAGTTCAGGAACCCTGTTCACTCCACATTCCTTCCTTAAAGTGAAAACAGTAGGCTTATGAGATCACCATGCTGTGTTTGTGTTTGTGTGTGTGTGTATGTTTGTGTGCACACATGTGTTGTGTGCACCCCCATTTTAACTTTTAAATCAGTTGACTTTTTTGAAACATTGTATGAACGTCATGCAATACGAGGCCACTCTACAATACCTTCAAATTTCCTACAACCAGTAATTGGATTGAATTGAATTTTTTATCTCAATTCATCCTCAAGGGTTACAAGCACCAGGGATATAGATATTGTCAATGGTATACATAATAATACTTACATAATAAGAACATGTCGGAGACACAAACTTATAAGGTGGGAGCAATGCAAGTGTCATTTACTTTAGAGCCGTTAAATAATATGACTTTTGAAATTAATAGTTTTCAGACCAAAATAACAACATTTTCTTTGACTTTTGGTTTCATGGCAACAACTGTGAAGCACTGGATCTAGAAATGTGAAATATGGCATAGACACAGATCACAAACACACCTATATATTATGTACAAAATATTGCATGTAAGTCAACAATTACAATTAAGCAATAATGCAAAACTGAGGTTATATCCCATAAATTTGATGTATACAGAATCTATACACTAGTAATAAGCTCCACACAGTAATATCATAAAATAGCTACAGTAAAGCAATCCCATTACACGCCTGGACAGGCCCTTAGGGTTCCAGGAGTTTCAGGCTCCCAGATTTCTAGACAATGGGCACACAAAGGTGGTAAGGTTGTCAACCCTATGCACCACAGGCCATATATAACTATAATAAAACCCCCATAGTAATAAACCCTGGGTTGCAACACTGCACAGACAGCCCATCAGATCCACTGACAGAGAAAGCCAACATGGATGGTGAACACACAATGTGACAAAACCCCTTTCAGGGCCATTATATCTAACCAGGAATGGCATGGTAAAGCAAGGAAAGATGGCCCCTTTATGGCCACAGCAGACAGGAAGTGGGAAAAGACACCCAACCCATTGTCAGTCACTGTAGTAACTTATCATGGCTCATATGATAAGAGTGCTAATGGTGAATGTCACAAGTGAAAGAGAATGCATACCTTGCATGCACTGCTTGTGAAATTTCTTAATTTGAAGTATGTTATTCATTAAGTTTAGTTTGATAAATTGGTAGGTAATGACCGTCAATTTATCAGTAATATAGCACAATGGGATGGCTAACATTACATTTAAATTCAGTTTGATTTTATTTCTTACATTTTTGTATTTGAATTAAAAAATAGACTTCTGTGACAGATCTCTACATACAGCCAGTTACATAAAGCCTCAAAATTAGTAAAAGCATAGTGGAACTGAAAATGGAGGGGAAAATATTTGCAAAGGCCAAGATAATAGTGAATGTAATAAATGAGACACAGTGTGACAATATGAGACTGAGCAATGTTAAAAAATTGAAAATGTGGGAAAATAGCCTGAAATGGAAAATTATAATCCATTCACTTCAACAGAACAGAACTGTCAACCACTACACCACAGTGCAAGATTTGAGGTTCTTACAATAGTGGTGTTAAAGATTCAAGTCTTCTGGAATATTACATCATGTTGATGGGTAGATACAGTCAAACCCTGATATAACACCAAAACCTGCAGTGAAGAGTGGCACTATATCATGTTTTGACTGCACTACCCCAACATTTCAAAGGACCATAGTGCCTTCAGCATCAGCGACAAGTAGTCTACTCCTCTAGAGTCACTTGGCTCTGAAGATGAAGGCACTACAACCCTTTGTATCGTCAGCAATTATTTACCAGTCAACAATGCATTAAAAACCCAGAAGCCTTTACCACAACATTCTATAACAGTAGATTGTGCATCCTATATTCATCATAAGGGACCAAAATGCTAATCAGCAGTTCACACTCTTCTCAGATGTGACAGTGTGTAGTTTGGTAGAAATGCATAAATGCTTCAGAGAAACCTTCTGCCTCAATCTACAGGATAGCAGATGGAGACAGCAGGTTCCTCTGAAATGTTAGTATCTACCTACCAAACCACACAACATCATATCCCAAAAGACAGCAATCTTAATATTTACTTCTGAGGGAATCTCAAACATCATACATTAAACAGGCGTTTCACAAAGAGGTCCAACAACATCTACATGAATACGCCTAATATTAAAAACTGTAGAACTGGCACAAATGAGGATGGATGCCAAGTCATGGCAATGCTTGATCACAATTCACTCTTTCTGTATAGTTATTTCCAATCAGAAAAAAGAATCCAGTGGCTGCTCGCCCTTTATATGGTCTGGATCTTGATCACTGCAATAACATAAAGTTTAATTTAAAAAAAATGGAGAAATATTGATTCTGCAGATCTAGCAGCAATTGCAAAAGGTACTGAAGGGGATAAATACAGAGTACAACAAAAGTACAACAGAAACCCTGCACTCACTGTATTAGCAAGCTACAAAATTACTTCCAAGTAGATGGCATCAGACAGACAAAAAGAAACCAATAACTTGTTTTGAAAACAGTCTGGAGACTTTCAGGTAGTGCCTGTCACCAAACTTACCTATGACAGTTTGCAAACACTCGAAGTAAAAGTTTTGTTCTCCTTCAAAAAAGTCATAAGGATATGTGTTGTTTTGGTCAGCTGATTCTATGTTTTTATGTGACGCCCATCCTGAATATGCTTCAAACAATACCAAAACCACAACCAGTCTCCAGTGGTTCTAAAAACAAAATTATAATAGACATCACTGAATAATGATAACACATGGCCTAACAGCAAGCAATTTCAACACAGACTGCAGGTATAACTTCACACATTCCAATACTTGACACTAGAAATAAGGGTTCATTGTAATACTCGCACACATCTTTGAGTGGGTGTTGGGCCTACTGTACCCACTGGATAAGTCTGCATGGACTGAAGTCACTCTAGATGTAATGAAAAACAGAAAAATCCAAATCCCATACTGACAATTTATCAGTGAAACCAAGAATAATTATGACAGAAAAGGGATACTTTTGTACTTATTACTATCCACAGTTGTTCTCACCACAACACAGTATCAAGAAATCAATAACATCTAAGAGTGCATCAGGCACTGAATTCCTGATCCATAGGTCTTGGGTTTGAAACTGCCTGATACATGGATGTTTCCATGCGCCACTGCCCTCCTTCACCCTTTGTGAATGTCAGAAATACTAGGAATTCCCTATGCAGACTGTGACCTGTTTAAAATTACTGCATCCTGACTCCAGCAGACTATTTAATCTGTATTACCTTTATACACTTTGCTGTAGTATATTACATGAGGCACATAATACTAATTTTAATATGTGCTATTGTGCTGTGTGCCAAGGGGTTAAGCTGTAAGTTATTTTGCTGACTGTTAGCTTGCTCATCTATTTAGAACTGGTGATAATCAGAATCCTGCCCTAAGGAATTCCCACCTCATAAGAAAACCCCTTTCATTTATTCCTGGAACCAAGAAGGGCAACATACCAGGTAAGATATGAATGACACAAGTATTATTGCTCAATGATTTCAATTATTCAAAGGTCATTTAACAACACTTGGTTGAACTATGTAGGCTATATACCACTGGATATGGCAGGTAGATAATAATGAATGGTGAGAATGTGGGGACTGGAAAGGAAGAGGTTATGGTCCACATGAATGTACTGTCCCAGTATTCACTTGGAGAC
Organism: Reticulitermes speratus; assembly: GCA_021186555.1. NCBI lineage: Eukaryota > Metazoa > Arthropoda > Insecta > Blattodea > Rhinotermitidae > Reticulitermes > Reticulitermes speratus. The sequence goes on from JAJKFL010000006.1 coordinate 24,088,877, forward strand.
TGAAAAAAAATAAATAAAAACCTCACAGATCTTATTAGTTGACCAAGCCCTGCTTGTTTCACAGTATATAATTCCAGCTTACTTTGAATGGTGAATTGTATAGGACATGTCTATAAGCTTGTTCATTGAGCAGCACAAGGTCTATCATAACAATCACAGGATCATACTCAATGTACTTATCAGCAACGTGATGGCACTCACTCTGTAAAAGACACAATTCAGGCTTCATTACCTTCTCAGCTCAAATTAATTCCCCTACCCTAAAAATCACTTTTAACCCATGAATTTGTATCATGTAAAAACAAAAATAAAAAATCATAGTTTCCGTTTGCATAACAAAAATCAAGGGCATATAATTTTCTTATCAAGACAGGCTTACATAAAATATTTTCAGCAGTCATTGTTCTCAAATTCACTTTACTGAAAGTGGATCACGATATCAAGGAAATATTACTGTACACTGCACCTAGTTCTAGAGTTGCTAAAAATACCAAAACTACAGATTAATTTTTTTATCATACCATCATCTGGACATGAAGTCTAATTTCTAGACTAATTTAAGCAGGTCGTTGTGAGTGTTCCTCTCATCGAATTGGACTGACCAATAATACAAACGATTGCTTCATGGAAGTGTTGTCTATAAACCTCACTGTAGTATCATCACATAAATATTCTCCTTCTCATCCTTATGTGAGTCAAACACCCACCCTCCCCCCAGTAAGTTCACCACTAGTGGGAGACTATGCGTTCAAAACAGATCACAATTATAACCGTAGTTCTCTAGAATTCTATTCACTGTTTATAAGACATCTCAGAGAATCATAAAACTCTGTCACCAGTTCCAATTACAAAAGCTTTGTTTTAAAGCTTACACAAATACAAGAAACATTGTGCTCAGAGAAAAGATAAATGTATCTTAATTTACATCTATGGCCACACTTTTCTGGATTGAAACACCAACTTGTAAAGATTCTACATACCGTACTATGAAATAACTTATGTTTCAACTACTTGAGCACTGTTCACACGGCTTTGCATGCATCATGCAAACCTTAAACATCGGTAGAAATTAAATCTGATTGATCAATTAAAACAGTCTCCACCACATCACACATTCTGTAATAAATCACCAGCTTAGCCTGCTTTGCAAGAGAGTCATACACTATACTGATGATATAGAAATAAGTCCATGAATAGCAGGGATGACAAAATTCTTGATGGAAACGTAAAGTTTGACAAATGTGGAAGGGTAGTTCCATATGACTTAATTTTGTGCTTATAGCATCATAACAAGTCTAAAATTATGCTTTTCAACTCCCTCTTCCATCAGTGACATAAACGTACAGAAACTAACTATAGTCATAGCCTAAATAAACTTAACCTAACATGCCGAAGTAGGACACGTCAAACCTCACATACACAAACTTAATAACACCAACAAATGCACATGGTAAATACATATACAACATATAGTAGAAACCCCTGAATATGTTTCTACATACCTTTGTCATTATCAGGGGTCCAACCAAAGGTGTACAAGAACTTCGCGTCCATTTACATGTTGCCAATATCACACATTAGAAATTAAAAACATACAAACTCACAGTCACAGTTCATAAAATATGGTGTTAAAATATGATGATAAATGATGATGATGATGATGAAAATGTTGGTCGGTAAAATCTATAGTTCTGGTGTAGTTGTAATAGTATTGTATCACATATTAAAAGCTCAGCGTATACAAGGACTGAAACATAGTTTTCAATAGACGATGTTAATGTATTAAAACCAGTAAACTAGTGCGTTTTTGGTGTATGCAAAGATGAGTTATGTGGGTTGTGCACACAAACGTCTGAATTGATCAAATGTAATCTCCTCCTGTGGTGGTGTGTGCCGTACGTTTAGAGGAACGGTGTGGTATACTAGTACACCACACCATTCCTCTCATACTCATCTTCACATACACCAGAAATGTATTAGTTTACTGATTTTAATATATAAACATCATATATTGAAAACTATGTTTCAGTCCTTGTATACTCTGAGCTTTTAATATGTGACACTTTACTATTACAACTACACTAGAACTATAGCATTTTAACACCGTATTTTATGAACTATGACTATGAGTTTGCATATTTTGAATTTCTAGTGTAGGCTATTGGCAACATGTAAGTGGATGCTAAGTTCTTGTACACCTTTGCTTGAATCCCCTCATGATGACAAAGGTTTGTCGAAACATATGTAGGGGTTTCTAATGTATGTTGTATATGTATTTACCATGCGCATTTGTTGGTGTTATTAAGTTTATGATAGGATGCACGGCCTATATAATATAACACTCACATACACAGTCCACTAATTTTAAAACAGTTGGGCTGTATTGCTTGAAAAGCTCCTGCACTTCACTTCCGCAATTCACACATGTGAACAAGCATGATCTGGCCTCCATTTCTCACACTGAATACAATCTGTGCACGTGGACATGCACATACACAAGCACCTAAATTCATAGCATACAACCACCATGCCACCCGCCATCTTTCATGCTGTCACATACCAACTTTACTCCTCGCCGTTGGTGGAAAGTACTGTCGAAGGTTAACTGCAAATACCTAGGTAAAAATTTAGTGCTTATACTGCTTACATCTGTCAACCTTCTTGAATATTACGAAAGACGTTTCTAGCCCTTGATATACTCGCCAAATCGTGACATAACTCTCCCTATTGAAGTACCGGTTTACAAATCGCAATTTACGTTTTCCAAATCTGTTTAAAGAATAATTATCTGAAACATTTTGGTCAATAAGTCATACCGATGAAACGTTTTGTCACGGCCTTCTTGTCTTCTCATCTTTCAAAGTATAGTTTCATGCGTCTAGAATATAAATTCCATAAATGTCTGGTGGTCGCATGGCTGAAGAGTTGGTTGCTCGTAAGTTGGTATGGGTGTTCCGTAATTTCTCAAAGCATGCAGCTGCGCACACGGACAAAGGTAAGGCGTTTGGCGGTTTATTTATACCTCTCATGGATGGTTTGTTCTGTGCTTTAGGCATAATATGCACGAATTTTGAAAGGTTTCACGCATACGAGTACGCTGTTGTAACAGGAAACAATAGGTGGGCACAAAACTGAATTATAATAACATGCACGAAGTAAAGAAGGACCGGTGTATAGTTTGTGAAAGCTGGTGGCTAATATTTGAGGTTAGAGTACATTTTGAACCGAGAAGTATCAAAAAAAAATTTTAAGTGGTACTTTAAGCGTTGGCTTCATTATGTTTATAATAGGCCGGTGTTTTACATTTATGTAGGTATGTATCTTTGCAAGGCTTGTTTATTGGCAGACTGTTTTAAACGTGTAAAAATATTGTTTTGGGTATGAATCAAGGTTTTATTGAAGCATAAGGCTATTGTAATGTGTTATAATAAGAAATGTTGAAATTTTCAGAACTTCCCACTTATAAATTTGATATAGCCTACCTAATTCTATAACCTGCAGTCATTCAGATTTTTTGCATAGGGCAATACATTTAAAGTTAATAATGATGATGATAATAATAATAATTATGACATAATTTTGAATATCCAGAGGCAGCAGACTGGTTTGAAGCAACGGTTTTGGTTGCTGAATTACTTGGCGAAGTTTTAAATACACGAGAGGCACTTTTCTCTCTATTTTCATACCCTGAAATTTATGTTTGATCCTGTTTTTATATAAGTCTGTTTAATCATCTAGTTTTTATTGTTGCATGTATTGTATAAGTCAAATTTAGCAAACTAATTCCCTCATAATTGTTGCAATCACTTCCCTTATCCTTCATAAAAACAGGGATGGTTTTATATTCATCAGATGAAGCTCAATGTATATTTAAGAAATTCAAAATTAATTTTAATTTGGCAGTCTCTGGTGTATGTTTGAGAAGCCTTATATTTAATCCATTATTTGTCACAGCATTCCTTTCCTGAAAAGCTTTCAAAATTTTATTCAGCACTTCTAATACTGTGAGGTTTTTAGAGACATATCCTGTCTGAAAGTCCGGTTTTATTTTGTTAATGTCACACCACAGAGTTTTGTAAGGTTTAAGTTATTGTTTATGTGAAATGGTATTTGTTCTATGTCTGTTTTGACTTTAGCTAGAGGTTTCATTATTTTATAAGCAGTAACTTTGGCTCTATATATATCACATTTAGTATTGTGTAAATATACAAATTTTCACCCTGATTTTCATCTCTCCTTTGACGATGTTTGGTATTTAATTCTGTCAGTTGAATATATTGGTATTTAAAGAAGTTTAATTCATATTTTGTAAACAAGAGAACCAACAGTCATTTCAAATACAGAATCCTTTGTCCTTAGTACCTCTTTTTCATTAATTTGCTTAAAATACTGTCCTTATGATAACATATTTCAGGTCCTGGTACATGAAATTTATGTCTGGACTAATTGTGTATTAATCTAAATGTGTTCATGTGTTGACAGTATGGTTTATGTACACTGTTATTTTGTAGTAGATGACTTCTGAAGCTTTTTTTTTTCATATTCTGTGTATATTTTTCCCAGCATTAAACCATTGTGCAAGGAGATTTATATGATATAAGAGGTGCAAAGTGATCTGAGGAGCCATCATAATTTTGGACTACCCACATATCTGTTACTTATGCAGCTCGTTTTCTGTTAACAGTAGTCAGTAATCAGTCCTCAGCTTACTCAAGTATATTACAGATATCTCTGATGGAGACATGTACATATTAGTTGTCTTTCATTTACTAAACACTGCAAAATTCTTTGATGTTTTGTCATTAATGCATAAAAAGCAAAGTTGTCCCTTTGCAGGCCACAAAGGCTTCTTGATCATGTCAATGCGATAACTGTGAGAAAGATCAACTAAAATTACTGAACACAAAATAATGTAAATTATAAAGGTATTGCACAGGCACCTAAATTCCTTCTTGAGGAGTTAAGGTGCTAAGAGACTTCTGTTAGATTCACAATTTTAAAAGATTCACTAAGCTGAATGATAATTAGCAACAAGTACATAGTGTGCAGATATTGTTTTAACATTTTTTGCCAGTGTTTAAAATGGACCATATATATTGATAATTTGCTCTTATACCAGATTCATATATGGGTTTTTTGTGACCTTGGAATGGTGGGTGAGGTGTTTACATTTCTTTTCCTCTGTTATAATGTATGTATAAGTAAAAGCTAAAGAGTTTAGTTACTTTTTGGAGTCAGCAGGTAGATCAGAAGTATGTCCCAGAAGGCAACCAAGGCAGTTGCAATGAAGAAAGTGGCAGGAAAAAGAAAAGCTGCCAGTGGGTACAAGTTGCCTGACCCCATTCCGATCGGAGAAATTTTAAGGGATGTGACTAAGAAGGAATGGCAGATCGGTCCTTCAATAGGAGTTGGAGGATTTGGAGAAATCTATGCAGGTAGGTTCATCAGTACATACATTGTTTTACTTGATTAACCCTGGAAAGTCTGGTGGTTACTAATTTGTACTACCAGGTTCAACTTTAAAATAACTCTGCATTCTGCTTACACAGTGCAGTTATTTTTATATCATTTCACAGTAATCGCTGATTATTCCCTTGTACATCTATAACTGATTGGTCTTTATAATGGGGATGGAGTTTGTTCTCTGTACAGTGGAAACTGAATCTTTAAATGTAATTCAGATTAACTTTAGTCCTCAAAGAGATAAAGAGAGATGTGTTGGGAAATCAGTATGTAAACAGGAAAATAGTGCTGAAGTTCACGTTATCTAATTATGTTTGTCATCAAGAATTTTGTTCTATTGAACAGTGTTTTAGAGAACAGTGACTGTACAACTTTTACATTTTAGGTCACAAGTATCTTAGTTGCTTCAAAATAACGAAAATGTCTATGTAGTGTTCTGTGTTTTTCTCAATTTACCTATTTTTTTTCTCTCTCTCTCTCTCACAGCATCAGATGTTTCAGACACTCCAATTAAAAAAGGCTCTTTACCTTATGTTGTAAAAATTGTAAGTAACATTTCAATAAGTAGTCCTGTATTTTTGTAATTTCACACAGTACAAAGCTAAAACTCTCAAGTGTACATAACTCTTACCTTATTTAACCTTTAAACAACTGGGTTGGTATTTAGATTTTAGTGCATGGTTTATGAAAAATGTGAGTTTTATTTGAACAGAAAAAGGGACAATTATGAAATGAATGGCATTTTTTGGAAAATAAAACAGAAATTTTGCAGTATGTCTTACAAATGCAGCAATTTCCTTCTTGCCTAAATCTATAAAATGAATTTCTGGGGGTGCTTTTTGACGTGTGTTTTAATGTGCAAGCACAGGTCATTTAAAGGTTAGCAGTGCTGTTCACCATGGCTAATTAAGGCTTTTGAGTTAAATTAGACAGTGAGAAAGAAGCTGCATAAACAAGCTAGTTTTTAAGATAATGTCCCTATATTTATTTTAAATTATCATAGCATTCTCATGTTTTTAGGAACCCCATGGTAATGGGCCCTTGTTTGTGGAAATGCATTTCTATATGAAAGTGGCTAAACCTGAACAAAGTAAGTGCTTACTCTGCATACCACAATTTATCTTACTGAGATGAAAACCTGGTAAGAAAGGCATGATTTAATTTCACATTTTAAGCTGCTTGACCCTTGAAGATGGGACCACTAGGTTGTTCCAAAACGTTGGTAACATACTACCATTCTATGCTGCATAAAATCCCAGATGAGCACAGATCTCAACATTTTAGTTGCTTACATATTACAGGTTGTACATAGATCAGAAACTGGCAGGACATAGGAATCTGTGGTGGGCAGGTTTGTGTTCAAGTGTGAGGTTTGATGTTCTCACAGTGGTATTACTGCAGATTCAAGTCTTTTGAGATGTGACACTGTGCAGAGACCACAGCTCCATCTCTCATTTCCTCCAGTTCCACCACCATAACCTATCACAAACCACCAAAGGATCCCTGTGACACAGCATCACATCCCAAAAGACTTGAATCTTCAATTCCAGTACTTTGGTTCACTATTTCCAGTCATTCCACCAGTGCTTCCTGTCACCTATGAACAGTTTTTGCATTGGCAATAGGCCAGGCCAGTCAACATGACATCATACCTTGGCCCTTAGTTGGAGTTTGACCCCTGACTTAGCATTTGGGTGGGCCGGGATAGCGTAGTCGGTATAGCGACTCACTACAGGCTGGACGGTCCGGGATCGAATCCCGGTGGGGCGAGATATTTCGCAGCCATTCAGGCGGCCCTGGGGCCCACCCAGCCTCCTATACAATGGGTACCGGGTCTGTTTCCCAGGGGTAAAGCGGCTGGGGCATCGAGTTGACCACCCACCCCCATCTAGTGCCAGGGTTAAAGAAAGAGTAGAGCTATACCTCTACTCCCCCTCGGGGCCTTCGTGGCCTGTTCTAGGGAGAACTTTACCTTTACCTTACCTAGCATTTGGTTAGAGTCGAGAAAGGGGAAATTTTTAAGGATGTTATGTTTCCAGTCTTTAACTTTGGCATTTGGGGTTAGGCTGAGCCTTCACCCTCAATATGATGATGTTGGAACAGCTTCAACCTATGATGTGGCAAAACCCCAAAGCCAGAGTTTTAAAACTTCAGATACACACTATGAAAACATAAGGACAAGACTATATGATGTTTACATTACAAATCTGAAGAAGTTCTAACACTTAATTGCTGTAATGCATTCCAAACCTTTAACTGCCATTGAAACGAGTTCAGAGGATCTACTGGTGGTTTGCCAAGCCTATGACTGCTTCAGTAAAGCCCTTTAGCCATCTTTTTCAGGGTCCCTGATGTGCTTTTCAAACTACAGTGGTTGTGTCAGGAAGTATGTTCCCACTTCATGTCACATCTAACTGTCCAATATTTCAGATATTTCTCCACCCCTCCAGAGTGAGGACATGGGGTTGCATTTTGGGAGGGAGTGCTTATGGGAAGATACAAAAGAAAGGAGAGGCTTGGTCATAGGATGACCCTGGTGGATATATCAATGAAGAATGATGATGATGATGATATATGGTAGCTCCATGACTCTGACCTCCCCTCCAACCTCCAATGAAGAACATTTTAACCTAATTCATTATGGGAAGAAGCAGGTGTATGAGGTCAACATGGTGTGTCTGTGTATGTCCTTCCATTCGGGTTTTGAACCAGTTGACCAATTGCAACTGAGTCTGTTATGAACATTATGTCCACACTCATAAATTTTAATTTCTTTCAATCAATAATAACACTGTGGTGGATGTATGAACAAGTGAAATGGGAATGACATTTATGCTACATAAGATAGGATCCCAAAATGTAGTAACTGATATTCAAACAACACGTAATTTTTGTTAAGGTAATGCTCTATTTTAGCACATAAAATAACACGATGGCTGTAGATCTTCATTTAGGCTTCCATTCAGTAGTGATAACTAACCAACGACTGAAGCTATGATTTTGAAATCATGTAATAATTCATGAACATGCCTATGAACTATGATTTATAAGTCAATTACAAATATGATGACAGTGTGAAGCTTTGAGGTTACATTAGACAAATATAATGTAGCAAGACTCAGTAGGTCCAGGTAAGTAAATTCCTACCAAATAGATGGTGACAATAGTTGTTATTGTTGTTATTATTATTATTGTTGTTGTGTTTGTTTCATTTTTGTCCTGTTTATTGTCCGTTGTTATTTGTGTTTGTATGTTGTGCTGTTTCTGTACGAGTAATTGGCCATCTGGCTGTTGACTCGGCACATGAATTATTATTATAGCTCTGTCTCAAGTGTGATTCAATCCTGTGACCAGCTACATGCAAGCCCAGCATGCTAACCCATGATGTAAATTGCATATTACTGTTTTATTATAAACTTAGCATTACCTAAATATAACATTTGCAATGTGAAGTTTGTATGAATGGAACTGTGTGTGTAACAAAGGTAGATTTGAAGTCTTCACAGAATTCTTGTTCTTATTGCCATAAATTCTAACACAGCAGGTTGTAAGTCATGATGAAGAATAGAAGAAACTGGTAGTTACATTCCATTGTACTAAAATTTGATCCATATAAATGATACACATTCCTCTTTCAGAATAACCCTCCCAATAATAAATGCAGACTTTATGTGTTGAAATCTTTGTCAGTGCAGCATGAAAGTTTTAAAATGAAAATATACTCTTATGCTAACATTATGGATTGATGTGTTAGGTACCTACATAGTCAGTTCTTAAAATGAAATGTTATATTTCAGTTGAAGAATGGAAGAAGCTGAAACCCCTAAAATTACTTGGTATGCCTCGATATCTTGGGTCTGGTTCTCATGAGTTTAATGGCCAGAAATACCGCTTTGTGGTGATGGACAGATATGGAAGGGATCTTTGGTCCATTTTTCTTCAGAACAAACGAGTGTTTACATTACCAACAGTTCTGAAAGTGGGTCTGCAAATAGTGAGTATTATATAAACATTCTGTGCTTGAAATATCTACATGCTTTTTCATATGCAAAACTTCAGTTCTTCCAAATCGTGGTAGAAAATGTTAAGAGAACCTTAGCTTTGTGAAGCTAGGAAACTTCATAATAATACACAATTTCACTATATTCACTTCTGAGTTTGTCAAAGAACACCTTGCACTGTGTGACAGTCCATGTGATTTAATAAAATTAAGTGCACTGAAGACATTAGGCAATTTGTTTACATCCCAGAACTTTGTCTATATGCTGTGTTGCTGAATAACATAGTGGTACTATATAAATTCATGCTGGAGATCTTCCTCATGCACATGCTTGTAAAGAAGAGCCATTAACATGTTTAGACTCAGTCATCAAGGCACACCATCAGTAACTATCCCCACAAGCTTGTAGTTCCAAATTATGGTTCTGAGGACAAACAGATATTGCTGAATTAAGTCCAATCCTTTGGCCTGGCCTTGAACTGAATGGAGATTTAGAAGCTTTTTTTTTTGGACACTTAAAAATCTGGTGTCACTCACATGGCATATACCTATACCCTGACAGCTCATCCTCATGAGTATCTGGGTACCATACAGATGACAGTGTAGGTGGAACCATCACATATACATCTATGATCTGGTGTGAGACAGTACAGAAAATCTTAGCCCCTATAAACAACACAGGAAAGTTCTTATCAAGTTTGAATCAAGAAAACCAAACTTTGCTTTCTTTCCTCCTGTATGGGCCAAAGCACCATACTCAGAAGAGCAAATATCTCAAGTTCTTAAGAGATTAAGCATGTCATTTCACTGTTTTGTGTTATTTCATATGGTTGTTTGGTTTAATCATAATCCTATTTTCTTTTAGATTGATGTATTACAGTACATTCACAGCAAGACATATGTTCATGCCGATATCAAGGGGGGGAATCTGCTGCTGGGTCTCCAAAAGGGCACAGAGAACCAGGTCTATCTTGTTGATTTTGGATTGGCTTCCCACTACTCACAAAGAGAATACAAGCCAGACCCAAAGAAAGCTCACAATGGAACCATTGAGTACACAAGCAGAGATGCTCATGTTGGAGGTAATTACTTCCTACAGCATAATATTGGTTCACACAGTCAAGGTTGGGGTGATGGATATAACAGTGGCAAGTTTTTTACAATAAATGCATGCATTAAAATAAACCTGCTTTGTTATTTACCAACAAAGCAGTATGGTTTGTATTAAATATATATTTTGGATAGAGTTAATAGTTACACTCAACTCTATTAATGTAAATATTTTTCCATTTTTGGGGGGAAAATTTTAAACATTTACCTCATGCATATAATTTGATGACAGAAAGGGAAGAAATTACACAGATTCAAAAATAACGTGGTTTGAAATCTTCTTTGTAACAGCTGCCTTACAGAAGTGGGCACTCATGCATGCACACACTATTGCACTGTCTCTGCAAACGTTCAATAATTTATGTTCATCTAATGAATACAGAAGTTCACCATCAAGGTGTTTCAGTCACAAAGTTATCCAACTTTATATGAATAAGTATTATCTTAATGTCAATGTGCATCTTATAATTTCCAATCGACATTTTTTTTCTTTACTGAGCTGAGATTTGAAGCCATTGACATCTCTATTTGTGATATGTCAATGCCAGATTTATCATAAGTACATACATATATATAGTGACTCTCCCAGTATCTTAGACTATATAGCAATGATGGTAGATGAATGAATGACTATGGAGCATAGGTGGAATGATATTGAAAGGGGAAAACTGAAGTACTCAGACAAGAAACTTCAGTCTATTTTATTGTTGGTAATGTTAACCAATTGTTTCAGTACCAACAAGGAGAGGTGATCTTGAGATACTGGCATACAATATGTTGCAATGGCTGGCTTCTGAACTACCATGGGAAAGCAATTTACGTGACCCAGTGCTGGTACATCAGCAGAAGACTAAATATATGGACAACATTCCAGAACTCATGAAGAAATGTTTCCTGAAAACTGCTGCACCAGGTGATGTATCACAAGATTTTCCCAAGTTATAAATTATTGAAATGTATTTACCATCACGGTACAGCATTAATGATATTCAGTCTTAACAATGTGAAGTTACTGAAATACGGTAGTACAGATGACATAAATGAAATTCATGGAAATTTGCATACAAGGGACGTTATTTCAGTTTGTTAATGCAAATATTTTGAGTGTCTCTGCCTGAACAGAACTGAATTGTACACACACTTAAACAAAAAAAAAAAAAAACAAAAAAAAAAAAAAAAAACCACTATTGTCGGCTACCTTAGTTCACATTTCTGTACAGAATAAACAAATTTCTGGACACACTACTTGACTTATTAAAGTAATGATCGACACACTCTCTTATATGCAGTATCCAGAATTAATCTACAGTTTCTTGCATGTTCTGTCTCCTTATATGGTGTCATTGTCTTACAAAATTCTCATCACAAACTTGACTTCCTTTATTTTCGGTCATACAGAATGGTTACTATCCCTGTTAGAACAGTCCCTTTATCTACATATAAGTCAGTTTCAGTTACACCAGAAGTCCCGTACAAAAATGAAGTTTACAAGTGTATGAATAGAACACTAATCAAAATGGACAGGAACAGTACAATAAGTATTTCAGATATAATTTAAAATTACAATGTCTATTCTTCTAAACATATTAACATTGTTTTTATCTTTCCAGCTGTATTGGTGAAGTATTTTGAGTATGTGGCTAGACTAAGGTATGATGAAGACCCAGACTATGAGTACTGCAAAAAATTACTAGAGAATGGTCTCAAGGATTTGAAGTGCTCTTTGCAAGGGAAGCTGGATTTCTCAGGAAAAGGATCGGGAAAGAGAAGCAGTCCAAAGAAGTCAAACAGTGCAAGTCCATCCAATGATAATGAAACCCAATCTTCTGACACTAAATCATACCATAAAAAGAAAGGTGTTGTGGCCAGTGGAACTCGACAACGAAATCAAGCAAAAGAGTATAGAGCTAATTTTTCTGATAGCAGTTCCAGTGCTGAATCTGATAATGAACATGGTGAAGTCAATAACTACAAGAAGGGAGTGAAGTTAAATAATGCAGACAAGAAAAGCAAAACTAAATCTGTATCCAGCTGGAGGGATTGTCCATCAGCAGTTGCGAGTAATGTACACAGAGCTGGAGAATACAAAAGAATAAATAATGATGATAAAAAAACACAGGAATAAGAAACAGAAGAAGGAAACAAATGCTTGAGAATAGATGGGTAATGTTGTTTTTGCCTCCTTACAACAAAAGTTTTTAAGACTGATCATAAGTGCTTAGCAGATGCAGCATTATGTTTAACTTATGCATTCTTATGTTTATTCATTACAGTGGCAGTAATAAATGTTATACATCCCTGTTTTGTTCTGCAAGATATGTATTTGTATAGTTAAATCAAAAACTCCGAGAATTACAGACTCGATCCACTTTCTATAAGTACTGTACAACTCCTTTTGATTATTTTATCCTAAATCATTGCATATATTGAAGAGATATCTGGTTCAACTCAATTATGAACACAACTTCACTCCCACAAACTATTAGGGACACACAGCAGTTTCAGTGTACTATACCAACTTTCTTTATGCCATAATTTTTTCCATTGAAATTTTTAAGAACAAAATAGTTTCTTCATCACTTTTATGTCAACCATGAGGCATGAAAGTTTCCTAGGAATGCCATATTAATCAATCTTACAAATTAATATAACAGAAGTCGCAAAAAATTATGGGTCCTTTACAGCATACAGATTTCATCTATCCTGTTACCAGATTTGTGATTGGCTTACAATTCTCAAAGTCTGCTGTATGTAAAAGATATTGGCTAGCCCTTTGCAATGTAATTCAGTCTCTGGCAGACTGTGCTGAAACGTGATTTTCTACTTTCATTCTTTGTTCTCTGGAAGTAGTATGGCAATATTTTATACATGTTAGCTCCCCCCCCCCCCCCCCCAAGTAGTTATTTACACTTAGTTTTGAACCTCTTTGAGATTCCTCAACTGTTTTCAGTTTCATTATGACCAACATCAACATCATGGATTAATGTCTGGCCCATTCCAATCAGAAGGACTTAAACTGCTCAACTGTTCCAACTCTTTGTTGGCTCTCCTAGGCATCTTCTACCCTTCAATTTGTATCAGTAGACAGTAGAGCATCTTTATAATTTGGTTTCCAAGCGTCAGTTTCATTACCAGAGTTACGTCTCACCTGTCACATATAATTCGGTGCAGTGTATCAGTTTCAAACTGTTTTAATTTGTATCCCATTTTCATCCATAAGTTTTACATTTAGTATTTTCTTAAATAATATGTGTCCTTTGTACTTGTATGTATGAGAATAAATACTCATGGTTAATTTGTAAACCTTCATGTCTAGTTACTGAAAATAAGAACAATTTCTACAGTATGAACATTATTTAGCCCAATGACATAGGTTCATCTTATGGTTCTGTTTAACATTGTTCTGGTCTAATTGGCAGTTTAGTTCACTACAGTCATGAATAAAAAGTAGATGAAAATATGATTGGACAATTTCTTAAGTAACTCAACTGTGGATTTACAGTACAAGCTCTATGTACCAAGTTAGAGCACCAATCCTAACGCACACACTGGTTACCTAAATACCGTATATTCTCGAATCTAATGCGCACCCTTTTTACAGTTTTAGAGGGCTAAAAAAATCAGATGCGTATTAGATTCGCGGTCTAGAGCTGGATTTTGGAAAAATGATTGAGCTGCTGTACGTGCCGTAAGAACAATACAATAATCTATTATTTATTATTATAATTTATTATTCATCAGACCCGCCGTCATCACTCATAACTGAATCGTTATCCGTGCTCTCCACCCAGTCACTATCATCTTTATCTTCAACATCGTCCTCCCATACAATGTCATCGCTGCCTTGTGTTTCCGCCATAGTCGAACGTTGCTTTCATCAACTCCAAAAATTGCAGCGGCTTTGCGGTTTCCATTCTCCTCTGCGCACCGAATAACTTCACGTTTGAACTTCGCCGTATATGAGAGTCGTTTAGATTTCAGGTGTCCCTCTTCCATAACTACGGTACACGACAAATTGGAACAAGCACCTCCCACGTTTCAACAACTAAAGCTCAGCTGGCTTCAGACGAGATTGCGCACGTCTGTTGAGAAAGGCCCCGCCTCTATCGGTATGACTCATCGGCCACAGGCGTAGCGTCGGATTTTAACGCATTGGTAACATCCAATATTATTCAATCAGTCGCCCCGTGGGCAGGGGGTGGTGGAAGGAAAGGTGCGCATTAGAATCGCGAACTAACTTTTTTTCGTTTAAGAAGTCGCCAAAAACTGGTGCGCATTAGATTCGAGAATATACGGTACTTTCATGGAAGCGCATTTTTTGTCAGTTTATTAAAAGTTGTAGGTTTTATACTGATGTATCTGGAATAGATGTATTTTCACATTAGAATATATTAGCATAGTTTCAGCCCTTTAAAATAATTTTCTGTGGCATGTATTTTGCAAGAACCTGTTCATTAAGCATTATGTTGTTACTGCTGTATGGAAGTCATGTAATAAACACACTGATCACAAAGCCACTATTATAATCTTCAGATGATGATGAATCTATAAAATGCCTCCTTTCTGTATACTACCCTGAGTTATATGATGCTTGGTCATTTTATTCATGCATTGTTTAACTCTTATTATGAATCAATGGGCAAGTTCTGCTAAGCCTGCAAAGATCCCAGTCTGGCTGATGTTGGATTTCTCTTGCTTGTAACTCATGTCAAATGATGAGTTACGTGCAAGATGTTTTAATTTTATGCAGTTCTGACATATCTTTGGTATCACCTTTCTATCCAGTGGTTACCAAGGATAATAAATACTAGCTGGGATGACCACTCATTGCAGTGCGAAGACATGGTATGCCTTCAAAGTGTCGTACTTGGATACCAGTTTTATTTTATATGGTAATCAAGTTACAAAGACCAACAATAAATAAAAGTGCTTCCCACTGCAGTATTCAGTACTAGCAAAAGTACCTTTTTTTGTCTAACTCCATGGATCAGAGTCCTTCTGAGAAGCTAACAGGTTCTTGGCTAAAGAAATTCCCTGCATTTTATGGAACCTAAAGGTCCAGTACCACATTCACAAGCACCTGTCCTCCAAGGCCTTGTGAAATGTTTGGTAACATCGTACCACCTTGCTCAACCCCCAACTGGCTGTCCACGACTGCTTATGAATATACTTGTGGCTATCCTCCATATGTGGAGGCTGTCCCTCAATCTGCAACCCAAGGACGTGCCTTCCTGTGGTGAGGACCTACTTATCATGGTTTTGTCTGTATCAGTGTATAAAAAGTTCCCTACCCACAGCACTGTGACTGAATTAAAGTTCATCAATAAAATTTAAAAAAATTAACATTGCCATGTAATATACACATGACATGACACTCTGATTACAAAAGTTATGGGAATTAATACAACCACACTCCAATACTCTACCACAATTCTCATGCATCATTTTACATGTCTTGGATCACACTGTGCCTTGGAACTCTTAGTGCTGTGCTCACACACTGCTGTCTCAGCTACCACACATGTGAACAAGAATGTGAATTCAAATCTTAAAAGATGTGCAGGCACTTGATACACTGATCAGTTCTGGATGTTGAATAGATTATGTCTTGTCTGTTGGCCTCCAGTAAATGTTTTATTCCTTGTTTTTAGTAAAGTTATTTTATATATACACACACACACACATTTCCATATCACAGCTCGTGCTGTTGGAATCCTGCTCATTTTCATGGAGCAGGGATAATAAACACCCAGATGAAACCCAAATTTTGGTTGTGAAAACTTTCTGATGGGCTGTGAACTACCAACATAATTATGTCAATTGGACAGCCTAGATCAATGAAGTCCGCACGCAAAAAGTGTAACTATCTCAATACAAACTGTCTAGATCCCAACCTGAATACTTTTTTTTTAATGAGCAATGCAAAAGATCTGGTTATTTGCTGGGATGCTCATTTGGTATCATTTTGGTCAAAAATAAAGAGCAACTCAATGCTTCTTCTCATTTGTTTATTAGCTGTACCTTCTGCACACCCTTTCAGGAAGATAAACTTGTTCCCCTGCACACTAATGAAGGCAAGAGGGGAAGGAAAGTATGCCAAATTCCACATACTCTTCACCTTAGCACTCCATGGCACTGGTCACATTCATGCCACATCCAACTTTCATTTGCATCCATTAAGTACAAGCTGGGTTGACCCCACATTAGTCTGGATACATTGGAAAAAGAGAACTCTTACCTCTGCCACAAACCAAAATTCCTTGCTATCCAGCCCCTACCCAGGGCTCTAAGACTGACTATACCATGGGTGGCCAAACCGCGGCTCGTGGAAATATGTTGACTGAGCTCCTTTTTGCATTACAATTCATATAAAAGGTAAATAAAAAATTTTCAAGCCTTATAATTATTTACCAGGTATCAACTGAGAGTCCACTGGATTAAAATATAAGTTTAATGTTCATGGCGAGTAAATGTACTTAAGAATTTTTGTAACAAAATGTGCATGCAACAATAAAAACGTGTAATATTGTTCATGTCTTGCTGCTCTCAAACATATGAAGTTTATTGTATGTGGCTTTTACATTAAGCAAGTTTGGCCACCCCTGGACTATACCATCCCACCCACTCCACATGAAACAAGCACAAGTCCAGGTACTCTTTCCAGTACACTATGAAGAAGTCTGGTGCTGAACATGCTTATCATTAGGTAAGCCGACAAAAGAGCGAGATTCTCTAGTGCAAATGCGAAGTCAAAACCCTCTGCACAAAAAAAAATCTAAACCACCTTGTGTGCAGCTGTGAACATGGGTTACAGCATGTACTATGCCAGCGGTCGCCAACCATTCGGACCTCACGGACCACTAAACTCACAATTTTGAATCCCGCGGACCACTAACATGATTTTAAAAAGGTACAAACATCTATAAAATAATGATCATAAAAGTTCCATTCCATTAACGTGAATTTGATGCAACGTAATAAGGCGAAAATTGTCAGCGATCCTGTGTCGGTGACACGAAGACGAATCAGAATATAATGAAACAGTATAATAAACATAAAAATTGCAAATAATGTCCAAATTTCTCCACGAACCACCAAAATTTTCTCGCAGACCACCGGTTGGCGACCGCTGTACTATGCTACCCTATATAGGCAATACTGAAAAATTAGAAGTACTGTACAGAGCAGTACTAAATTCGGCAAGATCTTCATTTAACTCTCAATGTCTATTACCTGCCAACTTGTTTGTAAAACATGGGTGCCAAGCATGAAACTCTTAAAAATAATATTTTAGATGCCCAAACTAGGTTTTCAACAGAAGGCTTGCCTCTGTGCACACCCAAGTTTCATTTTATATAAACAAGTACATACACGTGCCCAAACTAGGTTTACAACAGAAGGCTTGCCTCTGTGCACGCCCAACTTTTATTTTATATAAACAAGTACATATAAAGTTTTAAACTGCAAGAGAGCTAGCAGCCTTCACTATATCATTGGCAAAGCAACTGCACAACCTGAAAACTCTCAGATCAGTTCTGAAACAAGCACTTGTGCAATTTCACCATGCAAATTTTTATAAACACTTTCTTGCATACACACCTGCTCTTCAAATACAATTACTACAGCAGTATCCCTTACATCCCCCCCCCCCCCCATTGCACACTACACAAAACCACCTAAAACTTGCATTGCACAATACAAAAGAACACTGCATAACGATGCACACAATACATGCAATTTTACTGGCAGATTGATTATTTCTTATTACCAGTAAGACTTCAGTGCCACAGCCTCCCCCTCAAAATAAAGGTGGTTCAGACTAGTGCATGGTAACAGAGACCTTGCTTTAAAGTAATACTACATAGGAGCCAGCAGTAGTAGGAAATAATTGTACAAATACAAAGGGTAAATTCATTTATTGCATTAATAATACATTCCTTGAAAAAACCGGCAATCAGCCCCCAAAAAAACAGCAGTAATGCCTGGACATTAATTAAAAAATGGCAAAATTTCTCCAAGCAACACAGCTCTGGCCTTTTTCTTTGTAATAACAATCATCATACAAAACAAACAAGAACATCAAGTTCCTCCGCAAGCGTCACTTCACAACTGTTACAACTTAAGTGTCTAAAGCTACTGCAAAATTACCTCCCATATTTGGGCATTTGGTGGAAATAAAATGAAAACTGACAGAAGATCCAACTTTTAAACAAAACTCTTTCTCGTTTTTATATCTGTGCCTCACACACACATATATATACTAAAATACCTGCAATACTTAAAACACATATAAAATTAAAAGGCTTGTATACTTTCTGATGCAGTACTATCTCCTACAAATCTCATTTCACCAAGGCAGATGGCACCGCACAATCTTAAATTCTATGCTCTTAAAATACACACTCCTTTACTTAAATAAAACTGCTTTTAGGAACAGAATCCATCATTCATAATTTGGGACACATTCAGAGGGCAGGAAAAGCAACATAAGAACACTAACAATACCCAGTACCTGAAACTTTTTAACTGGCCTCCTCATCACCCCTTATAGCCAGCCGATCCACCCACTGAAAACATTTTGTAAACTGTAACAATTTTTAAGTCAAATTTTGAAACAGCATAAAACACACAAATATAAAACTGTAACTCTCATGACTTATCACTAACTCAAGTTGCAAAATTTAAACATCCCCCAAGAGATCCTCCTCTTCGACAGCTGTCGGGAAATTGACCACTTTCTTGTCTTCTAGAAAGCTCTTATCTACGCTGATCTCCCAGAAAATTCTCGTCCCGTTCCTGAAGACAGCCCATAGCTCTACCAGTTCCCAACAAAACACACACCCTCTTCAGCCATCACCTTGTAAAATCCCGCATTTTCTGCAGATCAACCATGTACACTTCCTCAACTTCAGTTCTTCCAAAGGAAGACAATTCTCTACCCCACGCTCAATCAGACTTTAGTCGTCTCACATTCCTAAGATGTACAGCCTGCTACGGAATACCCTCACCTTCACTCCCATAGTTTTTGCTAGCCCCTTCTTCTTTACTGGTCCCTCGGAAAATCTTTCTTTACCGTTTACCTGGACAAAGCAGCTTTGCTAATTACAATGACAAAAGCCAACCGCCTCACCAATCCATGGGGGAGGGGAAAGTCCTTCCTCATCTGCTGGAAACAACAGACTTACTTTGAAAACTGCCTGGGAAAAAGCCCATCCTTTTTGCTAAACTCCTGGAAGAAGCCTGACATCTTCAACAACCCCTTGGTAAAGTTTTTGCCATCATTTTGGACAAGCCCTCAGAAATGGAATATTTTTATGTCAACCACTGGAAATGCATCATGTTGATCCCTGGAAATCCATGATCCTCTGTGTCCATCCCTGGAAACCCATCCTCTTCTTCGTCGATCCCTGGAAGCCCATCCTCTTCTTCGTCGATCCCTGGAAGCCCATCCTCTTCTTCGTCGATCCCGAGAAGCCCATCTGTTCTGCGCCGATCCCCGGAAGCCCATCCTCTTCTGCGCCGATCCCCGGAAGCCCATCCTCTTCTGCGCCGATCCCCGGAAGCCCATCCTCTTCTGCGCCGATCCCCGGAAGCCAATCTCTTCTGCGCCGATCCCCGGAAGCCCATCCTCTTCTGCGCCGATCCCCGGAAGCCAATCTCTTCTGCGCCGATCCCCGGAAGCCCATCCTCTTCTGCGCTGATCCCCGCAAGCCAATCTCTTCTGCGCCGATCCCCGGAATCCCATCCTCTTCTGTGTCGATCCATGGAAGCCCATCCTCTTCTGTGCTGATCCCCGAAATCCCACCCTCTTCTGTGCTGTTCCCCGAAATTCCATCCTCTTCTGTGCTGATCCCCGAAATCCCATCCTCTTCTGTGCTGATCCCCGAAATCCCATCCTCTTCTAAGTCGATCCCTGGAAGCCCATCCCCTTCTTCGTTATCATTGTTCTGTGTTCATCCCTTGAACTACACCTTCTCCTGGAACCACATCTACCTTTATGTTGGTCCCTGCAAATCCAGCATTTTCTGTGCAGATCTCCAGAATTCATCTTCTGCATCAACTACACTGATCACCAGAAATGTCATTGATGCCCCAAAATTCCTTTCCCAGAATTATACCCAATAAGTTCATCTACACTGGACCCACTTAATTTCTCTACTTCCACGTCAATTTCTTGGACATCCTTAATGCCACTCCTTGGAAACCACTCTTCTACACGAATCGTTTGAAATTCCCTCCTGTGGATTGCATTATAGTTTTACTTTTTTTGTTATGTCATTTCTCTGGAAATCCTTCATTTAATTCTTGTAAAATCTCGACATATGCCACAAACAACTCCCTCTATGCTGCAGATTCATCTAACCAAACTGCCCCGAAAACTGTACAATCCAGGATCCCTCTTCACATACCCGCTAGAAACTGCTCTACTTTGAAGATTTCTAGTAATTTTTCCTCTTGCCAAATCTTCCATTCCACACAATGCCCCCCCCCCCCAACCCAAAAAACCCAAAGGAAACTGCGTACCTTCAGAAACCAAACTCCACAGACACGTTTCCTCTAGTTTGCAAACTGCTCCACAAAATCACAAGATTCTTGTAAAACTTCCTCTTCCAGTCCTTACAAAAAGCCTCAATCAACATTAATTTCCAAGAAATTGCTTGAATCCACTCAAAAAGCCATGGAAGAATGCATCACTACCAAATTTTTTCATCTTCATTAAACCCGAAGACCTAACTTTTTTCCGTCACATTTGAGGCCTTTCCCCACTTGTATTTAGGCACATGAAGTCCTATATATACAATCTGCAAGTTCTTTGGAATAGTGACTGCACACTCCCCCATCACAATTCAATACCACATTCCCACCTTCCAGTCACTTGAAGCAATCACATACAAAGCTAATTTACTGGTAACTCATGTCAAATTACTTTGCATCTTGCCAAAGAATAGCAGAAAGAACAACAATGTTCTTAGCATGTCAATCTCTAACCATCACCATCTTTTTGGAAGAATGCTGTGGATTACAGAACATACTCTACCAACAAACTTTCCCAACACTACAACAATCAACTGAAGAACTGTCTTTTCATTAAATGCTGTCTGGGATTCTGAAGCTACAGAGCTGTAATTTTCCCATTTCATTCCTCATACATCATCTTCCAGCAGTTAGTTTAATGCTCCTTTACATTATACAAAACACACATCCTTTCCTTCTGGACAAAATGGAAAATGATCCTCTTCCAACCACTAACCCCTCTTTACCTGAAATTACACTATAGGGAGGCGCACACAGACACAGACCACTACATGTAAAAGTACTTCCTGAATGCCATATATCTACAGCAAGCAAGATAAGGGTGTATGTTGTATCAGTTTCACAACATTGCCATTACAACCTATGGCTTCCAGAGGACTTAGTATGAACTATTACATTTCACATCCTTTTTCCTTTCATTACAGTCAATTCAAAATTATCTGGAATGATTTAGAACAAAGAAGGTGATTCACATTTTTTTTTAGTTCTAAACATTAACAACACATGTAGCTGAGTTTTGACAAACAAGAACTGAATTGAACAGCTTTCCCATAAATGCTGTCACTTTGCAACATCTGTGAGAAAAAGAGGTATCTGTTAACTTGCACTTTGCTTTGCACATATAAATCTTCACGTTTCCTTATTGATAATCCACCAAGTACTTTTCCCTCATTTCAATTTCTCTCCACATTCTGTCCATATTCAAAATCCTATTGTGGTTAATTTTCTTCCTTTCATTCTCAACTTTTACATGTTTACATTTACTGACCCAGTTTAAAAAGTGTAACTTATTTCCTATCTTATTTGAAAGTTGCCATCTTTTTATTTTCCAAGTTATTTTAGTTTCCAAGTTGTAAGATTTCCTTTGCGAGCAGGGAATACGTCTTGCAAGAGACTATCAACTGCACATGAACTGTAGACATACAAGCACATTTTGACCTTGAATACAAAATAAAGAGCAGCGAGAAGCAGAAATAAATGTAGTGTACAAGGGAATTTACCCTTTACAGTCATCTACCTCATGCCATACACTATCACAGATGTTTTGTACCACAATTAAAAAAGTGCAACAGGGTAATTGTTCTCATATAGCTTTGTGCTCATAAGTCTTCACTTCATATGTCCAATTAAATATATACCAACAATACAGTTCCTTGCTCTGTCAATGTTCTTCCTGCTATAATGAATTTTACATGTAAAATATCACAACTGGAGCATTATGTACGATGCAGAAATATTAGTATACTACAGTATACAAATGATGAAATACACACACTTTACAATGAAATAAATTCACTTTTCCACTTTTTGTCTGAATATTCCTCATAGCACTGCTTCCATTTGCCAGTCACTTCATATGTAGCAGCAGAATGACAAAAATTCTAGACATTAGCAATATGCATAGTCTATGAAGAGTTCTTTATTGCTACCTCAGTGCTTTGGGGTATCTCGTCATGAGGTTTTATAGTTCTTGGAAAGTAAATTTATGTCAGCACATCTTATTTCCACCACGAATGTTATAAAAATAACTTATTTATTCAATGGCCATTTTAAAAAACAGCACAATCAAATTGCAAATTCAGAGTCCGTTTCACACAATATTTAATTCCATAGTAAAATGACTCAGGAATCATCTGAGGAACCAATGAATGGATTTTTGTGACTTCACAGTGATTCGAATTTCTGATCTCAACAAAATTCCTAAAAGCATAATGCAATTAAATGTCAAATTTGCACTCAAATCTTGAGACTTCTGGCCGGTCATCCTAACATGACACTCTCCTTTACTAATCCTGGGTTCTGTAGTAACCTGCAGTGATGCCCTCTCAAAGATCATTCTCTTCAGCATAGAGCATAACATTCAATTTCATCCTCATGGTTTACAAGATGAAAAACAGCTTCTTGCTTCAATTTCAATCAACACAAAACAACTTTTCAATGTCATTACATTACCCCAATTACCTTTTGGTTCCAAACATGATTAAAATGATATGTAACTTCTTTCTCTACACTTCATTAATTTATAACAGTGAAATACTTCCAGCTAAAACTCCTTCCATATGTGAAATTACACTGTCCACTGGCTAACCACGATTTGGAAATGTATGTAGGCATAACCACTCAAAAACGAAAAGAAAAAAAAAAATAATAATCTAGCATGGAGCTATCTGCATACTTTCAAGAACATGACTTCTCCATACTGACTTGAATACTTATCCAACAGGGAGCAGTAGTTTCCAGATGGGTGTAGTATGACCTCCCATCAGAAGAGAAGGTTGAGATGATGTATTTTGTCAACTGCATGAAGCTAAGAACATCAAAGGCCTCCACATGGGCATGGGCATGGCCACGGACTCTTTAACACATCACAGAAGTGCGCAACATTCCTTAAAGCTCCACACCACGCAGAAATAAACAACATTCCAGGTCCCTTCCAGAATGGCATGATGTGAAAGCATCTGACATGAACGGTTAGGTGGCAATGCATGTCTCCACTGAAATACTGATCCCGCAGAGATGACATGAAGGCCAATGCACTACTGGCTATCCTAGCATCACATGAGGTATGGCCAAACATCCACCATTAAGGCAGGAGTTATGACTACATGTCCCTACTGGGATAGCAGGATGTACAATGCAGGTCTACAAAGAAATGGCACAAGGTACGTCAGGTAACTGTACGATTGGCACAGTATCACAAATCCCAAGGGGTTGGTATGAGAAAACAAGAGGTCTTCACAAGAATTGTGAAAGGGGTGATGCAGGATTACACAATGATGGTACAAGGAGGGATGATGCACCATGACAACAATGGCAATGATGCAGGTCTCTCCATCTCTCACCTGGATGACACAGGACATGATATGGGTCCCCATGCTGTGGCATGAATCAGGTGCCAGCCAAGCTGACAAAAAGGATGTCTGCTGAGTTCACGCAAGGCACAGAGCCAGCACAAGAGATGATCTTGGTCCCCAAACAGCCAGCCTGAAGGATGATTTCTGCTGGACAGCTCAAGAGGCAGATCCCATCAGAATGGCCTGAGAACACAGATTCCTCTGATATGATGCAAGGAAGATGCAGAACGCTCCGGGATGGCACAAGGAAGATGCAGAACCCTCCATGATGGCACAGGGAAGATGCAGAACCCTCCGGGATGGCACAGGGAAGATGCACAACCCTCCGGGATGGCACAAGGAAGATGCAGAACCCTCCAGGATGGCACAGGGAAGATGCAGAACCCTCCAGGATGGCACAGGGAAGATCCAAGAACCCTCCAGGATGGCACAGGGAAGATGCAGAACCCTCCAGGATGGCACAGGAAAGATGCAGATCCTTCTGGGATGGTGTATGATGATGCAGACTCCTCCAGTACAGTTAAGGAAGATGCATATCCCACCAGGATGGCACAAGGATGATGGAGACCCCTCCAGAACAGCATATGATGATGCAGATCTCTCTAGGATGGTTCAAGGAAGCAGGAGATCCCACTGAGACAGTGCAAGAAAGATGCAATTCCTCTGGGATAGCTGATGATGATCCCTCCAGGACAGCCTAAGGAAGAAACAGATCCTTCCACCATGGCAAGAACGCAGATCCCTCTAGGACTGCATGAAGACACAGGCTCCTACTGGGCCACACAAGGAAGATTAAGTTCCTTCAGGGGTGGTGCAAGGCACTCTGTGGTAGTACAGGCTATGACGCAGCTGCAAGATATAAATCCCTCCACGGCACTGATCCCCGGGCATTAAGATGCCAATCACAACATCGCACGAGAGATGATCATCCCTGCAAAAATGCTACCAGGGTGCAGACAAGGGTGGGCAATGCACATTACAGATTAATATCCCACACATCATGCAAGCTTGTAACATGTGCAACTTCTGCCGGGAGCTATTTCCAAATGTAACTTTAAATATTCACCTTATAGACTGAAAGAATAATTGTGCCAACCACAATTCACTCTTTGCTACAAATGACAACTACATTCAATAAACAGCCAACAAAAAAAGAGAAACAGCTTATGCTACCATTCATGTAGTACTGAATTCTCTCTCTCCCACCCTCCTTTAGTCTTCTAGTCCTACAATATATTAGCAGTCATCATCACAAAGCTTTTAACACAAGCAAGGGAATTTCACAATGCAGTATCTGCAACAAGACTGTCAATGTACACCAAAATTCTACCTATTTAACACTTCTCACAATATAACTTGATACATCTGGAAAATAATAGCTATATACACCATTTATCATGTAAACTTGTGTGGAAGTTTAAAGCAGGACCTACATGATCGCTGGGGGAACAGGAAGTTAAAGACAACCAGTCAAATCTCTACCTCATCAACACGAAGGTATTTGCATGAATCAAACAACAACACATCCAATCAGAATGTAGGGGCAGTTGTGTCTGTATAAAGGATGAACTTTAAAAAAAAATATGTACAGTTGCACAGACAGAACACATGATTTTGCAGATACATATTCTGACATTTAAACCACACCAAGAAAATGCAGAGAGCGCAGTCTAAAATCAGAACACAGAAATGACAAACTCACAAAAACGGCAGCATCCAGAAAACAAACACTAGCCAATTTTTACAACCTTCATCTGCAGAACCATCCTTACCACTTGGTGTAAAGTAATAAGTATTTCAAGTGAACATCACAATTTCAAGTCACTATTTCCTACCAATTTAGATTAAGTAAGTTTTATGATACACAGATGTTAACATGCAACCCACGCTAATTATCCAACTGCTAACCACAGCTAATCACACTGGAATGAAGCCAGAAGGCAATTCAAAAAGGAACATCAAGCAAAATACTATGTCAAATTTCAGGCCGTACCCAAAGCAGCAACAGTCGTTATTAAAACATACCTCAAGCAGCAAAGCCATGTCAGAGTTCAATAAATACTATTCCAGAATTCTCTCATCGTAGCCACATTAAAGAGGTAATTATAATTCTGTTCAGTTTCCAGCAACTCTCATCTAACAATTCACATCAAGTCAAATGTGCCCTTTCCTTTAAACTCCAAATGAATGCTAAAAAAATTTTTGTAGAATAAAATATACCTGAAAAAATTTCACAAGCAAGCAAATGCATTATCAACACCATTTGGAGCATTTCACTTAAGTTTTTTTGAACTTGTAAAAGCTACTAAAATTGAAATGAGTAACAATATGGAACACCTATGGTAAAAACTGGCCATGAAAGTACCAGGTATTGTAAATATTTATGTGGCATGCAAAATTTGATGTTACATGACAGGAACATTCAAGCGCCATTTGCATCATTACCAGTGAAGAAGCAATACTAAAAAAAAAAAGAAGATAAACTTTAAGAAAGTCTCAGAACACCCTGCTCATTGGTCTGTAAGAACTTCTGAAATGTAATGAACAGGCAAAAATCCACATACCTAATGGAAGTAAAGGCACATACTGCTGCTTGAACAGAAAAACACCTCTGCTTTATGCATCCATGTTCATTCAAATTACTTCTTTTCCCATCAATTATAATACAATAATAGCATTCGTATGGTGTACTATGAGATGAACTGTCGAAATCTGTCGTCCTAAACTTTTATTTGATGAGCTCCAACCTACTGAAAAGAGATATACTGAAGAAAAACAAACTCCTCCAGCACCTACCAGCCTGAAGATCAAAGAAAATGGAATTAAATTTAGTAATTTCACACAAAAAATTAAGACTTCTGTATTAGCACCTCTCATCTGCAATGTAAAATGAGTGATTTCGTTGTTCACTTGCAGTTTTCCCAACACAAGCCGCCACTTACAATGCCAACAGCCATGCCAATACTTGTCGCAAACATTACCATTTGAAATTCCTCCTACAGATAGGCATTTAGCCCCAGTTCCATGTCACGAATCACACCTTTTTTTAAAACAGTAAGCCTTACATGGGTACTTTTAATACTCAACATTAAGGTAATACAATCAAAACCAAACATAATCAGAACTATGTGGAATATTATAAGATTAATATTTGATTTACATATTTAAAAACCTTACTGAATTAAAAATCAACACTATTTACTCCCACAGACATATTAGAGGAATCTCCTAATCATAATGGCATTAATACCCCTTATGGTACAACCATCAGCAGTAAATCCGCCCATCACTTCACACGCACCACTACGTATGGGAGAATGTAAAATCTGAAAAAACCACACAAAACACTTTCAACGCATACATTCCAGTGTGGCAAGACACTCAGCGAACACCTAAACCTCAGAAAAAAAAAATTATGAAAAATACCACCCCTCCAACAGCAGTCAAAACACTAATGAATAAAATCAACTTTCAGACACACTTCAATCAAGTTGCTTCTGCTTCGAAGTTAATAAGGTATTCCTTCAACCCGTTGTGCCACAAACCTTGAGGATTCCCTTGTCTGCCATCTACAAGACATTCGGGACTGTAAGCCAACTGGAAATCACCTACATAATTCATTTCATGAACTGTTCAAATACTGACTGAGAAAATTCCATCCCTGCCAGTCAGGAACCTGGGAAAAATTTAACAGAGCTAATTGAGAACTTACAACACCACAATGCAGCCAGTCAGAACATCACACACAAGATCCCTAGAACTTAAAAAAAAGTGACTCCATCTGCCACATACCAGGAACACGCTTCCCCTTTACAAGGTCAAGACAAATCTTGCAACTTCACTACTTGGTCAGCCATATATGGGCAAGATGTCTCGTGAAGATGGTCAACACTAGTGTTCTCAAATGCCTTCACTCTTTCAGGCGTTTCTGCTGAACTGCACATAATTATTCATTCCAGTTAAATGGCATCAGTTTGTACCACTGCACAATACCAAATACTTCACATATGCAAACCAGTCTCCTTGTGAACAGATTCAAGTTTTCAATATTCTTCCTTCAGTTTTATGACTAATTACCATTATCTACAGATTCCATGACTTATACTTTGTTACTGCAATGTCTGTTGAAAAAAACAAAAACCTTGTCTGCCCATTCCATCATAAAATGAAAACCTAGTTAAGAGAAATCAAGTCAGTCCAACAGCATGTAATACAAATACCTCAATCTATGCAGTTCTGTAAAAATACAGAAAACATCTCACGGTTCACAGCTGCATTCAAGGCTCCAGGTCTCAAAGCTTCAACTACTTCATGGTGCCCCAACACACTGTCGCACAACACACATGCTAATATGAAGATTAGAATATGTTTCCAACCTTGCCCAACACACTGTCGCACAACACACATGCAGATATGAAGATTAGAATATTGTTTTCCAACCTTGCCCCAACACACTGTCGCACAACACACATGCTAGATATGAAGATTAGATATGTTTTCCAACCTGCCCAACACACTGTCGCACAACACACATGCTAGATATAGATTAGAATATGTTTTCCATCCTTGCACCAACACACTGTTGCACAGTACACATGCTACATATAGTGCAGTATTTTCCCACCCCCTCAACTTACCAACTCACCTACACTGAGCTTACATACCATTATTCTGGAAGCTATTACACAAGTCTGAAGATCAGTTCTTCATAGGAAACGAAATTGATCAACAAAAATCCATACTCTGAAGGGTCACAATTCTTGAAGCCACGAGTTTAATAACTGTGCCACACCAACCTACGAAAACCATCAAGTACCAGTCAGGAAAGGAAAAGTCACCAAGTTCCGAATCAACAAGTTTCCTCCAGCAGGATTAGCTGGTAGAAAATACATACTTAAGTTTTTGTGCATTCCAACATTAATAAGAAAAAATATACCCCCTTCAAATGACACTTCTGTAAGCCTGAGCCAAGACTCAGCAATGACAGATGATTCATCCCACCTGGAAGTCCAACTCAAGATGGTTCATCCTACTTCTGAATCCAAAACCAAAAGGCAGAGAGAAGTTGCTCGCCACGCCAGGCCGGACTATTAGCACACCACACTCCATCTAAATCCTTGCATACATTCAAAAATGATGGTAAACCTATGCACTTCACACAAATCCCCACTGCATAACAGCAACACAGCTTTCAAAATTGCACCCATTTAGAAAAGATTGTGCCTGCACGCACCGCTGTGCATTCCTAACTCAATATTGTGTATTCCATTCCCAAAATACATTCAAATGTTTCAAAACTGTGGACACAATACTATTTTGCTGATGTACATTCTGTGCAATATGATGCATTACAAAACCAACAATTGGCACATACAAAGTATATAATATAATAATAGTCCCCCCCCCCCCCATCTTTGGGTGGTTGACTGCCATCCTCAGGGACCAACACCAATATTTAAAACCTAATAAAGCCAGTTGCATGTACATATATATATATAAATATATAATATATATATATAATATAATATATACATCCAGACATACGAGTCATTTTATATCATAAGCAGTGATGACTATGACATTTTATTACTATATTATGTAACTGGTTTTATTACGTTTTAAACATTCGCTTTGCTCGCAGAAGATGGCAGTCGACAGTCGAAACATGCAGGAGAGGGACATGTATTTATTTTTATTTATATATATATCTGTACATGCAAATTGGTGTTGCCATAAGATCACAATACCTTTAAGCTTCGGCATCAAAACTGTAATCCGAGGAGGAGTACATGCCTACACCCTTTAAAGTTATAGTATATTTCCATGCTCTTCTATTAATCTTACCCATTCCACTAGTTTTCCGTATGTGACAAAGGTCTTCACAGCACATGAAATCTGTTTAATGACAGGATGGGGGATCTGCATGCTCTCTGTAGCTTCTTCCAATCTGAAGTACAGTAAACCAAAATCTCCAGTCCCCTCCTCCCACCCACATATTCAATTCCACATAAAGTCCATCAGTTCAAATCACTTCAGCATTTGTATTTACTAGAATTCTTACTGTGATGGGCAACATACAGTATTTTTTAGGGATCCTTCTCAACCACCTTCACTGTGGGTCAAACTCAAACATCATACTGGCTGAACAAACGACAGCATACTTTAGCTAGCATTCAAGCTCAACAGCAAGCCAAGGTCAATTTGGTAATAAGATCAGTGACAGCGCCACAAAATGAAACCAGTATACCTGCATGCAGACCTCAGTGTCTAAAGTCCCACGACCACCACCAAACACCTATCCCAGACTAAGACATGTCCCATCACTGCCATCACAATGAATTACATACAAATGCTGACACATTAATAACAGTGTTCTACTAAACCTTATGCAGCATGCCGTACATTACTTCGGATAGGCAATATCCACCCGAGCACAGGATATCAGTCTTCATATTGAACAAGTTGCTGTACTTCAAGAGGCAAGATTGGAAGTACATCCATCTTCATACAGAACTTCCACATAAAAACAGCCTGCAGAGCTCTATGCACAAATTTCCTCCTCCCACCTTGGAAATACAAATTTGACACAAATAAAACGGGGGGTTGGGGGGCGGGAGTCAGGGATTAAGGCATGAATAAATGTAAAGGAATATGGCCCAACATCGCATAAGCCTTAGAAACCTCAATTTCCTTACTCACTATAAGCACATGCAAATGAAATGAAGGACTATTCAAAACAGTTTTGTTCATAAACTTCAACCTGCAGTCTTTCTGTGACACAGGCCACCCACAAAATATTTGTGCAATGTCCATACCTCAGCCTCTTGGACTTACCACGTTGAGTGGATGCAGTATCGGCCATTGTCTAGCGTAGTTAGACCGCGTGCCCACTACTTGACGTATGGCAATGTCAGCCCACAACATTCATCCTTTGCAATTTGCACGAGTATCAACTAACTTTGATCAGTGGTTCCTTCAAAATGCGCAATTCTGAAGATAAAAAAACACATCCTCCTTTAAACCCAAATTTCTTCTGGCCATCCTGTATAATCAAATTCATAACCATGCTATCAGAGGCAACCAGGAACCGGACCTTACTATTAGCTAACCACGTGAAGTATCATTTCAGTTTCAGTGATTTTCTCTGTGGACTGTCTAGGAACAAGACCACAGACAGCTGCAAGACCACGCTTTGATGGCATCCATCCAAATAACAACTGCAGACGACTTGGAAATATTCAAATTCAAATGCTAACTTATTTATGAAGTAAAGTATTTATCAGGCTACATTTTGGTACCCCCTTCACCAGACCATGAACTGCTACATCCACGCACTACTGATCCAATGATCCAACGAAGGCATGTCCCGAGACATTCTCAGTCAGTAATGTTCAGGAGTCAGGAATAACTTGCAACATTCATCTTGACCAGGTATCTACGAAGAGACAGAAAAACCTTCACCTCATCACACAGCACACCCCATCAACCAGGTTCTATAGTTTCAAGAAATAATAAAGCAGCCCTACCATGTAACGGCATAAGAAATTACATACCCAATGCTCCCCACTACATTCAACTTACAAACCTCAAAAACATTAACAGAATTAACTTCAAGTGATCAATTATCATGCAGCATTTTAAAACTTTTCTTCAGAAAAATTGAGTTGAGGTCACTAAGATTTTATCTGAATGCAGCAAAGTACTCCCTTCAGATTCTGATTTGTGCAGCTGCAAAACTACTCATCATCCTTGGACACATCCAACCTTGATGTTGCAAATGGATACCAGCAGGAACAGTGCATCTTGCCTGATACAGTGGTCAAGCTGCAAACATCCAACCAATAGCACTCCGGGCTCGATGACAAAACCTGGCAAAAACATTAACCACGCAAAAAGCAACAATCCCTACGGCAAAGCCTGTGCTCCTATGAAAGACTAATATTATCAGACATTCTGCCTTCCTTCATCATCACATAGCCTCTCCATTTTTATAATCATGTTTTTAGTCAAGACTTTTCAAATTTCACTAAAGCACCATTTACGTAAGGCAGAAAGAACAGACTAATCCAACAAATGGATCTCCTCGTAATACATTGTCTTCAGAACATGCATAGTAGTACTCCAGAGTAAATGTGTATTAATACTCATCAAGTTGCAAATAGCTCCCTTTAGCAATGCCTGGCCACAGGAAGGAGGCTGCCTCTCCCAACTTGCATGGCCACATGGATGGTACCCACATCGAAGTCCTGCCAAATACTAAGCACACACATTCTCCCCCAACAAAGCCACTTCAAACCATACTACATACCAAATCAATGTTCTTCTAATCATCCTAAATGAAACAAGTGTTAAGACACATTAACAAAACTCGTAAAATTGTTCAGTAGCACATTCTTAAAATGACCTGTACCACTTTCCCATCAAGTTCAGGAATGCTTAAATACCCAATGGTTAACTCCACACCTCAAATATGTAGTGCAAATACTGGAAATTTCCATGCAAAGTCAAAATAAAGAATACATAATATTACAATTTAGGTGAACCCACCCTATGACATCATTCAATATAAAAGTATATCGCTTCATTGACTGCTATGAATATTTAGCTTCTACCCAAAAAAACAAGTTACTTTACTTTCTTACTTACACGATGCACTTCACCAAAAGTGTCCTGTTGTTTTCACTGTCATGCACATATGGAACTTTTTTTATTTAATCCAATAACGGCATCCAAGACAAATATGGTAACATAAGACGTGCTCAACGCACCTAACGAAAGTACCAGCAACACAACCTGAAGTGACAATGTCAAACAACTAAACCATGGTAGGAATCAATGCCTGCCAGAACAATGTATAAAATCAGAGCACTTACATCCTACAAGATGTCTCGTATGGCAAATGCTTTATTAGAATGGTAAGTACTTCACTAACATGCAATAGTGAAATTGGTACCCCCTGAAATGAAGCCTTTTCACTCCTTCACATGGAACGAGCTGCATCACGTTCTTAAATGCGCAAACTGTTTCACCATTATCATCACAGCTAAGATAGTTCTCTACTGGGCAGGCTGGTACCTCTATCTCTAGCAGGTAAATGGTCAGGACTGAAAAGATAAAAAGCCTTTCCAAGCACGTCTACAAACGCACACCTTTACCCCCTTCAACTTCCATTACTTCTTTGGTTTCACACATGCCAGTGAAAAACACACTCTCTCACCTTTAAGGTCATCAATTTTGACCATTCACACAAATCTTGTCTAAACAAACAATGCCATTAATTTCAAGTTTCAACTACAAACAACCAAATTAAACAGGCAGTATCTGTACATTACCTCTTTTCTGAACCAAGATGGACGATATGACCTTCAATGCCATCGCAGACAATGAAGAATACTCACAATTCAAAGACACTAAAAACTGTTCCAGTATTATACCAAAATCAAACACCTACAATATGAATGACTTCAAACTCGCTGCATTCCATTACAGCACGCAGTTGTACTTTGAAGCAGGACGGGACTACACGAACAATCTTCACGATGAAACTTCGTGCCATAAGATACCCAGCGACCTCTATAAATATAAAGCAACACTTTCCTTCCACACAACCAAGAAATATGAAAATCTACTGAAGGCCGCCCCCCCCCCCCCAAAAGAAAAAAAAAAAAGAAAAAGATAGGAAAAAAAAAAACTCAAAAATGTTTGTGAGGCTGCCAAAACATGACCATCACATTTGATATATGATTGAAACTACCCTTTCTAAACATGTAATTAACCAAACTAGGAGGCCTAAAATTGGTTTCACATTAATGGCTTGGCTTGCCATGCCTCTGTACAAGAATAACTTCATGGGTAACCAAACACAGACTTTCCTGTAGCCATATACAATCCCAAGCTCATATGGCTTACATGCAGAGATATGTGCCTTGCAAATATTCCAATGCAAACTTACGTAATCATGATTCACTGAAGGTACTATTAGCTAACCACGTGAAGTATCATTTCAGTTTCAGTGATTTTCTCTGTGGACTGTCTAGGAACAAGACCACAGACAGCTGCAAGACCACGCTTTGATGGCATCCATCCAAATAACAACTGCAGACGACTTGGAAATATTCAAATTCAAATGCTAACTTATTTATGAAGTAAAGTATTTATCAGGCTACATTTTGGTACCCCCTTCACCAGACCATGAACTGCTACATCCACGCACTACTGATCCAATGATCCAACGAAGGCATGTCCCGAGACATTCTCAGTCAGTAATGTTCAGGAGTCAGGAATAACTTGCAACATTCATCTTGACCAGGTATCTACGAAGAGACAGAAAAACCTTCACCTCATCACACAGCACACCCCATCAACCAGGTTCTATAGTTTCAAGAAATAATAAAGCAGCCCTCCCATGTAACGGCATAAGAAATTACATACCCAATGCTCCCCACTACATTCAACTTACAAACCTCAAAAACATTAACAGAATTAACTTCAAGTGATCAATTATCATGCAGCATTTTAAAACTTTTCTTCAGAAAAATTGAGTTGAGGTCACTAAGATTTTATCTGAATACAGCAAAGTACTCCCTTCAGATTCTGATTTGTGCAGCTGCAAAACTACTCATCATCCTTGGACACATCCAACCTTGATGTTGCAAATGGATACCAGCAGGAACAGTGCATCTTGCCTGATACAGTGGTCAAGCTGCAAACATCCAACCAATAGCACTCCGGGCTCGATGACAAAACCTGGCAAAAACATTAACCACGCAAAAAGCAACAATCCCTACGGCAAAGCCTGTGCTCCTATGAAAGACTAATATTATCAGACATTCTGCCTTCCTTCATCATCACATAGCCTCTCCATTTTTATAATCATGTTTTTAGTCAAGACTTTTCAAATTTCACTAAAGCACCATTTACGTAAGGCAGAAAGAACAGACTAATCCAACAAATGGATCTCCTCGTAATACATTGTCTTCAGAACATGCATAGTAGTACTCCAGAGTAAATGTGTATTAATACTCATCAAGTTGCAAATAGCTCCCTTTAGCAATGCCTGGCCACAAGAAGGAGGCTGCCTCTCCCAACTTGCATGGCCACATGGATGGTACCCACATCGAGGTCCTGCCAAATACTAAGCACACACATTCTCCCCCAACAAAGCCACTTCAAACCATACTACATACCAAATCAATGTTCTTCTAATCATCCTAAATGAAACAAGTGTTAAGACACATTAACAAAACTCGTAAAATTGTTCAGTAGCACATTCTTAAAATGACCTGTACCACTTTCCCATCAAGTTCAGGAATGCTTAAATACCCAATGGTTAACTCCACACCTCAAATATGTAGTGCAAATACTGGAAATTTCCCTGCAAAGTCAAAATAAAGAATACATAATATTACAATTTAGGTGAACCCACCCTATGACATCATTCAATATAAAAGTATATCGCTTCATTGACTGCTATGAATATTTAGCTTCTACCCAAAAAAACAAGTTACTTTACTTTCTTACTTACACGATGCACTTCACCAAAAGTGTCCTGTTGTTTTCACTGTCATGCACATATGGAACTTTTTTTATTTAATCCAATAACGGCATCCAAGACAAATATGGTAACATAAGACGTGCTCAACGCACCTAACGAAAGTACCCGCAACACAACCTGAAGAGACAATGTCAAACAACTAAACCATGGTAGGAATCAATGCCTGCCAGAACAATGTATAAAATCAGAGCACTTACATCCTACAAGATGTCTCGTATGGCAAATGCTTTATTAGAATGGTAAGTACTTCACTAACATGCAATAGTGAAATTGGTACCCCCTGAAATGAAGCCTTTTCACTCCTTCACATGGAACGAGCTGCATCACGTTCTTAAATGGGCAAACTGTTTCACCATTATCATCACAGCTAAGATAGTTCTCTACTGGGCAGTCTGGTACCTCTATCTCTAGCAGGTAAATGGTCAGGACTGAAAAGATAAAAAGCCTTTCCAAGCACGTCTACAAACGCACACCTTTACCCCCTTCAACTTCCATTACTTCTTTGGTTTCACACATGCCAGTGAAAAACACACTCTCTCACCTTTAAGGTCATCAATTTTGACCATTCCACACAAATCTTGTCTAAACAAACAATGCCATTAATTTCAAGTTTCAACTACAAACAACCAAATTAAACAGGCAGTATCTGTACATTACCTCTTTTCTGAACCAAGATGGACGATATGACCTTCAATGCCATCGCAGACAATGAAGAATACTCACAATTCAAAGACACTAAAAACTGTTCCAGTATTATACCAAAATCAAACACCTACAATATGAATGACTTCAAACTCGCTGCATTCCATTACAGCACGCAGCTGTACTTTGAAGCAGGACGGGACTACACGAACAATCTTCACGATGGAACAATCTTCACGATGAACTGTTGCATAAGATACCCAGCGACCTCTATAAATATAAAGCAACACTTTCCTTCCACACAACCAAGAAATATGAAAATCTACTGAAGGCCGCCCCCCCCCCCCCCCCAAAAGAAAAAAAAGAAGAAAAAGATAGGAAAAAAAAAAACTCAAAAATGTTTGTGAGGCTGCCAAAACATGACCATCACATTTGATATATGATTGAAACTACCCTTTCTAAACATGTAATTAACCAAACTAGGAGGCCTAAAATTGGTTTCACATTAATGGCTTGGCTTGCCATGCCTCTGTACAAGAATAAACTTCATGGGTAACCAAACACAGACTTTCCTGTAGCCATATACAATCCCAAGCTCATATGGCTTACATGCAGAGATATGTGCCTTGCAAATATTCCAATGCAAACTTACGTAATCATGATTCACTGAAGGTACTATTAGCTAACCACGTGAAGTATCATTTCAGTTTCAGTGATTTTCTCTGTGGACTGTCTAGGAACAAGACCACAGACAGCTGCAAGACCACGCTTTGATGGCATCCATCCAAATAACAACTGCAGACGACTTGGAAATATTCAAATTCAAATGCTAACTTATTTATGAAGTAAAGTATTTATCAGGCTACATTTTGGTACCCCCTTCACCAGACCATGAACTGCTACATCCACGCACTACTGATCCAATGATCCAACGAAGGCATGTCCCGAGACATTCTCAGTCAGTAATGTTCAGGAGTCAGGAAATAACTTGCAACATTCATCTTGACCAGGTATCTACGAAGAGACAGAAAAACCTTCACCTCATCACACAGCACACCCCATCAACCAGGTTCTATAGTTTCAAGAAATAATAAAGCAGCCCTCCCATGTAACGGCATAAGAAATTACATACCCAATGCTCCCCACTACATTCAACTTACAAACCTCAAAAACATTAACAGAATTAACTTCAAGTGATCAATTATCATGCAGCATTTTAAAACTTTTCTTCAGAAAAATTGAGTTGAGGTCACTAAGATTTTATCTGAATACAGCAAAGTACTCCCTTCAGATTCTGATTTGTGCAGCTGCAAAACTACTCATCATCCTTGGACACATCCAACCTTGATGTTGCAAATGGATACCAGCAGGAACAGTGCATCTTGCCTGATACAGTGGTCAAGCTGCAAACATCCAACCAATAGCACTCCGGGCTCGATACATTGGCATTGTCTGCATGTGGACAAAACCTGGCAAAAACATTAACCACGCAAAAAGCAACAATCCCTCCGGCAAAGCCTGTGCTCCTATGAAAGACTAATATTATCAGACATTCTGCCTTCCTTCATCATCACATAGCCTCTGCATTTTTATAACCATGTTTTTATTTAGTCAAGATGTTTGAAATTTCACTGAAGCACCATTCACGTAAGGCAGAAAGAACAGACTAATCCAACAAACGGATCTCCTCGTAATACACTGTCTTCAGAACATGCATAGTAGTACTCCAGAGTAAATGTGTATTAATACTCATCAAGTTGCAAATAGCTCCCTTTAGCAATGCCTGGCCACAGGAAGGAGGCTGCCTCTCCCAACTTGCATGGCCACATGGATGGTACCCACATCGAGGTCCTGCCAAATACTAAGCACACACATTCTCCCCCAACAAAGCCACTTCAAACCTTACTACATACCAAATCAATGTTCTTCTAATCATCCTAAATGAAACAAGTACTAAGACACA
The DNA here is from genome assembly GCA_021186555.1 of Reticulitermes speratus. NCBI lineage: Eukaryota > Metazoa > Arthropoda > Insecta > Blattodea > Rhinotermitidae > Reticulitermes > Reticulitermes speratus. Next base: position 24,127,498 of record JAJKFL010000006.1, read on the forward strand.
TTATCAAAACTTGTAAAATTGTTCAGTGGCACATTCTTAAAATGACCTGTACCACATTCCCATCAAGTTTAGGAATGCTTAAATACCCAATGGTTAACTCCACCCCTCAAATATGTAGTGCAAATACTGGAAATTTCCCTGCAAAGTCAAAATAAAGAATGCATAATATTACAATTTCGGTGAACCCTCCCTATGACATTATTCAATATAAAAGTATATTGCTTCATTGACTGCTATGAATATTTAGCTTCTACCCAAAAAACAAGTTATTTTACTTTCTTACTTACACGATGCACTTCACCAAGTGTCCTGTTGTTCTCACTGTCATGCACATATGGAACTTTTTTTATTTAATCCAATAACTGCATCCAAGACAAATATGGTTACATAAGACGTGCTCAACGCACCTAACGAAAGTACCGCAACACAACCTGAAGAGACAATGTCAAACAACTAAACCATGGTAGGAATCAATGCCTGCCAGAACAACGTATAAAATCAGAGCACTTACATCCTACAAGATGTCTCGTACGGCAAAGGCTTTATTAGAATGGCAAGTACTTCACTAACATGCAGTAGTGAAATGGGTACCCCCTGAAATGAGGCCTTTTCACTCCTTCACATGGAACGAGCTGCAACACGCTCTTAAATGCGCAAACTGTTTCACCATTATCATCACAGCTAAGATAGTTCTCTACTGGGCAGTCTGCTACCTCTGTCTCTAGCTGGCAAATGGTCAGGACTGAAAAGATAAAAAGCCTTTCCAAGCAAGTCTACAAACGCACACCTTTACCCCCTTCAGCTTCCATTACTTCTTTGGTTTCACCATGCCAGTGAAAAACACAGTATCTCACCTTTAAAGCCATCAATTTTGACCATTCACACAAATCTTGTCTAAACAAACAATGCCATTAATTTCAAGTTTCAACTACAAACAACCAAATTAAACAGGCAGTATCTGTACATTACCTCTTTTCTGAACCAAGATGGACGATATGACCTTCAATGCCATCGCAGACAACGAAGAATACTCACAATTCAAAGACACTAAAAACTGTTCCAGCATTATGCCAAAATCAAACACCTACAATATGAATGACTTCAAATGCACTGCATTCCATTACAGCACGCAGAGTTGTACTTTGAAGCAGGACGGGACTACACGAACAATCTTCACGATGAACTGTTGCATAAGATACCCAGCGACCTCTATAAATATAAAGCAACACTTTCCTTCCACACAACCAAGAAATATGAAAATCTACTTAAGGCCACGCCCCCCCCCCCCCCCAAAAAAAAGAGAAAAAGAAAAAAACTAAAAAATGTTAGTGAGGCTGCCAAAACATGACCCCCACATTTCATATATGATTGAAAGTACCCTTTCTAAACATGTAATTAACCAACGTAGGAGGCCTAAAATTGGTTTCACATTAATGGCTTGGCTTGCCATGCCTCTGTACAATAACAACTTCATTGGTAACTAAACACAGACTTTCCTGTAGCCATATACAATCCCAAGCTCATATGCCTTACATGCAGAGATATGTGCCTTGCAAATATTCCAATGCAAACTTACGTAATCATGATTCGCTGAAGGTACGACGCTCCTACCAACAAACTCGACAACTTCTTCACCATACACCATGCAACCAGCGGTGTCCATATTGCAATAATTCAATAAAAGGCTCGCCAAGGACTCTGTCTAGGCTTTTAACACTGTGCTCATTTACAATGTCTGGTTACAAGATGTCCTCATAATAATACAATCCGTACAAGTCATATATGCTGCACCCCATCGCTACTAGTGTTGCAACTAAAGACACATCCAACTCCCTCAAACTAGCTGCACATACCAGTACAAACTGTGCACCACTTTCACCAGTGCGGTTTTAAGCTCCAAGCATCCAAGAAATACTGTGCGCCTGTTGGATTGGGGGGGGTGGACCTGGACAGGCAAACCTGGTAAATGGGGAAAAACAGTTCCAACTCCACGTTTTCACAGTTGACAATCCATTACTAATTACTGGCAAACTCCTGAACTTCAACTGTGTTTAACCCTTTGGTGCATAACATGACCTACTGGCTACACGCAATAATGCTCACAATGCCAGGGTCACACATAGGAGACAAATAATGATCGAGAAACAGCCCTTATTTAAATTGCGTCTTCTGCAGATCAGACTGCACATTTAATTCCAGCACGAAAGGGTTAAGACACATAAAAATTGAAGCAGCATTTTCTCACAGTGTAAGTGATCAACTAAACCACCAAAACTGTCACTGTAGTAATTTATAGCTTGCACTGCAAGATATGGTATCCATAATCAAAGCCACAGAAAGCAGTTACTTGTCAAGCTGTAACATGCTCCTCTCAGCAAAGTCCTCCCACAGAAAGCTCGTCACCATTCTCCTTCCACGACCTGGGACGGCCATCTCAACAATGCCTGGCAAATAGTAAGCAAACACACTGCCTCCTACACCAAAACCACTTCACAGGACATGCTTGCAGCAACTGTCTCGACAACTGAACTGGTACAAAACATTTACTGCAAGACATTGTCACTAGCATTCTTATCTTGATGTCCTCCACATCACTAAAAATGATTTCATCATGCCATTATTAAATGTTTTGTCCACACATAAACAAAAATAAGGTGGCTTGCCTTCCAAAGTTCACAGTGCCTGTGCTCAACCCACAGCCCCCCCAAACGTGTTTTATACAGTTTAATCCTGAAACATTTGCGGGTGATCAAGCGAACATCATTGAGGTAAGTTTCACTCAACAGTGCATGTATTTGAGGTATGCACTATTTATACAATGAATTCATGGAGATGAAGCAAATAACACTCAAGTTCCAAACAAAAGTGTGCATACACCAGATATTCTATTTATGCAATCAACCACTGTTAAGTCTAAATTTCCGCACCTGACAGGCAAGTTCCACTAATTAGCATTTACATATGAATATTTCTAGACTATCTCATTTACTATGACAAGCACCAATTACTTGTCTTTAATTTCAACAGAGAGAGAGAACATGTATGATGTCAATTTCAGTATTTTACTTACAACACGTTAAGTTTCATGATTTCAGACATTCTACCATCTTGTCAATCTCAAGTCAGGCCAAGTGAAGAAAATTATCATCCTTAATCCAACACAGACGTTCAAGAGTGCTAAATGTGCAAACAGGACGCAATGAGTGAAGAACCCACAATCAACCAGAGGAAGCTGATGCACACCAGTGATTAGCTCCAGCAATGGACCTGAAGAAACAATGGTGAACCACTAAACCTTGCTCTGCTACAATACAACCCAAACCAGATAAATCTGCCACGAGACTAGTGGGCAGAGTGAAGTGGCCAGTGCATAATATTTTAGACAAATTAAACACAAGACACTGAAAACTACAGACAATATGCTCATATGCAAGCCTGCATTGTACCTAGCATTAACATATGGTTCACTAGGAACATTCCTTGACAACTGAAATTTATTAGGTGCATACAAGGTCAATTTTAATGCAAACACTCCTCAACTTAATTTCCCGTGACTGACCTCCATATTCCTTGGGAAAGAGTATCAATTCTGATGTACTTTTGGATATGTAGCATGATCCAATGGACACATCTTCAGAACTTATCTTTAGCAGCAAAACAGCACAACAGAACTACAGCTGCTTCCATCGCTGTCACCACCCACGCAGATTCTTGAATAGCAGCATCACAGGCTCTCTTCAACCTTCACGCAACAGCTCTCACATTCTGTCAAATAGGCCAGTTTGCATCCCCCCCCCCACATTAAACCAACAAACCATCAAGGAAAAGGCATCTGGTTGTTAGAAAAATGTCAAACAATATAAACAGTTTTTGGTATTTTATTGCAAACAAGGTAGGAAAAACAATTAAAAAAGGCTTGCTGTGTAACTCACGTATATAGGCATACAATCCTAGTCTTGTAACCGATTTGCATTATGCAGCTACTTAGCTGCAATTACCAAAAATAAAATTCCCTATACATAAACCACACAGAAAGTGTACTACTTCAGTTGGCAGGGATTAAAACAACACAACCTAACGAGTAAATGTTTCTTAATCTTACAGATCCAAAACTGTTGCAATACTAGATTATACACCCTTCATTCTGTTAAATGACCTACTACATATTACCAGCAAGCAATCTGTACAAGCTTCTCAGTTCCAAACAAGCATGAAATTCAATATGAATTACTTATTAACATTTACGAAATGTTTTTACTTCCTAACCCTACCAATTACAAACCAAACTGATGATTCCCAGGGACAGGTCACTCATCATGGCTTGTCACCTGACCCCAAAAGTCGACCTCGGGCAGACATGCCTTCTCAAATGCAGAGACTGGAATGGAAAAATATCTCAATAATATCACAGAAAGGAAAATATATATTTTATACTAAACTGGCCATGAGTTCATCTTTTCAGAGGACTCTTCACTTCATTCACTAGACACATGAAGCTGTGTAAACTGTTTATATCTTCACAGGTCTTCTCATCCCACTCAGTGGATCGATCGCCATCAGTAGTGGCATTGCACACGTTACAATCGCCTTTAAACAGTTCAGTTTTCACACGCTGCCACCGTTGGTATCGCTGCTGCTGTTTCATTCTCAACAGCATCTCTGCTTTAACTAATGCATTAGTCAGAACAGCTTCAACCATTAAATTTTTCCTCCTAAGTCTCTTGAACGAGTTTTTCTTCACTCTCACCTTGGTTATCCAAACTGCAAGTCCATCAGTCCGACTGTGTTGTCTGTTGTTGGATCCACGCACAGGAACACCCATACCAACTGCTCCACACTTTTATAAGTTATTACGTAATGGCGGACACTCTTCTACACTCTACAAAAAGACTTACTGGTACTTAAAGGCACACACCTGGAGAAGATTTGCAGACTCCATTCCATTCGATTAATCACACACTCTCGGTGATACGTGTGCCTCCACCAACGCTCCCATATCCACCGACACGCAACTTCCGCTCCAGATACGAATTCCTTTCTGCCAACCCCTTTATATATATCTCGAATTCTGCAAATCAGTGTCCCTACGCCCAACTATGAGAAAAAAGGTCATAATAATTTCAATTATAACATTTCATTCAATTATACATGTAAGCTTTCAACACTTACACAATGTTAATGCTCATAATTTCACATTACTAAGTCACAATCAGGCATTACAAATATGTGTAAATTAATTTGTCTAGCATGTGCAAAAAGTGGGTTAGCGGATGAATACTAATCTCAAAGTTCGCAACAAGTCGGTGTTCCTGACGTCATTAATGACAGAGAGAGAAACTTTCTACTTCCGTTACGCCATTTCCGATAATGGCTGCCAACGTGTGGTTTACTACATAATTATTATTTGGTGTTCTGAATCATATAAATGCATTTTAAATGAAATTTGCATGAACTGCTATGGTATTATGAATTATCAGCATGAAAATGAGTGACAACCACGATGAATCGTTCAGTGTTTTCACCAAAGTTCAACTCAGTGGAATATTATTCAAAAAGTCATTTGCACCGCATTCAAATAAATGGTCAAAAAGGTAAGCGTAATGTACGGTCTTTAGAAGAAATGTACCACCTCGAGGTAAAATTATTGCGAATGAATGGCTAAAAACATGTACTGCAATATATGGGCCAATATGACGTTATGGAAGTTGGAGTTTTACAACTTCCGCTCACCCCCCCCCCCCCCCCCAGGTCAAATTAAGCGCCTGCACCTTTACAGTATATGCCTGTAATATACGTTTTTTTTTATATTTTACCATCTGTGTCTACACGTTCCAAGCTGCCATTTCCCAAGCAGCAAATGCAACAGACCTCCCACCCATCTCATTCTTAATTTGATTATCCTAACAATACTAGATGAACAGTGCAAAGTATGAAGCTCATCTTTGTGCCATTTTTGGTACAACGTACTCATACAGAGTCTCTCTTCTTCCATAACGTAACACCAAAGAATAAAGAAATGTTTCATGTGTTACTAGGATCTCATGTTAGCAAGCGTCAATCATTTTCTTTATTTTAAAACTTCACTTACACTAGTTTTCTTAACTAATACTAAACTCTAACTCTTCTACAGTGATCTGAAATGCAGAACAGTGAAACATTACAGCTTTTATTTTTCTTCTCCTTTAGGTTTTTCATTGTCAAGGAAGGTTTCCTTTTGTACTACTCAGAAAGTGAAAAGAAAGTTTTTGATAAGAAAGGTTATTTCAACATTCATCCAAAAGGTGTAATTCCAGTTGGAGGATGCATTATTCAAGCATCTACAGAACTAGGCCAGGACTATGTCATACGAATCATAAGTGACAGCTTTGTACATGTAAGTCATTGTATGGTTGCTGGTTAATGTAAAATATTGACAATGATAATCAATTGAATATGTTGGCTATTAAATGAAGATCCCTTTCAATAGGGTTCGTTGGCTCTGGGAACAGAGACACGATATGACCAAGATCGATGGATAGAAGTACTTCAGGAAGCAGCAAGGATGTAAGTTTGTCATTCTGATGTTTTATTGTATATGTAATGAAAGTGACATTGTGGGAAATATGGCATTTTGTTTCTTTGACTCCTTTAATGTAGAAGTAGAGAGGCTGACAGCAATTATAAATTAATAATGGTCCAAATTAATGATCTACTTGTGTGTACTTCTGTATAATGTCCATTACATGTCCTGCTATATATTGTGGTCTTCTGGATCATGACACTGTCATCCGGTATGTGGGTATGAGCATACCAAACTACATGGTGTCAACCCAGCAAACAACAGTATGAACTGTCACCACCACTGAAACCTTAAAGCATATATACTGATGTAGGTTCTTACTGCCTGAACATACCTCAAAATTTCACTTGTATCGTTTGTGGTATAATGAAGTGTATTCTCAAAGGTGGAATGAGAATGGACTGCTTGACACACATTACACCACATGACCCAGCCTGGCAAGTGAAAAGTTGCCTTCATCAATAATGGTACCACATACTCTGTCCTATTAACAGAGCAGTAAATCATGATTGCAGGTGAATATTCAGGTACAGCGCAGTAATTATTGTGTCTCTGAGCTTCAAAACTATAGGCTTGTGTAGTCATGCTAATTTACATAATAACTGTGTTATCACTGCTGTAATCTGAGGCAAACTGTGGGCACTTCATCATCTTTTATTTGTCACAGATTCGAGGTGGTCTAAGTGCATTTGTGATGTATATTTATTTGAACAGACTGTTCATTTGCAGTAGTTGTGTAAAGTATCATGGAAGTAGGGTCACCAAAAATTTTGTAAAATACAGGGCATAACAACAGTGTTATGTAGAAAAAGAGAATATATAGAATAATGAAGAAAAAGAAAGAAAGAAGATGTCACATTTTAACTGAAGAGAAATTGTATGACTGGTGCTTGATTGGAAGCCAGCCACAAAAGATCTTTATGTTCATTGGCTTTTCAAAGTAGAATGTCAAAAAGCTCAGATAATATGGTAATAAAACTTTTGAAAAGTTTAAGAAGTTACAGCTTGTACAGTAATTCTATCCTGCAGACTGGAAAGCGAGAAGGAAGTACTGCAGATGGTTTCAAGAATCTGTAGCCCACCGATTTCTTGATGCAGAACTTGATTTTCTCATAAGATGCATGGCATACATTAAGTGGCAATGTACATAGTGACAATAAGGGATATTGGTGTTCCAAAAATCCCCATGGAGTTCTTTAAATGTCTTTGCATGATCATAAATCAGAGTCTGGTGTGCAGAGTCCTTGCAAAATCAAGGGGTCTGTGTTTTTTTGAAAAAACAATAAATTCTGACTCTTATATTGGATTATTTCTGACATCATTCTCTGGGGAAAGAACATGTCTGGTTACTTCACAAAGAACAATGCCAGGGTCCACACAACAGATGTCTCAATGACTGCACCAGAGGAGGTATTTGGTGAGCAGTTGATAACTAGTGAATTGTGGCCTTCTTCATCTCAACATGTGAATCCATGTGGTTATTATTTGTGGTAACCATTAGAAGACAGACTTTATGTGGCCAGTCTGCAGTGTGAAAGAACTAAAAGATAATATTCAAGACAGTAGCTCTATTGGATGTCAAGAAATATTTTCAGAAGTTGCAAGGCCTGCTTAGAAACAGGGGATCAGCCTTCAGCACCCTCCTGTAAACTAAGGCAAGTTGAACTGAAGGGGAGAAGCAGACTCAAAATTAATGACAGATGTGTACTTCTTGTGCAGTGGTACTTCCACGACACTATGGTGCCCAAGGACGTAGTGAAATATACTCCCTCCATTTCTTAAGATACTGTTGTGAATAGCCTCCTTTACAATGGGTACCGGGTCTCTTTCCCGGGGATAAAGCAGCCTGGGCGTGGAGTTGACCACCCACCCAGGGTTAAAGAAAGAGTAGAGCTATACCTCTACTCCCCCTCTGGGCCTTCATGGCCCGTTCTAGGGAGAACTTTACCTTTACTTTACTGTTGTGAATAAACTTCATCCTGAAATAATTTTCTCTTTTATGTACACTATACTACTACCTGATGATGGCCGGTCAGATAGGCTGAAACATGTAGAAATATAGAGAATTTAATAGATTCTTATCAGTTTTGTTTTTCTGAACATAAAAAATTGAATCTGGAACTGTTGTGAATACTTGCTGAATGCTGTTCCCACACGATTCACATCTCCAGTCTCTGAAAATGTGCACCCACTGCAACTGAAGACATTCAAGTGCACTTGGTCCTTGTAATCTTTAAAAGTATGTTTTATGAAATCAGTGTTCTGTAACACAAGGATTGCAAAACAAATTATGAATACAAGTTCACCCAAGATTTCAGGCTTCTGCCACATTGTAGTTGAGGCCTTTGCTCTTCTGGGATGTTATGCAGCATGTGTTGGTAGTTCCAACTACCAACCTATGCCATGTAAGGCCCCAGAAGAGCAAGGCCTGAAGTTTACCCAAGCCAGATGAATTCTTATGATCTAGAACTCTTGCCCAAATTCTTGGCAGAAAGAAAATGTATATTAACAGACCAGAATACAGGAACAGTGGTTATTTGTGCCAACTGGTCAGTGCCCATAGGAGCTATTTCCTGCCCATGTTTACTGGACAAATTATCTAGTTTGATTCCTCGGTCTCACACATTGAAGAAAGCTGAATGCCACATATAGTGCTGGCAAGCATATATTATAAAAATGTTGCATTCCTAAGCAACAATTTTATACTGATAATGTCTTTCCAGAACATGGGAAAACTCTCGTATGGAAGAATCAATCATTCGTGATTTGGAATCTCAAGGATTGCAACTGAACAAGGAAAAACAGTCATATGTTGGTAAGGATGGATATGCTGCAGTGTGACCATTTGTGAGCTACCCAAAATCATTCAGTTGCTCATGCAGGAGGACAGATGCTACTCCAACTTGGGCCTCAACAGACCAAAAGCCTATACACCTTACAGCTTCTCTTCAGTGTCACTCCAAACTTTTGAACAGCTACCATGAAACAAGCTTTTATGAATTATGTGCTAGCTGACTATCATTGTCTTACATGGTTTCAGTTTCGGGAGTTTAGTAGCAGTGCGTGCTGACATTTTTAAGACCCTGGTCTCCTTTGTGAGGTGGCCAAGGGAATTCTGAGCAGAATGTAATGCCTATCCTCAGTGGCATCAGTTTCTCTTCAGTAAGTGCTCAGAATTTTGATTTGGTTCTTTTTTTGTCCAACAACAACAACCCTGTCTGAATTCATTTATAATTGTATGTGAGCTTTCTGTTTGGAACTCACCTTAAAATGTGTGCCAGAATCTTCACCTCTTCTGACATGGGTACCTTCATCAACATTCACTGAAATTTGTATGGTGTCAAATTTAGCTTTTTGATACAAGAAGTAACACAACAGAATAGCACTCATAGCAGGTGACTGTGATTGAGGTCAGCCAACACATAACATATAAGGTCACATAACAGGAGCTGTTGAATGATTTGTTGGAAAAGTATTGAAGAGAAATTGCCCTTGGTTTGCTGAGGCTGCCACCAGTTGTTGCCTGTGTTAACACACGTAGTCTCTGTCTCATGCCTGAGTAGCTACATGACTTTTGACTAGATCTCAAACACTGGCACTGTGTATTTTGTATGCAGTTCTTAGTGTAATCTCAAATTCTTAAGCACATATTTTTGAGAAGTTTAAACTGTTTGAGTAATTTGACAGTGCTTCATGCATGAGGGAGAAGTAAGTTCCAGTAATGAACTGGGTAGTTTATTCTAAAGATACAAGTGGTATAGTTTAGTGTGTGAACTGTTGATCAAGTAAGTTTTGTAAGCTATTTGTAAAACAGAATCAGTACATCAGAGAACAGTTAACAATTTCCATTTCTATTTCACAAATATGTAACTTCACAACAAAGAGTAATTTTGCTTAATTCATACTTGTTACTGCTTTCCACCCTAACATGAATTTATTACTATGAAATATGTTCTGTTTCCATTTTTGTCATAAACAAGAGATATGCTTTTTTTTATTGCAAATTTAGAAACAGTTACACAGTTTTAACCACTTCTACCTATGGAAATTGGACAGTATTTTAGGAACATCCATAATTAGTTTAGTGTAACTCAGCTATGATTATGGTATGTCAAGATTTTTAATTATATGTAGTACGTGTGTATGGTAACTAGATTGATCTTGCAAGATCTAAGGGGCTTCATGAGCTGAGATAGCATACTCAGTATAGTGGACAGATTATGGACTGGACAACTTTGGAATCGTAGTTTGTTCCCCAACAGAGGTAAGAGATTTTCTTTTCTCCAGGATGTTCACACCAGCCCTGGGGCCCACCCAGCCTCCTACTTAGTGTGTACAGGGGCGTACTTAAGGATGGAGATAGATATCGAAGACTGCCCTTGAAATCGTATTAAGTCAAGAAACCTAATGTGCACATCTGTTTACATTCTGGGAAAGTACTGTACTGACTACATAATTAGCCTGTTACATTTAGACAGTTAAACTTTGATAATTTAAAAAAATATTATTACCATAATGATCGGAGGCTATACACGAAAATTGACTGACCAAGTAAACTACCAATTTCTGTTGGCAACATTGGGTTTATGGACTCTGTCCACCATCCAGTATTCGAAAAAGAATATCATGTTTTGGGAACTGGATCTGTTCCTGCTCTCAGGGGAAAAGGTGGTGAGGCATGTGGTAGTTGGGTTCCACAGGACCAGCTGTGGGTCCAGTGATAAAGAATAGCACTTCCTGTTTAACTCAGCTTGGTAAGTGCCACCCAAGTCTATCACCTGACTACAGGCATAAATCAAGTTCCTGAAAAACATGTTCTCTTTTGAATATAAGCTGATGGACAAAACCCAGTAACTCAGTAGTCTGAAGTGTAATATACCATTCATCACAACCCCTTTAGAATTGACTTATGTTTCTAAATTTTCTCATAAAAGAAATATGTTTACATTGCAGCTCAATGTGCTAAAACAAATGGAAAATTTGACTTCATACAGGTGGTACCATCGAAAATAACGGCCAGTAAGACCCATACTCTGTACTTAATCTGATTATAGAATGTGAATAACTTGTTGTTATCTTAGGAGCTGGTTGTAGTGTGATGAAATTGTACTTCATGAGGGCTGGTGATGAAGTGTATGTTCAAAGAACACAAAAAAAATGTTTAGAATCTTTCAACATTTCTGACCCAGGTTGCTGCTAAAGATAAATAAGTGAATGTACATATTTTAAGAGCTATCATTTATATGTACATGGTTACCGGATAACACTGTACACAGGATTAAAGAAAGGAAGGATGTCAGAAATTTAGAAGTTTCTAAGGTCACTACCATACCCAAACAGCCATCCTGACAGGAGGTATGAGTTTCATATGACAGTGACTGTCAAGATCACTGACTTCTGAGATTCAACATCATACAGTTGGTAGATGGGTACCAATGTTTTGAAGTAACCTGATGCCTCCATGTTAGAGATAGAACAGTAAGCAACACAGAAAAATAATCAATGATACAAGAATGAGAATACAGTCCTTGTTCTACCTCTGGCCCCCTATTATTCCTCTGAAACATTGGTACCTATGTGCAGACTGCTGGGATGAATGACTGTAGTAAACTAAGTAGTTGATTAGCCTATTATTCTTCTTGAACGTCTTCACCACAGTGACTATTTTTCAAAACGTTATGAAGTAAACAAGAACACTTATGTTACCTAGAATCAGCGATGAAATCGTTTGTCGGCCTGTCATTAAATTCGGTGGAGTTCTTTACAGAAAGTTGTCCAGCGAGCATGGGTTCATGAAAATTGGCTCAGTGGCAGTCATGCTTTACTTAAGAGCGTAAATGAATTCCTACCCGTACTGTGCGTATTTCGTGACCGTTGAGTGAAATGCGATGCAGGCGATTTCTATGTAGTGCATTTTAGCAGTTGCGAGTTTCGTTAGTTACACTGTACTTAAAGGCGTTCATGAAAATTTTTCGGCATTTTCTACATATTTCCGATTAGGAAACATATTCAGTACAGGACATTGTCCACAAAACCGTATTCAGTGATTGCGAGTTTAGTGAAAATCTGTGCAGTGAAACACTTCACTGAGAGCATAATCGAATTTTTAACTGTATTTTCCACGTTTATTGTCTGATTTAGGTGGAATTCTGTGTAAGATATCTGCACACAGTGCTGTTGAGCATGTGTGAGGTTCCCAAAAATCGGCGCAGTCAATGGCGATTTTTTTGTACGGGTGTATGTGAAATAACATTCACACGTGAACTGTGAAATCGCGTATCACTTTCAGAACTTGTGTAAGACATTTCGAGGCCCCGTAGAAAACAAGACTTGGGGCCCCAGCATATAAGAGGTGACTGGGGCATCGGTGCATAACATCACAAATTGAGTCGCAAGCATTTCAACCTGTACATTGTCGCGTACCAAGTTGTTTTGTGAATTTCGGCGTGAAGAACTAATGGTTGCACTACATTGTACAGTAATGACTCTGAATGTGTAAATGATGTTAATTGGTTATAACCTTCTTTACGCTGCTTCGTCTCATCACACGTCGCTTATTCCGGAAATACGTAATCGATTGTTCGATAATGGCATTCAAAAAAATTCCATGAACGCATATTCGATGTAATCGATCTTTATGAAAATAAATTTTCGATAATGAATTGATAGGGAATTATTTTACGTCAAATTTTAACCAACCTAACTTTTTTTTAAATATATGTTTTCAGTGGCGGATTTGTCGCCTGAGGGGGGGGGGGGTGCAAAACGGCTGCGCTCCGGCAGGTACTAGATGATCTGTGCCGGCAGGTGCGGTGATTGCGGTAGTCCTAAACTGACCGTGTTCATGTTGCCAGTAAAGAATGCCTGGGTGAAGTCTGTGTGCTACACCACGGATTACGCTATTTGCAGTCTACCTTACAAAGCTAATGTGCCATCTGCCTGCAAACAACCAGCAAATATCCATCTGCAAATCAGTGGGTTAATACAAAAGTGAAATATGAGCAAATTGTTTAATAGTGATATATAAAGCTTAACAGAAAGAGTACTAATACCGGAACAGTTTGTTGTGTCATGTAGGTCTCTGTCCTGTACATGTACAGTGCATTTCTTGTATCACTGTCCTGAGCACTGCAGATATCACGGGATGTCGGGGATGCAGGCCTGCTGTGCAATAAAGCTGCCGTGCCGTGATAGTAGATAGACCCTCGATTAGGCCACTTGATATAAATATCCTTATATTTTAAGGACAGTCGTATTGTGTTAGGGCACGGAAAAGGTTGAATTGCACTTTTGCAAAATGACGCATACGTCATTAAAATATCTGTTTTGAAGACAAACTTGAACGTATCGATTTGAGACCCTACAAGCCATTTACCGGCACGTCTGCTGACAGCTGAAAAATTCTGCAGAGTTTGCATAGTAAAGTTGTCCCTATGCATGCCATACGGGGGAGTGGAGGTATAGTTCCACGCATTCTTAACCTCACACTAGTTGGGAGGTGAGTGGTCACCTTCATGCCCTGGCCACTTTACCCCCGGGGAAAGATCCCTGGTACTCAGTGAAAAGGAGGCTGGGTGGGCCCCAAGAGATTGTCTGGATGTTTTGGAGGAGAGAAAAATCTCTGCCCGTGCTCGGAGTCGAACCAGGTTCCTTGGGTCACTATACCAACTGCACTATCCTGGCTTCTGACTTTGCCTAGAATAATTTAAGTAAAATAAATGTGGATTGCCAGAGAAACCTTAAATAAGGATGTGTTTTATCTATAACAAAGATCTGGTAACCATATCCAGGAACAAATTTTACACTTTGTACAATAGTTAATAATTTTGTTGTGATACAGCTTTATCATAATCAGGTATGCTATCAATCAGTGATTAGTAAGGCCCTGAACAGACATATTTTTCACCTACACTCATGCTCATTTACTACTAAACACATTCTTCAGCTACAGCTGTGCTTTTCATGTGTTATAACACATGTATGTGACTCATTCTTCCTGAACGTTTGTGTTAGTCAATAATAATCAGCAAGTGCTGATTCCTTTTGCAGAAAAATTACATGAAGAAACCATAGCACTGAGAGATGAGATTGACAAAAATGAGGTATGCATCTCCTTGTTTGTTTCTTTTGGTTGTGTAACTGCATGACTGTAGTGATCTGGCAACATAGCTGGTTGTGGACTTTATTCTTTCTCCTTCCAATGCCACTGTAACGAAGTCCCCTTGAAAGCTTCAAGTCATGCAGTCAAACCAAATAGAAATTCTGATTCATCATATACTAATAGAAACCATGAGTTGTTCACTGTGCTGACTAACTGCACCATCTCCATGCCACATATTCGTATTTGTATGCATTACCATTAAATTCAGTATGCTTGAATCTTTTAGTCATAGTTTAATCCTATTACAGTGGTTTCCAAATTATATTAATCTTTCCTTAAAAATTATATTTTCTTCTAATGAAAATCGCCCTTACCCTTTGGCTTCTTCCAGCATCCCTCCCCCTCACACCACCACCACCACTTGTACTTTCCCATACCTGCCATCGAAACTAGGCCGAAACTAGGGCTGGCCAACTTCATCCCAAAGGAGGGTCACATAATTCTTAAGAACTCGCCTGAGGGGCCACACTTGTGTACACGTATATCGAAAAACAACAGGGGGGGGGGGGGAGTGAATTAAGTAGAAGGTCGTTATTTACAAATAACGACATGTTTTTACTGCTTCATATTAAATGCTCATAAGTTGCCATATTACGTTCTGTAGACCTATTATATTATGTTTGTTAAGTTGTATTATTGAAACTGTTCAGGTGACTGAGGGCCGCATGTTGGCCAGCCTTGATCTAAACATTTATGTTTTATTAATAACTGCCCTTGTGAGAGGAAATGGGAGATATTCCAACTATGCATCAGTAGCAAACTCAGATCCGGTGGTCAGGTCTAGCCCAACAGTACAATACCGCATTGCGTATACTTCTGCTACAACTGACCTCCGATCAGGATTCGCCACTGCTATGCATATAAACCATGCAATTGGAATTGGCAGCCAGCAGAAAAGTAACAATCTTCTTGTGAAAGGAAATAAACTGAACAAGTGGCGACAAATTCCTAGGAGATCCGTGGATACATTTCTGTAATGGCTACTTTGAAGTTCACTTATTTTTTAAAAAACTAAAGGAATAATGTTTGTTAAAAATAACCCTGGAACTTCTTTAATTGGCGATATGTTTGTTTCGTATGATCGTTAGAATATCTAATTCAGAAACGTCCTGTACCCACAAAGTGAGCTAGTGTTTTTAATAAAGGTCAAATCATGCAATGCATTGTTACGTATGCTACTGGTATGTATTCGTAGTCATCCAAAGTCAGTTCTGAGATGTAAATTTTAAATTCTGGATACCTGTCATCTGGATCTGCTTTAAATCCTTTCTGGAAGAGGGCATGGGATCTGTGTTTCTGAAGTTCTGTTATACCGGCATTTGGAATCGGCAGGCTATTACTCTGTGGCCATTACGTTTTCAGCAGAAGACTGTACTAGATGAAGAGGGCAAATTGTATTGGGTCTCATGAGCTTACTTTCCTTCCTGGAAAGGAAAAAAGTGGGATTTTAATATACGGTAGAGTGTGCGTGCGCGCTCGTGTCCCAGTTCTGCTGTTGAATCAGTTGACCGATTTTCACGGAACTTCGTACGAGAATTTTGCCGTTTTAGGAAACTGCAAAACCATGTTTCTAATATCTTACATTCAGTAATCACAACATGGTGTGAGGCAGGAGCGCCAGTTCCTTTTTAAGTCCTAAAGTGCTGTATGGTAATAGACTTTCGAAAAATATGCAGCAAAGTTTTCCTCCGCTACATGGACGAGGTGTCCAGCATGTACAAGGAAAATTCCTGCAGTTTGTCGGGAGGCCTTACGGAAAGTGACCACTGGACGTGGATGGAAGGATAATATCAAAAAGGTTCTTATATGTAAGAATAGGATATGACGGTCATAACTAGATTGAACTGGATCACAGCAAGGTAAAACTGTGGCCCTTCAGGTCACTTGAAAGCGGGGAATGTTGTCCGGCTCCGTAACCGTGATCTTGTGAAAGAACGGCCTCGTGGGGTCCCTCTGGCTACTTTGAATTCTTCCCTAAAAATGAGAGGCCTTCATCAAATAAACAGGCACATTTTTAGTTATTTGATCATTAATAGAATGATTCGTCCACTGTAGTAAAAGTTAAAGTATCACGTGCTGAATTAATCAGGCACCACACAATGAATAACGTAGGCCTATATATAGCCAAGGCATAGCCTCACGTATTTTAACCATTCGTAGCGTACACATTGGACATAGGTTCGCCTTGGTTGTCTGTACTAGCAGTTTAACATTTTGAGATGGCCTGTACTTATTGCCTTCCGTGTACAGACAAAGCCATTTACAGAGAGAGTGTGGTGGCGTCCATGGAAGAATGCAAATACATGACAGCTGTGTCTGGAACCGGTTTGGACCCCATTTCATCGCTAAAAGAAAACCGTTCCACGCAATTCAACCACCGTGAGACGCTTCTCCATCCTTTTCACGGATTCACAGATGGACAAAGACTATAGGAGCATGAGATAACCTACACATCTCATGGAGAAGGCCCTGTTATAATTGATTTCAGATCATCCAGTGTCCTGTCTTGAAATGTAAAATTTAAATAGGCAGTGCTGTAATTTCCATCTCTGTGTTGCGCCCCAACCCCTTATCCGTGAGTTTTAGCAAGGGTTCCCTTGCGGGGAAATTGACCATAGTGTGAAGCTGACCACTGTATTCATAACTGGTGCTGAGGGTAATGAATGGTGATGTAAGCGTAGGTAGAACATGTCATTTCTTTTATGCAAATGGATGAGAAGCTGTTATTCGTAGGGAAGTGAATACTTTTTGATTTCCGACATTCTGAATTCTTTAACCTGGCATGTTTTAATCTCCTCCGGTGATTTTCTGAATTTCCATTGCCAAGCTAGGGATGTCACATAACAGCACGTGAGGCTGTTACGACTCTTGATATAACGTAAAGAACGAGGCTGGGGGAGGAACAAGCTCTAGTGGCGGGATCAATACGTGGTTGTGCTGATGCGCTGCGGCAATGCGTCATGATGTCAGTGAGGCGTGTCCTTACGTAGGATTTGATTAGATTTGACAAACTTTACGACACTTGGGGTTTGCATAATGATCACAGTTCATTTATTTGTTTTTAGAGTTAGCCCTGTTCCAAGGATTAAAATAAGCACGGACATTACGGAGGGGCTGTTGCAACATGACCGCATGTCGTGAAGGTCTTCCGAATCGTCGTGACATTATCGCAGTCATATTTTGATTTTTGTCTAGGCGGGTGTGAAGTATTATTAGCAACAAAATCAAGGAGGGATTATGTGGGGCAGATGCCAAATGCATATTTTACAGAATTTAGTCGGAAAACTCGGAAGGATGTACCACTTCAGAGGCATGGGGTACATGGGAAGATTGCAAGACGGGAAAGATGGACACGTTTCGGCACGAATTCTATGCACCTCGGCATTTTTAATGCTCTGGTTGTTCCAATAGTCTGTTCACTGACTGTGCTGTCATTTTGTGTAACTTTTGTGCGACAAAATCAGACTAACGCAAACGGAATTTTGTAGGGTACAAAACAAATAATATCGTGCTATTCCCCTCCCCTCTCCCCATGTCGGAGTTGGGAATGATGGCGAAAATCAAAACATCAAAGTTAAAAACTTAATCGAAAATGCCTGTACGTATGTGTGGCGTAACTATAAGATATGTTGCATACAGGTTTAAAGCGCGTAATACTAGCTTTGACGTGTGGTATCGGTGCTTGCTCTACCTTCGACCGAGTGTTCAAAGGAGCCGCGTGCGGAGCGACTTTGACCAAATTTATGGAACCTTGGAAACTAATCGCTCAAACGTCATGCTAATTAATTTCACCAAATGTCCAATGCGTTCACAGAAGTATAAAATTAAAATAATTTTCTTTTCTGTGCGATTTGACGTGGAATTGCCCTTATGTACATTATTGGCAGTGTTCACAGAATTGATTTAAGCTGAAGTCGGGGTATGGACTTGATTGCTCTGGTTCCAGGTACAGTATAGAGAACACGGTAAGGAAATGTTCGGCTCAGTAAAAGGCGGTTTAACTAAGGACAAGTGAAATGTATGCATCTGTTACCCCTGGATACTAACTTAAACTTGAAATGCTTCGGAAAGGTTTGTGGGCTTTATTTATAACCCAAAAGAGTTTTCAGTATTCGTATGTAGAAAATCTGGTGTACCTAACCATTGTTCGCTCTGCAAGTTTCTCATTAACGGACGCTTATCGTTGTGCAAGAGTGTAGTGAGATTTCTCACTGCCTGTACCGGTATGTACTTTGCGCTACGTGGTGTGAATCACGTTGTCACGCCTACGTTTTCTCTTAATGCATGACGTCAGCTCTGACGTCAATCTCGTCCCACAATGGAATTTCGCTTGGAACTTCAATGACGTGGCTGAGGATGGACATTGTATTTATGCCTCAATCAGATGTTTGTTAACGGCATGAGGAATTAAATGTTTAGTGATATTTTCCTAGCCATACTTTTTAAACTTACTGAAATATGTTGTATTCACTAATTTGACGTTAGTACGTGTTTAATCAGGATGTAAACAGTTATTATGTAGCAACTTTTGTTTTGGGAAAAAGCAAGCCTGAAGACGGGGACCGATCCTGTCCCCGAAACGTAGTGTTTTAAATTTAAAGACATACGATGGACAAAGTCCATTAAGTTATTGGGTTCAGATATACACCACCGTCAGAACCCTATTGAATGATACATGTGTGAAGTGCTGTCGCATAGAGCAGCACTGCACGAGCAGACGGAGCGTACCGGTATTCGCGGAGGGTTACAAGGGGCCCCGTAAATGTCCACATTCGTACTGGCCCCGTTTTGAACGCTCCTGATGTGATGACTTGAGAAACTGAATAGTAAAAGCAAATATGTACGTGTGCCTACGCACCAAGCGATAAAGGCGTGTAGAGCGAATTGGAATGAAATGTCCACATAATCCTAAACTGGTCACTATAGATCACTTTTCATTTTTCTGTCTCTGCCTTTTTTAACTCGAGAGGAATAGATGCGTCGATAATCTGGACGAATAAACATTCCGCTGGACTGGACATGGACACATCTCGGACAAGAAGAAGAAATGCATGCAGACCTTGAAGAAAGCAGTCGCTTGTACGATTGTTAAGATGAGAGAGTAACTGTAAAGAGGATATGAGCGAAATATTGTCGTAGGAAGTGACAAGTTTACGAACTTTAATTATCTGAGTTTCTGTAATAAGTCTACAAGATGTGAGATCTGAGGTTCACACGGTGGCATTAAGTTTACGGTCTTCTAGATGTGCCTCCGTGTAGTTTGGTAGGTAAGCAGCAACGTTTCCGATGAGCCTGCTGCCTACATATTCACGGTACGAAAGTCAGGCTCACTCGATGATCGTTAAAACAGTACATTTCCTTTAAGTTTGTTCATTGCGCAGATGAAACAAAGAAAGCCTGCATAAATGATGCAGAACTAATAATAGTAGGTCTATGGCCGACTATTAAAGCATTCCCGACCATTGTGCGTTGGGCCGAAGTCCAGATCCGTTACACGTAAATCTGTTATGACTCACATCACGTACCTTGCGATCCACGAAGGGACATAAAGAAGCGGATGGATCTGTTAACAACCGGGTACTTTAGGAATAGCAGAATTCTTTGTATAAAAGTATTTAATGAAATTCGTTCTGCAGGGTTACGTATTTTTTTCTTCTTCCCTCTCTTATCAAGTCTTTCTTTCTTTTGCTCGTATGTTTTATACTGCAATTCTTTGCAACGCCCCGTCGCGGATTCAAAGTACCTGCGGTTTCCTTTTATCCAATTTCGTCATACGCGTTTTTTTTTTTTTTGGCGCATCGCAACGAAGAGGTGCCAGAATGCGCCTATTGTATTTGCCGCGCCTGTCTATACACACATTCGTTTGTCCGTCCGCATGTAACATACAACTCGAGAACCTATGAATGTAGTTATCGAAATCTGTCAGCATATTCCAAATTTTGTTAAAATCGGGCAACAATACGAACACTTTACGTGAATAGCTACGTGCGTTTTTACGCGCATCCCGAAAATAACCTTCCCAGTATTTAACGCCGCAGCGAAAAGTTCAAGTACAATATGAATACATTTGTCTGAATGTGTAGAAGTGGGGGAGGGGCAGGGCTAAGTATTACATAGCTTAGAGGTTTCTCTGGCATGGATTTGTCTTCAGTCTCTAAACTGCGAAATCTGTTTGTGGTTTTTCAACAGACGTTATGACATTTGAGGCTTTCACAAAGTGAAGATTCATAATGTAGTTATCAAGGTTTATGACATCACCTAGAAAGTGGTGGCAGAGTTTCTCCCGTAACATGCTGGTAACCATCTTACCAGACTGTATGGTATTGTAAGACAGAAAAAACAGAAGACTACAATATGAAATGTGCCCATGGAGCAGAGTTCTTCTCAAGAAATGAACAGTCCGTCACTTATTCCTGAAATTTCCCACATATTATGGAACCCAATGGATCATTAACATGTTAATAAGAGCCCACCACTTGTCCGTGTCCTGCGCCAGATGAATCCAATGTGTATGACCTCCCATCCTATTTCTTTAAGATCAATTTTAATATTATATCTCACCTATGCCTACGTCTTTGAAATGGCCGCTTTTCTTTCAGGTATCCCCATCGATACCCCCTACTCTTCTCCTCCATGCATTTCACATGCCCCACCCATCTCATCCTCCTCAATTTCATCACCCAAATAATATTTGGTAAGGGGTGCAAATCATGAGGCTCCTTATGCAGTTTTCTCCATCATCCTATTACCTGCTCACTCTTAGGCCCAGATGCCGTGCACAGTATGAAGTGTTACCGTGGTAATGTACTAATACAGTGGGAGACGGTTTATTTAGAGAAAGGAGCATGTGAAGGGTTGACTGACGAACATGTACGTGGGATTCCGCATGCAGTATGTTGGAAAAGTTCAGTCTGCGTCTTCTCAATTAGTGCTGATAATGCCAAATGATAAGTGCTAAGATAACAGTGTACTTTTAGATGTTTATTTCCAACAGGGATTTGAATTCCAAGCTTAATATGTGATAAGAGGATGATTTACTCAGCATGTTTTCTTTTTATGACAGACATACAAATGGGATATGTAAACCTTTCATACTGTCTTTGTGAACTGAAATATGGTTTGCAGGCGCTAGGCATCTTGAACATCACTAACTCCAAGGAGCACAGTTCGTTTTAGGCGCGTTCTCATAGTCGCGAAAAGCGCCTATTAGCTTCGTCATGCCCGTCCGTCTGTCCGCATATATCAGCGCGGCTCCCGCTGGACGGATTTCCGTTAAATTTGATATGGGGGAATTTAATTAAAATCGGGCACTTTACATGAATAGCTAAGTACGTTTTATTGTTGCCGGCGATATTAAATCGCCATAAAAGATCTCTCTTCGAGTGAAATGGTATCAGGAGTTAGTCCGTCTGGCCTCATGTATCATCGCGGCTCCCACTGGGCGCATTTCCATTAAATTTGATTTTGAGGACTTTTATAAAATTCTGTTGAGGAAGTCGAAATTTGGTAAAAATCAGGAAAAAATGTCTGGCACTTTACATGAAGACGTAAGTACGTTTTATTGTTGCCGGCGACATTACATCTGCATAAAAGCGTTCTTTTCGTGTGAAATGGCATCAGGCTGTTAGGATAGCAGAGGAGGTATTAACATTACGCGAACGTGCTACAGTGTTATGTTATACGTACATTGCCTATCCTGTTGAGAAGCTAATATAGTCACTCAGCTAGCCTGGCTGGCTGCACTGGGGTTGACTCTTTTCAGCCGGCCGTTGTCGTCTTGGTGTCGAGCTTTGTGTTTAAGCTCTTGGCCATACTATGAGTTCATCTATACAAGAAATCTCCCACCTTCTATGAAGCCAAAAGTTTCATTACTGAGTTCCCTATTCTGACCCAGAAGATTCAGGCCCATATTATTACACCCTATTTCAGTAAGATCTATTTTACTGTTATACTGTCTACACCTAGGTGTCCCAAGTGGTCTTTTCCTTTTACATTTGCCTGCTAAAATTGTGTGTTCATTTTTAGGCGCTTTCGCAAAATCGCGAAAAGCGACTATTAGTTTCGTCATGTCTGTCCGTCCGTCCGCATGCAACAACTCGGCTCCCACTGAACGGATTTTCATGAAATTTGATTTTGAGTATTTTTAGAAAATCTGTCGAGAAAATTCAAATTTCATCAAAACATGACAAGAATAACGGGTACTTTACATGAAGACCTATGTACATTTATGATAGTATCTTGCTGAGTTCTTAGAATGAGAAATGTTTCAGACAAAAGTTGTAGAGAAAATCGCAACACACATTTTATGTTCAATAACTTTCTTCAGAAAATCATGCAGTTTATGAGATAATGTGGAAAAATATGGTCTGGACAGGCCAGAGATGACAATATAATACACCGCACACACTTTGCGTGCTGGATATTTAAGGCTACAGACACATACTCAGAATATGTAATACTTATTGCTTTTCCACAGCAACAATGGTTATGCAAACGTGCCTTAATGTTACATTATATGTACATTGCCTGTCTTGTCCATCTCTTCCATGCATATTACATGTCCTGTCTTTCTCATGCTTCTTGGTATGATCAAATTAATAATATCTGGTGAAGAATACAACTTAGGAAGCTGCTCCTCATTATGCAGTTTTATCAGTTCTTTTGTTACATATTCTCAGTATGATACTCTTTATTACTTTCCCTGATGGTATGTCCCAGGTAAAAAAGCAGGTAAAGCAATCCCATTACAGGCCTGGACAGACCCTTAGGGTTCCAGGAGGTTGAGGCTCCCAGATTTCTAGACAATCAGCACACGAAGGTGGTAAGGTTGTCAGCCCTACGCACCGGCCGCCTTTACCCCCCCCCCAGGAAATATTCCTGGTACTCATTTCTGTTAGAGGCTGAGTCGACCCCAGGGCCATAGTGCGACCGAAACGATTATGTCAAGGAAATATTCCAATGACACCATCGGGAATCGAACCCGCGACGTTCCGTTTGTAGCGTAGTGCCTCAACCAACTGCACCACCGCGCACCCCATGTCCCAGGTAACAAGGTCAAATTATAAGATTTCCTCAGAAGCTTGTATAAGTTTGAAAGGTCCATATTCGTAGTAATTAATGTTTCAAACAAGAATTGATATGGGTTCTTTACCTACCAGGTATAAAGTATAATTCCCATGAATTATAACTGTACATGTTTGCACCATAAGCAGCATCTGACAGTACCATAAGGAACATCTTCCCTGAAAAGGTCATCAGAAATTTATATTAAGCTCAACAATCAACCAGAAGTAGAAAAATATTGCCATTTGAAGTGATAAACACATGTCAGGGTCACATATAGTAGTTTGTAATTTAAAATTACATATGAAGTGTAGGTGGGAAAAATGGCAGAACATAATTTCTTACTGGAAATATAGGGGCATTTCTGCCCTTATGAGGTATGTCATATGCCTTTCTTGTCTTCCCACACATCAAAATGTACATATTCTGCCCTCCATATACTTTGTGTCTTCATCGTAACAGGCAGTACAGAACAGCATAGTGGCACATAATGTAACAGGAGAAGCTGAACAGCAGCAGTAACAACAAGGCATACTACTACTGCTACTATACTACTACTACTACTACTACTACTACTACTACTAACAACAACAACAACAATTTTAACAGCAGCAGCTAAATTATTCCCCTGCTGCTTCATTCATCATCTGTCATACCAACTTACAGTGCATTTCTAATGTTCTCATAGGAATTAGAGAAGTTGAATATGGCTTTGGATGAAGAGAAGCGACGTCTGGAACAGATAATTAAAGAATTCCAGAAGGAGCATGAAATTATGAAATTAGAATATGAAGAGACAACTGCAGCCATGAAGATGGTGCAGCAAGACAAAGAGGCACTTCAGAGTACAACACAAAGTCTTATGGTAAGTACATACACCACAGCACACAAATGTAAGTAACATGTAAATTATTTTACTGTGCTTTACATGGACTGTCTTCATGTCATTCAGTACATTTCTTGTAGAAAAATTTGTCAGAACTTGAAGAAGAAAAGAAGAAAATCCTCCAGAGTCTACATCAGACAGATAGTCAAAACAGTCGAACGTCGCATGCAGCCCAAAATTTGCAGGTTCATTTACAAGGAATTGAGGAAGAGCAGCGGTGTCTGTTGGAAGAGCAGCAAGAGATTGAAGAGAGGTATTGTATTGCATCCCCTTAATATTCCACTCAATACCTGCTTCATTTAGCTTGAACTTGAACCAGATGTTCATCAGATGGTTAATGGGGCAGGTTCTCTATTTCCACAGCATCATTTTATCACATGGCAATCTCACTTTATACAGCCTGGATATAACAACCACATAGAAATGGTAAACCATTAATACAGCAAATAATGAGGGTATATTTAAACACAGCAGGTGAAATAATTGTGCATATGTGTGCGACAAGTGTGTATGTGTGTATAATATATCAAATGAAAACAACATGCCAATTCCTAATAAACAGAACAGTACTAAAAAGAGAAGATCTGTGAGTCTCAGTCACTCACTCCTAGGTATTGAATGAGTATTGTTTTCTGATAGTGAATAAATACTGAATGAACAAATCAGGGTAGTATCAATACTGAACACAATAATAATAATAATAATAATAATAATAATTAATATTATTATTATTATTATTATTACTACTACTATTATTTTGACTCTCCAGTCTACATAAATCCTCTTCTTCCTGGCTCCATACCTCCCAGAAAGACCAGAGCACAGTCGGACTTAAAACCCCATGTGTGCTCAGCAAGTAACAAAACACAAAAACTATCTCCAAACAAAAGTAATACAATCAAGCCTCCATGTTGGCTAGCCTGGACACTCAGAAAGACCTCCCCCAGAACCAAGTGCATGTACCTTACATATATCAGATGCAAAATAAGAGCGATTCACAACACTTGTACTCGGAAGGAACAGACCTTCCAACCCACACTCCATTGCTTTCCTTCTCACTTACACATACCCAAATCAGATAGGGCTGAAAGGACAGACATGCAGCCATATCTCAACCCTCTTGTCAGTCCCTTGATACAGTCACTGACCATGCACAACCTGGTCCACAGATTGTCCATGCACTGTATAAATTGGTTTTGACCATCTGCTAACCAGGCAAAAGACAGCAAGTAGAAACAGATATGAATGGATATCATGTGTTTTATAACCATCATCTGTGAACATAACATTTGTATCACAGAATTTTGTTACTTCATTTGTATTCTGTAAAAGTAAAGTCACCCTGTTGCATACCACACAGGCATGTGGGGGAATGAAGGTATAGTTCCACATATTCTTAACCTTGACATTAAGATGGAGGTGAGTGGTCTGCTGCACCCCTTCACCACTTTATCCCCTGGGAAATAGTCACATGTGCCCATTGAATAGGAGCCAGTTTGGATCCTGTGGAGAAGAGAAAAATCTCTGGCTTGGCTGGAAATTGAACAACGATTCCTTCATCATCCAGCCTACAGCCTAGCCAGTATGCTGAGCTATCCCAACTTCGTATGTGTTCTGTACAAGACAGCAAGAGGACTGGTGTTGAAATAAATGTTTTGGAATAATAGCAACTCCATTGAGTCATACATTATTTAAATAATTTGTTTTAGCTGCAAAGGTTATAAAGCATCATAAGAGATGCAAAGATGATCATAAATAATCATGATATAAATAATTATTATTTGTATGGGTTCAAAAGGAAGTAATCATATCCTACAATTTCAGTCTGCAATGACACCATTTTGCTGGCATGTGTTGTCAGTTATCAATATTTATTTGTAAAAATGTAAGTTATGGGCTCCACAAGGCATTTGTTTGATGGTATACAGATTAATATTTTTATGCTGACCATTTGTGACAACTCACAAAGGCCAGACTATTTGCAAATGATGAGTCATAAACACTGAATTTGCATCATCAGTCAAACTTGATATTCTAATACCAAGGACATATGGTATTGCACAAATATTCACTGGACAGACTGAGAAGAATCACATTTACCATCAGCACTGTCAGTAACCCAACCAGTATTTGAACCAAGTACAGTAAAACCCCTATTTAATGAATTGCTGGGGGATTAGAATATATTTCACTAAATTGAGGTTTTCATTAAATGGAGGTTACATTGTTTATATGCAGCTATTGTCGGGACATGAAAAAATCATCACTAAATCCGGGATTTCACTAAATGCGGGAACATTAAATCGGGGTTTTACTGTATGTCCCAAATACAAGCCTGAAACATCACCACTACACCATCTTCATTTGTTACAGTATTACAAGTATTCTGAAATTTAATGTCAGTGGTGCAATGTTGTTGTTGTTGTGATTATTATTATTATTGTTACTACTACTACTACATCACTCTAACTGGACTTCATCCCCTATCTCAGATTTTTCAAAAATATCAAGAAGCCACCTCAAAATTGTAGGTGCCACAAGGGTGACAGTAGACGAAGTTTCATACTGAGGACACAGATATTAGGTGCCACCATACAAAATTTAGTCTCCCAAATGACCTGGCATGTGTGATCTCTGCACCCCTGTCTTATTGCCTGATTAAAATACAACATTTGAAGCATATTACATCCAAAGACTGGCTCAGTTGAAAGACTGATAAAATAACCTGCTCAGTTGGGCCTGTTAGATGATGCTGATCATATACTTTGTTGCCACAGTACCTTCCGTACATTAAAATTCCTATTTTACTCTCTAATTGTGAAGCAAGAGATACATTGGTAATATTTTGCAAACAAATTGTCTTGCAGGAATAATAATTATTTTGATCACAGTGTTTTAAGCATTTCTTTTACAAAAACGTGTTCTTTGCTGGAAGTATGAAATTTACATTATGTTCTGTATCTTTTCCAGATTTCAAGAAAATGAACTGAGAGCTAAAGTTTTGGAGGAGGAAAAGCAAATCATTTCTCAAAATTCTAAACAACTACTGTCTTCTTTAAATGTAAGTTTCTTAAACATGTGCTGTTTCAACATCAACACCTAAAAATCTACAAATACTCTGTCTCCTCCTACCTAGATTTGGAGTCTGTGTTAAATTTTACATTCATCAGATGTTACTGATTTCAACTTATAGTAGCTGCCTTCACCCCCTACCCCCTACCCCCCCCCCCAAAAAAAAGAGAGAGAGAGAGAGAGAGAGAGAAGACAAGGAAGGTAGAACTGATTTTTCAAAAATTTTCCAGCCTTGTTAAAATGGTTCTTTTGTAGAATGTAAAGAAAAAGTGGATGACCATGTGAAAATTGTATTCACCTTAGGCTTGAGGGGAACAACAAATAAACCAATGGACATACGCATGTGAAATTGCATATGGTTGTACATAGTAAACAGACCTACAAGTTTTGTATGAACACTTTCTTTTGACAAATTGTCAGTGTGTAAAACTTCCTGGTTTTGTTGATTAAATTTAACATAGTTTGAATCTGTACAAATGGAGATTATGTACAGAAATGAATCACTACATTGTGTAATTATTAATTCATAGGTCTTGCTAGCCAAGCCTAACACATTGGAGCAGGCATCATTAACTTCTTCCCAGAACTTCTTTTAGACATATATATATTTCCATGATTGTTTAAGTTGTATGGGGTCTGCAGGATTTGCTTACAGAGCAAGATTTGCCAGAAGCTGAGCTGCGATTGGAAGTTACAGCACGTTTAGAAGCGGAGCGCCGGTTACGTGTTGCACAAGATTCAGTACACCATCTAGAGGGTGCACTGCAGACTGACATTAGCCCATCAGCATTGCGCACAAAAATACTTCCAGATGTGAAGAAACTGCGAAGTAAGTACAAGGGAATACAATAAAGACTTGATATTACTTGTATCATTGTTCAGTCAGAAATGTCACATGAATATGGGTCTTATTTAAAAATAAATTTCTAAAATGTGGCCTACACTTCTTATATGTGTGTACTACAGTGTCTGCCCACTAACAAAAACTGTTTTGACTTATATCTGATGACTTTACACCACACCTGCATTAAGTTCATATTTTTATTTTTAATTGCAGAATTCTTTGAACATGTTGCTGAAGAAGCACGACTGGATGCCAATATGCCTGTGATAATGAAAAATGCTGTTTATGCACGCAAAACATTAGCCAAAAAGGCACGGTCCCAGATGCTGGAACAGAGCAGGCAGGAAAATGCTAAGACACTGGGTAAGACGAAGACTAATGTTGACTATTGTATATCGTTTATTTTTTTGCAATTGGACATTTTGTTTTGCATGGTTGTCCCTACTTACACTGTTATATATGTTTAACTTTTGCATGGTGTTGTAGATAGTGTCAATGGAATGGAAACTGTTGTTTTAGGGATCAGCCTTGATGGTATACCTACTACTGACACACCTTTAAAGAGGTCTTTATCAATTATGATTTCTAAGAAAAGTTTAAAACCTCACCTTAATCGGACAAGGTCAACTAGATCTTCAAATGGTAAGTGCGCATAGTTCATGATTATTAGATCCTAAATATTCCAACACTCATCCTTAATTTTTATTTTCATATATGTGTTTGTGTTAATTGTAAGTCAGGGCAGTTCATTTGGCAGAATACTGACTATGGTATGGACAACCAGTGTGTGATTTCTGGCAGGGACAGTAATACTTTTTTTGTTACAACATTCAAACCAGGTCTGAGGCCTACCAGGTACCAGAGGCTCTTTCTAGAGGAAACAGTGATTGCAGCATTAAACTAACTGCTCACTTGCACTTAATGCCCATATTAAGAATAGTAGTAGTCCTATACAACATTCATACATAAAAAATAATAAGGATTATGACATATCCAGAAACTCCTACCACAATACTTGCACACTGCTTTAACAATCAGCTGTCATACATATCAGCAAGAAACCGGGAAAAACACACAAAGGGGTCAAAACAAAAAACAAAGGAACCTTAACACTGAAGAACACTATAAGACCGGAAATAATCATTACCATGACTACAAATCTTAGAAACCAAAACAGACAAACCCAATGAGCCCTCACAAACAGAAAAAACCAAGAAGTAAACAACAAAAAACAAGCTATAGTTAAAACTGCACACATAAAAATAAACAGAAAGGTAAAGGACCAGAACAACAAAATCCAATCTCAAAAAAGTATGGGGTCAACTTCTGAAACAGTGAAACACATTATGGTCAACCTAAAAACCAGTGTTTCAGAGGCTTGCTCTGTCTGCATTATCAGCATTGTTGTGGGGAGTGAGTTTATCACGGTGATGCCTATTCCTTTCTGACAAGCTGGGTAACTAATATGAAAGCAAAGTCACAAGTAATCTGCACCTACTGACTAGCCTTCATTTGTATATATGATAACAGTATTAGTGCTTAATTGGGTAAGTTCCATACTTGGCTGTGATGATACCATTGCCCAAAAAGATTTTAGTGCAGGAAGTGTAAAAGGTACATTTTTATATATCTTAAAAGATAATGATGTAGGGCACAACCAAGAGGATGAGATGACAAATTTTTTTTGATTAAGGAAGAGGTCATCTTTATGTAGTGTTTGGAAAGTAATGGCTGTTGTTTAAAAGGAATGGTAATGAGAGTATTTATTCATCATATACTGGCTTGCTGTTTTGCAGGCATAGCCTTCGGTGTTCAGAGCAAGAGCAATGATTCTGATGATAGGTTACCAGATAAGGAACATGACCTTCTTGCCTGCCCTTGAAGATGGTGAGCAACTCTAGAATAAAAGGAAGAATTTATATAAATTTCACTCCTAGGCCTTGATGGCTACACAAAGGTTTTAGTTGCACATGGGTTCAAAACCTTATCTTGCCACATTTTATCTAGAGAAATGTTAAGTAATGCACTTTAAGTGTAATTTGAGAGAAAATGCAGTGGTTGTTAGCCAACCTAATGACGATGACGACGACGATGATTCAAAGAATTAAATTATAGGTAATGCCACTGTACTTAAGACATAAACAGTTGTTAAATATGGATAGTTTTTTGTGTTTTACTTTGCATGGTAGTGAAAGGTGATGAGTCTGGATTGTTTACAACACAAGAATGCCATAACACATCACAACAGATCCTGTATCCTTCATTTTGCATTGTTAATCCAAATTCCTCAGGGATAATTACTGGATTTCAAGGGGATTTCTTTAAACGATGTTGATATAAACATCCTTTAATGACATGATATAAACATATTTTAATTACATATATTGCTAGATGGTTGTAATAATAATAATAATAATAATACAATCAACACAGCTAATTTTATTGTAAAACCTTGGCATGCATTTTATGCAAGGGTCAGCATATTATGTTGACCCTTGCATAACACACACCTCACACACACCATGTTTACAACAGAAAATTTAGGAAACTCTTCGAATACCAAATACAAACAAGGTCCAACAATCTAATGCTTCAAAAAAGAAGACAGAAAGAATAAAACAACCTGCAGAACACTATGCTTGGATATAATTTAATTCCAAAAAGCATTAATATCAATATATTCATTGCTGTTATAAATAACACAAAGACACCCATGCAAGGTCAGCTACCCCTATATGCCTTTATGGCATGTTTTAACATAAACCCTGACTGCATTGTTGAGTGTTGTGATGGGAGACTTCTTGTTACATGTTCCAACAAGTACCTGCTTTGGTGATTTTGATAAGGGAATTGTGCAGTGAGGAAACATATTATCTTCTTGTCAAAATAATAAGAGGCAAAATTACACCCTACCAGTAAGTTCAGTCCAATTATGTACCACTGTCATATTTGTAAAGTTTGGTTAATCATAAAAATGTTGACTTTATACACACAAGTTTGTTTTGGGGGTTAAAAGTTTCAGCATTGATTTCCTTGAACATTGTGTATACTTTTACCTTTTAATTATATCCAAAGTTGTGATGTGTTTATTTATAGACTGTACTGCACTCTGAACTGTAACACTGTCATGTTCTGGTATGCAATATCAGTACATTACGGTGACAAATTTTGTTTCTGCACGCGAATCTCTTATATTTAACAAACACTTTGAAAGGTGTTATTTATGTGGTAGAATTTGCAATATATGTTGCATAGCAACATTAGCTTTTGGAATATGGCATAAAACTGTTATCCTAGGTGTTAAATTAATATTTGTGGATAATTATGAGCAATTAACACATTCCTGTTGTTGAATTCCAGTTGTAGGTGTATAAGTTGCTACACACCATGTGATATGCCTTAGTTTGAATATAAGGTGACCTGTTTACCATTGTTGGCATTCCAAGACTGAATGTAATTTTGCAAAGAAAAGTATATATCACAGTAAAAGTGTTTGTCAATGTTAAAATCTTATTGTGTAATGTGATAATATTTTTCTTACACTCTTTTACATTATCAGGTACTACTATATTGTAATGCACAGGTGCCTGAGTAGACATATGTTATCTCCACTCACAAGAAACAAGACACACCAACTGATTTCCAAGTTCAAATATTTCTGAGTATCACTCAACAATTAAACCAACAAATGCACTTTATTTTTTAAGCATGTCCACTAACCCTACATATGTTTTCACTGCAATAGAGCCATCATCAGGGGTTCAAGGTCACGTTCACCTCAACATTCACTAATCCATTTGGTATCACCACATATGTACACCACACTGTATGTCAAGTTTCTATTAGCAGTTAATAACACTCACTGTTTTCATTTATGCAACTACCGGTATACAAGTTTTTTAAATGTCTTGGCATAGGTTGTTTTCATCTTTGAGTTAAAAGCATAAAAGATGATATAGTGTCATTAAAAGTTGTTAAAAATTAAAATTGCTGGCAATTGGTTTGTATACAAATAGTGTTATCCGAGCCTTGTAACAATATAGGGTATTAATTGAGTTGAGTTGACCACCCAACCCCATCTAGTGCCGAGGTTAAAGAAAGAGTAGAGCTATACCTCTGCTCCCCCTCTGGGTCTTCATGGCCTGTTCTAGGGTGAACTTTACCTTTACCTTTTTTATCTTAGAAACTTGACATACAGTGTGGTGTATATATGTGGTGATACCAAATGGATTAATGAATGTTGAAGTGAACATGACCTTGAACCTCTGATGATGGCTCTATTGCAGCCAAAACATGTAGGGTTAGTGGACATGCTTAAAAAATAAAGTGCATTTGTTGGTTTAATTGTTGAGTGATATCAAAATGCATGGTGAACAAAACATAAAACTTATTTCTGAGTATGTAATGCTTTACCACGTACAGAGATGGGAAGAAGTTTACATATCCAGGATCCATTAGTGAGTCTTTCATGTTCCTGAAATTTATTTTATTATTGTTCCTGGTTTTAATGTTATCCCATAATCTTCTGTACATCAATTTTTTGTTCTATGCTGTAGTATATTGTAGATATGGTTTATTTTCCAAGAAAAATAAGTTGCTTGTCCTACATTCTGTTCTGTATACATTAGATAAGTCGTACATTGCATTATCATAATCAAGCAGGTATCCCTACACCCCCTCTAATCACTTTTAAATCACTTCAGGGTATTCTGTTGCTTCAAGTCCTACCATCAGCTGTAACACTTCTGGTTTTTATTCAACATATTTCAGGTATGATTCTCAACCTAGGGACCAGGTACTCTTCAGACAGTTTATGCCAATCCCTTTAGAAAAATGATGGTACAGCACCTTGAAATAGGCTGTGACCACATCCTTTCCACATCTTTTCCATTTCAACATTTGCTGTTATCCTGTGATGCAGTGCTATACTCCCCATGCAATTCACAGATCATGATTCAATAAACCAGGACATTATGACTGTGGACATCAACTGATCAATTTTTATGAAACTCAGTATGAATACTCTGCCACTGGAGTCCTGTCCATTTACTGCGTAAGTTCTCATTCTTTGGACTCCTGAAATGTCTCTTGCTAATGAATAATGTATGTAAATTAATTAGCTAATAAGTGAGAACAAGGTATTATAAATTCTTGGCTTTTGAGACTGTTCAAGATGTAATTGTGTGAATACATAATTTGACATTACAGTATTAATCTGTGATGTAGACACTTGCAAATTAGTTGGTGTTGGTGCTATTCATTGCCTGCAGAATGTTTGATGTTCTTGTTAGCATGTATGACTCAACATGGGTTGACCTGTGCCAAAGCATTTCTCTGTGTCAAATGTGCTCATTAGTACTGAAACACTGTGGTCACTATATTATATGCATAGGTGAAGTTGGTACTAACTGTACACATAATGCCATGGTTTAAACTGTTAACTAAAGTATGATTTAAATGTTGTTGAGATTAACCACAGCAAATTTGTAAAACACATGCTCCTCTGTGCAAAACAACATTGTGACTCAACATGCGTACTACCTGTATCTGTTTGTATGAGTGAGCTTTATTTTGATCAAATTTGTTACAGTGAATTACCAAAACTAGAGCCTAAAGTAATACTTTTGGCTTATTGGCCAGTTAGGGCAGTCACTTCACCAAGTGGCTTAAACTGAGTTTTAAATTTGCATTCCATACATTCTTGATTTTTTCCCCCTAATTTTCTTAATTGTATTGTTTCAACAAGCAGGTTTCATGTAGTAGTAATGGTCTGGTCTTGTATTTGGGAGGTGCTCAGTTTGAATGTTAGCAGGGACACTGGCTATCCTGGCTGAAATTTTGTGTGGTTGCTCCCAGTCCCACAAGGCAGATGGAGATAGTATCAGATGAGACAGGATGAAACTCATGGAACTAAGTAAGGACTGGGAAGGAAGCAGACATGTCCTGCATGATGGTGTTATCCTGGCACATGAGCTGTGAGATACTGCCTTTGGCAAGATAGCCAGTAACATCACCAAGGTTTGAACTAGGTACCTCTTGAATATACAAGTCTAGAGCATTACCACTGCACTGTCTTGCATGACTAGTGAAGTATGATACAAACATGTTTTAGGATTCACTGTAAAATGTATTTTATTATATATATTTATTGATGATGTAAGGGTTTCATGGTGGTATAGTGATGATGCTGATCTCATGGTTTGATGACAACCCCATGTGGATGTGAGCTGTATTGCCAACGTCATTGAGAAACCTGCTGCCTCCATTTTCAGGTAGGGAAGGCAGGACCAGGCCTGGTGCTGTGATAGGAACAGGGAAAACTGGGGAGGGGGGTGGTGATATTGTGGATAACAAGGAAGCAAGCATAAGAGAAATGAAGATAGCCATAAGACATGAAAATAAAATATGGCCACTGCTGTTGTCATTGGCTTGCTCATAACCCAAATCCCAGTCCTGTCTTTCCTATATGAAAGGCCATGTTTCCCAGCTGGCTGACTTAATAGCAGGTTCCTCTGAAATGCTGGCAATACAGTTGTGATTTACTTTAAGGTACTATCCCAGCATCTGCATGGAGTGAATGAGTGAAATCAGAAAAAGCCTGAGTCAGGATTTCCAGTCTAGAGTGAGAATTAAATGTGGGACCTCCTTTGCATGGAGAGCAAATCAATCAACCACACTATTCAATAATGTCATTGAAAATAACAAAGTTGTTATTGGCTGATGTTGCATGTCTTACCATCGTGATATGCATGTTACTAATTTGGTAAGGTAAAATAAACAGTGTCCTGCAAGGAAGTGGCCAGGCTGCAGGTGTTTGTTAATCAAGTGATTAGGAGTAAGCTAAGTTACTTGTACATTATCGTGGAGTTACAAATATTCAAAGTATAATGCTTGTGTATGTGTGGAACTGAGAGAATTGTAGTGTTGGTGGTACTACTTGTGATGGCATAATAAAATAAGCTCAAGCTTTCATGAATGGGGATTTCTGTACAGGTTGAACATTTATTTTAAATGAAACTCAAAGCAGTTTGGAAAGTGAAGGTCTTGTACTGTTGATGAAATCATCTAGTCTATTCACAGTGCTGCAAATTAACTACTTTGAACATTTTTGTAGATTTGCCAGTAGTTTTACAATACACGTTTCTACAGAGTACTCATGTCACTGTTTAACTCTACATAGCCATTAATCTGTCACTTTTCTACAAAGTACTCATGTCACTGTTTAATTCTACATAGCCATTAATCTGTCACTTTCCTGAATGGAATACATGTTGGTATAAGACTTTTTTTGCTCGAAGTCAGTGGATTAACAAGTACCCAAAGTTTGGCGACTTCTTTGCAGGCCTATTTGTACAGATAGAAAAGGAAGAACCACAGAGCCAGGCTGTACATACTATTCATGCCATTGATCTGTGATTCCTTCTTCTGTGAGGGTCAATCAGAAAATAAGTTCACAGTGCACATACAATAAAAGCTGCAGTATCTGGCACTTGATGATCCAAGACTCTATTAACTTACACTTCACTATTCCATCAACCAGAAGCAGTGATTGTGATTATGATGATTAAAAGCGTGAAATGTTGGTATCTTGATTGTGGGGAGGGGGTTTAATGTATATGTACCATGTTACATAATTAGTGACAAAAAGGAGACAGGAAGTGCAGCAGGGAAAGGAGGACAGGATATCAAGTGACATATCAAATGGTGAGGTCTGTCCATAAGCTTGCTAGTTACACTAACAAAGACATGCAGTATAACATTCTAATATCCAGATAATTATATCTGGCAACTTTTTGGTCCTGGAGGTGCTGATGTCACAGCATTTACTGTATTTTGGGTTCTCTGTATTCAGATTTAATAAGAACAGTTCAGATTTAATTTTACTGCTATCCCACTACTTTTCCATTTGGTCCCTGCCTGAAATGAGGCATTTATTTTACTGTGGGAGAAGCCTCTCTATTCTCTGTTGACAGAAGTCCATGTCCTGTTTAACAGCTGCTCTGTCACTAATGTTTCCATGTCACAATCATCTTAAATCTGGTACCACCAAGATTTTGCTTCAGTGCTGGAAAGGGATGGTAATTGGTTGGTGCCAAATCAGGCTGTATGCAGATGTTCCAAGGTATGTTAGTTACAAAACTACACGCCATGTAAACGTTTCTTCTGAGTGACCCTCACAGTAAGTATGCCCTCAATGTCTTATAATGTGTTGTAATGTGTACTTTAAAATACTCAGGTTTGTTGCCAGTATTTACCGTTTAACGGAGAAAGTATTGTTACTGTCATCACAATGTTAATTTACTCTACCTGTCACTTAAGGCCATCCACCAGAGTTTATGGTCATCCTGTTTTGATGTAAATATCCAGAACTGGAGACTGACTCAATTGTGTCTCAAGTTTTTATTTATACTTCTGTGTATCTTCTGATTCTCTGTCAGTCTCTTCACCTTGTCATTAGTCTCCCCAGAAGTCACTTTTGAAATCTTTATTTCAGCGCCTCTCCAAGGAACTGTACTGCTGCTTGTACATAGAACTTTGTAATTTTATCAAGGCACATATCAGCTTAATTTTTCCAGTTAAAATAAGAGTTAATATTGTTTATCCACCACTGCTGGATGTTTCTCATGGAACTCTGAATAGAACTGCATCCAGAATTTGGGGATTCTGCTGAACCACGTTTGAGAACACCTGATGTGTACACAATATTCCAAAATCTATTGCTGCTGATGCTAAGTAGGGGCAGTAAGGATGGCAACACACTAAAGGCAAAACTGAAAGCTCTCTATAAATTTTACTTTTGTGATAATGTTTAATTTTAATTAATTTTCACTGCCCATATCTTATGCCTTCTAACATTTTGGAAAAACATGCTTCTTTTTATCATATAAAATACAGTTGTTCTGCCTAAGCACAACATTGGTTTGTAGGGGTCATAGAAGGAAAGCTAGATCTTGCCAATTTTGAAGGTGGCTAAACCTTCTGACCCACCAAGAAAAACTGACATGAACCAACTTGTACAAAGATGG
The DNA here is from genome assembly GCA_021186555.1 of Reticulitermes speratus. Taxonomy (NCBI): domain Eukaryota; kingdom Metazoa; phylum Arthropoda; class Insecta; order Blattodea; family Rhinotermitidae; genus Reticulitermes; species Reticulitermes speratus. Next base: position 24,165,109 of record JAJKFL010000006.1, read on the forward strand.
GAACAAAGCATGGGTGGTGGCATTTAGTAGCACATTATACTGCATTTTTGTTGGGTACAATAATGTAAACTACAGAACTACATTTACAAAGTGACAACACTTAAGTTTGTTTGCATCTACAAGGGCTGTAGGCTAGGAAGCAGATCACCAACAACCAAATTATCAGCTATTCTGACCCAACCTCCCCTCCCTTCCATTATTTCAGATAACCAATGGTTCACTGCATTGTAATGTCCACTAAAATTAACGTAATACAGGATGTACCATGTAAAACACAACCCAATACTGTAAATCATTTGTTTTATCTTTATTTCTTCAAATATACCAAGAATGTCATAAACAATGTGTAATTACAGCAGATGCTGAAAATGTCCCCCCCTCCCTAGTCTCTTCAAAGAACAATGGTCCCACAATTCATTTTCAAGACACTGCACACTAGAAACCGATCGTGACGAATGCAGAGGATTTTCATGCCCTGCATGTGGGTTTACAGCACTCCGTATTCTACTGTTTTGACTATTAATATATCCAATCACGTGGAACCATGCTTCATCTGTAAAAAACAAAGTGTCCCACACAAGAACCCCTTCATATGAAAAAACCATGTTGCTGATTACAGAATTACCGCGCAACTGGTAGCCAACAAAACTGAAGCAAGGCGGTGAGTTTGTACTGAACAACTCGGCAAATGCTGGAAGTGTCCTCCGCAGCAGAAGGGCAGCTTCTTTCAGTATTTATAGATGTCTGATCTTTGGGTTGTGTCTCATACGGTACACCCCATATTGCCAGTACACTAAGGGGCAAGTGAACATATGACACAATATAATTATTTGTGTTGTTTTAAAGGTGTTGATGGCCCTTAAGAATCAGATAAAGTGGAGTACAAAGTTAGACATATGCTGTTGTGCTATAACAATATTACATCGGTTATTGTCCACAGTCTGAGGTATACTTGATATACACAGTGTTTTGGAAGCTTGCACTGCTTCTCTCATCAGGTAAAAGTAATAATATATGTAATTACACTTAATTACACATCATTGTAATTATATACCTCTACTTGTGCATGGAGTATACCTCAGACAATGGATAGTGTCCGATGTAATGTTCTTATAATGCATCAGCCACCATCATAAACATTTAGAGAATGCTGGTATGTTGCACCAAGGGTTCCATATACTATGGGTAAGAGGAATTTGTACTTCTGGTCCCTTCTCCAACAGTACTATCAGTTTTATCAACCAGGTTAAGTAGCCTACAGGACAGAACTGCAGATTTCAGAAATGAACGTCTTTATCGTCCCCCTTCATTACTTATACTGTATATTGAGACCTTGTTACATTCCTGTAATATAAATGGCATATAGAGAAAAGTAATGTACATAAGTGAATGTATATATACACATTATTTTTGTAGCAGCATTTATAGCTGAAATACAGCACAATGTCTTCACAATGCAAATTGTTGTAAGTTCCTTTAATTTTGAACATTTCACATCCCCCCCCCCCCCCAAAAAAAAAATGCCCTACTCAGATTTGAACCTCAATGATGGTCACCAGATTTTCAGCATGTATTGTCTATGTGGCAGTATCTGTATTCTTGGCTTTGGTCAGTGTTATATTACTCTGTAAAATAACAAACTTTTAAAATTTGATGTGGCTATCACATTTCAATTTGAGACCTACACAAACTATGTTAACCCTTGACAAATGGCTGTGGTTTGCTTTCTTGAGGCAGAGGTTGTGAAAGGGGTTGAAATTCACAGGTGTTTATCTGGTCAGTATGGGAATAATCTGTCACCTCAGCAGAGTGTGTGTGTGTGTGTGTGTAGACTGGGATGTGTAAGAATGGCTGGACAAGTGTAGCCAACGCACAACACTCAGAATGCCCGACCATATCAACTGACAAGACCCATGACTCTTAATGACTGAAGAACACAAGTGACATTGTGACACAAGCACACTGAGAGGCATGGAAACTGTGTTGAAAAGTAATACAGTTGTAACTGTTCATAAAAAATACATTATGAAAAAAAATAATTGCAGATACTTTTGAATCATGCTTGTAAATTCTCTTAAAGAATGAAATTTGTTAGTTACATTATTACCATTACAATGGTTATTATGGATACAACATTTCAGTAGTGACACCAGTGGCATTCCCACCCCACAAGTTGTGCCTCTGCCAGGTTCATATTACCAACTATATGAGGTAAAAAATATGAATTTGGAGTGGTCTTCAGTGGCATAACATTCATATCAAACTACATCAAAATTCAGCAAGTGGTTCTACCAGACAGACAGGCAAACATGACAATGCCTATATGTATTGAACAGATCTGAATAAAAGGCCTGTCAATCACAACTATATTTGGACATATTTTTACTGTTGAAGGTGCTGCATGTTTCAGCTTATTCACAAAGTAAAAAAATACATACAGTAAAACCCCTATTTAATAAATTGTTGGGGGATTAGAATATATTTCACTAAATCGAGGTTTTCATTAAATGGAGGTTTCTTTGTTTATATGGAGCTATTGTCGGGACATGAAAAAAATCATCACTAAATCCGGGATTTCACTAAATGCGGGAACATAAAATCGGGGTTTTACTGTATAAGAAAAGCATATATATACAACACAATTATTAATTAAAACGATTGAAATCTCAATTTTACACTGTTTAAATAGGAACTTAAACAACTTTTTAACACAAGTACTGCACCAAACACACCACACAATTTTAATATACAATTGAATATTAATTTAACAAAGTTTGGCTAATAACCACATAAAAACAACGTAAGACAGATCTCAATTTTAATTAATAATTGTGTTGAATATAAGTGCTTTTTCTCATACATATTTTTTAACCTGTGCCTGATGCTTGTGAATACCGTATATTCTCGAATCTAATCCGCACCCTTTTTACAGTTTTAGAGGGCTAAAAAATCAGATGCGGATTAGATTCGCGTGCGGATTAGATTCGCGGTCTAGAGATGGATTTTGGAAAAATGATTGAGCTGCTGTACGTGCTGTAAGAACAATACAATACAATAATCTATTATTTTATTATTTATTATTATAATTTATTATTCATCAGACTCGACGTCATCACTCATAACTGAATCGTTATCCGTGCTCTCCACCCAGTCACTATCATCTTCATCTTCAACATCGTCCTCCCATACAATGTCATCGCTGCCTTGTGTTTCCGCCATAGTCGAACGTTGCTTTCATCAACTCCAAAAATTGCAGCGGCTTTGCAGTTTCCATTCTCCTCTGCGCACTGAATAACTTCACGTTTGAACTTTGCCGTATATGAGAGTCGTCTAGATTTCAGGTGTCCCTCTTCCATAACTACGATACACAACAAATTGGAACAAGCACCTCCCACGTTTCAACAACTAAGGCTCAGCTGGCTTCAGACGAGATTGCGCACGTCTGTTGAGAAAGGCCCCGCCTCTATCGGTATGACTCATCGGCCACAGGCGTAGCATCGGACTTTAACGCATTGGTAACATCCAATATTATTCAATCAGTCGCCCCGTGGGCAAGGGTGGTTGAAGGAAAGGAGCGGATTAGAATCGCGAACTAACTTTTTTTCGTTTAAGAAATCGCCAAAACCTGAGTGCGGATTAGATTCGAGAATATACGGTAAGTCAAAAACGAGCAGCACCTTTAACAATAAAAATATTGTCCCAATATGGTTGTGACCAACAGTCCTTTTATTGGTCTGTTTACTTACACATCACAACAGGATGTCTTACCCTAAGATTTTGTATCTTTTTATGCACAGTTCAAAGAATACATTATAAGAAATACAGGCTACTACCACCACTACTGCTGCTGCTGCTACCACTACCACCACTACTACTAATCATCATCACCATCACTATTATTTGTGAGAACCTGAGGCGAGTGGTTACATTTGCACTGTGCTCGGCTCCATGTTTGTATGGTGTAGTCCAGCAGTGACTAGGTGGTGGTGTGCTGCAGACACACTGACATTTGTAACTGAGCAGAACTCGTGGAAGCAAACACTGAACCCTAAATTCTTCTCTGCGGGAATCAAACATGTTGTATATTGCTGAGATAAGTGCCAAAGTTATTTATATGGGTGATTATTTGGAGAAACAGACGGTTTGTCCATTATTCCTTGAACTGTTTGACATGTATGTTGAAGTACTACATGCAAGTTATATACTGAATATCCCTCATAGATTTAAGGATGTAAAGAAAAGCAGGCACTAGAAGTTCTCAGAGATTCCTGTTATAATTTATACAATAGAGGTATTATATGAATTTCACTACTTCAGTGGGATTTTGCTGTCAGAAAAGAATTTGGTACTTACACAAAACAAAATGGACTTGTTTAGGATACTGTGCTTCCATCATGCTGCAGCACGGTTCATTATCATTTTCTGAAACATAAATGATTAAATCGATTGTAGTACATGAACAGAGGTTTTTGTTAAGAACCATACTGCTTAACAATTTGACATTAATTTGGACCATATAAATCAACACTGTATATGCATGTTTTATGTATGGATGAAAACAGGATTCCTGTGAGAACACAAAAAGTGTAGATGGGGAATTAACCACTTTTGTGGGCATTTGAATGGCGTGCTGTTGTGTTAACATTTGCATTATTCTTTCAATGCATTTTCTTGTAAATCAAAGGACACAGTCAACAGGTGCCAGCAGATATTTAATGATACATAAAAGCTATCTCCCTGCCACCTTTTAATAATGAGCAAAACTAAAATAATGGAGATAATCAAAAACTAATGGGTGAGACATGTTATTGCCAAGTATGGACTATATTACTTGTCATGGGTCTCGGCATTCCCACACAATGTGTTAATGGGAGAGATCAAGTGAGGAAAGAAACACAAGCGGAATAGGAAAATTTTAGATTCAGATACAGATAAAAGCTTAGGGGAGGAGAGAGAAAAATGGAATAGGCTTTGTCATACACGTGATCCACCCTGACAAATGATGGTAACGATATATCTATGGCTTTAAAGTCAAATGGCAGTTCACATTCTGGGCTGTTTATGATGATTTCTGTTCAATATTGTTAAAAATGCTTGCCTTCACAGGATTCAGGACATGTGTAAGTTGAAGTCCAAAACTACGCAGAACCACAAATGGTGTGAGTGTTGTTCCATATAGTTTCTGCAGACCATCAATTGCCAACATTGTTGGCAAATTATGTCTCTGGCGCAAAGTCTCATATTTCAAAAGGTGAGGCAGGCTCCCTGAGAGAAAAAACTTACATCGGTAAATGCTTCTCAGATCCTTTTCATATTAATAATTCATGGTCACTTCCTATCTTGTAGAAAACACACTCCATATGGGTTTTCCCTGAGCAACAAAATCATACAGCACAGAGAACAGTGGATTTTCCTGGTAGCCTACAAATGGCACTAGTTTTGGTTTTCCCTAGGTGATACTGACTGCTTGAACCTAATTTTCAAGATAGAGAAAATCTATAATTTTCCCAGTGTTCTCTCTCTGAGAGGCACACTTTTTGTGTTTACCATTTTTTCTACAATGCAGCATTTGTACAAAAAGGGTAGGACAAAAATCTCCCTCCCACATTTGTACAATTATTTAATGAGTCCTCTTCATACCAGAAAAAAAAACTCTTTTAAATAGGGTCTTCAATTGAAAAACCACGAAATAATGAAAATGCAATAGTCACTGGAGTACTGCATCTTTCTAGTATTTATCTGGAGAAACTGACAGAAATCATGAACTCCCAAAGAAACTGATTCACTCACCAAGTGAATTACCACTGAACACTGCCTCACAAAGTAACTCAGACAGGCACTTCACATCTCCAAACCCCAGGTTGACTCCTTGACCAGCCAATGGATGAACCCTATGGGCCGCATCTCTGAGAACATGCAAAAGGACCAGTTCTATGTATAGTAAAATCTACTTATAATTGACCCTCAATGGACCAAAATATTTTTCCACTTCAAGCAAGAGTTCATGAAACACTGATAATAACTTAAAGATAAATATGTTTGAATAGTACATATCCCATACAGAGAGTTACTTTAATGCATCCCCCAACATATGAAAATATAATCTCCCCTTGCAAAGGAAACTTAGACAACATGATCTTATCAGCACTGGACTATGCAATGGACACTCAGTCATGTGTAATCAGTCACAAAGAGTAGCTGACCAGTATATGGAAGAAATGTATTCCATTGAACAAAGAGTATTCATTTGCAGTACCTTCATAACATGGCACAGTTTTCATTAAATGGGAATGTAAACAGCTAGAATAATATGTGCTGGTGTTCTGAAAATCCCCATGCTCTTCATGACCTTCTTTGCATGACCTTAAAGCCAGAGTATGGTATGTATGAGTGTGTGTAAAACCAAAGAGCCTGTTTTTTTCAAAGAAACAATCAATTCCTACCAATACGTTCAGTTGAAAAAATGGTGTCTAACTTCCTGGTACATGCACACTTCCCATATTATACAACTCCATGACAGCTGATTCCTTCTGAGACACAGTAATAAAACCTCTCCACATTTATGCACTTATGAGCTGAACCACAGTCATAACACACTATACTGTCACTGTGCAGTAACTTATAACTGTCTCAGTTTTGCTATTTTTAGCACTTCTTCTTTCCTTTATGCTTGTTCCAGTACCCCATTAAAGTATTATGCTTATACTTTGTTAACACTTGGGCTTAATTCTCTTGTGACAGGAATGTTCCTTTGTATATAATATCCAGGAAGTAAAAAACAAAATTACATGAAAAAAAAAAAAATGAAGAGTCAAGTATTCTGGAATATGACACTGTGCTGACTGGTAAATATTTACCGGTTGATACAGCATAACATCCCAGGAGACTTGAATGTTCAGCAACAGCCCTGTGAGAACCTTCAGTCTCGCTCAAAGTAACAAATATTCAACAGACTATTTCATATTTTTTTTTAAATATCTGTTTCCGTGTTGAACAGTTTCCATTTGTCAGAAATAATCTAACACTGAGATATGGTGACTAAAACCAACAAATGCACGCAAGTTTATGAAAATACATTATAACAATGGTTTCTATTCCACTGTCTCAGGTTTGGTGAAATTTTGTAATAGAACCAAGTTTCCATTTTCTAGGTTCCCTCTTAGAAATGTTATATTAACTGTTCCACAGTTGATTATTTTGTATGCATAAAATGAGTATTTGATGTGCAGCTCACTATAATTACTGTGCATAGCGCAAATTGCCTGACTTCAGTTAATATACACAATGTTACAGAAGCTAACTCTGCTCACATCTGTAAGCACAAGTTGTCATGAGAGCTCCAGACATATGTTCACTCCTCCCCAAACTGAGTCAAGAGAGGCCAGTGGCAATTACGTTTCAGCTGTATCAAAATATATTACAAATTTAATAAACAAATGATTTAAAAATGTTCAATACCGATCATAAAATCAACTTTCAAAACAGTTTCAGCTACCTAACTGCCACACAAATTTACACTATTCTTCAGGTGACTGTCACTGTTCACTGATTAAAATATCACTAACTGTGGGTGTAAATCAAATCATCATCACATATACAGTGCTGAGCAAGACTCAGGTAGTTAAATCACTGGCTCTTCATCACAGCACCTGGGTTCAATCCCAGAGATGTCAACGTGGAATTTCTGGTGAACAAACTGCACAGGGTTTCCTCCAAGTACTTCAGTTTTCCCTACCAATTGTCATTCCACCAAAGTTCCAAATTCACCTGTCATCTACCATCCAGGCCCATTTAAGGCCACAATACCAAGAGACTCAGTACCGGGGTCAGCTCATCCATAAGGACTGCAACAAACATGAAACTAAATATCTGAGTAAAAGTTTTTGTTACGAGATATTACATTCTTTAAAAGAATATAAATGAAATCATTTTAAATTCAAATACTTGTGATGAACTCCAAGCGCTGTGGAAAGCAAGCGGGCTGTGCCCTGCCCAGATGTTGTGCGCTGGGTCAGTGCAACTAGGCTATGTGGTGGGAAGACAGTGGCAGCTAGGTTGGGGTTGGGCTGCAGGCACTGCAGCCCAGAAAAGGTTTCAAAGAGGACTTCGTATATCTGTTCCCTTTTCTAACGTTTCAAACGCTGGAATTTTTATAACCATTTTTACCTAGCTGTTTGCAAAGCCATATTTGTGAATTTTTAAATTTTAGTAGTTGCAATTTTAAGATAAACATGAACAAGAACAGTGTGAAGTATTTACAGGGCATCAATTTTTCACACTTAACTCTTGCCAAGAATACTGAAATTAAGAATTTAGGTCATGCAACACCTGATTCAGTTATTTCTCAGTCATCATCAAGCAAAATACAAACTTGTGTGAGAAAATTTAACCCTTCTATATATGATAAACATAAGTGGTTGTGTGGCTGTACTGAAAGAAATGCTCTATTATGCCTTCTCATTAATCATACGAGTATAATAATCCTAGCTCCAACCCTACCATAAGGAAGTCCCATGAGCTGCCACTGCTCAGTATTCAACTGATTCCTAAAATAAAAGAAAAGTGCAGAAAAATTTAATAATGTTTTACTACTGTTTCCTAATCTTGATATCTAATGCTGAGTTATTAAATATTTCCTACAGAAATATTTGCATATGGAGCATATGGAGAAGTGTTAAGTAGATTTAAGTTGTATTTCTAGAGCCCTGGTTATCATGATGTTCTATTCACTCACCCAACCAGCACCACTCCTCTACCAACGTAGCGCGTGGCATGACCAAATCCAAGAGGGAAAGCAGCTCTGCTACCCTCTTCCACACTGGATATACTTGGATGCAACTGTCGTAAGGCATTAGACCTTTCAAACACTGATTCAAGCAAGTCATTGAACTTCTGAGTTGCTGTATCAACGATCTTATCTCTAGGAACCTTCTTCCACTGTAAATCCATTTAAAAATATTAACACTGTCACATTTTTTCCCGTCTTCAAATAAAATAACAAGACTGAAAATGGTGTGCTCCATGATGTAGTATACAGACTTTACCAAGGTGTCCTTTGCTTTCAAAACATATGGTTTCATGGCACACATGTAAATGTAATTTCATTTACACCCATAACAAAAGTCTGGCCTCCCCACACCGATTATTACAGAACTCACCAATGGTCAACAGCTTTAAGTTGAGATCTCTTCTACCGAATTTCACCCACATCAGACAATAAATGTGGAAAGTATGGATAGAAACTAATTTACATCCCTAAGTAAAGTATGGCTTTCATTATGCTAACTTTCACAAAACTCATAATTGCTCAATACATTTTTGTGAACATCTCCTCTACAGAATGCTATCCAAATCAAATGAAAGATTTAGAAACTATGTGCAAAATTTCATTTATGCCCCTTACGTAAAGTATGGTTTTCAATGCACTGATTTTCACAAAATTTGAAACTGCTTAATGGCATTACATGCAGATCTTCTACACAAAATTGCAACCAAATCAGACAAAAATATAAAAAGTATGGGTAAATATTTGTTTATTCCCTAAGTAAATCGTGGCTTACACTGTAACGATTTTCATGAAACTCACAGTTGCTCAACCATATTACAGGGAGATCTGTACTCAATCTCACCCACATCAATCAAGAACTACAGAACGTATGGACAGAAATTCATTTATGCCCTTCAGTACAAAAGGTTTAGTCGCTAATCCTAGGTAATGGACAGATGGATGTGCTCTACACATAAAAGACTACCTTTTTGACTTTATAAAGAAAAAAGATTGCCTAACAAGGCACTTGCAGTGGATGGCCACCACAGTGTATCCTATTTGGAGACAATGTTAGTTGGCAATGGATTAAGAAATCTGATAAATTTAAACAGTTTCATGTAAGGTCACAATTACAATACATCAATAAAATCCATAATCAAATTAAACTGACAACTGTTAATGTGCAGACTCCCCAAGTACCAGATTTATCCAAAATCCAATCAGGATTTTGGACATGAAACATGTGGAGAGACAGGTCAATAAACACAATGTCCCATTCATGTACTTGTTTCAAACATTCCGTGAAAAGAACACATAGCAAGTTGTCTCAGTGACCATGTTTCCAATTGATAAGGTTTCAGTTCATTTCAATTTACTGTGATTTGATCTGCTCTCTTCTCTCCTACAAATGAAACACAGCCTTGGATTTATCAGGTCCACTAAAAGTATATGAAACATCCCATCATGTGAGGACATGTTTAACTTACCAAAGCATCATTCAGAGAATCTACAAAACTTTCATTAGAAAGACTGAGAAGTTCCTTTGCATGCCCAATGGATGTTGACCACACCAGCGAACTCAGACAATCTGTAAGCTGATAGAGAACAACTTCATTACTATGACTTAAAGAGTAACTATCATTGTTGGTGTTGCACAGTACAAACACAGATGCATATTAAAATTCTTACAATCCACTCTACCATGGGTGGGAGGAAGAAAAAAAGACAGAGAAGAAAAAGAGAGAAAAATAAAACAAAATCAAATGAGACAGTGAAAGAGAGAGAGAAAGGTAAGGTAAAGGTAATGTTGTCCCTGTGCCTAATTATGCACCATGCATATAAGGCATGTGGAGGAGTGGACGTATAACTCGCCACATTCTCTATCTCGGCACTAGAAGGAGGTGAGTGGTCAGCTTCACACCCCAATCACTTTACTCCCAGGGAGAGAAATAAAGGTGGAAAAGAAACCTGGCCAAATCTAAGGCAGAAGAGAATGTTCAACTCAGTCTCCAACTTCTCTACCTCTTTATCATTATTTACAAAATACTTATTTTGTATTCATTCTACAACTTGATGAGAACTTACTGGCAGAAGAGCAACTGGCCCAGTAGGTAGGAATCGCTGCCAAGCTACCACATTCTCTGTTGGCTGAAATGTGAACATTTATTATTGCAGTTTAAACAAATTCCCACAGGCATACTAGTTTTAATATATTGTTCCAATATGTAATGAACTTGTAACAAGCACCTCAGATAACTTCAGTGTGGCTACTACTCCCATCTGGTTATAATTCCATGACAAGTATTTAATTCCCATTGCTTTCCGAACCTGGGAATTAGCTCCATCAGCGCCAATCTACAAAACAAGAAGAAAAAAATTCAAGTATTAAGGGCATGTATTCAGTGTGCACTGTGTAAAATGAAAAAGTGTGTCTCCTTTCACCAACAACACCACATACTCGTAATTCCATTCGAAAATTCTAAGGTGTACCAGATTCTGGGCCAGATTTTAACTGCTGATGTCATAAGCTGTGATAGGCTTCAGGTGTCAACATCTATATAGTAAAAGAAGTTGTGTGTGTGTGTGTGTGTGTCTGTCTGTGACAGCCATTACTGATAAGAAAATGAAGACATGGGCTTGAAATTTTGACAGAGTTTTAGGATGATTATAGGATGTGCCATGCCAAGTACGCCATATCGGGGTGGTATGTTTCGGTCGGCATTCACATTCGAGGCAAGAATATTCGTAGACACTGTGATGTCATAGTATCCCTACAGGGCTACGATATATATATACTGTTCAACTGGAAGGATTATCTGTGGAAATCATACGAAATCATACGTACCTAAAGACAGGGACTGTTAAAGTTTCCCGTTGAAATTTCAACGGGGTCTATGCTAGTGGCACAAATATTATTACACAATAGGAAAGGCAACGCCAACACAAATAACGGTCAAAGACACAGACGTAACAAAAACACCGTAGTAAAATTAACAAAATGACAACGGCACTTATACGCAGCAATCTTCACTGCACTGAGGCCATGAAAAAAGTCCCATAGATCGTGGGCATTACGGAGCTCAAGGCTTCCCACTCTGTAACTACTGTTATATTCCCCTCCAGTCTCCACTGGCTTATACCTTACTTACCCATAGTTATATTTTGATTTCTGTGTAGTTTCATACAGTAATACAGTTGTGTCTAACTAACTAACTAACTCCACGGAGCAGAGTCCTTCTTGAGAAGCTAACAGGTTGTCAGCTAGTCAAGAAATTCCCCGCGCTTTATGGAACCCGAAGGTTCATTACCGCACCTGTCCCTATCCTGAGCCATGTTTCTCATGCAGAATTTCTCCCGGTCATTAGTTCGCAAAACGGGATGAATTCCATTACAACTTACGCACGATAAACGAATAATTAATTGGAAGAAATCTGGAAGCAAGCGACCATGGTCTGTTTTGTGGTATTATCCCGGCATCTGGCTGGAGGAACTGGCAAAAACCACGAAAACCCTCTATCGTGATGCCGGTCTCCGGGCCGAGATTTGAACCCGGCACCTCCAGAATACGAATAGGAGTGTTAACTGCTTCAACCACAACTTCGGTTGTAACTTAAATCCAAAACGCTTGTCGCTAGCACAGGTCATTAAATAAATCAGTTACTTAAATTGTATGTGAACAGAATATATAGAGGACGAGAAGGACATAAGGGAAAACACACTTGAGGGTGAAGCAACAGATCGTGGGCGATGTGGAGAGGATCGGGTCATGGGACTTGTTGCGGCCTGGGACTGATGTGACATTTGTTAGTTTATTTTACAGCAACACAATTACAATTATGGGTTCTGAAGTAATATAATTAAATAGAAAATGTATATTGTTCTTGAAGTCCCTCATAATGTGAGATGCCAAGATGTAGCTCACTTAGTTTACATGTAAATTTCGCATTTGATTTCGAGACTGATTAAATGTTTTATTGATTCGTTGGTTCATTGACAGACCGATTGATTGACTGATTCACTCAATTCACTCATCAGATGGGTAGTGCAGAGCGACATGTGAAGATGTGGATTTGGCGACAATCAATGCCACATAGTAAGATATTTGGGGGAATGCGCCATACCTTATTTGATGGTATTATCCAACAATTAACCAGTTAAGATTGAGAAAAACGAGGTTTACTGGCCAAGATTCGGGCCCGAACCATCGCGAAGTCGTATGGCTCAGTTAACTTTCACAGTATCAGCTTCACTCTCTCGCCATGCTTACCCCCGTACTTATATTCTGCTGGGAATAAAAGTACGATCACATTTCTTACTGAGCTACCACGCATAATTTATTAGAAAAAGTGTCTCTCTACTTCCACGACCAGGCGTTCTTTACAGAGCCCAAGGCAGTCGTGACGTAACTGGCTTTCACGCAATAGTAATGTTCTCGGCACATCTGAAGAATAAATCTCTGAAGTTCGGAATTACCAGAATAAGCCTCGCAAATAGAATTTCATCAGCAGACTGGAACGAATGCTTAATTTACTCTCAGCTTGTGTTCTGGACCGTGTTCATTTTGATAAGAACAGACTTTTAGAACGTTACGCTCAGTTCGTTCCTATAAATAGCGGACCCTCTCCAGCAGTGGCGGCAGTTTCAGTTTCCTTTCAGTCCGCGTAGCGTCGGGCTTCTTGATAACGTGTCTCGGTAAGAGAGGATAATACGAAAATGGATATTGCAGAAACAGACTGTGAACTGGCTCAGCACAGGTTCCAGTGATGTCAGTGGCTAACCTCGGGGTTCCATAACACCACGGAATTTCCTTCAGAAGTATAAAGTTTTAACACAATCACGTAAGTTCGCTGTACACAGTTGGTGATATACCTCTATTACTGTTGCTTATTGAATTATTTGAAGACACCATTTAACTGCATAAGTCATGAAGCGTCAACAGGTAGGGGGACTACGAACAATGAACTTAAAATGAACTGAAAGCGGTCGTGGCATATTTTACGGTAGTATCCTCGTAGAACTGAGTAAAACTACGAGACACCAGGACAAACTATCCTGGTGCCGAGACTGCAGCCCCGGATCTCCCCCGAATACTACACAGAAATCGTGCGTCGATATTTCCACCGTCGGTCACTAAAAGATTAAATGGAAAATTTATATTCTTGCAAAATTATAATAATCAAAATACACCACTTTAGAAACACTGGTATCATCACAACTACCAGGTGAACAGTAATTAGTATTGTATTGGTCACGTGCACTTACAGGTTATGTCGTGCATTTGCCGACCTGTAGTTCCAAGCCAGGCAATTTTAGGTCCAGTATTTCATCGTAAAGTAAAGGTAAAGTTGCCACTGTGCACGCCATGAAGGCAGGTGAGGGGAGTAGAGGTATAGCTCCATTCATTATTAACCTCGGCACTAAATGGAGGTGAGTAGTCAGATTCACGTCCCTGTGCTTTAACCCCAGGAAAAGAGCCACCGGTACCCACTGAACAGGAGACCGGGTAGGCCCCACAACCGGTCTACACGTTTTGAAGAGAGAAAAATCTCTTGTTCCTGCCGGGAATCGCACCACGATTCCTCAGTCATCCAGGTCGTAGCCTGGTCACAATCAGCATTTCATCGGTAACTGCATGTGCCTGGTATAAGTGACATGCCAACAGCAGAAAATTTGGCAGGGGCGCATAAGGGAAATAATCTGAAAAAAGCTGATCAGAAAGATTGACATTTAGGGAACGTACTCCTACACGTTTATTGTTATGACGCAAGGGTTCGCCCTGGGAATTTGACGTTGTCGGAGTTGGGCTATGTCTGCAGGGTTTTGGAGGATGTTTGTCTCCGTGCTCTGGTTAAACAAGTTTGGAAATGTCGGCAGAGGATAACACGTTTGGCGCGTTCGTTCGATTTTAAATTTGTGAGTGAATAATTTCAAGAAAAACACTAAAATTCGAGTATTCTAAACGTGCTTTTCCACGTTTAACACATCATACTATGACTTCTACGTCTCGTAGCAAGAGATTTACAATCGTCATCTCGTAAACTTCGAGAGATACAATCGATCGTGCTGGACATTTATGCTTAGACCGTCAGTTGCTTCTTCAGCCCCAGCTCGTACCTGACAGGGAACACCGCCGATGTCAGTTACAAACACCAATAACAATTAGATTTTATCATAAATGTACGTCGGTCTCCACGTAAGGTGTCTGTTACGTTTGTCTGAGTGTAATCAAAATCGGAAGATGTCAAATTTTAAACAAAAACCCCCACAAAAATCTGTCCGGTGGGAGTGAAGTTGTTCCCTGTGGGACTCGCAACTGCATTGCGAACGCGCTCAAAATAGGGAGAAAGAGGAGACACTCCTTCAGCCCCCCTTCCCCCAAACGTAAATTCGACACTGCGTTGGTTCTTCAGTTTATTTAAGGCCGCATTTCAGGTTATTTAGCGTCGAGTATAAATTGTGGCGAATAATGAATTGCGAAGGTTATATGAAACAGAAGTCGCAGCCTATTTCAATAGATAATTCCAGCATGTTTCTGGTTCCGAGAAAACCCACGAAAAACTTCAATTAGGAGAGACAGGCTTTGTTCCGAAAATGTAAATACGGATATGCCGAATAAGAAGCAGCATCATTAAATACTCGATCGCAGTTTTGGTGATAGATTTTTGTGACGGCTCCAGGGCACAGCGTCTCATCAAACAACCGCAGGCTTCAACACAAACAACTTCTGTAAGTGCAGGAACAAAGCAAAAGTTTGTATGTGTAACGTAGGCCGCCGACTGATGATAAGGATGCAGTCACACAACCTGTATTATTTAAATTCCGAGAATTTGGAACGCGATTTCTTCTACCGCAGTGCTGTGCGTAGGTCCGTGTGTACTCTGGACTACAAGCATACAACACATACGTACTTACTACATCCTAAAACAAAATATTACAATATAAAACTTGTAATTGCTTTCGTTTTTATTTTCCTTTTAACGACCAAACAGTTTATGTTGTATATTACTGCATTATGCTCAGAGCCTCACTGCGCAAGGCAATTACTGTTATTTACATATCCGTTATCTTACAGGGAAAGGATGTTTGTGACAACTTGAACTGTCTCATATGCACTCGTGCATTGATTCGGAATGTTCATATCGGAAAGGCTTCGTATAATATAAAATGGAGAGGCTTAACACAACATGGGGCACTGTAAATAAACAGAATGTAGACGTGACTAACCTTACGTTCACGTATCGCAACCGGAATGCAAGACAAAACGTTATTGCACAGACAGCCAATAAACCAGGCGAAAATATGGCAAAGTTAAAATATTTGGGGATGAAACACACAACAGTACATTTACAGAGAAATTAAGAGAAGATTAAATATGGAGAATCCTTGCTACCAGTCAGTTCAAAGTCTTTTGATTCCCTATCTAAACACATAAAAACAGAAACACTCAAAAGTATAATTTTAAGCGCTGTGGGTCTGAAACTTTGCCTCTTATCCTGAGTGAAAATCATATAGGCCTATTGATGATAGTGTATGCCCATTATTGAGAACACAGTGTTCAGGAGAATACTTAGCGAAATTGTAGAGCGGAGAGGGACGGATAAAACTGCATAATACGGGGTTTCGTGATTGTTCATCTGTTATTAGGATATCAAGTAATAAAATGTGATAAGCGGGATATATAGCACATACAAAGGTCACTCCATGGCGTGCCTGTGCAGGCACAGAGGGGGAAGCGGAGGTATAGCTCCAACCCATTCGCAACCTCGGCGCCGTAAGGGGGTGGCTGGTCATATACAGCACGTATTTAATAAAAAAATAAGCGCATATAACACTTGTCTAAACCCCTGAAGGAAAGGGACCACTTGGAAGACTTAAGCGTAAGAAGAAGGATAATATTAAAACACGCTTAAGATAACAAAATTGTTGACTGGATTAATCCAATAAAGCATACAGTCCAGCGTGAAGAGCTCAGAAAATGTTGGGGCTTGGACAATTTGCGCTTAGCTGCTGCTGCTGACTATTACTACTACTACTACTACCACTACTACTACTACACTACTACTACTACTGCTTGATACTGCTACCACCATCACAACCAATATCTCCCAAGTGATTCTTACTTTATTGTAATCATTATTTAAGCATTTACTAACGCCACGCATACGGCGGATATAAAGGCAAAAGGCATGCAGTGTGGGGCGGTAAATACGTACATCAGCTGTCAACAGTTCACTTCTACCATTTCACAGCTGTCGCAGTCAAACTGTTTTCGAAGGAACCTTATTTCTTTGAAGTATTATAATGCATTTACTGAGTTGTTCGTTCTTTACATGAATTCGTGCCCGGGTAACAACAGTTTCTTCCGCAGCACAAATTCCATTTGCATTGTCTACTCCTCACTTGACTACTCACACTATTCCATTACTGCTGTTACTCTGCCATTGCGATATTGCCTCTTCTCTCCAAAAATGGTCTTAGTTGCTCATTCTGTTCCCTCTAGCACCCAACAGGCCTAACGGATGTTTTGCTGAATTTATTTTCCCGTTTGTATTTTCCGTCATTTGTACGGGTTAATACTTTCCTATAGGCTACATTCTCGCTCATAATTAATCATTTACTACGTGCAAGTTCTCTCCACGTTTCCGTTTCTGAGCATTTTAATAACACATGTTTGATATTTTCCACCAACCCCCCCCCCCCCAAAAAAAAATTGGGCACCTTCCACTCATGAATCCTCTCCTAATCCCTCGCAACTTCTAAATCCCTCCTTTCAGCCATTTTATTCCACTCGTCTCGTCTCGCTTCCTGTACGGCCATCGATATAATTAATTCTTTTTGCCCCATTTAACAAGGAATTCTATCGACTAATAGCCGCAAGTAAACTGACTAACTAACTAACTCCATGGAGCAGAGTCCTTCTTGAGCAGCTAACAGGTCCTCAGCTAGTCAAGAAATTCCCCGCATTTTATGGAACACGAAGGTTCATTACCGCATTCACAAGAGCCCGCCACCTGTCTAATAGCCCCAAGTACGTTTCGTTTTCCTGTATCGTTAATTTTTTCTTTTATTATTTTACATGCCCAATTTACAATGTTTTATGACGGCCTCTACAAAACATACGCTATTCCAAACGTTTCTATTTCTTCCTTTAGTTTGGTTGCCCAAATCTCCAAGTCTAAGCTTTTAAAGTAAGCTACTTGACCGGCTCTACACCCAGGTTTGGGTGAACTATTGTCACTCACTACCATAAATATCTTTAATGACCAGTTAAAATGCTATTCAGGTGACCACATCAAGAAGAATGAGATGGGAACGGCACGTGGCGCGTATGGAGGACAGGAGAGGTGCACACAGGGTTTTGGTGGGGAGGCCTGATGGAAAGAGACCATTTGGAAGACCTAGGCGTAGATGGGATGATAATATTAAAATGGATCTTCAAGATGTGGGATAGGGAGGCATGGACTGGATTACTCTGGCTTAGGATAGGGACAGGTGGCGGGCTCTTGTGAATGCGGCAATGAACCTTCGGGTTCCATAAAATGCGGGGACTTTCTTTACTAGCTGAGGACAAGTTAGCTTCTCAGGAAGGACTCTGCTCCATGGAGTTAGTTAAGTTGGTTAGTTAGAAACTTAGTTAGTTAGTTAGTTAGTTAGACTGGTTAAAAATGTGTTCATGAGGCCAAATCTTCGAGCCTGAAGTTGCGCTGTTTCACTAATTGAGGAAACAAATTTTAACACTTTCAATGCTAATAAACGGTTAACTCGTTTAGTAACAAGACTCTATTTTGATTGGAATATACTGTTCAACAGATCACTGAAAACACACCTGCACAACCACAATATTTGATAAAATTTTTTCGGCTCCTGAACATTTAGTTATCAAGAAAGCACACAAAAAAAGGGCATGATTTTCTTGACATATCGCATCACTGGAATGCAGGACAAAATCGTAATACACAGACAGACAGACAACATACTCAACATAAAATGTGGAAAACTGCAAACACGACACATTCATCAATGTGACTTCATTGCGATGCGAAGCATATCCACAGCTTCATACACGCTTATTCAAGCAATGTGTCTACATCTTTACACAGCCAGATCCGCCCATTTAAGTTCTATTAATAATTTACACGTTCATTTCTGATTTTAGGGGTTCACGACTGATACCATTCTTCTGATCTACTCCAATGCAACTGGCTGTATTCAGACGCAAAGAACAGCTGACGATTTGCCAGCTCTGCATAAAGTGAAGCTCCGTACACGGCCATTCGGTTCCGGAACCAGCCGCAGTAACCGTACACAATCTTTTCTTTTTTCAGTCACAAAATCGACATTAAACCGCGAAACAGACGACGTCAAGCGCACTGGAAGAACAGCGGAAACGGACAAGAAATGTTACGGAAACTGAATTACTTCATTATACAAATTATTTCATACACATATCGCCAATTATTTCTTACACTGGTTGGCCGCATCCAGACCGCCAATGTGGCCGAAAGAACCGAAATGGCCATGGCAAAAGTCTGTACCGGAATTACAAAATGAAACTTTAACGCAAAGTATAGCCTAATACAGCGATACGAGAGTAAATATGAAAGATATCCGTGAAATACGAAGTAAGCAAAAACGGGAAAGCAGGAAAAATATAAATGTGAAATAGCTAAAAATCAACTTGAGTGGCTACAAAGCAAATGAAATATTTAAGTAGAATATTTTCCTTAACAGATACACGAAACAAAAAATTAAATTCCCTTACAAGGACACGTACAAATCACCAGTCGTTATAAACAGCGTCTATATTACGCAGTACTAATTATAGTCCCCACACATTTAAAGCGGTCGAAATGTTAAATTAAGAGAATAAAAATAAAACGACATATTGTGCATGTCCATTTCTCATCATTATCAGAATACAGGACCAATTAACAATACACATAATGGCAGTTAATAAATCCTTAAAAAAACATGGCAAAGTTAAAGTATTTGGATAGGGCAGTAACAGATCAAAATTACGTTCACTAACCAATTAAGAAGTCATCAAAGTTGGGGAATGCTTGCAACCATTCAGTTCATATTGCCATCTAACATTTAACACAGAACAGAAGTCGGAGGCTTCGTCGTTTCGGTCAATTTGCTCGGTAAACTACATGGAACGAATCTGGATAACCTCAGGTTCTATTTAGATATATACCACAACAGGACTGTCCAACTTCAAGCCACCGACTCACAGTATCGCCGTTACAAATATGAATCTTTTCAGGACGTTTTTACTGTTAATTCTGAAAAAAACAAACGAAACCCTTAAAGAAACTCTGCAGGAGATTACGTAATTTCCTATATACAGGGTTTTAATTAGAACAAGCCTCGTAAGCGCTGAACTAGTCTAGGTCTGATCGCTGTTACGAGCATGTTCGCAATGTCATAATTTAACAAGACGGGCAATGAACGTATAAAGCAACAGAGGCGCGTTCGCGTAACTACTGTTGCCGTCGAAAAGCAATACGTATTACACATTCTGTGAGTCTGTAGCCTTAGTAATCCAGCATGCAAAGCATGCGCATTATTATATTGTCATCTGGCCTGTCCGGCTCTACCATATTTTTCCGTATTATCTCATAAACGGCAGGATTTTCGGACAAAAGTTACTGAACATAAAATGTGTGTTTTGATTTTCTCTATAACATTTATCTGAAACATTTCTCATTTTAGAAGAATTCAGCGAGATATTATCGTAAGTGTACATAGGTCTTCATGTAAAGTACCTACCCGTTTTTCTTGTCAGATTTTAACGAAACTTGAATTTTCTCGACAGATTTTCGAAAAATCCTCATATATCAAATTTCATTTTAAAAAATCCGTCCAATGGAAGCTGAGTTGCTGCATGCGGACAGACAGACGGACGGATGGATAGACAGACGGATGGACAGACAGACATGACGAAGCTAATAGTCACTTTTCGCAATTTTGCGAACGCCCCTAAAAACACCGTATATGCCTACAATATTTTCGTCTCCGCAGTTTTGTCTGTTCCACCGTCTCTGATCTAACTGCTGGGTGACCACAGTGCATAAAGCGGTCTACGAGTATATCAGTTTCTTTGACTGCTTCACAACAGATCAATGTATGAAGTGATAACAGCGCAGTGTCATAGCGGCACGTAAGAGCAAAAGTAGACGATGTACATCCTTTCACACTTTCGGTATCCGCGTTGTTAAGAGGAATACAGATTAACGAGAAATGGGTCCGTCATATGACGGGGTTAACAGAATATCCACGCGCTAATCCACGGCGTCTTTTATCAAGGGTTCCTTGATTCAAGATGATTGATGAAGTCACTACAATAATAGTTATTAAATTATTATTTTCTTGTAAACGTACAGAGTGGCGCATGACATGTTGAACCATTTAAATTTTCTTTAGCTTCTATATTTTGTAAAAAAACGTTACATGTTACACTCCTACTGCAGCGCAAAAGTATGGAGAATTGTTTGCAGTGTACAGTGTGTTCAATGTGACCACCATTCAGCCTCAAGACCTCTACAAGGAGAATGTGTGCGTCTGCGACCACCTTGGGACACAAATCTTCAGAAAATGTGCGACAGAGTTGGATGATTACTGCCCTAAGGCCCAATAATGCGGCGGGGTTCCTCAAGAACAGTTTCTCCTTGAAGAAGCCCCACAGGAAACAGTCGCAGGCATTGATATGTAGGCATTATTATTTCAGCAGCAAGAAGTGGCGACATGACGTTCTTGCCATATCAAGTCACGGCATAATCAGGCCATTTTTCTTCGATAACACGGTTAACACTAATAGCTATTTGGCCATGCTGCCCAACAACTTAACTCCGCAACTCTTTGCTTAGGAATACCAAAGCATACACAACGGTCTGTGCAGGATGGAGCCAGGCCACGCAAGCCAATGTGGTCCTTGGTTTCCTTCATGGAACCTTCGGTGACAAGAGTAATGTCTCACTGCATTCCACAGCGCCACGAGTGTAGACACATCTGGCCACTTCACTGCGACTTTTCCTATGGGGATTCTTGAAGCAGAAACTGTTCGTGAGGAAGCCCAGCAAATAATTGGAACTTAGGGCATCAATTATCCAACTGTGCCGCAAAATTTGCGAAAAGTTGTGTTGCAAGGTGGTCGCAAACGCGCAAGTTGTCCTTGAAGAAGTCTTGAGGCAGCAAGGTGGTCACACTGAACACAATGCGCACTACAAACAATTCTCCATACTTCTGTGCTACAGCGGATGTGTAATATATTTTTCTACAAAATATAGAAGCCAAACCACATTTAGATGGTTCAACATTTCGAGCGCCACTCTGCAGCTGCAGTCCGTCATTTTGACGGGTGAAAAGTAAAACGTCTCATGAAATACAAAATCATATCTAACTTCAGTTGCTCAACAACTCACTTAATACATCATTTTTCGTAAATGTTAGATCATCTGACAAAACTTTTCCCTCTTATCAATAGAAAACTCAAATAACACTGTGAACAAGAATTTGGAAACACTCGAATGAAATATTTTATAAATTTGGGTTGCGAAGCCTTAAATGTATCGCTAATAACATCATTACAACCTAACCCCTGGCATTTACACAGATGTGACTTCACTCACAAAGCAAGAGCTTTATTATTGGAATAAAATTGCCATAATAAATAAGCCATTTTATCACTTCACTATACACAGTTTACTTTAAGAAAGACCAGGAGAAGAACGGACGGTTTTGCTTCTTGTACAAGAAGTGTCAAAAGAATGCATTTCCACGTTGTGGTCTAACACAATTTTTTACGTTTGTACCACCGGCACCAATACACTAATTTATTTTTGTTTAGCACATGCCTTTCGGCTACCAAGCACTGTTATGTTGGATTACAAGCTCAAACACGTATGCTGAACCAAAACAGATTAGTCAGTGTGAATGATGATAAACTGTAAGAAGTGGTGTGGTACGCAAAGGTTACCACTGGTTGTGATCTTCAAGAACCAAATACGAGAAAATTAGATTCGTTCTAAAATTAATATCAGCCTAACGCGCATGAAACTCACTTTGTCTGCAATCTGAAACCAGTATAAAGCCATTAAGAGAATTTAGACTTGACTGGGAACTTGAAATAAGGTTACGAGGTGGGTGGGTTCTTCGTTGCAAATCATGAAATGTCCTCTCTTCTCCATTGATTCACATTCATAAAACATTTCTTCCAATCAGGCTACTTAGCCCCCAGTTTTTAACAGCCACGCAACACGTGCACATTCTACACCATTCCGAAGACAGGCCGTTGAAGCACAAACTTTCGTATTGCTTACACGTGAAGAATCACTACGGTGATTATACCACGAATGTTGAGAGGGATGTACATAGCAACATATGCATGAAACGTGGAAGTTATACGAAACTTGCACAGGTACACGAGAGAGGAAACCGTGTAGGGGACTCAAGTATAGATCGGGATGTATTATGGTGTCGCATCCGAGGACAGAAGTGTGAAATTCAGGAATGGATTGAACTGACAGACAGGGTACACTGGCGCAGGCTTTTATATAAACAGACTAAACCTTCGGGTTCCCAAAAGCGGTAGAAGTCTTCGCCAGATGAGTGACTATAAACTACTCAAGCAGCAAACCCGTGGCTGCTAAAAGAACCATTCCTTCTGTTTCTTTATGAATTTCTCACATCATTCGCAACACTCTTCCTCTCCATTTTGCCTGTGTAACTTTTATCGCCTCAAAAAATCTGACAGAAACAGGGCGTCAGAGTACACACTAGAATAAACTGGCTCTGGATATGCTTTCGTGAATACGATAATGAACCTTCTAACTCGACGAATCAAAGTCTTCCTGTGAGGCCAATAATCGCACAGATAATTAATTTCCCGCTTTTTATGGAACCCACAGCTATTAATGTTAAACGCAGGTCTGTGACCTGACAAGACAGGGCAGTACAAATGCCGTGAAGTGATTTTCTTCAGGCATGCCAGGCAAGTACACGGATATGAATTTGAAATTCGGCACGACATAACACAAGAAGTTCATAAAACACTACTAAATTTGCGAGTGTCCAATTTCACCATTTGTCTGATAACACTGAGAACCTATGTCCGAACAGTTGACGAAACGGCCGACATTCGCCCCGCAGAGATTCCCGAATACGAAATACGACATTCGGTAAGAGTTATAGATGAAAAATACATAATTTCCTTGCCTGCAAAATCGTGTGTTCACCTTCTGAAATGGAATAACCTCTTCCGGACGTTTCCGGAGTGAAAAGTATATTTACAGCTTACACTACATTAAAGGTACTGTCACTGTGTAGTTTGGGCGGATACAGCTTATCATCAATGAAGCAGAGTTTACCATCCGTTTTAAAATTAACAAGGAATAATACAGAATGGTTTTCTTCTTTTATAAATCGCAATGAGTATTCTGAAACTGGAGGGCCCGACGTATGAATTCTTAGTGCAGAATTTTATACATCTACTTGTACTAAATCATTGTATGAATTCCAATACTTTCCGCCCCAGAAATTCCAAACATGAATGCAAGTGCTTGTATGTTCACGTTACTTCTGAATAAACTGACCAATATATACAACAGATGGTAGGAAAATTCGCCACTTCAGACGCATCGACGTCACTTATACTGAATTTCTTTAAGCCAGCAACTAAAGATACCAACGTCGCGTCCAAACTTTCATGACGGCAGCAACTCTAGCCCCGGTCAAATCTAGGACATATTTGATACAATACAACCTTAAACACTAATGCCATGTAGCAGAATCGTTCTTCAAAATCTAAGTCATTCAGCTGGCAAAATAATTCCTTTCCTTTTAAGGAACTCGAAGTTTGATTACCTCATTCGGTGAACTCCAACCTAAGCCAGATGAATCCAGTTCACATCTTCACAGCACATTTCTTGACATCCATCTTCACATCTTCATATCCTCAAGTCTGTACCTACGACTGCCAAGTAGTTCATTTTTTTGGGCTTCCCGACCAGTCTCGGTGTTTATCCCATCTATGCGTGCTATGTATTTCGCCCACCTAATCGTTGATTTTATCACTACAGCAAATTACGGGTCCTCAATATGTTCTTCTCTAATTCCTCATAGCCTTTGCGTCTCTTAGATCCAATCTTCTCCCCGGTACTTCTTCCTCAAACATCCTCAATGTTCCTTACCCAGATTAAGAGACCACAGACAGAAAAATGTATGAAATACTGAAATATACGCATACAGAAATCATTCCAACGCCGTCGCTCACTTATGTGTAACTGAGAACCGCAAACCGTAAGACTTACAGACAAAGTGTTCAAATGCCCAACGTATTTAATTCTTCTCTACAACTTCTGTTCCGAACACTTCCCGCTGTAATAAATATTTGGCCAGTTATGCTCAAGATCTGCACAGACATGTATGTGCCTTAAGGTCTTCATGTAAGGTGTCCATCATTGGTGTAACATTTTAACAAAAAACCGAAATGTGCAGACCAGCTTTAGTTCAGCTCACCAATATTTCATGCATAGACAGACAGACACAGCAATCCCTTGCATGTACCGCCAGGTTTAAATTTCAGACTCTGCATTTTGTCCACACAGTGATATTTATGTGATCGGTGTGATTCTTACAACAAACAGTATTATGTCCCTACACAACATTCACAGGCTGATCTTCTTAATGGAAGCAGAGTTCTCTGTAAGGTACGGACTGAGTCGGTATGCATGGTAGTCTACATAATGTAGACTAATTTCAGTCTTCAGAAGTGTCAATGGGGCAGATTTTGCTCAGAGTACTCAGATTTTCCCCTGTCAGTAGCACTTCACCAATGCTCCATACTCATCGTCATCTTAAAACTACTCTCACCAGAAAGACAAACGGGCGAAGCCTGGGAACCTCAAAAAGCAATGCTCTTCCGAAACCGTAAGTATTGGACAAAATGTGCTTTCATTTTTAGTCTTCAAAGAGTATCCAAAGGGATGCCAAAGTACCTAAAAGTTTACCAAAAACTTGACTATTCGAACATATTAAGATAGAAACTGTTCTATGCGAAGCACCACTGATGTGCATTTTAAATTTTTCCGTCGTCACTGAGTATATAAACACGACATTTCAAAAGCAACTGATTCCTCTTCAGTGAACCACAGTCTATGATAAGTAACAATATAAAAGAACCAAAAACCTACAAATTCATATGTAAGAGACTGTTACTTAGTCTTACGATTGTGGTTCACCTGAAGACGAAAGCTGTTTGCTTATGAAACGTCGTGTTTGTATACTCAGTGACGATGGAAAAAGTTCACATACACATCAGTGATGTTTCGCATGTTACACCATTGCCAAAGAATTATAGTGTACAGTTAGAATTCTTCTAGATTGACGATAATATGGCTAAAACACTTCACAAAAATTTAGTCTTTTGGAACCATGGGGTTTTATGGGGACAAATGGAAGAACCTGAAAGAGTATAATAGCATTCCAATGCATTTACCGGCGCGTTAGAATTGATCCAGAATATTCCTGTTTGTTTTCCTTTCACTCCGCAGTTTGTGTGTTGCGTCATATCCTGAGTGGGCCGTAGCTTCGGCAAACGCTCGTGGCTATTATTCTGGAAACTTTCAAACAAGGCACTTATTCAAAGTAATTAACAGCCGGCCACAAATTTTGGCAGCAGAATCCAAATATTGCTTTAACTGTGTCAAAGATGCATGGTCTTTCTTGGATCCCAAAGTTTCAACGCCGTATTTCACAAAAGCCCAGCACTGAATTTACTGTCTTGTTTGCTGAAACTAATGGTACATTTTTATATTTTGCATAACATGAATTTAAGCACATATAATATTGAGCGCACATCAAAAAAACATAGGCCTACACTCCGAATATCTTTAGTTGGCAATGTTGCATGTCAAATATTAATTTAAATTATCATGTATATGCTAATATTTACTTAAATTTCGTTTGTTTTGGTCAAGATGATCTAGTCCACACGTTCACAACCTATTCCGTTAGCAGCTGGTGTAACATTAGACCCAACCTTCCATCTACGTCTAAGTCCCCCCCCCATGTAATGAAGTTTTCCGGATAAAATTTCTATGTAAAAGGTGTGGATAAAAAGTTCCCGGAATAATTTTAGTGAAAACATTTCTGCTTACAGCTTAATGAGAGGCGCCACAATGAAAACAGTGCTAGACACTTAGCCCAGCGACGCTGCCACTACTGAATACACATATGAAACTCCTTTTTCGGAATAGCTTTCAGCCCTCCCTTCAGATTTTTCTGAACGTCTTCTATATCCTGAAATCTTTGTCCATTCGAGGTGGAATTAAAATTCTTAAAACAGCTGAACGCCACTGAAGCCAAATCTGGTTAATAAGTGGCCGGTGGGGTGGGGGGGGAGGCGGGCTGTTCCAGTCCAACAACTCATTTTTTGCGATAAACTGCTTGACAGAGAACGCTCGGTGCACTGGGGAATTGTGGTGATTGAAGAATCAATTGTTGAGCCAAAGTACAAGCATTTTTGTACCGCAAAGTTTCTTGTAACCTCGTCAACATTTCTAGACAATAAGCCTGGTCATCCGTCTTTGTCTGAAAAAAAAAACAAAGATACCGCACTTTTGCAATATTTTCATCGGATCTGTACGTTTTCGGACTACCGTTTCCTTCAGTATCTTCCACGTCTCGGCCCTATTTAAATCGCCCACGCCACTCGACATAGTTGAATTCTTCATAGCGTCTGTACCATATGCTTCAGAGAGCATTGCCATGTTTCACTTGCACCGTTTCCTAATTTCACACTAAGTTTAATGTTAACTCTTTCCTCTGAATTCCGATTACTCATTTTCCAATGACATATAACAACACACACCACTTATTTCTGCAACAGCTCTGACAGGCTAGTGTCGAAATCGCAGCCTGCGCAAGTCCAAACAAACACAGACATTATTCTATCACGATCAAGTCTCATGTAGCACGATGGGCGGCGAGATAAACTCATGCCAGGAACTTTATAGCGACACTTCGTGTTACTAATTTTCCTGATACATGCCACACGCCTCGCACATTTCGTTATCAACTTATTCAACCTATCAATATCAGAAATATGGTTACTTCTTATATTGTTAACGAAAACGCCAGGTGGCCGCACTTAAGAAACGCTGTCATACATCTACCAGCCGAGAAACCTTCGCGTATTATTCAAAGACGGACAATTATATACCGCCGTATTTCATCCAGCCACTTTAGGTTAACTTACTAGATGCAGATGGGGAAAAAATAGAATAGGTTTTAGAAAATAAGGTGGGAGGGTGAGTCAGTATGCAGATTTAATGGCGGGCTATTGTAAACACAGTTCCATAAAAGACGGATAATTCCTTGATTAGTCGAGAGACTTCTATCTGCTGAAGAACTCTGCTCCATAGAATTAGTCACTCAGTTTGGATTAAGGGTTAATTTAAAGTAAATGAAACACAATTTAAACGACATAGTTGTTTATTACAACCAAATAAATGCACAATATCATATACATATAACAGTACACACATTACTCCGGCATTTTTCGGCATTAATATGTCATCGACAGGGAATACATGTGCCAAGCTTAAAACCATGTACTCCCTGAAGATGGCACATTAATGTCGAAACATGTCGCAGTAATATCTGTACTGTTATATGTATATGATATTGTGCATTTGATTGGTTGTAATAAAAGAATACATTGATCCGAAATGCACGGAGTAAAGAACTTTAAAACAATTTCAACGAGTTAGTAGTAACCGTATACTTTACACACACTCCATTCTTAAGGCATGAAGTCCAATAATCAAGTATAATTATACTTAATTTTCAGCACCTGAACTAGCACGGAATAAAGCTGGCACAAGAAGAAACTCGCTGTTTATCATGGAAATGTGGAACACGAAAACAAAACCTGGAAGAACTCCCCTATGTAAGTACAGTAATTGTCGTCTTGTTTCTTTTTCTTCTTCTTCTCCTGTACGCAAATTATAAAATCTGTTACCACTTTCCATATACGTATAGGCTATGGCTTTCCTTTTGGTTTCTACTGAAATCCAGGCTTTCGGAACCCGTTAAGATGGATCGAAATTTCGTCTCGGTAATCTACTTATTTCACTGATCCA
Source organism: Reticulitermes speratus (assembly GCA_021186555.1). Classification (NCBI taxonomy): domain Eukaryota; kingdom Metazoa; phylum Arthropoda; class Insecta; order Blattodea; family Rhinotermitidae; genus Reticulitermes; species Reticulitermes speratus. The sequence continues at coordinate 24,194,020 of JAJKFL010000006.1, forward strand.
CATATCCAGTTCTTTCCATATAACTCCGTGTTTATGTCGCTAATTCGGTACACCCTTGACACTTCTTAAATATTTCATTTCCGCTTCTTGGATTTTGCTGAAGGCTATACTGTGAACCACTCGTGGCGTCATTAATTAAACATAAACAGAAATAAATAAGAGGCAAATTTGACGATGCATATATTTCCTGCTCACGCTACCTGTGTATTGGATAAGAGCAATCAAACAGTGCAAGCTTGCTAATGTGAACTGCACTAACAGTCCAACGTCTACTAGTATGCAGCAACAATCTACTTATCTGTTAAATTAAGTTATAAACCAACCGATGCACATTAAAACCACTTTTTAAGTAGCTTTATTATAAAATTGTTAAAATTGTACCCCTACACGTGTTTCGATCCTAGGATCATCGTCAGGGGGGTTTATTGCTAAAAGCTACAGTCACTTCAACACATGATTTAAGATATTCTATCTGCACTTTGAAACATAAGTTAAAATCTTGTAAAAAGATTCTCTAAAGGTTGTAAAATTATAAAAGCACTGTAGATGGTAGATTGTGGAACTGCTGGCGTGTGGTATTAAAAGCATATGAAATGTTTTTGCGTGGAGCGGAGTGTACTACGTGTTGTGCGGTGAGGAGTACTACGGTGGAGTCTTATCTGTTGTTTTAAATGGATGTATAACCTGGCCCCTCTAACCCTTTGCGGAGAACACATACTCAGGGCGTAAAGTCCAGTCACTGTGTACGCCATAAAGGCATACGAAGAAGTGGAAGCACAGACCCACTCACTCTTAACCTCGGTGGTTAGACTCACGCGCCGGCCGCTTTAACCCCGGGGAAAAAGCCCCCGGTTCGCATTAAATAAAAGGCTGGGTGGGCCCCAGAACCGGTCTGGACGCTGTGCAGATAAGAAAAATATCTTTGCCCTCCGGTAATTGAACCACGCACGATGTCGGATGTCCAGACTGCAGCCTAGTCACTGTACCGATTACACTACCCCGGTTCCCATTATTTAGCTATTATTTATAAGGTTCCACAGTCTGTAAATAGTAGCTTATCACTGGCAATTGGTTTTAAACGTGGCATATTGTGCTCCCTGAAGATGGTACGCTTGTGCCGAAACATGTAGGAGCTACGTGTTTAACGCTGATATGTAACTAATAATGTGCATTTGGTTGGTATAACAAATTGAATACATTTAAGCTGACAGTAATTTGTATAACCTGCTTTGCCACAATCGCTAATTTAGATTAAACTGAAGCTCGCATTACGAAAGTTAAGGAAAAGTCAAAATCAAAACGATATTTAAAGTACGCAATAAAACTCTGGCTGCCATCTAAACACGTGTTGAAAAACTGCACCTTGACTAGCACAAGTGTCGCCGCCGATGTCACCATGTCACTAGAACTGGAAGCATGCCACGCATCCGTACACTCGGTCGTATGATACGGAGAGTCATTTGTAGTATAAACATACACATATATTTCTAAAAACTACGTTGCAACAGAGCTTTAAGACTCAACCTCTGTAACACTCAAGCCCGCCACTGGCCACAATCCTGGGCAAGCTGCATCCACTCCTTAACCTTAACATGTTTCCCTAATAAACCATATTAATGTTACCATATCACCTCTTCAGTATTCCAGGTCACCATTTTCCTAAATTCTCTTACACATTTCTTGTCTCCTCCATTTGTGCTACAGTCCCACACCATACTACCTCCTAATTTCACTATTCTAACAATACTAACTGACATGTATAAACCATAAAGTTACTCGATGTGCTAATCCTAATTTGTCCACAACACTCAGCCGTTCTAAACAATGACGTAGGGTATCTTCGTCATCAGGACAGCGGTCTAACGACATCTTCCGAACGATTAACACACATTGGTCCTTCAATGTGCCACGAAAAGTCAGCAGAAGGTCCGGATATCTTGTCTGATTTGTCATTTAGTCATAGGTGTTCCTTCACATGTGTCGGCTAGTTACGCTTAATAAGTCGCTACGTGAAATGTTTACGTACGGTAACCATCCGTTCTCTCTCATAAAATAATAAAACCTCACACCCAACAACTGCTTTCAAAGGGTTCATGTAGCCGGTGCGATGGGCGATGGTCACCTTTTGACACAATCTCTACGTCTGGTTCAAAGTTATTTTACCCTTTCATTTCCTTAGATACTTCAAAAACTGATGATTTCCCTGAATACAGTTTCACTCTGGAAAGATCTATCAACATACCAAGGTTAAGTCTCCTAGTCCGAATAACACTTTAAGCATGTTATAATTATCAACAGGCAAAACCAAAACACGTCTCAAAACTTTGTCTTCAAATGCACAATATACAGTACAGGCCTTAACACTGAGTACAGTCGCAAATACAAGTCTGCTGTGTTTTTCGTCGGTGGCTACAAATTAGTGCCTGGAAAATATGTACCTGAAATATTCTAAACTAGTCCTTTCTAATTCATTCCATATACTGACCTCTCGCCTTACTTGGTTGAAGGTACATAAAGATATAAATTAAAACTGCGACTGAATGTAATAAAATGTTTTCATGTGACGGAAAAAGAGTCTTCGGCACGTCGGAGCTTTATTCCGTTTCGCTGCAGTTCACAGACCCAGAAGGCTTCATCATTAGTGCCGTTACACAGCCCACAAATCGGTTCATCATCTGGGTGAGTCCTGCGTTTAAAAAATGTCCCAGTCCAAAGTCGAACTAAATCCGAAAAATTGAAATCAATAAAAAAACTAATATCGCCTGGCAGTTTGCCGTGTTTAAAAGAAGTCCTCGTTGGAATCGGTCTGACATTCTGAAAATCATGTTCAAGTTTAATTTTAAAATTCAAGTAAAATAAATAAAATGGCTCTGGTGGGGTGCCAGGTAAAAAAATAAAGGGCCGAAACTAACCACGGCCATGGTCAAACCTTATCACGCAGTCTTTCCTCAGCAAGCACCAGACCTCAAGGTCCTGCTAATAATACATATGCATACTTATATGCGAGAGAAAAGCAAACACAAGCAGGTAGTATCAACAAAGTGTCACTTTCGTGTGTGGAATATCAGCACGCTTAAGTCTGCGCCCTTGAGCTGACACAAATCGCCAATAAATTAACATCCGAAATAACAGCCTGCTGTTTGCAGTCAGTCAAAGGGCCATCCATTTTATTAACAAGCACCTCGCGACATCCAATGCAATTTCTATCACTCACAATTACAGGATTGGGCTACACATTTATATAAGCTTACCAAAGATTGACCGTTTTGGAGAAATGCGTATCGTCAGCATGTCATCCATCGCGTGTACTCGAGGTCTAAGAATATGGATTAAGAAATTACAATGGTAAAGGTAAAGTTGTCCCTGTCCACGCCATAAAGGCATATAAGGGAAGGAAAGGTAGAGCTCCATGTATTCTTAATCTCGGCAATAGATGGAGGATATATGGAAGTAATTGAAAGGAAATCAGAGAAAGAAACAAAAAAGATGGAATGATAAATGAAAGAATGAGGGAGAAACAAACAAGAAACAAGACAGTTTTATCATTTCACTTTGTGACTCCGCAAGAGGTCAAATCCAAATACTGGCTGTACAACGTTGACACCACACGGCCACCTTGCAGGTACACGAGCTGTCAATACTTATAGTGCTTACTGCTGTTAAGCCCATACTGTTTTATCTTAATGTTCAACGGCAATGTGGACGAGTGCTCCCATTGCTTTGAAGTGTGCGTATCTTAATGCTCAATGGCAGCAGAAAGGAATAGACTGAACAGATGGTCTGAAGGTATCGTTTTCAATTTGGGTAGCACCAACACAGAACATTAGTCCCTAAATGCGCTCCTATAATGGCGTTCGAGAACGTAAACTAATGGAAAGTCGTTCGTCCCAGTTCCAGAATAGATATCCCGGAAGAGAAAGCCATTCGAAATAACGATACGAGCGGAATAAAGTTTCTGACCATTTCGGACAGCTGCATTTCCAGCACCCTCTTTTGATGCGCAACAGAGGCTCAACACGTGGTTCGTAGATCGCAGTCGAATATTCGTCAACCGCTGAAACAAACACTAGACAATGGGCACTGCTGAATGCAAGGTCAATTGTTCCTGAACTTATACAGCAAGTCGCGAAGGTGAAATTAAAACACAAAATGCTTTTCTCTCCACGTCTCTCCGTTTTCTCCATCTCTAGTCTGGTTGCTAGGTGACCATAACCAGTTGTCACAACAATACGCAATTTCATTATTCAAATAACCTACTTCAAGAAACACCCAGACGAAGGACATGTCCTTTTACCAAGCACACACATCACGTTTCTATCATCTCCAAGATACGTCCATCTGTCACTAAATCTCACAACCACAGAACAAGCTTTGAGGTATTAATTTCTCTATTGTCAAAACACTTCTAATGACAGAATACATTTCCTGATCGAAACCACTTGTGTAGTTCCGTTGAGCAACAATTTTCAGACCCACATTTTAAACTGACATACGCCCGGCCAATGAAGATGTTGACAGAGCTTTCAGAAATAGGCTGTGATGATGGGAAACACACAGAACGTACTGAAGTTCGCAGCTTTGGTATTGGTGCAGGGAATTTAGTTATCACAGGAAGCCGTCGCCATCTTTCCTGTTTCCAGATCAACGTCGCAGGATGCAGCACCACAGTAGAGGGTCCAAGAGAAGAAGCAAAGGCGCCTCGGTCGAGTCTCGAAATCATTTTAACTGCACAAAGAACGTTATGGAGACGGACTGGCTAGGCGACGGCGCGGCAGACAACCAAAAGGTACGTGCCAACCACAACGGACTACCGGATTTTGAGTAACTTTCTGAACATGTAGCAGGCATGGTGGGAAACAAGAGTGTATATACAGTTTTTACTGCGTAACTGCATGGAAAGAGACTCCTGAGAGACCAAACATAGATGGAATAAATCAATGAAGCAAATCATGCAGGAAATGTAAATGAAATGTGAGAGTGAATGGGTTTAGAACAGGGTGTAGTGGTGAGCTTTTATAACACTGTGTGAATCCTCCCTTTCCCTAAAACCAGGACATTTCTTGGAGTAAGTGCTTCGTGGTTCATTTGGCGACAGTGTACTCAAGATTACTCATATAGGTTAGCATGAAATACTCTTAAGGTGAGACATCCCGTTGTGATGCATGAACAAAGGAACCAATGGACCGTCAGTCACTGTGATTGGTTCATTTGTACAACTTTAAATACGTTTAGAATAAATGAACACATTATACAGCGTCAAATGGCAGAATCACTGTGAGAGATGAATTGTCAAAAAAAAGTGGTATGTCTCGCCCGCATCCTGCTTTAAAATACTTTGTCACCCTTTGTCTGGAACTGAGGTATGCCTGTCCACAGTTTCAAACACGGAACCCCCCCCCCAAAAAAAAAATACAAAGCAGGAGTGCTGTACAATAGAGTCAGTTAATGAGATCGGTTGGATGGTTGGTTCAACGGCTTTATGTAAATGTAAATCATTTTACCAGACTGGACGACAAGCGTTTTACATGCATGACTAAGTACATTTTAGATATAAATAAACCGAGCAGGGTCCCGCTTGGAAAACTACTGCTGCTCAGCTAGTCAAGGGAACACTCCCCCCCCCCCTCCCCCAATTTTATGCAACCCAAAGGTTCATTACCACCTTCACAACAGCCCGTCACTGATCCCTATCCTGAGTCAGACTAATTCATTCCACGTCCTACAATCCTATTTGTTCAAGAGCGATTTTAATGTCATCATCCCATCTATGCCTACATACTCGCATGTCAAGTAGCCTCTTTCCTTCAGGTTTTAGATGTAGTTTGATAAATAAGAGATGAAAATACTGCTGGCGAAAATTGAAGCCGCCCGTAGTGTTATTCGCCTGAATATTTAACGATTTTTTCAGAAAATGACCAACAAAGGCTAACGTTAAAGTATGTTTCGAATAAAGTGTCGATCTGTGATACACTGCGAACACTTCGACGTGCATAAGGTGTGATATGCGGCTAACGCGTATCTCTCTCTGAGACTGTAAAACCAAGGGATAGTTAGGCGTGTTCTTGATTTATTTAACAAAACTTACCAACTACATGGGCTTATAGCATCGAATGATGGCTGTCATTATAAACAAAGACGTGGAAGACACGGGTAATGGCCTATTTTAATGTCATATCGCACAATTTGGTTAGAGAGACAGGAAAATCAAGAAACCCTCAGAAAAGCCAATCTGTTTCCCGCGATTCAAAACACCTAGTGGGAACCAACCCATCGCGACGCCTGGCGTCGTTGCATACGCCCTCGTGTTAGCTAGACTGTCCGATGCAGAATGGCACGCTGTCTCAGAATAGCCGCGCCGCATGGACACGATTGCACTGTGTCAATGCCCACTCACATGTCGCGGTGATCCTAAAAACTCGTTCCTCGCGAGGATGGAACATGTGAGCGGAACATCCAAATTAGATAAAAACAGTCAGTTCTAACTCTTACTTTCTTTCCTTCCAGTGCTTCATCTGTACGGTAAAGGTAGCAAGACAGTAAGTGCATTAGTTATTGGTCCATTTCTCAGCATAATTTTAAGGCCGTTTTTATTACGTTATTGTCTTATATGCACTTGATATAATTTTAAATGTAATGGTTTCGGCTTATCGTACCTTTTTATGATACTGCAAGTTGAGATATCAACCGCATTCACTGTGTAAAATGATATACGATGTTCCACGTGATAACTTTTCTTTAGTACCTTGTCAGCCTGATAATGGCTCCTTATACATCAGCCGAAACATGTTGCAGTCAAATTTATCCACACAAAAATAGTTACTGCGATTGACAGCTTCTTTCCCTACATTTGTATAAGTTTCACTACTAATTATTCCGACTACAGTCAACTTCCCACACATAACATTGAAGTCCCACATAGTCGCCATGTTCGCAAATAGTGTATAAAAACATACCGTATAACATCTATATGTTTATGAGTATAATATATCTCAAATGATTTGTTACATATCGCCATTATAAAAGCCAAATCCGTATTTTGTGCTGCTGCTATATTGTACTCTATTCTACATATTTTTGGATAATCTTTTATCGACACAAAACTTACAGCCCTACACTAGGTGTTGCTCTCATTTCTAATGTTTGCACACCTCAGTACTAATTACAGTAACAAATCAAAACATATCTACATCAGAACGGCCTGCTGTTCATACCAAATTTCATGAATATACATCAGTTTGTTCAAAATTTATTAGGAGGCCCTGGCATATGGACATCATATAGTAACCTTAAATGAACACTGTTTTACTTAATAAGGAAATGGTACCTTCATGACCGTGACTTTATCCCCCTTTTTAACTGACAGGCTTTCATGAAACTTGGCACAAATATCATGCCACTACAAGCCATCCCACCTTCATATGTTTAGACCTGTTAGTTTACTATGACCAGTGATCTCAAATCAGTGGCTACTAAACTTTGTGAAGGGGAAGCAACACTACATCCAACACCAACATTTTGTGTGGTAACAAATTTTTGAAGAATAAACAACTTTTGTTGCAATTTCTCTTGTTGTAAATTTGATGCAACATTGTATGAGCCACTGACAACATCATTTAAAAAAAGAAATGAATGAAATATGAACACGGTGTCCATGTGAAAAGCATATTTAACTTTCAGTCCCATTTTTACTAGGTACGCCCAGAAAGTAATGCAACACATTTTTTTTCTCATTCACAATTGATTTTATTAAAACTTCAAATATGTCACATCATTACATGAATCTTTGGCTACCTAAACCTATTTTTCAACATAGTCTCCTTCTAAATCTTTGGCCTTACGCCACCGAGATGCGAGAGCCTGTATGCCTTCGCGGTACCACTCTGCAGGTCTCTGTCGCAACCACCTCTTTACTTCAGCAATGACTTCCTCGTCGTCCTCAAACCTCTTTCCGCGGATTGCACCTTTCAAGGGACCGAAAAGATGGTAGTCGGAAGGAGCCAGATCCGGGCTGTACGGTGGATGAGGCAGGACAGTCCACTGAAGTTTTGTGATGGCCTCTCGGGTACGCAGACTTGTGTGTGGCCTCGCATTGTCGTGTTGAAGAAGCACTTTTGTCGCATCTTTATGGGAACGAACTCTCCGGAAACGCTTCTTCAGCTTCTTCCCTTACCAATACCGAGTACAGCGGCCAGTTCCCTGGTTGTGATTCTCCGATCGTCTCGAATAAGACTGTCGGCTCGTTGCACTGTTGCAGGCGTCACAGCTGTTGATGGGCGGCCCGAGCGCGGGAGATCAGACAGAGTGCCCCGTCCTTGTTCTGATAACGCCAATCGCTTCGCCCAACGGCTGACGGTGCTTTTATCCACTGCCATGTCTCCATAGACCTTTCTTAAGCGCCTGTGAATTGATTCACTCGTTTCGTTTTCTGCCAAAAGAAACCCAATTACTGCTCTCTGTTTAGAACGCACGTCACTTGCAGACTCCATTTTGAAAGCTCACTACTGCGCTGCTATCCAGCGGGAAACATTGCGCCTATGTGCATAAACGCGGGACATTTTAAAGATACAGCACGCAAAATATCATTTTTATCCAACAAAATTGGGCCGAGAAAAAAAATGCGTTGCATTACTTTCTGGGCGCACCTAGTATAACTACTGAACCACTGAAGTTACGAACGTGAAATTTTGCGTGTGCGTGCGTGAGTGTATAGGTCGTAACACATCTCAAACAAAAGAGTAACAGTGCATAGTTTGAGATCCTGACAAATTCAACAAAATAAGAATATGCAGGATTGGAAATTATGCACAAAAATGGGTTATTAAATTGCATAGCCCCTTAATTATAAATTTATATTTCTTGCTGACCTCACCATATAAAATGAAGCATATGAGAGAAAGCAGGATTCAAGAGTCTTACCTTTTATTAAAAAGCAGAAAGTAGGTTAGAAGTGTCCATCATACATAAAACATACTTTTTTATCTCTTTCTCTGAAAATCTTTCCAAGTTATTTAGTACTTATCTAGCCAGATATGAATATAAATAACACTCACATATGTTCTCTCAAAACCATTATTTACATGCTCTTTTCATGTACGTCATAAAATGAAATCATAAAGAAGTCACTTCTCTCCCCCTGTCTGTATTGTATCCAAAACTACTAAACAGATTTCAATTAAACATGGTAATAGGCAGTATACATTAAATTACTGGGCATCAGTCCAATACAATTCCTACTTTACATGAATCTCCAATCTTCACAGTTCCCCTCAAAAAATAAGTCATATGCAAAAGAATTGCATGTGACATAAACTACAGTTCCATTAAAATATACAACTTCTACTCAAAACATTCATTGAAAAAATATAGGGAAAAATATGTTATCTACACAAAGTGTAAAACTTGGTCAGTTTTACATATTTATGATACTGTGAAATGTGATTTCTCTACAATAGATTTACCTTCTACCAACAGTTTTGTGTATGCCACAAATGAACATCAAAGTGAATGAGACAGGGAAAATAAAATCTAGTTCCATATATGTCATTTTTTATTTTCTTATTGTGGCCTAAGGATGCATTTCTATGCCCCTTCTACAGAAAGTTAACCAAACCTCAATTTCATGCCATGTGTTTGTTATGTCATTCAATGTAGAAACCTTTCGTTAGATTACAATAATATTTTTGTACTTGAGAACCTTGGGTTTGTGGTTCCCAGTGTTTCGAAGGAATGTATTACATCATCTTCAAGGGTACATGCTTATTTAACTGCCGTTTCAACTCAGAGGTTATGTAGCTATGAATGATATGGAATGATTATTGTGTGTGGTGAGCAGATGAGGATTTGGAGGGAAGTGATCATGTCCTATTTCAAGTATTTATCGTGGCATATACCTGGAGAAACTGAGAAAAACCACAAAGAAACCTCAGTCAGTACAGCCTGTAATCCAGCCAACATCCAACCATGTACCTTTACATTACCATTACACCAACCTGCCCAGTTGATCTGTTTATGACAACCTATTAATCACTGTAAGGTAGCATGTTAAATTTGTATAGTGACTTATTATAATCACATCAATAACAACATCAGAGGCATTAAAAATTTAAACGACCTAGTCCTTCTGAAAATTAACTAGGCCACACTACTGGTAATTCTTTTCATGGTTTTTTTTAACCAGGAGCAGAGGTTGCGGTGGGTTGATGAGGACACAGATGTGGATCTGGAACAAGGCAGCATCTCTAGTGAAGAGGCAGCTGGTTCTGGTTCAGACAGTGAACTAAGAGTTGGAGCACGAAGTGCACAAGACATATGGAACAGACGTGAGGTGGAGGATGGGCTAAGAGCCCTACCTGGAAGTGAAGAGCTGTCCACACTGCTGGAATCAGAAGACGAGGCTGCATTATTGAAACACGCACATGGACAGACAACAGGGCTTTTAATGGCCTCCTGGAGAGGCAATAGCCACATGCTGGCTACTCTGTTGGTCTTTGGAGCCTCACCCTGTGTGGCAGATGCTGAAGGAAGGTACAAATGTTTCTAATTCTGACACCAACAGATAATCAACCATCAGTACCAACCACAACTTCAGTGACATTATTTTCTGCATATGTGTGCACGCGCACACAGGCACATTGATGTGTGTTCGTGTGTTGTACAACAGAGCTCAACACAGCTGAAAATTTACTGGGACCTCACTCACCTAAGCAAGTAAATAATGCATGTTGCTACCAAAAATATCAACAACATATGACAAGGTCCAACAATGTTATTTTTTAGGTGCAGTGGAATGAATCCTTTGTTACCATTGCATGATGCATCCTCAGATTTCAAATGCTGAATGTCACAAACAGCTGAAAATGCTGGTCCTCTAGATGTGAAGCAAACACCTCTCACAATTTTTTTTTTGTTTTGTTTTGTTTTGCAAAACCAGACCTGAGGGGACTAGTTGTGTAACCTACGGTATAGACGGGAGGATAATGGATCCTAAAGAAATAAGATGTCAGGGTGTGGACTGGATTAAACTGGCTCAAAATTACTCCACTGGTGGGTCCTGAAAACATGGTAATGCATCTTTCCACAGAAGGCAGGGGATATTTTTTACCCCATGAGCACCTATTGACTTCTAAGGATGACTCCACTCTTGTGGTACGATCAGTTATTCCATCAAAGAATTACCTTATGGATAGTGAAATCAATGTGTTAATGTTTACTACTGTAACTACAGCAAAAAGTGCTTCTGCTGACGGCTATTCCACCCTCTTCAGACATAGGTTGCAATTCCTAACCCAACAGAAGTTTGTCATGAGATCATCAGTATCTGCTTAATGTCTGATCACTGAAGGTTTTGGCATTTTAATGAATTTGCCGACATACAAGATACTAAACTGCCTAAATGCAGTGCAAATGTCCAAGCTGTTTGATCCTACTTATTAAAGTTTCATTTTCTGACTGCAGATGTCTTGGAATTGGAAAGCCCATCCACAGAAATTAAATAACATAAAACTAACCTCTGTGCCCACGATAAAGAGTATAAAGTTTTGAAATGCAATTACATTGTGTAAAAGAAACTTTTATTAACACAGATATGAATTAACTTCAATATGAAGCCTGGTAACAATCAAAGACACAGCAGTGATGGACAATTATGAGGTTACGTCTGGCAAATTTAATATGGCCAGACCTGGTACTAATGAAAATTATGTATTGAAATGGTCCACAGAATTGTAACTTATAACTTTTTACTGTTTTTAACAAGGTAATGTGTCAATTTTGTTGCTACGTAGATTCCAAAATTCTCAGCAACTGGAGAAAGAAAGCAATCACTACTATTGGCAATTAACTTAAATCACGTTACTGTACTATAAGACTAATAATGGTGCTTGGTTTCTTTCGTGGTACTTTTTCAGTTGTATTTTTTACAAAAGTACCACATTAAAAATCATACATAAGGATGCAGCATGGCCAGTTTCAAAGTACTAACCCAGAATCTGACTGGATAGACTGGATAAAACCATCAAAAACCTCACAACAGTCAGCATCCTGATCCAAAGACTTTAAAAAAAAAGTATCCCCTGAATATAAAGAAGGAATGCTAATCACTTTGTATTTTGTTTGGTTCTTACCTAATATTATCAATGACATTGTTCTAGGACTCCACTACATCTAGCCTCATGTGGCAGAGATGCAGATTGTGTGAACACTCTTTTGGCACACGAAGCACCAGTACAGGTATGGGACTCTAACCATCGAGCTACTCCACTGCACTGTGCCGCCAGTGCAGGCAACTTAACAAGCCTGCGCCTTCTCTTGAAAGCTGGCGCAGATGTGAATGCAGGGTTAGCAGGAAGAAGTGCCCTGCATTATGCAGTACAAAGCACCGCCATTGACTGTGTTAGGGAACTGTTGAAAGCTGGTGCCAATCCCAACACGCCACAGGTATACACAGAGACACCCCTCCATGTCGCAGCAGCCACGGGCTCTGCAGCCTGCATACGTTTACTGTTAGAGCATGGTGCAAATGTGCTGGTTCAGTTTGGACCAAGGAAAACAACAGCATTACACTTAGCAGCTGAAGATGAAAATGCAGAGTGTTCAAAACTGTTGCTAGATGCTGGTGCAGTAATCAATGCACAAAACCACCGTCATCAGACACCTCTCCATATTGCAGCATTATCACAGTCTGGTGAGACACTGGAGCTGTTGCTAGAACGTGGAGCTAACCCAAATGCTGAAGACACTGATGGTCGAACACCACTGCACAGTGCCATTGTGAAGATCTCTCGCTCAAGTGAGTGTGTGCGATTGCTCCTCGATGCTGGAGCCAATGTCAACAAACCTGATGCCTTTGGTTACACCCCCGTGCACATTGCAGCACTCAATGAAATATCGAGCTGTGTTTATCTGCTGCTGACCTATGGTGGGGACGTAACAGCAAGGACAAATGGAGGAGTGTCAGCACTGTCCTTCATTGTCCGACGCACTCCAGATATCATACCAAAGATACTGACTCAACTGGACAATTCTATCAAACTCCACGATCATGAAATTGGCGATGTTGACTGTGAACTCAAGCTAGATTTCCGTATACTAGTTCCGAGTCTTGAACGTGGGGAAAGTGGACTGCTGCTAGCATTCATAGAAGTTGGCCAGCGACGTATCTTGAAACATCCACTGTGTGAAACATTCCTCTTCCTTAAATGGAAACGAATTAGAAAGTTTTTTCTTTTAAGCCTTTTATTTCATACAATCTTTGTGCTACTCTATTCAGGCTATATGGTTGGCGTATTTCTGAAAGACTGTCCACTGGCAGTGGCAAATGCAACTGAGGTTAGTGACAAGGACACGTGCAGTATCCCCACAGTCGTGAATGTTACAGGCTATTTTCTGTTGGCATTCAACATGTTACTAATAGCAAAAGAACTGTTTCAAATGGCTCACAGCTGGGCAGGCTACGTGAGTCACTGGGAGAACTGGCTCCAGTGGCTCATTATAATCAGTGTGTTCCTGTGTGTGCTACACCACCACAGTGCTGGTGATGTAAGTCAAGATGTTCTCACTTGGCAGCATCATGTGGCAGCAATAGGCATTTTCCTCACCTGGATTGAGCTGATGATGCTTGTTGGACGTTTCCCTATATTTGGGCTCTATGTACAGATGTTCACTACAGTTGCTGTAAATTTTGCCAAGTTTCTATTAGCCTACAGCTGCCTTCTTGTGGCTTTTAGTCTTAGTTTTGGAGTACTCTTCCCTAACTACAAATCTTTCAGGAATGTAGGTTGGGGTCTGATGAAAACTGTAGTTATGATGTCAGGAGAACTGGAGTTTGAAGACATTTTTTATGCAACAGAGAGCCCTATCTTGTATCCAATTACAGCCCATCTTATATTCCTTGCATTTGTTCTTCTTGTGACAGTAATCCTAACCAATCTATTGGTAGGCCTTGCAGTAAATGACATCCAAGGGCTGCAACAATCTGCAGGTCTTGACCGCCTTGTCCGCCAGGCGGAACTTGTCGCACATCTTGAGAGTATGCTGTTCTCTCAATTACTTCGTTGTCTGCCAAATAAACTATTAACCCTCTGTCATCGCAGTGCCTTGCTAACAATTTCACCATATCACCGATCACTATACATCCGTCCCAATGACCCACGTGAGAGCCGTATTCCACGTGAGCTAGTTAAAAGTGCCTACCATTTAGTTGCAGACAGAAAAGAGAAACTGAGACACCGATTTAGATATAGCTCTACATCATCAGACACTGTGACCAAATATTCTGATGGTGACTATATAAAAATAGTTTATCCCCAGTCAAGGTATTCAATGGTCAATGACACTGAACCACATGGGACTACATGCCACAATTCCAAACATCGACAACATGACTCCATAATAGATCCGCTGCTCTCCCACATTGCCGCTCTGACTGATGAACTTCAACAGCGGGATATCACAACCAATCAGCGTTTGAACATGCTGACTGATGAGATTAATGCTCTGCGAAAAGATCTCAAGTCCACTTGATATGATCCTTGGGAAAACATTTCTTCAACTACTCACTGAAATGCTTACACTGTTTGACCATTCTTGTTCAGCCATCTTAATCATACATATTTACTTAGATATTTAAATATTTTCTGTACAAGCAAATCACAGTATAAATCTATCCATAATACTAGATATTATAATATAAAATTATAACTCTTCCAGCACTTTTATATGGATAAAAAACTTATACTTATCACTGTACGCTAAGAAGAGAAACTGGAAGGGTTTGAGAACTAAGTGCTAAAGTGGGGGTTTGGACTCAAGACTTCTTAATTTGTTATGTTTACTCAGTATTACTCAGATGATTATGTCCAAGATCTTGAGATGAGAAATAAAAATAACATACACACAAACTGTGATTGGAAAACCTCACAAAAAGAAATCATATGAGGAAGAGAGGTGTAGACAGAAAGCTAATACATTAGCTGGCCTGAAAAAATGGGGCATGAACTGATTGAGCCAGCTCAGGATATGGTACAGTGGCAAATGTTTGTTACAAATAACAAGGAATTTATAAAACTTCAGAATAAGCATGTACTGACTGCCCAAAGTACCACAGGTTTATGTCTCTGTTAGGTGATGAAAATTACATGCAGCATGTACACACTGCCTTTTTGTTGCTATTTCATTCTGTTTCTGATGTCCATCCTGTCTCCTCACCCAAGACTTTGCACTAAACAAAATTAATCTTCCACTGATTTATCAAGTAGGTCAATCACACTCACAACATGGGTGGAAGGGTACTCCAAAGGATTACACACATTTCCCGAACACATTTTTGCTCTTTTACATTCCTCACCAACGTCAATGTTCATTCACTGCAGATCTAAATTACACTGCTGCACAGCTGATTTCACTGTAGGTATGATCTTCTCTTGTATTTCTTCAAAATGCTTGCTATATATGAGGTGTGGCTATTAAACAAGATTTCAAATTGTGTACCCCCATGACACAGTACGCAACTCATTCTTTACTCTCAAAATATCATATGGTTTCACAGTACATGTGTACATGTAATTTCATGTACGCCCATACAAAAAATACAGCCTTCCCTATACAGATTTTCGAAAACCTCATAAATGCTGAACAGCATATGTGCAGATTTCTTATACTGAATTTTACCCAAATAAGACAATCAATGTGGAAAGTACAGACAGAAATTCATTTACACACCTAAGTAAAGATGGTTTTCACTGTGCCAATTTCATAAAACCCACAGTTGCTCAGTGATATTATGTGAAACCTTTTGTACTGAATTTTATCCACATCAGACAAAACGTGTATAAAATACAGACAAAATTTAATTTATGCTCAAAAGTAAAGTATGCCTTTCACTGCATTGATATTCACAAGTCTCAAAAATGCTCAACGGCATTACACGGAGAACTTCTATACCAAATTTCACCCAAATCGGTGAAGAAATATGAAAATTACAAGTATAAATTTATTTATACCCCTAAATAAAGTATGACTGTCACTGAACCAATTTTCAAGAAACTCACTCTCGATTAACAATGTTTTGTACGGAATTCCTAAATCAGATTTCATGAAAATCTAACAAGTGGTTTAGTCAGTGATACTTGGTCACAGACAGAGAGATGGACTGACACGTTCTCCATACAAGGCATTCTTTTTTTTTTAATTTGTAGAGACTGCCAAATAATGAGACTGCATACACAGCTCCTGACCTAGACCACCGAAAGTCTACATACGTAAGCATGTACGTAACATTTCTTCCAACGATGGGCAAAAACCAAATATTAGCAACCAAGCCTAAAGCAGCTGTTGTTTATACAGCACAAAACTTAGAAAAAAAAATTCAGATAACTACATGAGTTTGTATCTGGCTGGGTGCCTAGGATTTTTTCCATCTCTCTCATAGGAATGATTTTGAAACTTACAGTTTCTCCTTTCAGTAATACTGTAAATAACACTCACCAGTAAGCTGCAGATGTAAGATGAACCATTCTCTAGGTGAACTCGAACATCAGTAGTTTTCTCATGTTGCTGTGGAAGTTCATATCCCTTTATTTTAGCTTCATGGATCACTGTCAGGTTTCCAGCCAGTTCCCGTACCTCTCTGTTGACAGCAGCTAACAACACATCATTCTCCACAATATAAGCGATGTCTTCAACCATGTCATCATGACTAAATGTTATCATTGCATCTGAACATGCCTCCCACACCTGCAAGGTAAGAGTATGAAGATACATAATGCATGTAAGACATGGGAGTGAACCTGTAGCAAACACATACTTATTCCATGCTTAACACTGCTATCAATGAATAAAAACACAATGCTAATACATCGGTACATTCTCACCCTCCTTAGTTAGTTCTTTCTAGTTTTATGTTTCATTGTGCATTCTTAAATTGTATTTTGTTAAATTTATAATATGTATGGTCTAAATGTAGTAGTAGTAGTAGTAGTAGTAGTAGTAGCAGCAGCAGTAGTAGTACTTATCACACTAAGAGACACACAGCTAAAAGACTGTTTAACTGCAATATCATCCACTGTATGAAACTAGAGACTACTACACTGAAGATTACTATAATAAAAATGTAACAAGATGGCCAGTAATAGCTGTACCATATCACTGACGGTCATGTCATGACAGTTAAACCAGTTAGCATCAATAATGCTTTGCTCTTAGTACTGTACACTTCGTTCTGTAAATGTACTCAGATGCCAACCTGCACCACTAATACGTGTGATGCACGACGCAGGACAGTACAATGAACTGTTAGCACAGAATAACCATTTGAAATAAACACACAATGAGGCATAATAGCTTTTATAAAGTTACAGAACAGATATGAAACAGCAACATTGGTGCTGGTAGACTGGATTGTGTTCATGCGTGTCTCAACAACATCCACAATCTCAAACACAATACAATTTAAGGTACATTTACTAAAAATTAAAACAGGATTCCAAACTGACTAATATTTGAGGCATATCATATAAATCTGACCACACTAACACAGAAAATCAGTTCAATTAAACATGCAACCTTGATGGAAGACTACAGTCAAAATTATTCAATTATGGTTGAATATGGCATACAACATACGTTTCCATCCAAGCAATTTTCACTGTTCTTTACTTCTTTGTTCACCATACCACATCAAGCTGCTTCACATGCATCACACTGTTTTTCTTTATATACCACTACCTGTTTTGCTCGCTGGTATATAAACTTATATCAGACACTGTAGCACATAAAAGAATCACTACATTATTAAAAATAAAGTTGATGAGCTATAGAATATGATTTTACTGACACATCACATAATGACTTCTTCCATAACACCAGCCATATAAGAGATCTAGCAGGTGGAAGAAAGAGTAAACGTTCTTTGTCTTGTAGCAATTTCATGTTACGAGTTCACTGATAAAACCATAATGTGGCTGCACTTTAGATAACACAGAAACCAATGGCTTACAAGAAAATGTAAGTGATAAGAAATGTGAATGAATATCCATCTGTCACAAGTGTTCAACAATCTACATCTGTGTAGTTTACACCTGCAGTTTATACTGTATATATTATCCATAGACAAATACAAGCCTCTTAAAAATAGTGCTTTGCTTATTGCCTTTAATGTATTGGTTAAAAATCCCCACATCCCTGCTGAGCACCTGGAAAATCGATGAAAAGGTTTTTTTAATGTCGTATACTTATACTGCGGGTCTTTCCTGTTCCCCGTGCCTTGAATGAGATTCTGAGAAAAATATGGATGTTGCTGCTGCAAACCTCACATTGCAGGAGGCTTTCCCACTCAAATAAACCAGTCTTAACGAGCAATACAGCAAGCGGGTTTCTCTGAAATCCCAGGGCACTATACCGTCGGTGAAAGCAAAAAGGAATAATTTATAGTCTTAAGGTAAACTACAGACTGGAAAAGAAATAATTTATAGTTTTAGGGTAAACTACAGATGGGAGCTGCTTTTGTCTTTGATGTCATCAGATCGTGATGTTCCTGAACTTCTGAAGCTGATAACGTGAAAAGACATTGCATATAAATTTGGCCTTGCTTGGGAGAGTATTTCGAAGGATTCTATTCGAAATTGTTGGAGAAAATTTGTTGAATATTTTTATGGTGATTTATTGTATTTATTGTTTTACGTGAAAATATAGGAATTTTCGAAAATTCACACCATTTCACATCGATTTCCTTTTGATTGTTAAAAAATACCAAATGCGCAGCTACATTTATCGTGCTCAATAGTGTACAATGAGAAGAGTTTTTAGACCATTAGAGAAACACTGAATTAGAGAATAATTGTAGCCATCGGTTATAGCATGGTTGTCTTATAACGCGGGTCGGATCCCTACCCAACAAACCCACTTTATAACCGGTGAGCAGTGTATGTAAAGACAATCAGGCTTTTAGAGCCACATACAGCATATCTACATTACAATTAGACCATGGTGCATTTATAAGAAAAAAGAAACAAACTTGCTTCCAGGATCATCTTGCTACACTAAACATGCATCTTCAGTGGATGGAATTAAGGATAATGAATGTTTCAATTTCAGGTATCCTCCATAAAGTTCACAGAACCCTGAAGATGGAGGTGGCATGTTCCTCCAAAATGTTGGTATTTATCCATCACACTACACAGTTTCAAATCCCACAAAGCTGTAATCTTCTCAGCCTCCACCATGAGAACCTCAATTTCACATTCACATGACTTTGGGTGAATTTCATGTATTCACAACTGTCCATCTAATGGATGCCAGAGACTCTTCCCCCAAGCGCAAAGCAGCTAGGGTGTGAAGCTACCTCCATCAAGTGCTGAAGTTAAAAATGTGTGGAGCTATAACTCCACTTCCCCATATGTCTTCATGGGATGGTGTTTAATTAAGCATTCAAAAAATAAATTAATTAATTAATTAATAATAAATGAAAAAGATACTGAAAAAGAGCCACCATGATGATGTTACTAAGAAGGTGGTTAAAAAATTAATGTAATACTTATATTTCCCAATTAAGTTTCCCCCTAAGGCAAGCCCACTCAACCTGTAGCAGGAGGGCAACATGTTGCCTGCAACATGATATTACGTTGCCCACGGGGACATTTGAAATGAGAACGTGTTTTAACCCTTTCCCTGGCACAGCCAAGATAGAATGCCGAAGCAAGTTTGAAAACTTATGAGCTGTTTCACACTGTTGCCACCGTGCTGTTTATTTATGGAGACATATATCACATTACTAATCCATTTTGTAAAAAAGTGCTAAAAATTTAACTGTATTTTTTTATATATTTTTCCTATTATTATCAGTATATTTTTATTGCACATAATGTATAACAGATACACAGATAAAATTATACATATACTTGCTCATTCTTCATTTTGTGTATTGAATTTCATGTTGCTCGCATGCATACCAAATTTTGCCCAAGTTGAGCAGACCTGCCCTAAGCAATACTTTAAGGTCACCTGTTGGAAAACTAACAAGGTCGCTTTTATGTCAAAACAGTAACATTAAATTTAATCAAAATTTGTGAACACCACATGAACACTCCCAATATGAAAGTCCAAATTTCATGCTTCGTCTAATGCAGTAGCTGAAACTGTTCAACATGACCATCCCATCAATAAAAATAGCAGCATTTTCACCATCATGAAACACATCTCTGCACCTTGGTGTAATGCAGGGTTGAACATATTCCGGGTACCAGGTTACCATTGTAACTAAATTTTGTACAGTGGCATCTAATATTTGTGGGTCCTCAGTATGAAACTTGCTTCATGTCACCCTTCTGGCACCTAGAATTTTGAAGTGGCTCCTAGATTTTTGGAAAATGTTTGCACCCCTCGTGTAGGTAATGTACGATGTATTAAGGCACAACTGGCGTGTGAACAGAATGAAAATTTTTTTACACTTCTCCTTCAGCAGATAGCAGAGAGACAACTAAAGCAGTAGGTTTGGGGATCCTTTAGTTACGTTTCTAAACTAACACAGTTCACAGTCCTTGTTAACACAGACCAATAATTTTTCCCACAAACGCTATATTGTGCAACGAGAACTATTATGTAGAACTTGAGGTTCTCAAAGTAATGACAATTAAGATTACTGTCTTCTGGTATGCAATGCCACAGGCTGGTAGATGTACCAGTGTTTCAGAGAAACTTGTTACCTGATGGTGCTCAAACTGATGAAGGAGGCAGCAAATTCCTCTAAAACATCAGCACACTTCTATCAGATTACACAGTACCACACCCTAGACAACAGTAATCTCTATAGAATTGATACATTTTTTTTATTCATCTAAACTTAACTGTGCTGTTCAGCACACAGTAGGGGTGCAAAAAATTTTAATTTGAAGTGGAAAACTTTTCACTCCCATCTGTCAGAAACCCCATGCCAAGATACGAGTGACAACAGGGCCCAAACCAAACAGTTTGCTCTACATAAGTTACATACACACATTTCTGTACCTGCAATTTCTTTACAGTTTTATATCTTGCATTGACAATATGCTTCCATGCCCCAATCAACTGTAAAAGTGACTTTGTGCCATTGTTAAGAGAAGACACGCGGTTATTATACCGTGGCTTCAGGTCCATGCTTTGTTGTGGGCTTCCTTCCAAAAGCAGAATCCTCTTACCTGACAGTCTAGCTGCTTGAGCTGGAACACCATCATCAAGTACACAATGAAACTCCTGAATTTGAAAACTAACAAAATATACCAATATAAAATCTGAAATTTCACACAAATTAAATAAAATTTTGTGTGATAGCCATTTTGACATAAAATAAAAACCGGATGTTTTCAAGAATCAGAATTACAACCTACTCAGTTTCAGTATCTGATACCAAAATAAAGATTTAATATTTATTCTTACAAACCTTCAAGCCACTAACCTTGGCAACAAAGATATTAATTTGTTTTCTTCAGGGCACAAAAATTTTAAATATTATTTACACAAAGCTCAATCACAGAAATTCCACCTATCCAGCCAGGGAATGTTGTAAAGAAACCAATCCATGGCTGATTTTGGTTTTCTGGTCTACATCACGGTTCTTAACCTATCGGTCACGAATCAAAAATGAATTACCAAGCCATTTAGAGTAGGTTGTCAAGATCCTCTTTAATAAATTAAATTTCCTCCTACACAAACACTAAATTAAACTAACGTTAACCGCCGGCCGTAAGTCATTAGGCACGTTTTTTGCTGCCTTCCTTTGCCGTCGATTTTGCGTCTTACTGTGATTCATACGGCTTGATGATTGTTTCAGGATAAGAATTTTTCACTGTGTGCTTTGTGAATGATTGTAACTGTGCGTGTTTTTAAATAGTGAATCTGTTACACTACATTAAAATTTTGGGACACATATAGTTCAAAATTTGCTTTGAAGACAAAAAACTTTGAAAGTATGCATTTGGTAAACTAGTATTGAATGTAACACACATCCTATTAATATACGCAAATAAGTCAACATACAAACAATTCCAGAATTTTACACAGGAATATTCCAACTGTTCTAACCTAAAGCACATGCCATTGTTGTTCCAACCATTCCTCCGCCAGCAACGATAACATCATAATGCGGGCGTTTCTCTTTCAAGCTTGATGACGAACAAGCTTCTCTAGACTGCAATACAATGCCGTTTTCTAATAAATTATTCGTGACATGAATGCAAGAGTAAATATTTCGCGATTTGTACATCACTCTCATCACCGAACACATTCTGCAGCACTGTCCTTTACCTCACTTCTACACCTTCCCAATTGTACCAACCCCTCATTTAAATATGGCACTGAAAAATAATTCTTCCCACAAAACATTAACATCACAGGGCAATTATTCTTGCACGTTCAAAGGAGGTAACGTAATGCGCGATTTGTGAAACAATGATAATGCTTATTAAAAACGAACATATTTTGCATTAAAATATGATGTTCATGTTGGCTGCGTGTTATTTTTATTTCCATAGTGACTGTTGCTATAACAACAATAACAACTGTGTAAGATCTCTGCAATGACAACAAAGCATACGGGTGCCGCTTTTAATCATTCTTGCCTTAAAGTGCCCGTCAATCCAGAAAATAAACGACCGTTACCTACATTTGAAAGAAAGCGAGTTTCAGATTATTTGGAGGATGTTCGCATCGACAAGGAAGTGTCAAGGCATGGTATGACCAGAAGCTGTGAACTGCATACGAATTCAGACAGAACATCATCCTCAGACTCCAGGGAAGTTCTGTCAAAGATCTCGACACCTCAGTGTAATGCAAATTCCGCGTTACAAAGGATAGATGATTCTGCAAACACACAATCTCTGAAATCATTTATTGATTTCTATGAGAATATTCCAGATTATGGAGATATAAATCATTTATCCGACCGAGAATTTCATGTCAAAGTTGAGTACTTAAAATCAAAACGCAGAAATTATTTAAGAGACTTAGACGAGAAGGATTTTGGTCTGCTTGAAGTGGAGGAGGAAAATAAAATAAACACTAGAAAGAATCTGGAAAAGAAAACATCTGCAACTTCTAAAACATGGCTGAGATATCATGTTGACAGTGTGAATTTTCAAGGCAAAAAGTGTGACTTAGATGACAAAAGCCTTGTTCCAGTTTCTCTGGAACATCAGACAGAGCCCAAAAAGTGTTCAGATTCAGGTGGTAGTAGTTTGCTCTGGAACAAGTTAGACAGTAAGAATTACATATCTCCATTTCCAAGAACCTCTGCAGTATCCCTGAAGAATTCGCAGAAAACTAACATAATAAGCAATTCCAAGTCTAATATTTACTTAAATAATTATGTGTTTGACACTGAGGATCCAAAAGGTGTTTCAAGAATTGGCTTGTTTTCAAATAAAACTCTTGACAAAGACAGGACATTTAAAGTCCCTCTGCCTGAATATAACTTATACAGAATGAAAGCAAAGAAACCCAATGGCACAAACAAAATTAGAGATACACACTTTATGGCTACCAATAAAGCCTCACTGTTGACAGGAGACAGCTCAAGTTCCATTATTGACAATATGTGGGATGATTTCACTCTTGACGAATGTGTACCCAAAGCAGACTTGTTTTCTGATTCAGATAGTGGACAGGATGAAGCATTAGATTTAGCAGTTTCACACAGTATACCAAACAGTCTTGTTTTAAAACAAAACAAAAATGTTGCGTGGCAAGAACCAAAGATTACTATTCCAAAACCATTCAACATGACACTGAGGTAGGTCTATTGCAGCTTCCTGTTGAATGTTTTGTGCTTCATTTTCACTGAGATGATTCCATTTACAAACATGACAAGCTTTAGTTCACATTTAAGACATTTTAATGAGTATGTTTCCTGTGAAGTCCTTTACTTGGTGGTAATATCAGACTTCATAATTTCAGTAAGTTTATTTACTGTGTTCCCACAGTTGATGAATTTTAACACAGTGTCACTGGCAGTTACATACTTTCTTCTTTTCTCATACGTCCACAAGAGATAAACTTGTCCCTGTGACTAACATCGTACTATGAAAATATGTACTTACATATGTGGCATGGAGGCAAAATTCATGCATTCATAATCTTTGCACTAAATTGAAGTGTCAGCTTCACCCTCCAGCTGCTTCACCCTCAATACTTATTCCAGAGGAGGCTGGTTAGGCCTCAGAATCTGTCTGAACAGGACAATGCAAAAAATAATTTTTTCAATAAATGGCTGCCAACATTTTGGAGGTACAGTACAAGCTGCAATATCTGGCTCTGGAAGACCTGGAAAGCTTTATTAACCAGCAAGTGACTAACAGGTCCATTGCATTTCACTATACCAATAACCAGCAGCACCCAGCACTGATTCAAAGAGTTCGGTCATTAATTACGGGTGTTTGATTTTTATAGATTATGTATACACCATGTCATTTAAGCAGTGATGAAAAGGGAATAGAAAGTGCAACAGGAAAAATATGACAGGGTATTAAATGACAGATTAAGTGATTAGTCTGTAAGTAAAGTTGCTAGCTACAATAAGATACATATTAGGGGTAATATTTGAATATCTGAAAAAATACAATATCCAGCAACCTTTTGGTCCTGGAGGTGCTAGGTATCGCAACTTCTACTGTAACAGTTACTTCCAAGTCTCATAAACATCTAACTACATGGAGTCATATCTCAGAAGACCAGTCTTAATATTCACTGCTGTGAAAACCTCACATTTTTAAATACTTTGAAGAAATATTAATTCTTAAATAGTAACCATCATGCCTATTGTCACAACATGCTAACTCAAGAGTAATAGCACAAATGTTATTCTAGGCTACTGTTTGAACCTTTATGATATTTGTAACAGTAAATGTTCCATATCTGGTTGTATTCACACATAATTAAATTTCTCATATTCTTAAAGAGGTAGAAGGTAAAGCAATCCCATTACAGGCCTTTAGGGTTTCAGGAGGTTGAGGCACCCAGATTTCTAGACAATCAGCACATGAAGGTGGTAAGGTTGTCAGCCCTATGCACCGGCTGCCTTTAACCCCCAGGAAATATTCCTGGTACTCATTTCTGTTAGAGGCTGAGTCGACCCCAGGGCCATAGTCCGACCGAAAGGATTATGTCAATGGAAAATTCCATTGACACCATCGGGGATCGAACCCGCGACCTTCCGGCTTGTAGAGCAGTGCCTCAACCAACTGCGCCACCATTTGCCCCATCTTAAAGAGGAGCCCAACTATTGTAATCGGTATAGGGACTAGGCTACGGACCAGATGGCCCGGGGTTCGAATCCCAGTAAGGGTAATTTCTCTTCTCCAAATCATTCAGACTGGGTCTGGGGCACACCCATCCTCCTATTCAATGGATACCGGGACTCTTTTCTTGGGGTTAAGCGGTCAGGGCGTGAATTTAACATCTTATCTCTGACTAGTGCTGAGGATGAGTGGAGCTATTCCTCTACTCCCCGTAGAAGCCTTCATGGCGTGGACAGGGCCAACTTCAACTTATTCTTAAAATTACTAAACAAATAATAAGCTTTCTTATTCTCTAATTTTATCCTGTATTGTGTATTCTGATTCCTTGAATAACGTTTACAAGATCACACTAAAATCTTGGTGCTTTGGTTTAATTTTTCTCCTTAGGGAAGAAGAGGACAGGCATGTCAACTTACTGCGCTATCATTTATATGGTGATGACAATTTGGATGAGGCTAAGGAGAAATCTAAAGTCATTAAGGCTCATCAAGTTCCACTCGAGTCTCAGTTACCACTCTTCGAAAAAATAATGGCAGACCAAGAAAATAGGTACATCAGTAGTTATTTAATGCTTTCGAAATCAATGATTACCTTAACCACAAATCTCACATGCAATATAATTAAATTCTTGCAAATGTAATATAAAGTTGTCTCATATTTTTCAGATTGAAAGTTCAGATCATGATGTGCACCTAATTCAAGAAATGAGTTCTGGTTAGTGTAGGAAGAATTTAAAAATTTGTAATTTTTGATATTATTGAATTTTAAATCTTTTGAAAAGAATGAGAACTCGTTTTGCATTTTAAGAACAAGGTGTTCTGAGTAGAAATCATAACACCTGCTTTCCTATTGCAGGCTTCCAGTCCTTCATAGCTTCAAAAATTTCAAAATAAACTTTTTCACAGGCAAACAGACAACCATATTTTTCAAGCCCTTATTCCAGCATTGATAAATGTCATGAAAATGCAGATGGTGACAAAGGAATAAGATGGGGTATGACTTTATAATATTTGCAGGTGTAAGAGATACAGCTTGCGGCTATAATCCTCTGTATGTTTGTTATAACATCATAGGCCACAAAACTGTTTAAATTCATTCCTGTGAAACTGAAAGATCCGCATCGTGTAAATATGCATCAAAATTTATACTTATTTAAAGAAAATTAGGGTGTCACTGTTAGAAAGTTTGTATTGTTATGAGTTCAATTTACTGAGCATTATTTTAGAATCTAATAATTTTGGTGGAAAAATAAAGCACTTGATATGACTGTGCTCTGTGAATATTGTGACCTTAATTTTATTTCTATTTAGTTTATGTGTTAACATTATTGTAAGAGATATCATTTTATTATTTTAATTTTTATTGTCAGAGTGATAATTTTATTATTTAATATTTATTGTTTATTTTTGTTTCAGTTAGATGAGCAATTAAACCACTTCCTAACAGGATAGTAATACTACATGTGGTGGAATCCAATATGGAAAGCTGAATGCTGTGGACACAGTCCAGTAATTCTATTTTACATGAATAATTACTTCAACATAATTTTCGTATTTAATCAAGAATGTTTCTAATAAATGGTATCAATTCACAGTCAAATACTGTTATTCTCTATGAGCTGATATATTTATACCAAAAGTCATAGGGTCATTCATAGTTCAATTTGTAATAAAAGGAGAAGTGGAATGCAAAACTGATCACTGGGTTAGGAGGGTGGGAGGAAAAGGGACTGTAAGAATAAACACTAACACATCTGTTAAGTATAGTTATAATTGCATTGTTACCCAGAGGCTACTTTAATGTGAGGACATGAGTATCTGAACTGAATTTTTTCTGCTATTTGTAGTTTTAATTTTGGCATTATTTTTGGGGGTGAGGCTCTTGTAATCCATTCCTATCTATTTACTTCGTCTCAACACATTTTGACAATTCTTACATCCTCAAGAGTTCTTTGGTGTTTCAGAGAGGCTGTCATTTATATAAATCATCACAATTTTTGGGAATTTTCAGTTTGTATTTATATTAGTATGTGTGTCATTGCTGGATTAAAAGTGTTCAATATAATTCACTAAAACTGATTTAATTTCTTATGTTCATAACGTATAAAGTACCTTAATAAAATTGTTATTCTGTGGCTTCAGCCAGTTGGGGTGACCTGTGATGATGTGATCTAGATACAATACAACTGAATTCCATGCAGTGCCCCATCACTACCTAGAAGTAATTTCCTAACTCCTGTCTTCTTGCCCAGCACTGCTGTGTTTACACCACCATCAGTCCATATACTGAGCAAGATAAATTCAGTTCACAACCTCCCACCCTATTTCATTAAGAGTAGTAGAGTAGTATCTTTGTATCTCTATATTATCTTCAGCTTCCATATTCAATACAGTCCTATTGGATGGTATGGAAACATCAAGCAGTCATGTTCCTCTTCCATCTCAAAGTATGATGTAAGGTTTCTTGTATGGTATGATTATGTCTGTCTTATCTTGTTGGTCCCCCAAGTATAGAGACTTGATAATACTGAACTGCTTCAAATGGTTTTTTGTATATGTTCTCATTATTCATCAGTCATCATCATCATCATGTCATCATCACCACCACCACAATCATCATCATCATCAACATACTAATATATTTAAATTGTTACACCAGTCAATCAATATCTGAAAGGTAACACAATAATCAAACACTCTCCCTGTACTTAGACGATATTTTTTACTGATGAAATGTAGACATTCCTGTTTCACTTTCCTTATGTAAAAAATGAATTGGAATACCATAAACAGGAATGAGAGCTGTGTTCTGGACAGTTGTGGCTCAAATTAAGCACTAGTTGCTCTTACTGATGAGGGTGTAAATGATGATTAAAGGTTGTTGAGTGTTTTAAGAATGTTGTACAACACATAAAGAATCTAAATAACCTATAATGAGACTACATACTATTAAAACATCACTTTGACTTCACAGATTTTGTATCCTATGGTCAATTCCGTAACTGTATAAACACAGATTATCTCAGAAGGAATAAGTGTACACATGTAGCATCTTTTTGTCATATTATTGCACTGTAAACAATGCAATTTACACACTCACCAACACTGTGTAATCATATTGTAAATTCTGTATTCGCAGTGCACATAATGCACATGCACTCTGACACACAACTGTAGACATATGCAGTGTGCAGCATAAACACCTGCTGTGTCTCTGTGTAGGAGGCAACAAGTGCGGAGGCAATGCATGAATGAACTGACAGCTCAGATGAAGCCATTCAAATTTATGAAGCGTGACGAAGAAAGGAAACTGTTAAGGATTTGTCATTCATCACCAGACCTAAGAGATTTTGGACACACATCCCCAAAACCGAAGCCTTTCAAGGCCAAACCAGTGCCAAAGAATTTATTCAGTAATTATGTCTATCAAAGGATGCGAGAAGATGAATACTACAGGTAAAAAATATTCTCTTAGCATAGGTTAAATCCAAGTGATTGATTGACCAATTGACTGGTTCCTGTGTTTTAAGTTCACTTAGTTGTACTAAATTTTGGTAGGAGGATTTCCTCTACACCAGATACAATGGTTGCACTGCTATGATATGATAAATGAAGCTTTATTTATGAGAACAGTGTGCACCCAATGAAGGTGAGGTCAGCTTTAATATAAAAGACACTTTAGGGGATGTATTCTATCTTTCATGCTCTTATGAGACCTGTTAAACTTTGAGTAGTACCAGTGCCAATTTTCATGACACAGACACTTGGAATCAGCATCTATGGTAACCCTCAGTCACAGAGAAACACTAAGACAGGCATTCAAATAAGCCCATAATAATTGACATTTTGACTCAAAGAGTCGGAAAATTATGTGACAAACCATGCCTCATCACATGACTGATTACTTTATTAAGTACGTCTGTACTGATTAGTGAACCAAGAACACATTTACATTGAATATGAACCATGAAAACTTTAAGTCTCAAATTTAGATTTAAAGTTCTTTATTATTACTATGAACTCAATGGCATACTTTGAATATCCACTGTCCATTTACACTAGGTTCCATTTATACTGGTTTGTTTTAATAAATTTATATCAAATTAAACTGGAAGAAGTTTGTTACTTTATATGGTGTGGATGACAGTATTAAAAATACACTATAGAAAAAATCACTGCTGTTACGAAATTTGGTCTCTCACTCCAAGGGAAGAACACAGATTGGGAGCAGACATAAAGAGATCAGGCAGTGGCATATTGTGCTATTTTTGGAATATTCGAGAAGCCCAGAAACCAGGTAATCCTAAACATACTGAAGGTGTTGGAGAACAGGCTGCTGAGAATAATGTGTGGACCTGCAAGAGAAGCAGTAGTAGGATGGAGAAAATTGCGAAGTGAGAAACCGCACAGTGTGTACCCTTCATCTGTTATTATTATTGTTATTATATCAAGTAGATAAGATTAGAACATGCAACATGCGTGGTGAGATAAATGCATACAAAGTTATGTCAACAAGACCTTATTCAGAGGAACTTTTCTTCATTTGTATGTGACAGGATCCAATTTTATGCCTTTCTAAAAATGGTACTGACTCTTTGGGTCCTACAAACATAAGGAATTTCTTGACAGCTGAGCAACTATCAGCACCCACCAACTTCCCAGGAAAAGGCCGTGAAATGTGAAGTTAGATACTTATAAAAGAAATTACGGTTCTTGAAACAATGTTTTCATATTTGGAATTATTATGTGTTTCAGGTCTCTCAAAAAGAAGATAAGAGCTGAAGAATTATTGAAATCTGCCTCCTTACCCCCATCTATGGCAGCTAGGGAGAGGCTGTCAAAAGCTAAAGCACTGTCCACTGAAGTTCTTAATACAGATTCACAAAGACCAAAGAGAAGAAAGCATAAAATTCTGAACTATGAGAAAAGACATGAACAGATACAAAGAGAGTTAGAAGAGAGATGTAGTAATAATATTACAACTAGTCCACAACCATTCACACTAAGAACTGCAGAGTTACACAAAAGAAAGGTAGATCAACCTGTGACACTTTACTTTCTATGGCATTTTCTGAGAGAATGGGATGCTTACAGACTAAAGGATGGACATTAAGCAACCATGACCATGAATATCTGAATCTAAGCACGAAGTAAGAGCAGACTGTAGACAATTCCATAATGAGCTTCATCCCTTCTGCTTTTTGTCAGATGTTGTGGTGATTAAGTCAGGCAGGATGTGAAGGGAAAACAGTTGGTTATAAGTTTGTCAGTTTGTTTCTGGTGCATTTAATGTTGTTTCCTCTTGGTGATTCATTTTTTGTTTATTTAATTTAGTCAGCAAAATGCCCCTCTCCAGATGATGGCCGTAGTGTATCTCCATACAAAGTAGCTTCTCGGAATCATGTTCGGCCTCAGTCAGCCTTGGGTATCCCACTCAACAGAAATAACCTCGCTTCAGTTCTAAGGATTCACTCTTCAAGGTATACATAACAATAACTCATGTGTAATTAAAGCTTACTATTGTTAACTGCATCTTCATCAGTTCAAGTAAGATTATGTAATATTATACTAACATATAATTTAGTGACCCATTTCTATGCATCATCTGCACTAGTACATACACTGTACTTAAACATGTCAGATGTCACCTGAAAGTGCCATACCGTTGCCATAGGAAAATTGTTAGTATACAACAGAAGTTTTTCTTACACAATTTGTATGCACGTTTATGATTTACCTACAAGTATACTATATAAATTTTCACTTGCATAGATGGAATATTTTATTACTTATCTCCATCAAACTAAAAACTGAATATGGACGTTTGTGTGATCATCTTATTATTGCACATTCTACAAAATGAGTGTCATAACTACAGTTCTTTTGAAAATATATAACCACAAAAAATTTCACTGTCTTTCCACCTCAAAATTTCACATGGTTAGTACAGGGTATTATTTACAGCAGGAAATTAAAGTGACTTCTTTTGCATGTGGAAATGAACATATTTGTTCCATAATGTGTGAGATTTGGCCAGCTGTGTGACAATTAGATTCTCAGCAAGAACTTTACTACATGGAGTTGGTCAAGTTGCTTAAAAAATTAAGTAGTAAAAACGTTGATTGTTCCTTGTCATGATGGTAGTACCAAATTTCATTAAAGTTGGTCTACTGGTTCAAAAGCTGTTGGGTAGGGAAAAGATAGACTCATGGGATTCTTAAAATAATAAAATTACATGAAATGGTACTTTATTTTGAATTACTAGTCAGATTTAAGTGACCTAGGCACTGGAATATCTAAAGGCCTGATGAATCTCCTGCTCCAACAGACCTTTTAGAACTCCTCCTTACATGTAGATATCATTATATCTGCCTCTTGTTTGTGGAGTTTAGGCAGCGCATGGAACGAGAACTGGCCATTAAGCAAGAAGAAAATAGAAAGAAGGAAGAGGCAAGATTTAAAGCACATATTACACGTCATAAACCAGCATGGCAAGCTCTTAACTTCAGCACAGAGGAGGATTTGGCCATGCGAATTCAAACTCGGCGTGAAGAAGAAAGAATTCGTAGAGAAGAATATGAACAAGACATGCATCTCATGCTCAGTCGAGTAGAGAAAATACCAACATTGTTTGAGAGGCAGTCACAGGTTGAGTAATAGACTAATGACTATAGATTACATCATAATATCTAACATACATATTACCGCATTTATTTTAGCACAATCTAAAATCATCAGCTTTGTTAATGTCAGCCATTTTTGTATCACTAGTGCCTTGTTTTGGAAGATTGGCCCAGGCAATAACAGAGCAGAATTATTACATTATATGTACATTTACTAACTGCGAAAGCATATTTTAAGAGACACTTTATATGTACACGAAAATATCAATCCTGGTCTCACTTAGTATCTTCAAGAATATTTGTAATACAAACTTCAATGACTGTAAAAATTTTAATGTGAAATTAATTTTCATTATATGTGGAGCACAATTAAAATAACACTGTAGGGAAAGGCAAGAACAGAGACTTTTTAATATTTACAAACTAATTTGTGCACCCACCTTATTTTATGGATCAGAATGTTGGACTGTAAATGAATGAGAGAGACAAACTGAAGCAGCTGAAATGAAGTTACTTACAAACTGTTTGACACAGTCCACTAAGACTAAATGAAGATGATCATGATGAATCATAACAGACCTTGAAGCATTTGTGCTAATGTTGTGAGCCGTATCTAAACATCATGGAGTAGGAAGATTTGCACTTCACTTGATCAAATGGTATTGACACAACTTATAGACCAGCATTCTAAATTAGTAACAATCATCATGCTACAGTGGTTAATATTCCAGATTTTTATTGGAAATGTCTCCCCCCCCCATATGAATCCTGTCTTGTAACATAGCAACTTTGAGTAAAGCTTTCAACTGACTTCCTCAGTCCTTCCTATATAAATTGTGGGATAGTACCCTATAACATTTTGCAAAATTCTGTCAACTCATTATGTATAATCATCCTGTCGTTTCTCACCAAACACTATATAACATTTGCAGCTGACACATCTGTTATGAAATCAAGCAAGAAACTACAGACACTTGAGATCTATTAAACTGAGTGCCTGACTATATATTCTTTTCACAAAATGCATAATAAAGTGAAGGCATAATGCAAAGGTTATGTCCATCCATCTATCCGATCATGTTTCCTCTACAAAACAACTGATGAATTTAGACCAATCAATCATTTCTGGCTCTAAGTAATGTACAACAATGTATCTTTGCCTGCAATAAAACAACAGACTACTGGCATTCATTTGTTAATCTCTTGATAGCTGGCGAATGTAAATAGTAGTTACAATATGGAACAGGGACTACAATAGCAATGTGACAAATAAGGTACCAGATGAAAATACGTAGGAATTAATAGTGATTAATGATTTTATTGGAAAGATATTGAACAATAATGAATATGTATATGGTATATATAAATAAAATATGCATTAAAGATACTTCAGAGGGTGTATGTAAGATTTATATCAATGAGATTTGACATTTAGTGACATGGAGGTACATTTTAATTGTCCCACTATACAGTTTGCATAAGTAATAAATAAATGTTAATATCAATGCCTTATGCAAAAGTTCAAAGAACACATCTGGGAAATTGGTGTATTCAAAACTAGAGTACATTTTTCACTGTTGTAATTGTTTAACTTTACCACAAGACTTGCACAAATCTCTCTCCCTGATATTTTTACTTCATCACATTTTTCCCATGAATAAAGCTTGTAATGACAAAGTAAAAAGTTTCATCTGAGAAATCCAATGATACATTGGATGAAGTATGACAAATGGCTTCTACAGAAAAGTTTAAATAATTGTTTACATCTGAACTACATAACAGGCAATATAAAGTATACAGCATTACTTCTGAAGGTGTTCACCATTAACCTTTCCCAGCCAGTAAACTTTTCAAAGTTTTGCTGAAACTGTACACTTCAAGCTTCATACAGCTTCACACCTTCAACCTTAAGTTGCTTCCATGATTTATTTTTTCTTTATTTTATATTTCATTTTATCTTTTTTCATTTTCCAGGCAATGCTGAAGGAAGTACACATGAACCACAGAAAGCTTCACAGGAAATCAGAACATCAGATGAAGATTAGCTCTATTCCAGTCACTCCAGATTTGTATGAAGATGATGAAAGGCAAAATAATGATGCAAAGCAAAATGAAATTGCAGATGAAAAAAAGACAAAAATTAAATTAAATGTGACTATTAGTGAAAGTCCTAAGACAGTTCAGTGTTCAACTGAGACTGAAGGTGTTGAAAAAAGTGAAGTCAGGAAACAGGATGAAATTGATCAACATCAAGTACTGAACGAGGAAGAATGTGAAAAGAAACACATGGACGAAACTGGAAAAAGTAAAGATGACGATGAAAATGAGGGTGAATCCGAAACAACTGTAAGTTGTCAAGAAGACATTTCAGCAGGTGGAAGCACTGATGAAGATGGAAATACATACACTGTTGATGAATAATAATAGCAGTAATAACATACCAACCAATGGAATGTGAATACTTTAACAAAATACAATTATGACATATTTTGTCATACATTGACCAAAAACTAACTTTTGTACATTTTAACAAAAGCAAAATACAAGTATTAAAAAGTTATATCAAAATCTCTAAGCTTGAGTACAACCTGAGCTGCAGTTAACTGCTGCAAAATGATATAGGGTGCAGCAATAGAATGTGACGATTTTCAGATCATTGTTTTGATGAACTGGGTTGAATATAAGAAACACAAAAAACTACATAGTATCAGTAGTAAAATGCCATTTAATATTTGCCTTTTCCTTCTGAAAAATTACATCTCTTACTTGGTCTCCCTCACATGCAATACATTCCTGTAATTGTGATCGGAAATTAACCATAACTGCACAAAGGCACACAGCTTGCCCCTGATGTTGCAGTATGTTAGTTACAGCTGAGTTGTCAACATCATCACATTCTTTTGTGGCATGTTAAGGGATGAAAGAGCACATCAGGGTTGAAATTAAAGCCACTGACAAATGTCTGCTACGAAGTTATGGTTAATTTCCGATCACAATTACAGGAATGTACTGCATGCCAGGAAGACTACTTAGGAGATATAATTTTGAAAAATAAAAAGCATATATTAAATGGCATTTTACTACCGATAATCTGTAATTTTTTTGTTTCTAATATTAAACCGGATTCATCAAAACAGCTACCTGAAAATCATCACGTTCTATTGCTGCAACCTGCACAACCCATTGGTATATTAATACTGCTGAAGTGTCACGAGTACTGGTTAACAGATGTGGTCTACTGTATTGTTTTGTCATAAAACTGACACAGTATGTAGAAGCAGGACTTTTTCTAGAAACACATAAAAAAACAAGTAGAATCATACAGACAAAATATTAATAAGAATCATCACCACACAATATGCTTGCAGAATGAGTGTTAATGTTGGTAACTGATTATTTAATTATCTGATTGTGATAAATATGAAAGTAAATGTGGTAGTTCTACAAATATCATCCTGTGTACTTTGTAGCAATGTAAGAAAATTTAGTCCTAGTACACTATGATTATAAAGGATCTAATACAAAATAGTTTTACTTTACTTATGGTATTGTAAAATCTTCCATATTTAATACTGCTTTTTGATGTCTGTCTTTTTCCTGATGAGGATACATCAGTTTAATATTGGGAAGATGACTGCTTTCAGTTCCATCTCAGAGAGATTTTGGCCACTGTGCCTATTCCTCTGGCATGCTCTTCTCAACTCACATACCAAGTGCCATCAGCTTTAAATAATGTTCTATTACTTAAAGCAGCAGTGTCATTAGTTCCTACTGCTGGAACGTCTGCTGACGTGTGGTATGTCTCACAAGGTGATGAATCCCTAGGTCTGCAATTTGAGCTGTCAGTTCAAGTGGATTCTGATGGTTTTAAAACAGTTATGTACATAGACAAAGTCCACTCCTAGTGCCCCTAGTGCCATTGCACTTAATGGCATTAAGCATCACCAGCAGCCTCTGACTGGAGTGAAGAATTTGGCTTCCTTGCAGTCATTTGGATAAACTATTATATTTAGCACTTTTTGTCCCTGCTACTGTGTTATTTGTATTCATTGCATAATTTGTAGTTTTTCCCCCTCACACTTCATCTTTTTTCAGTGACTATTTATAACTCATGTTCTTGTGGTTTCAAGCAAGTTTCTGTACTTTGTCCCCTTTCAGCACTTGCCTGTAATTGGCTTTATTGCTGTTGTCAAGCACTTGAATAAATTAAGTGAATAATAATAATAATAATAATAATCTTCCCCTCCTTGGCCTCATCCTCCTCCTACTCTTTACAGTTTTAATCTATTATAATGGGCACACATCCTACTCTTACTTTTGTAACATAATAAAAACAGTAAGATGAGATAATTAGCAGCTGAAAGAAGTACATACCTTGACAGAAAAAATGTAAAAATAGTACAACTTTGGGGAAGTATACAAAGTGGCAGTTTTGGATCATCAGTTCAGATTATTTGTACTGATTCTGGCTGAAGAATAAGCAAGCAACAGTCAGCATGGGATGTCAGTTACTGCTTATCATTATCAGATTTCCTAATAGAAAATATAGTTGAAAAATGCAGGCATGGTCTTGCAAAATTTTGTAGACAACTTTACTTCTGGTTTGGTAGAAATACCAATAAGCTACAAAGCAATGCCAGTCAGAAACCAGAAATCTCCACAGGTCACTACAAATGATTAAAGACAGAGCTTGTTACAAACTTTTCTGTATAGTGTGCAACTAATTCAGAGATAGTGTACATTAATCCACTCTGGGGAATTGAGTGTTGGACGAGACTTTCAACAGGTTATGAAGGTCTACACTTGGCAGTAATGAGTCTTGCTCATAACAGTTTTCATGTTCCCCTAGCATGTTTTCCATTTGTCGTTCACAAATGGCAAGGATATATTATTAGCTAGTCTGTGACATTTGTTGACTATGTATTTACATGCACCTTCTTTTTGTTTTTATCCTTCAATTTCCAAGAAATTGGCTGGTCAAAATAATCATGGTGCAGATGTAAAACGCAATTCACTGTGCAGCATCAGGCCATCTAAATGTCCACAGAAGCAGCTGAAGATAACAGCAACAATTTGAATTAAGATACCTGTAGCTGCATGGGCAACAGTAGCTATTTCATGAATAACTGGTGAATCCTCCTCTCCAATATCTACATCTACAACATAAACAATACTTGCAGATAAAATTCAGTGATGTTATAGTCCGATTACTGAAGGAAGCATGCTACAGGATCTGAACTATTTATGTGCCACAGTGTATAAATATTTGCACGACAGGGTATCTCTAATGTGTAAATGTGATTTTGTATAAGAGCAGCTTGTAAAATAAAGCCTGACATTACTCCACAGGTCTAATGCAACTGAAATTGTCTTCAGAACATTCTGCCTCAGTACAGACACCTTCATCACATCCCAATTTAAGATATTTATTTTGGAAAAACTGAAAGCGTGTGAGCACTTAATATGATTTACGAACAGGCTGATCAGCAATGACAGCAATCATCCTAACTTCAATTCAAGAACTACATAAATTATTCAGCAATATGATCCAGTATCCACCCTAAATATGCAGACACTCTCGTGTAAACGCTAGGTGAGGTCTGGGCCCCACATGGGATAGATCCAAATGAAACAATGCCAACTTGAAAGGCCTGGGCTGTACGACGTGTTGAAAGCTGGTCAACATCCATGAGGGGGCCTCCACTGTCTCCCTTACATGCATCTTCACCACTATTCCCTGCAGCACACAACTGTGTATCTGTCAATGGACGAACCTCTGCTGCCTGCCGAGAGTCACAGTCCTCTAGAGGAACACTGTTCACTGTGGCAAACTGTAGAACAGAACTACCTTTAGACTCATCTGAAATATAAAAATAATAATGTTACCAATCACCCTCCCATGTGGAGCTAATAAAAAAAACTTTCACCTTGCTACTTACAAGTAGGCCTACTTACATTCAGGAAACTGTTCACCAAATTGTCAAAAATCTGGGACTCTTAACATCTTGTTCACACATATACCTGGTGCACAAAATTTAATACAGAATACAAATTTATCCATAAACCACCTTCTAAATCCCATAGATACACTCTGATTGGATTTGTCACTTGTGTCCTGATTTCAGACATCATTACTTCATGGTCTGCTAGGAAACTAAAATGAAACCTCCAAGCCTAAGCTGTGTATTGCACGTATGTTAGCAAT
The DNA here is from genome assembly GCA_021186555.1 of Reticulitermes speratus. Classification (NCBI taxonomy): domain Eukaryota; kingdom Metazoa; phylum Arthropoda; class Insecta; order Blattodea; family Rhinotermitidae; genus Reticulitermes; species Reticulitermes speratus. Next base: position 24,232,106 of record JAJKFL010000006.1, read on the forward strand.
CATGACACCCAATAAAGAGAGATGGCAAAAAGGAATGAGAAGGAAAAATGTAAAGTTCACCCTATAACCTGCCATGAAGGCAAACAGGGGTTGTAGAGGTACAGTTCTACTCTTTATTTAACCTCAGGTGCTTGATGGGGTGGGTGGTTAATACCACGCCTCAGCTGCTTTACCCCCAGGGCCAGTCTGGATGGGTACAGAAAATCTCACCCCCACTGGGATTCGATCCCCAGACCATCCTGCCCGCAGCAAGTTGCCATAACAACTATGCTACCCTGCACATGGAATGAGAAGGAAGGAAAAGGAAAGTCTTATGCTTAAATTAGCATGTGAAATTATTAACATTGGCTTTGATAAAGAAATAATCATATGTCAGTGTTAGTGAATCAATACTTGTAAACAGTTACATGTTTTATGAGAAATCAGTGTGATTCCTAGTCTGCATTAGCGTGAAGGTAAGATACATGTAACATAGTTGAAACATATACTAAACAATTTATGCACAGGAACTGATAACTAAATAATATAATTATTAATTTAAAATTTATGCTGATCTCAAAACATGGATTGTAACACTTGAAGCAATAGATAAGTTCTGGTTTGGACCTGATTTTTGTCTCTCAAATAAAAATACGCAAGGGAGGAGTGCACTTCTATCGGCATGTTATAATTTCACATTTAAACTGCAACTGATAATCATTACACAACTTACAGAAATCTGTTTTTCCCCATCCTGCTATTTGATATTTCTTCTCTTCTTTACCTGTTACCTTTATTTCAAATGGTAAACATATTGGTTTTATATAATCTGTGAAACAAATAAACACTCATCAATAAAATATGCAAGTACTATGTATCACATTACAATATGGCCTGGCTCTTGGCCAGAATAGAAACGTTGAGCAAAATATTAGACTAACCTACAGATGGAGGCAGCAACCTGCAAAATGTTGGTACCTCCATATCAGTCTATAGAAAGTCATACCTCAAAAGACGAAAATCTTCAACATACAACATACCTGTAAGTGGGACAATTTTTTGATTTTGGAAACCTATGTCTCACTAAATCAAGAAATTGTAGAATAACCAATTTATACTTTCTGACATGCTGTCTGTATGGACTTACCCATTTTATGGAAAGCAGAAATAATAAGTTCTTTTCAGAACTTCATGCATATCTTCAAAATTTAATTTATTTTATGCAAGATGCACTACTGTCTTTTTCTCAATTTTACCTATGACAATAGGACTCATGCAGGTATTAAAATTATCTACCTTACTCACATTCAAGAACTTTCTATCACGTTGGCACATATTGCGCGCGCGCGCGCTCTCTCACTCACTCTCTCTCACACACACACACACACACACACGCACGCACACACACACACACACAGTAGTTTGTTATTTGTGGTAGTTTCACAGTTTTAACCATGTGAACAAAACTTATACCAGAGAGTGAGTGAAAGACCAGCCTATTGACTGAAAACCAACTTCAGAATTATTAAAAAATAAATAGTTTACTTAATCTTGGAAAGTTAAATGGGTGCTAGCATATCATGTAAAGCTTTAAAATATAAATAATTATGCATTTAAAGAACTATACATATCTAAGGCTAATGTACGCTAGTCTGAAATTTCCTATTAGCATTATATTTATTTTGCCACACCTGATGAAGCCACCCCTTCGTTTCTTTTCTCATCTTTTAGCAGTTGATTAGTTTGTGTCGAACATTATTACTTTGTTTCTCCTTTCCTTGGTCACTGAAGGAGTAACTAACAGAGTGGTGAAGTAAGGAACATGGAATTTTTGGGTCAGTCTCTGTTGCCCCTAAAAAATGGTGAGGTGAAACAATGCTACAAACCCCATAAACTAAAAAAACAGAAACATTTGACATTTTAAATTATTTCATATAATTTCTAATTCTGATCAGTGATCAGTGTCTCTGAGAATATTCCCACATAAATGTGTTAATTTTTATAGTGAAAATAAACATTCAGACATGCTACTAGTAATTACATTTGATTGCTATTACTTGTACTGTACAACACAACACAGATAGGGTACTGGTCCTCTAAACAGCCACTGCTTGCTCCCTGATTTGCGAAAATCAGAAGGCTGAGAATCACTTGTCTGAGGTTATAGTCACAATGCTGGCATACCTGTATACTGAGGAACTTTAGTCTTAAGTCGAACTAATCCAATATCATTCTTGAGTTGATGACCATCAAACTTTTCATGGGAAATAGTCTTTGCTATTTCATAATCTTGCACTGGATCTGCACAGTAATCGTCACAGTCCTCCACAGTATCTAAATTATGTTCACCAAGGCGAACACTCTCTCTGAAACCACACAATCAATGAATTCTGATTTACAATCAAAAATGAATGTTCTGAGTGTCAGCCTTCCTTTCTTCATTATATAAAACTCGCCATCTCAGTTCCATTTCTTCCACTGCATATAAATATACTGCCTTCTACCACATATGCAGTTTGCTGTATGCCACAAAGCTTATACAGTGAAACCTGATTACAATGGAATCCCAAGATACCTGTCAAAACTATGTAAATATGTCTAACAAAGAAGTGTAATAGCAGTGTCACCTGAACATCAGCATCACACAAATGCTAATGGTGGGGAAGTGGAATTAAAACTCCACTACAGTGAGGTGTGGCCAGCTTTATGCATTATCCATGTTTCACTGGCAGACACAATTCTAAATTACAAATTGGATAGAAAACAGGACTGACTCCAAAATTCATATGGGCATGGTGACAGAAAGAAAAAACCTTGTCCCTAGGGGGAACTGAACCCCAGTCATTAGCTCATGGCCTGACTTACTAAATCCTGACTGAACTACAATGAACCATTGCATATAAGAACTACAAAAATGTGGAAACCCCATAATTTTATTAATATATGGAAGAGAAACTTGTTATTAGTTTTCATTACTTGACAGTCTTGACTTTGACTAAAACTCTAGAAATATTAAGGTTTTCTGGCTATCCATAAGAATAACACAGTGTTTGTAAAATTATCCACCATCCCACTGTGTGACGTAAATTTGGTTTCTTCACGAGTATGCAGTACATTATGATACAGAAGATTTTCATTCTGGAAACCTATATAAGGGGGAAATAATAGTAAGAGTGTTGTAGGTAATTTATTATACAGTTTCCTGGTGTTTCAATTCATTCAAAATCAAGCATGTCAAGAGTTGAAGGAGTCATTTCCAACACCTATTCTAACACATGGTAAGTTATATTATATGCATTATACACAGAAATGTAAGGCTGTTATATTTACCATGTATCTGGGTTTGGGTTTTCAACTGAACTGTCTGTATAACAGAAGATCAATATAAGAGCCATTACTTGACATATACAAAGGAAATATTGGTTGTTTATAAACCAGACCAAGTTTCAAAGGGATAGCTGGGCATCAATTTCACATACTGAGAGTTAGGTAAGCCAATAATAAGGATCAATCAGATTTTGCTATCTATATTGTAAACTTCATTTTAGAGTACATAAAACTACCAAGTCACATTATTGTAGTATGTATGATGGAACTGACACAATGAATAATATTGTTAGTGATGAAAATCTAAACAGAAGTAATACATGGGAACCAATAATGTGAAAACAATAATGAAAATGCTATTAACAATTTACAGCATTTGCAAGCAAACTCATAACTGTGTTACAGCAGGACTATTTGTTACTCACAACCAGCTTGATTGGTTCCAACCTTAGTGTATATAGTTAACTTTCTGAAAACAATACTTGAATAGTTGGTGTCTTACAGAGTTGCATTCACTTGGTGCAGGCAATGTGCAGCTGTCAGTATGTACTGATCATTTATGAGAGTTCCTCCGCAGATATACAAGAGGCTTCCATTACTTACTGAAACACAAAGAAACTGAATTAGATAACATCAGCCACAAGCAAGATAAATATTGGTGGTATATCCATCATTAAGAACATTACTGTTACCTGAATGGGCTTTTACTTGTAATGGCACCATCCATGCAAAGTCAATGTTTTCCATTGTTGTTCTCAGACAGTAAGTTGTAATATAGTCACATGTCTCTAAAATGGTAGTGAATGTGGATCTTAATATATTTACTTGCACAAAAGTTCTCATTTGCTTTAATAGTAACACAAAATCTTTCCTTTTTTGGTAATCATTATCATTCATACACAAAAAAGCTATTCAGTTTTATGGAAGAGGGTCTGAAGGCAGCGACATAATAAAGTGTTGTGTTCAATAAAGGATGTTGACATGTGAGATCTGCATTCTTGTGGGATTTTATGTGGCATGGATTGGTAGTTCTGTTACTGATGTTTCGGGACAACCACTTGGTCCCATCTTTAAGGGTCAAGCAGTCCACTCAAGCAGTCCAATGGACTGTTTGATCCTTGCAGATGGGACCAATAGTTTATCCTGAAACATCGGTAACAAACTACAAATCTATGCTGTGTAAAATCCCAGAATGCACATCTCATTTACATCGCAGTGAAAGCCTGGAATCACAATGTGGATGTGTGTATTTACGAGGGCCCACTACTGAGTCCTATGTTGAGCTGGTTGATTTCAGTCCACATCTGCATATGCTACTTCCTTAAGCCCCACCTCAGTATTATCTCTCATGTATGCCTACGTCCCCCAAGGTATTTCTTCTCTTTAAATTTCGTAAACAAAATTTTTTGTATATTTCACCTACGAATACTACAGCTACTGCTTATACAAGAGGCTTTATGCTGGATGAAGAAAAGCTATTAAAGTCATAGAGATTTAATGAAGAGAAAACGAATGATGTTAGTAATTCCTTAGAAGTCTTCAGAGACTCTGGTACATGATTTGGCTTTTCAAGGCTGTATATCAGAAAATCAACTCATGCTAAAGAAGTGTTCATGATTCCTAAAAACTGCAGTCCCACAGTTATGAAGGCAAGACAACACGTCCGTCTTGTGCACATAAATAGTAACAAAATGCAAGGCATCTCTAGAAGTAGAAGGGTGGGACTCTGCTACTGTTGTGTACAATAAGGTAAGTTAAAAAGCATAGGAAGGTGGTCAGCAAAGATACCATCTCTATGTGCAAATGTGTCCATCGGCTGTACAGCATTCAGCTTTCAGCAAATGAAATGGATACTTGGTACTTATATTACAGTGAAAATTTATTGCTTAACATATGTTCACACCTATAGACTTTGTTTTGAAACACTGTGTTGAAACTGTTGTAAGACATGTTTCTGTCTGTATCCGAAATCTTTCACGGCACTATGGTGATTGTTGAGATACTGTTTCAAAACAGTTTAGACAGTATTAAACCACAGTAAAAACCACCTTTGGTACTTGGAGAGCTTGTGTAAAAGTGTAGAAAAATTCAGAATAATTGATGAGTCAGAAAATAGCAGTCATATTTAACATGCAATTTAAGCAGCATGAATGGGTTACAGTAATTAGCTACCATCTGGGTTACAAGCTTGATTACCTATAGACTACATAGTACATTCTGATGAACATTACATCTAGAACCCAGGAGAGCCATCCATGGAAACTGCCCAAACACTGCGTCATGCCCACTGGTTATTTTCAGTACACTTGTAGTAGAGCCACAATTTTCATTAGGCAGCAGGCGCATGGTTGGATGTTCCTGTGTTGGGGAAGAGAATGGGCAGCACACTTTATGCTTCCTGAAGTTGCACCTGAAGAGAATGTTACCCTCAGCCTGCTGCTGATCCTTCAGCTGGGCTCTACATTCTGCTAGGGACATGCACGACAATCCAGGAGTACAAGTTGAGTCTTCTTCTTCAGCACAGTTTGTCTGCAAAACTGAATTTAAAGACAGACAGACTGTAAATACAGCACAATGCAACAACTGTCCTTTTCAATTTTCAGATTCAAAAACTCATTATAATTCATACTGGTGGACTTAATGTAATGAGCATACATTACCTAATTTGAAGAATATAAGAAATAACTGTAGAAGGTTAGTGGCAGCCATTTTCAATCGTAAAGCCTGAAAATAATAAAATGCATTTACTTTTACAGAAATTAAAACTGTAACACTTCTCAATGTAAGAAACTTCAATTATTAAGTTTTCAAATTAAAGCATTCAAAAACCAATATCTTTTTTCAGTAATGGAATACACAAACTTGTAACAGAACAAACTTTGTTTTCTTTCTATGCATCGTTTTGTCCCTTTTGCTTTCATATTACATGTTTTTGTCTTCATTTTGCACAGTGGCAAGCTTCATATCCGTACCTTTCACCAAAGGATGATCAAATCAAATAAGAAGATGAGTAGGGCATGTGTCATGTCCAGCACAGATGACAAATGCATGAAATTATAGTGTTGACAGATCTAGATGTAGATGTGAATATATTATTAAGATGGACATTAAAGAAACAGAGTGCATGAGCACTGGATGAAAGAAACTCCCACATTTTATTGAATCTGAAGATACTTTACTGTGCCCTCAAGGGCCGTTGAATCCAATCCATGCTGACAAATCCTGTCTAATTAAGATTCATTTTTATATTATAATACTGTTTTTGTCTTGGTTTCCCAAGCAGCCTCCTCACTTCAGCTTTTGCAACGAAAATTTTACATGTATTTCCCATTTCCCCTGTGCAGTTTATATGTCCCGCTCATATCATAAATACCGAGATAAAGCCACATCGTTCAAAACATGTTCATTTGCGTAGGTTATGCAAAACAAATTTAGTATAACATAATGAATGCTCGTGTCTAGTATTCAAATTAACAAAACAAAGGAGCAAAGCAATAAAACATTATGTTATGTACGTACAATACATGATATAAAGATACGTTGATGGAACGTACTCTCATGTAAACAACATATGTACGGAACTTAGTACAGTACAAATTCTAGCCTGATTTATTGTATATACCAATAGCGTGTATGTCTGAACATATTTTACCTGTTACTGGTTTCGAAGCCGTGAAGAGTTCACAGAACATTTGCTACACACATCAAGCGCAAAACTCGTTTTGAAATGCAACAATTACAGACAGAATACTAGGAGACTACATCGTGAGTGACTGGATTTTCCCACGTGCGTTCGGAACTGAACGTAAACCGTGTGTGTTGTCTACAGATGGTCGTCTCAAGATGGAACTAACTTGACCTTCGCGAAACTGGCCTTCAGCTTTGTGATGACAGCGTTAACACACTGCCAAAAATTTTAAATGTCTCAAATTTATGAAACATCTTGTCTCATATTTTGCCCGCCTGTTATAGAACAAAGCACGGTGCATCCACCCCAGGCGTCGGAATAAAAAGGGGCGCTGCTAAAGATAACACTATTCAAATGAATGCCCATATAGCCTATGGATGTGAAAAATTACTTTCTCACCCTACGAGAAGAATGTGGACGGTGACTAAGAATACGGTACTGGAAAAAAACATTAGGTCCTCAGAGACAGAATTAGAAATTTGCAATACAAGCTGCTTGCACTCTGCACCAAATATTATGTGGATGATAAACAATGAAGAGATTGATGGGATTTGTAAAGAACAGAAGAGACGAGCAATAAGCATAAAATTTTAGCCGAAATGCTGCAGTGTGAGATTTATGCGTAAATATGACCTTAGAGAAGTGGTAAACGGTAAAATGACTAGCCTATGGGCTGGACAACCGAGGAATCGTGATTTGATACCCGGCAGGGGCAAGATGCATTTCTCTTTTCTGAAATGTCCAGACAGGCTCTGGTGCCCACCCAGACTCCGATTCGGTGGGCACCGGAATAAAGCCGCCGCGGCGTGAAGCTGGCTATTCATCTGAATCTAAAGCCGAGGTTGAGAATTAGTAGAACCATATCTCCACTCCCCCATAAGCTTTCATGGTGTGCTCTGTAATAACTTCACTCTGGTGAAATATGCGAAATGTGAGGATGTGGATTGGACCCAGCCGGCTTTGGATATTGTCCAGGAGCGAGCTCTTGTGAACACAGTAATGAAGATCTACGTTCTGTACAAGCAGGTCATTTCTTGATTGTAACTAGTACCTTCACAAAGACTCTGCTCCATGCTTTTATTCGTAGTTACGACTGAATATTTTCCGAGACTTTTTTCCTTGTAGGCGAATATAAATCTCATCATAACAAAAGTAGTGGTTTCATTATTTATGTACGTTAAGTCCTGAAATTTTATTACTTTTACAGAAGATTGTACATGCTGATAAAGTTAAAGAAGTAATATTTGTGCCCTTACACCGGAAGTAGAAAAAGGCTTTGTGGTTTCCTCTTTCAACGTTAGGACAAACATCTCGTACTCAGGAATTCCGCAGACTGGATCCGCAAGTGGTTTATCACTTCCTGTCCAGTTCCAACCGCTTGCATCTCAGGATATATCTCACTCCTTTCCGTAGACTGATTACTAAATCCATGAAGCTGAGAGCGTCTTGAGTTGACAGTAGTCCATATAGTCTACACGTTCTCGGAATTTTACGAAATCCGAGGGTTGAAAACCGTGTTTATAACAGCCCGTCAATAGACTGTCGTGAGCCAGATAAATCTAATCCACATTGGACTCTTGTATTCTACTCCTGTAAGAACCGCATAAAAGCTTGCCGTCTACATCAAGATGTCATTTTCTTCTGATCTGTATTGTGTGTGCATTTTCTCTCTCTCTCCCTTGCCTAAACTTTACACTTCTCGTTCTGACACTCATAAAGAAAGTAATGTAGCAACCGCCAATCACAGCTCGGATTTATTGTTATTTAATATCTAATATCAAATATACTGCAGTTGTAATTGACAGTTCCCATGTTACTATCTCCCGTGGTGTTTCAAATCCCGGCCATCTCATCCTCCTTCATTTGATTACCCTACTAACGTTTGGTGTGGAGTAGTTAACAAAGCACTTTGTTAAATATTTTTCTTAATAGTCTCCTGTGCACTTCAAACCAAATATACAAATACTCTCGTCAATACGAAAGTCTGTCTCTGTCGTCATATTGAAAATTTATAATCGTTTTCGCAACTGTAAAGTGGTTAGGGTGTCAGCAACTGCAGATGGTGGTTATTGAGCGGGAAAACGACAGCCGAAATAAATTATAATTAAAAAGTTACAATTTAGGCAAAGAATGCTTATCATAGTAATTTATTATTGTTCATTAATATACGTGACTAATTAACTGATTCAGAACTCAATAAAAATACCTGTAAAACTGTAACAGTAAATATAAAACAGTTTGTACTTGGAAAGGGGGAGGGGGGGGGGGGACTTGACAATTCTTCAGAACCATATGAGTAGTCCTTTTGTAGTATGTATGTGGCCTGATCCAGAACCCTAGAGCAATCCAGGTGTAGGTGTTAGTCTTACAGTATAAAATGGAACCTTGTCAGAAATTACCTTTGTTTGGAATATATGAAGTCCATTTCGTTCTTCATGTCTGATAATCTGAGTGTTTATTCGGTTAATTTACGAGATGATATAAACAGTACTCGGAAATGAATGGCAAGAACCGATCTTGGATCGTTTCAATAAAATATTTCGGAATTTGTCTGAAGAAGCTAAATAAAAGTACAAAAACCTTCTTTCGAGTCTGATCACCAACTAAATGCACTTTATTTAAAAAACCAAAATTAGGTTTCTTTAAAACATTTAAAAATCCCTACATATGTTTTAAAGAAACCTAATTTTGGCTTTTTAAATAAAGTGCATTTAGTTGGTGATCAGACATTAATTCGTGAAAAAATGCACGGTGAACTTAGAATAAAAAAGTTCTTTCAGAGTGTTACAATAGATACCTGGAAAACAAATAAATAGGATGTGAGGTTGTGGGTTTGTTTCTTATGGTTCAGGATTGAGGCCTAGCCGCGGGCTGCTGTTAACACTGCAATGACATTTTGGGTATTATTCCAAGCTTGAAATTTCTTTACAAACTGGTTAACTATCGCGATCTCACGGAGGACCCATCATTTTCCTGTTATTCTGGTGCATTATTATATCCGAAATCTGGAACTGGTTTGATTCTTCGTAAGGTCTTTCTCGATGCATTTAACAACATTGCACCATCTTCATATACTATAAAACGTTGGATAGCAAGAAGATTTTAAAGTGCAGTCACAGCCATTTCTAAGTGCAAGTCAATGCTACATAGGTCAAACTTTCCAGTCTACAGCACAGATTCTAATCCAGAAACTTCCAAGTACGGAGCAGAAGTGACAATAACGATGCTACGACGGAAAGAAGCTAGACGGAAAGAGAAACAAAGAAGGAGAGAAAGAGATTTCAAAATGACTGACTTCTCCATAGTCATACAAGATACCTGCAAGAAGAGTCGGGATGTAACGTCAAATTAACACTACGGATCTTGCTCAAGCGGAAAAAACTTGATGAAGGATGTGGTAATGTTTGGTTTGATTCTTCGGAATTCACAGCAAAGCAGCTCTGTGGTGAAAATGGTGTTGCCGAGAATAACTGCGGGGTGTCTGCTGTGTTTGCTGATTGCTACAGTCTTCGGATACCGGCGTCAAGATACACACTGTGAGTAAAATTAGAAGAAGATGTGCCATCACACGGTTCACTCCGCCATTTGAACGGTCAAAGAACAGCTACTATCAGTTGGGCCGCAGCTTCTTGTAGATCCCATTCCTTCACGAATTCTATTTACTGTAAATCTTCCTTTGCGTCTCAGAATTGAAACACAGGCTAGTACACCGTAGTTACAAATTACAGACAGTACAGCTGTATTTATTTGGCCATGTTTGATAAGTATCTTTAATCCTGATGATACCTAAGTGAAAACAATCTACCACATCTGTATGCCCTATATCGTGCATTATTACAAAAATTACTAACATGAGCGCATAATGAGGAAGTTGCATCTATTCGTCGGATTTTTTCTCCGAAAGTAACAGACGTCAATTAAATATGATATTGCGAGTCTAGTCTGAAAGCTTTCGAGAGAATTTGTTTTAGTTTTTACTGTACAATGTAAGAACAATGCCTACTGTACAATAACATCGGGAATTTTTCTAAAAAAAAGTCGTAAACCTCTTTATGTGATACGCCGTTATTATACGAGTCTTAAGAGCTACAGCATCATCACCTGCAATGGGCCTCAGAGCCGATCTTAAGAAGATAAAAAACCCTTTTTGTTGTCTGGAATCGAAAACCGATGCTTCGGTCGCCTAACCAATAGCCTAGTTGCTATACAGACCGAAATTTAAATAAGTAATACCAATAAGCGTAAACTGGTAGGTCCAGCACTGTCACGATCTTCATGCAATAACTTTCTATTCACAACTCTGACAGCGAAAAGAGCGCTGCGCCGCTGAATTACACGTACATGAGCGTAAAATTATATATGTTTGCCTTGAACGGCAGTCAGTTTAAAACCGCTGTTAAAACATCTAATTAAGTTACTGACTGTCTGAGAGATTAAAAGGCTAATTTACCAAATCTATGGTGCAAGGTATTTTTTGAACACTGATATTTATTCAGCTGATCAATATGTTTGACGCTCCTATGGACTTTAGATCCATCATCATGCCCAAGTATGCTTTTCACTTTACACCATATTTTAATATTGTCCTTTCATCTACGCGTATGTCACCCAAGTGATTTCTCTTCAGGCTCTGCTGCATATTGACTTAACGTCTCATTCCCCAAGCCTGCGTTATGTCCCACCAATCCCATCCCCTTTTCACTTAATCACTCTAATAATATTTCTTGAACAGCACAGATTATGAAGTTCCTTGCTATGTAATTTTCTACGTCCACCTCCTCCTCATTCTTAATTTTAAGTACTCTTTTCAGCACTTGGTTCTGAACGCCTTCAAACTATATTCTTACTTTGAGGCGAGGCGCCACATTCAGCACATGTACAAAACAACAGTCAAGGTTACGGTTAAGTACATTTTAGTCCCGTCCTTCTTTAGGACATGCCAAGGAATCTGAACAAATCCCAGACCCTTTGTGGTCTTTCTAACATGCCAGTTATAAGGTGTGGTTCTGTTGTAACTTATGTTACTTTGGTGTTAGCCGTCAGGTATGGACACTGCCACGTGGAAGGATTGCAGTGTGTGGATTTGCCACAGTGTCCTCCGATTGCGCGAGAAGTGTACAGCTCATCAAGCCGTCGCCTCTTGCTAAAGCAGCTCAGCGCTTACATGTGTGGGATAAACCACGGCCTTCTTCAAGTGTGCTGTCCGATAGACCTTGTGATTCACCCGAAGCCCATACCAATGGTCACAGGAACGCGACCGGACACGTCGCTTCACAGGCACAGAAACTTCAACCTGATCAACAGGCAATGTGGCGAAAGCCTACGGAACCGCATCGCAGGTGGAGAGAACGCACTTCCCGGAGAGTTCCCTTGGCTGGCAGTCCTTCAGTACAATGGCAAGTGCAGATATGCACATCTCCAGAAACAGGCTTATCAATAATTAGATATTTACTGACAGGCAGTTAGAGACTATGCGTAAAGCTAATATGTGATGAAAATGTATTTGTGAGGACTGAGCTTAAAGTCAGTTCAACTGATTATTTATTCGCAGTGACCAACACGTTAAAGAAATGGAAAGACAACCGACCAATTAAACTAGCTTAACGTAAGTTTTAGGCCGTGCCATGGCTCAGGCGGTTAGTCGCCGGCCTCTCACCGCGGAGGCCCGGGTTCGTTCCCGGGTCAGTCTATGTGGGATTTGTGGTGGACAAAGTGGCACTGGGACAGGTTTTTCCCCGAGTACTTCGGTCTTCCCTGTCAATTTCATTCCACTGGTGCTCCATTACACGGAAAAATGAAAAAAAAAACTTATCTTCATCACAGGGTTGTACAATAAGCCTCAAGGCTGCGGTGCGTCCGTAGCATCTGCTGCGGGGCCCTTCACAAACAAAAAACCGTAAGTTTTCATAGTAATGCAGATTTAATACTTACAGAGCAATAACACGGTCACTACAGCCTCCTTTGTTACGTAAATTTGGCGTCAAATTACGAGAGAAATTATGATACGGAAAGTATCTTATGAATTACATGACGTAAAATTCGTGATTTCAGCAACGGACGCCTATTTTTATTTGTGTAGATATAATAAGCGTGTGATACGAGATACTTATTTCTCTCCATATGTCCCACATCTCCCTTTTACTGAATCATTTAATCAGTGTTCCATACAGATTGACTGTTCAATTCTTTGATTATTTATTTTATAACTGTCTATACTGCCGAGACCATGTAACGTCGACTGAACTGCGGAGATGGCAATAAGTTGTAAGTAGTTTGGGATTTGAAAGGAGGCCATCATGGCCTATTTCAAAGATTAGTCCATAATTTTTCTGAAGAAACTTACAAAAACAATGGAGGAAAGACCAGTTTAAACAGTATTTCAGCCGAGCTTCTAATATAAATTCTTACCGCAACACTAAACTACTTGGTTAATCATTACAAAAATAGTATAAAAACAACTGAGACTTTAGTTAAATAACAGCTCTTTTTTCAGTTGCACTGGTTATGTCGTGTCGAAAGATAGCATTAGTGCCAGTGAATTGGAAATTATGTAAAAGGAAATAGTTGTGACCTATTTTAAGGTACCTACAGTCACTATTCGCCAGGAGGGATGGAAAAACGTTCTCAAAATCTTCAGCCAATCTTCAAGTCTAGATTCGTATCCTGTATTTTCTAAATATCCGCTACATTCGTTCTCTGGGGAATGGAGGTAAAGTTCCATATTTTTAGTTCTCGATGGAAAAGTTGCCAGCCTCACGCTCCGGATGCTTTGTCCTCCACATTAGTTAGAGGGTTTGGTGGACCTCAGAGCCAGTATGGAGACAGTGGTGAAGAAGAAGGTTTTCTCTGCCTCAGTCTGGAACTGAAATTTTGTGTAGCTCTTAAGCATTAGTTCTGATTGTTTCAGAGAAACTGGGACGTAAAGGTAAAGATTAAAGTGTAGAAGTACAGCGCGAACGTAAGTAATCGCGGATTAGGAACTCTGGAATATTAACCTCTCGGTGCACTGTTCTTGCAGTGTCCGGCGAGCTGAAGTACCTCTGCAGCGGCAGCCTTATCACGGATATGTACGTCCTGACGGCGGCTCATTGCATCGCACCCACCTTCAACAGCACTTCAATGAAACTGTAAGCACATATGATTAGAAACTCGATCTAAAAGCTGAATAAATTAACAGTACAAGAAGACTGCACTCTTCTGAGGTATGGCTGACTGTAGAATGACGTATATTCCAGAAGAATGGAATGTTCATCAACACAACTGTAATAACTTCAAATCTCGCACCTAACAGCTAAACATAAGTAAAAAACTCCCAATTATAAATAGGCTTATAATCAGTATGCACATAGACGTGTAGTCATACATACATGCTTATTTAAATGCAGGTGGATACTTTCGTTATAAGTTGCGTGTAGAAGATGAAATTATCTCTTAAAATTGATAGAGTAACTCTATGGAAGTTATACAAGACAAGCAATGTAGGTATAAATGTAGCAGTGAGGCGCGTTCGCTGCCGTGGAAAAGCAACAATTATTACATATTCTGAGTGTGTGTCTGTAGCCTTAATTATCCAGCATGCAATGTGCATGCGCCGTGTTATATTGACATCTGGGGCCTGTGTGGCTCTACCGTATTTTTCTACATTATCTCATAAACGGCAAGATTTTCGGAAAAATAATATTGAACATAAAATGTGTATTTTGATTTTCTCTACAACTTTTTTCTGAAATTTTTCTCATTGTAAGAAGAATTGAGCGAGATATTATCATAAATGTACACACGTCTTCGTGTAAAGTACCCGTTACTCTTGTTAGATTTTAATGGATGTTGAATATTCTCGAAAGATGTTCGAAAAATATTCAAATATCAAATTTGATAAAAATCCTTCCAGTGGAAGCTGAGTTGTTCCATGCGGACGGACAAACGTACAGAGAGACATGACGAAGCTAATATTCGCTTTCACGATTTTGCGAACGCGCCTAAAAATTGCTTGTAGACTCCTTAGACTAAAAGAAGTGCAAAAATAGAAAGGCGTCGCTCGTAATGTGCACAAATGAATAGTGTTTTGTGATAGATCAGTTGGTATAGTGACTGAGTGCAGTGTGCAACTACTGATTTGATTTCGGGAATGGGCGGGGATTTATGTCCCTGTCAGCATGCCCAAACTGGCACTGGGAACCACTCAGCCTCCTATTCAAATGTTAACAGGAGCTCTTTTCCTGAGTGAATAATCCGACAATGAACCTCGACTACTTACTTTCATCTATTGCAATATAAGTAAAGCTTTGTCTCCGCCTTCACATTACACATGGGTGTAAACCCGCGGCCCGCCAGGTTGTATTATGCGGACCGCAGCCACATCTGTAAATTATGTATACACTATAATCATTACCTAAAAATTTAGGTGGTTATGTATAACCGTTTATTGCGATTTTTACACGTGCACCCCGCGAACACGCCCACAATAACGGTTGCGGCCCTTTGTCAAAAAAGGTTGGCTGCCCATAGTTTAGTTACATGGTCTCATTTGCTTGTAGTGTAGCACCGTATCAACTGAGCCTCACGTTTTGGCCACATTTATGTTACATATTATTATATTTCCCTATAAAATAGGCTACCCATTAAACATATTTACATGATCGAGATATCTGTCTTAAATTTTACCCAAATTTAATTTCAGCCTTCGCTGTTTGAAGTATGGGCCCCAGAATAATTCATCTTTAGTTGCAACATTTGTGCTTTCCCGGAGACGTCAGTTAGTTAATTCGAAATGACGCAAAAGTTTGTGGTGAGGGCTTTCTTCTGTTTCCCCACAGTTGTGTAACTCCAGCTATGACTTAAAATACGATTATGCTGATGGTAACACGTTGGAAAATCTTGAAATTGCATTTCCTGTTCATTAGCCACCTGACCAATTGTATGAGACGTGACAGTTTAAACACGAGATTCTTTATTCTTTGAACAGAACACCATAGACTTTTCAACAAAAGCACATTTTTTAATGCACTTTCAATATGTAAATATTATGCTAACGGTTTCAGAGGCAGTAAAGACGGCTGTTTATTTCTTGTCAAATTAAAGAACCCAGGTAAAATGATTCCGCAATGCTCTCTCTGTTAGAAAATTTAGTGCCAATTTGTGTCATATAAGTCCATCACAAGCTGTGGAAAGAAAGCAAAGAGATAATATTACTTATAAATGCTACAATATATCACGGCAATTTGAAGTGATAACATCTCGGGCGAGCAGCCTCGTGAATTTGAAGCGAAGCCCAACTTTTCGGAGATTGTCAACGTTTCCATTGACAGGAAATAAAATGACCAACAGAGGTTACCCAGCACATTATTCCCTGATGATGGAGGCAATGACGGTCTCCAAAGCTTTGGACTCCTGCTCGAATTGCTGAGGCTAATCGCCCGAAAGATTTTATCGCAAATAATATAATTATTTCTTACACCATCACCATACTTTCTTCTTCAGAAAACTAAAATTTTCTGAATCATTGCTTATTGCTGACTGCTTACGTCTGAAAGTGGCAAGAAACCGGCAGTAGGAAAATGAACAACAGAAATGTTATCAAATTTTAATAACACAGGCGCTGAACCCACAACCACATCAGTTCTCGAAACAAACAGCTATTTGTATGATTCAATACGAGGTATTTGCCATACATATAACAATTGTTTTAGACTGACTTTAAAGGAATGTACGAAGGAA
Source organism: Reticulitermes speratus (assembly GCA_021186555.1). NCBI lineage: Eukaryota > Metazoa > Arthropoda > Insecta > Blattodea > Rhinotermitidae > Reticulitermes > Reticulitermes speratus. The sequence continues at coordinate 24,248,817 of JAJKFL010000006.1, forward strand.
AATACTATATACCCCTTTACTAATGTAACAGATAAATACCTAACTACCTACCTACCTAACTAAATAACCAACTAACTAAGTCGATGTTACAGGGTCTTTCTTGAGGGGCTAATGTTTCTTCAGCTAGTCAAGAAATTCTCCGTGTTTATGGCACCCGAAAAGCAGAGGTGCATAAAGCTTGGACGCCAGGTTGCCAATGGCGACTTTTGTACACTGACGCGTAATATTTGTGGGTTCTCAATATCGAACCTATTCATGTAAGCTTTCTCGCACCAAAAATTTTGAGTTGGTTCCTGGACTTTTGAATAATTTGTGCACCATTGCTGAAGGGTATTCACCAAACGCCGCAACTTTTCCCTATCCTAAGCCTGTATACATTTCTATTCTCCTTCTTATGTGCCACATTTCCCGCCCAGTTTATCAACCTTGATTTACAGATAAATATTTTTTGATAAATTTGTTAAATCTCACAGTTAGTAGTAACAATGAGTGTTGATTGTGTTGTTGGGGTTGATGAGGGTTGGTTTGCGGCTGGGAGAATACGACTTGGCTAGTGAAGCAGACTGCTTCCTGGACAACGTTACTGTTCGATGCACTGGCTCTACCAGAGACTACGCCCCTTCGCAACTTCTGATACACTCTGAGTTCAATCCGCAGGACAGGACGGAGTTCAGGAACGACATCGCACTTGTTCGCCTGCAGACCAGAGCTCAGCTCTCAGGTACACTTTCTATTTGCCCTATTCTTTGGGTGGGGGGAGATCATGCGTCTAGGGACTGTGGCAAAACTTTTGTAATCATGGCCCCTGTAGTGTAGTTTTTCCCTTTTTTCTCTTCTCTTTTTCAGAATACGTCAATCCCGTGTGTCTACCGGTTCCCGGCAAGCTGACCACGAAGAACGGAGCTCTGTTCCCTCTCAATCTCACAGTCGCTGGATGGGGAATGACCACATACAGTACGTATCTGTAACTACCTCATGGAGAAAAGTCCTTTAGACAGAATGATAATAAGGATCAAAATATTGCCTTCCTCTTCTAACACCCGAGGTTTCAGTGGTCTTCAAATGGAATAGCCAATGAAACTTATTACGAGCCGGTTGAATCCATTCCATACATTCACACAGACTATTCCTTTGAGAATCGTTTTAATATTATCCTCACATTATTCCTACGTCTCCGAAGTGGTCTCTATTCTCCGGACTTTAGACTAAAAATGTATCTAATTCTCACGTCCCATATGCGCTTTACATGTCCCTAACATTTCATACCCCGTTATGGGATCACCCTGACAAATCATAATATAAATGTTGTGCTCACAGTTTCTGACGCTCCTTTCCAAGCATTTTCTTCATCGTCTAGTCATTTTATCTCTGTTAGACACAAACACTGTTCCAATTAAAGCTCAGTACACAAAAATAAAATTGTAATAAACTTAATCTAACCTCTCCCTCAAGGGCGGTTTAAGGTCATCACACTCTATGCGGCTGCATGGGGCTCCACCGTTCTTGGAGAGGGGGGGGGGGGATTAAAATTTGGTTGTATTTCAGATTCCATGTCAAACATATTTGTATTCGTTTCCAAATTCTTACCCCGTCCTGTCTTGCATTGTCAGTTCTGGGTTTCGGGTAAGTAGGGTTCCAAAATTTGTACTTTTATTGGGCACAGAAATTTATTAAACCGGCCCTGCTGTCAACGAAATCAAATTTACTGGGAAAATATGAAGGTATAGTTAAATACGATAAAACTATAACTATAATGAATAACATAAAACGATAACTAATGTATTTATTACCTACAGTAGTACACCTACAAACAGCAGTCGACAGTGGTGATTTTATAAACGAAGCGATTTTTTTTCTTTAGTGAAGGGCCCCGCAGCAGATGCTACGGACTCACTGCAGCCTTGAGGCTTGTTGTGCAACCCTGTGATGAAGATGATTAGTTTTTTTCGTTTCTCCGTGTAATGGAGCACTGGTGGAATGAAATTGACAGAAGAAAACCGAAGTACTCGGGGGGAAAACCTGTCCCAGTTCCACTTTGTCCACCACAAATCCCACATTAACTGACCCAGGATCGAATCCGGGCCTCCGCGGTGAGAGGCCGGCGACTAACCGCCTGAGCCATGGCACAGCCTACAAAGTGATATTGGTTGGCTCGAAGGCTGTTGCCCATCGAACCTGAAAAACCAAGATGTATGACCCATATTTGTTGACTCTCATAGTCATAACCGGTGAATCCGCTTGACTGTTATCTGTATGCGAATTAAGAATTTTAGCAGAACATTTTTGTGCAAGTCCTTCAAACTCCCGTTCAAAACGGTTTCGGGCCAGCGACTAGGGCTAACTCGACAAAACGTCACCGTAGGCTATCGACAAAAATATGCAACTGCGTCACATATCGAGTGAATACGAAGGTATATCAGAGTTTCGAAAACACACCAGGTCTTACCTGCTGCTTTTTCCTCAGGCATGGAGAGTAACGTTTTGATGAAAGTTGGAGTGCCCTATTTGGACCCAGAAATATGCGCATACAGCTTGCGGGGACGAAGGGTTCTTCCGGGACAACTGTGTGCGGGAGGTATGCCCGCAATGAACGCATGTAAAGGAGACAGCGGCGGCCCTCTCATGGCCAGCATCTTAGGCACAGGCGGCATCCGGATCTGCTACCAAGTTGGCATTGTGTCCATCGGCTTCGGTTCATGCCTCTCTTCCGCTCCGTCTATCTATACCGATGTGGAGGACTTCATGCCCTGGATATTGGACCATATACGTGACTAGCGTAGACTGAGGTCCGTGAGCTCCACGGGTCATGCAAAATGTTTCAGATCTGTTGAAGAAGAATAAGAAATAACGCAATTTTGCGTGCTAATATTATTGCAACAGTAACACGGATAGAGAAGCAACGTTTGTTTTTTACAGATGTTATATTTATTCTATTTCGTTTGCAAGATTCAGCTGTTTAGTTCGTTACCTTTCCTTTCAGAAGCAAAATTATTTGCTAAGCACATGTACATCACTATGAAACAGACAAATGGACAGGTTTTGATTAATTTCTGTGGGGGAAAAATTGACGCCTTCGGACGAAGTTACAAGAATGTGTCTGTTAATTTCTACGTGTCTTGCTACCCGTGTCAGTTTGCATGTAACAACTATAGGCATTGGGAGGTTTTACTAAAACCTGTGGACATCGCAATATTGGCTGAAATCGGACTGAAGTAACTGAGAGTTTACGTTAAGGTCTGCATGTTTTTCTGCTCGCATCTGTCATCTGCGTCATTAGTTAATACTGAATGTGGAAAGAGAAGTTTCGACCAAAATTTGAATAGAACCATTTAATACACTTTATATATCAAATTTCTTTTCGAAGTCCGAGGAATTTTCGAGATAATTAAACAAGACTGAACATGTGTACTCCTTAATGTAATACATACAATTCTGAGCGGAGTTCTCCTAAGATTATTAAACTTACCTCACAATAGAAATGATGGAGTAAAATAGCGTGAGTCACCCATATCGAATTTCAGCAAAATCTGTGGAAGGTGTATGGGGTATGTGAAAAACTCCATTTATAGCCTTATGTAAACTAGGTCTTATTATGAGTCAGTACAATTGAAAATTAAAACTGAAACTTTGCTTGAAAATCTCCAGTATCCAATTTTAAAAATATCTATTGAACAGTTTAGGTGCAAATACTAGGTCGCAGACAGACCGACAGATATGGCCTCCAAATAAGGCATTCTCCTTTTACTTTGTAAAGAACACCAACAACGGGGTTCAATCCTTCTACAAAAATTGTTATATTACATAATAGGCATCTCATTTATAGTTTTGTTTAAAACATGTATATTTAAAAAGTGTGAGGAAAATTACTACCACACAAAGAACCTGTGAGGTTGTCAATGGACCACAGAGTCAGAAATAATTAAATAAACAGGAAAGAGGAAGTGGAAAGACTGCTTGTTGAAGCCACTGGGTATGAGGTTGATATGACACAGATTCTTGCAGTAAAAGGGAAGGTGAATTGCCAAGGAAGATGTATAATTGAGTGTTGGCAGGGAAGAGGAAGAAAGGTAGACCAAAGAGAAGAAAGGAAAAAAGGAAGGATGATGACACAAAACACAAAGGACTGCAAGACAGAGATTGATACGACCAAATAATGGGGAAAGTACACAGCAAGAAGTGGCATAAGCCATAATCATATGTATATGATGAGGACTAACAGTTGTATATCTCAATACATTGGAATACCTTCCCTATTTCACAACCTTTCAATCATTGGATTTGTATCTGAAATACATGAATGTTAGGCCAATAGAGTCTAACATACGCCACATAGCCAAGAACACATTTGTAAAGTATTTGTACTTTACTACAACAAGTACAACACGCTGATCTTATTTGTAAAGAATGATGCTGAATAGATCAGTGAGGAGCAAAGTAAAAATTGTCACATAATTATTTATTTCATCCAGACTGTAACAGAGTGTTATAATAATCAATTATCCACAAACTTGTAAATGAAACTAATTAAATAAATTATGATCTCTATAATATATACACAATGTACACCAGTTGAACTGAACAATAAGAGTAAAATTTTATGTTTTTTCACATACTACTCAAAATATAACATATCACATGTCATGTAATCTAACAGTTTCATCTGCATCAGTTTCAAATATGTTTACAAGGACTTGTTTAAAAACAAATTCAGGGTAAAGACTAACATGGATAAAAGTGGAACTCCTAAACTCCTCGTTCATTTATTACGAAAAGAAACTTATTATAAAAAGGTTCAGCTCTGTCTTAACCTCCACAGCATTTCCTTCCTGAAAATCTTATATGACACTATAATACTATTTGTAATAATAAAACTTAAATAACACAAACACAATGAATGTAGTAACAATACTGAGTATAATGGCATCAGTTCTAGAACTTAATGTTTCATGGTGCTGCTGGAAGAGCCAAACAGTGTTTTGGTCACCTTAATTATTTTTTATGTACTTTGTGTCATAAGTAAACTTACAGGAGCACTGTCATATTCCTGAACGGTTGTGTGGTGGTAGTGACATCATGGACAAAGTCTGCTAAATGTTGTTATATAACATGAAATTTTGAAAAGATGCATAGCATGTTTAGCTCACCTGAGCATTCAAAGTTCTACTGAGCTGGTGCTTGTCTCACACAGTGATGGGCACCATCAAGTGGTTTGTACTGTACTATTCAATATTTTATTTGATAGAAAAATGTAACTACTGATTAAGTCATTTAATAATTTAATTCACATTTTCAGTGTTGCAATGACTCAGACAATGGCATCCAGATAACAGTAAATGAATGACAACATTCAAATTATAGTATTACTTGCACTTTAATGTTCAAATCATATAAAATAGTTACGAAAAATAGCTCAATTTACTGGAAATTTATGTTTGAACTTATTTCTTTATTATTATAGTATAATGCAGAACATGTACATTTACAAAACTGAACTAGAATTCTGGTCTTTTGGGATGTGATAGTGTTGTTGGGTGGTTCTAAATGTTTCAAATGCCTTTGAAATATCAGGAATGACCTGCCCAGTGATGCAGTGTTACATCCCAGAAAACCTGAATCCTCAGCAACACTACTGTGAGAAACTCAAATCTCATACCACATTTACAGTTATGTGGGTTCTGTAAAAGACTCCTCTCACACAAGTAATTATCGTTGCTGTTTTATTACATATCACAAAAATATTGTTTACTTCTTGAAATAGACTGACTAAAACTTATCAGTAATAATTTTAATGTCATCAGTTACTTTATAATAATCAAACTCAGTCATATGTACAATATAAGGTGTTAATATTTTACTGTGGGTTCATTGTCGGTTGACAATACCCGCATCACAAATACAGGGTTTGCAAGTCATGTGACACTGCACAAAAGGTTGGTTGGTTTCGATGTGAATCTTTGTGTTCCATAGAATGCAGGGAATTTCAATTTCTTAATAACAACCCTGTTCAATGGATTTTCATCACTGAATCATCACTAATAAAATCATACTCTTCCTAACATGCAGGTCATTTGTGAGAAAACTTAAGTCAACTCCGCATTTAAATGTGTCATATTTGAACTGATTGTTTATGTTTGTAAACATTAATTGTTTACAATGTTAGACCACCACAAATAAGTTTTTACAACACTGTTGCTTCCTTAATTTGTTTGAACAGCCTTTAAAAGATAGAGAAATGAGAAAAGTCACTATTTTTATACTGAGAGATTTGTTATGGTCTCATAACACTTAATATCCAGTCTACATAAAAAGCAACCTTTGTATACACACCGGGAAATCCTCTGACACCACATGATCGTGGTCCAAATGAGACAATACCATACTGAACATATCGTGGCCTTAAGTTTACCTCACCCTTAAATATAAGAGGTCCTCCACTGTCACCATCACATGAGTCTTGAGCATTTACACCACCAGCACACATCTGACTTGATGTTATCCGTATAGGGCGTCTATATGAAGCAGAACTACGACTGTAGACTTCAGCACACTGATCTTGTCTCATGACTGGCAACTCAACTTCAAGTAGCACAGAACTACTTACACCTGAAAGTAGAAATTCTCTGTGCACATTCTGTTTCCAGTTTTTCTATGATATTACATTTCTTGTTTAGTACAGATATCACATAAAAGCATACAAACTTTGATATAAAGGATTTGTTTACAAATCTTATACTTTCATTAATATTGAGGGAGATAATTTCACACTATGTTATATTTCATATTAACCTTTTATTACGTTTCGTTATATTTACCGTGCATTTTTGTACAATTGATCAACTCACACCAACAAATGCACCAAAACAAGTTTGTCACTGATTTCTTTATTAAAAGATTACCCCTATGCGCATTTCGGCACTTCTATATTGCCACCATCAGGGGGATCGTTGAAGTTTGTACATAGACTGATGTACTTAAGTTACATCAGAACAGTTGTGTCAATATTCGTTATTACCACTTTGTATAAAATTGTATAATAGTAGTATTGTTGAATTGCTAAAATTAATAGTAAAACAGTGTGGTATATTATATTACATGCTGTGATATAATTCATAAATTATTGGCAGCGTGGTCCAGGGTGCTGTTTTGTGCCGGTTATCTGTGTGTATTGCTGTATGGTAGCAATACACATACAGCATACCATACAGCAATACACACAGATAACCGGCACAAAACAGCACACCGGACCACGCTGCCAATAATTTATAAATTATATCACAGCATGTAGTTTAATATAATATACCACACTGTTTTACTATTAATTTTAGCAATTCAACAATACTAATATTATACAATTTTATACAAAGTGGTAATAACAAATATTGACACAAGTGTTCTGATGTAACTTAAGAACATCGGTCTATGTAAAAACTCCAACGACCCCCTGATGATGGCAATGTAGAAGTGCCGAAATGCGCATAGGGGTAATCTTTTAATAAAGAAATCAGTGACAAACTTGTTTTGGTGCATTTGTTGGTGTGAGTTGATCAATTCTTTTATTACGTGTTAGACACAAATCAAGACTTAAAAACTTCAGGAACAATATATGCTTGCACCAAGTGTGAACCAAGATTATTCACAAATCTTGACTTAACTCATAATAATAATTCAAAACATACATTTCTGTCTTAAAAAATCAATCTCTTTATCTCAATAGAGAATACTATGCCATTTCAAAAAGTATTATAAAAGAACAGACTAAATTGCTTTACAAACTGCACATATGTGAATTGTTGTAGTGTAGACATAAAAGTCATATGAATTCATTAACCCATTCTGCAATTCTACTTTTCTCTCTATATGTGGCAATAGCTTCTCTTAGAGCATTAGTTTTCACCCTTGTCAAGTATGATGACCCTCCTTAACATCAAAGAATTTTGCAGACCACCACATGCCAGTAGTTGTATTTTAGGCTCCATTAACTGAAGCAATATCTACAGTGAAAAGGTCACTACAAAGTCAATAACCTCTGCACACAAATTCACATTTTACTCATCACAAAACAATAAGAGAAGGAATACTGACTGAAAGAGCAAGACTTGCCGTGACACTGTACGAATTCACAGAGCCTCTGGAATAACCCCATGGACCCAGGAGTCCAAGACCCACAGGTTACACACTTCTGTCACAGTGCATACCAAACTTTATTACTTTTTATCACCAATTTTAAGTACAGTGACTATGCAACAGGCCTGGATGGTCCAGGGTTCAGTTCCTGGCAGCGGTAAGAGATCTTACTGTTCTCCAAGATATCCAGACTGGACCTGAGGCCCATCCAGCTTCCTATTCAAAGGGTACAAGGGGTTCTTTCCCCTGCGGTAAATCGACTAGGTCGTGAAGTTGACTATTTATCTCCATCTAGTGCCGAGGTTAAGAATCAGTGGAGCTGGACCTCTACTCCCCCAGTATGCCTTTATTGTGTAGACAAGTACAACTTGACCTTACTTTTATTGTATAAGAATTATAGGTTTATTACCATATGCACAGCAGCAGACCACTGCTCCCTATTCTGAGCCAAATGTATCCAGTCCACACCATCCCATCTGATTTCTTTAATATCCATTTTAAGTTTATCACCCCTGCTAAGCCTATGTTTTCTAAGTAGTGTCTTCCCTCCAGGTTTCCCAACCAAAACCTTTCATGCATGTCTCTTCTGTCCCATGTTTGTAATAAATACCGTATATTCTCAAATCTAATCCGCACCCTTTTTAGTTTTAGAGGGCTAAAAAATCAGATGCGGATTAGATTCGCGGTCGAGAGCTGGATTTTGGAAAAATGATTGAGCTGCTGTACGTGCCGTAAGAACAATACAATACAATAATCTATTATTTTATTATTTATTATTATAATTTATTATTCATCAGACTCGCCGTCATCACTCATAACTGAATCGTTATCCATGCTCTCCACCCAGTTTCCGCCACAGTCGAACGTTGCTTTCATTAACTCCAAAAATTGCAGCGGCTTTGCGGTTTCCATTCTCCTCTGCGCACTGAATAACTTGACGTTTGAACTTTGCCGTATATGAGAGTCGTTTAGATTTCAGGCGTCCCTCTTCCATAACTACGGTACACGACAAATTGGAACAAGCACCTCCCACGTTTCAACAACTAAGGCGTGAGCTGGCTTCAGACGAGATTGCGCACGTCTGTTGAGAAAGGCCCCGCCTCTATCAGTATGACTCAACGGCTCCAGGCGTAGCGTCGGATTTTAATGCATTGGTAACATCCAATATTATTCAATCAGTCGCCCCGTGGGCAAGGGGTGGTTGAAGGAAAGGTGCGGATTAGAACCGCGAACTAACTTTTTTCGTTTAAGAAATCGCCAAAAACTTGAGTGCGGATTAGATTCGGATGCGGATTAGATTTGAGAATATACGGTATACTATAATGCACTGTCTAAGGTAAGTTCTGTAATTTAAAGAGTATCAGTTTGATTTCTGATATCACCTTTCTCAGTTGTTCCCCATCCAGATACTATCACATTCTGTCCATCCAGATTTCGGGTCTGGTCAGCACCCAAGGGAAGACAGATTGGTTTTATGGAATCTGTAACATAATTTACACGTATCATTCATTATTAAACTATGCATGGATCACTGATTGGCATTTCTGCTCCAGTGGGTTAGAATGTTGATGTCAGTTGTGTGAAATTTTATTACTACACTGAAGCATTGATGAGGTTTTGTGATGACAGTGATGAACATGCAGCTTTACAAACAAAAAGTATTTCTTGAACATTTTTAGACCTGCTTTACAAATGTCCTGTGCCACAGAATTATATAGTCAATAAAGTAATATACATCATTCAGCTAGATGAAACGACTTTCAATGACACTAATCCCATAACAAGTTATAAACAACCACTTATTTGACTTTCATCCTTCTTGTAACTAATTCTGTAAGTTATGAATTTGAAATTATTACATTATTTCACGAAATTATTTTCCATTTCATGTTGCCAATACGTTCAGTGTCACATTTGTTATATACACGTGTGAATGCACAAAACTCCAACCATCCACTCTCTACACTTCTGCTGTGTTTAACTTTGCTGTGCAGCTTGATTATTGGCCTTTTATGTACTACATTTTATTATTTTAAAGGCAGTGTGGGCAGGGCCAGCGAAACTCACTAGGCAAATTGGGTGGCCACATAGCATGGCAGAATTTGGGGGAAGAAGTTGGGAAGTCACTCTGTGACGTATGCATCACTTGATACTGACAGTGAGGTCTATGATTACAGTTATTCTGTATACTAAGTGTGCAGTCAAAGAAGATGAGGTTAATAGTGGGGCAAGGGGGAAGGAAGGGGGGAAAAGGCAAGCATAAGCTTTGACTAGGGTGTAAACAAATTCTGAGTAAACCCTGAGCATGGGAAATTTAATGTCACTATTTTCTGTTACATTAGGCATGGTAAAATATCCAAGAAAGGATACTAGAGACTCACCTGATCTGAAGTTGGCTGTGCCTTTGATTCTGATAAGTCCTACATCATTTTGAAGATGTGTGAGAGAGTAGGCGGGGTGTGGAAATGAATCTTCCACATCAAATTCTACATATGGGTCGGCACACACTTCTTCTCCGTCTTCATCCATGCAGTCAATGTCAGTATCTAAATCATGTTCACCCAGCCGAACACTAGCTCTGAAATTGTCACAATGACATAACCTAAAATACCCTAAGTTGTAAAGTCTTCACCCATAAAGCTGCACGGATCTTCGATCATATTCTACAATTTCATCACACGGCTGGCCAATTGATAAGCAATGCTTCAAGCAAACAGGAGCAGGGTAAATCATCAGCAAAATTAAAATCTTACTGTCAATTTTCCTCATCCATGACCATCCCTCTTACATTCCACAGTTAGAGATTCTTAATGCAAGGTACAGAAATGCAGACAAAAAAATGGTCGTTTAACGCAAATCATTTCACCTACAATGATTATTTATGACAGTTAAAAAATTAAACACATAAAAATAACTTAAAAACTAAATGTAAATGAGAGCTTTATAAGTTTCAGGCTTTACCACATATTATTAAGGCAATCAAATCAAGAAGGATAAGACAGAAAGAACATGTAGCATGCATGGGGAGATGAGAAATGTATGACTTTAGTCACAAACTGTCACTGAGAAACTTAGGCATAGGTAGTAGGACAATGCTAGAATGGACCTTAAAGGTGTATCTTCTGCTAATATAATTCAATAAATCTCTTCCTTACAGAAGTGAATGCTTTACATTAAGCCCACAACAGCATTAAAATGAATGAACAGAAATGGCATGTTTTTTTAAATCAGTAATAGGTTACTGCAAAATAGACAAACAAAACTGGAAAATAAGCTTTAATTAAATACATACAACTGAACATAGCATATAAAGGGTACCAACAAAAATTCTTAGAACATGTGGCAAGATTGACAATGTAAAAAATCCAAAACAAACGCTAGACTGCAAGAAATAACAGAGCAAGGAATATCTTCAGATAAATAGAGCAATTAGTTCATATAAACTGAGATCAGAAAAGGCCAACAGAACTGAGTCCAGTATTTATGATGATGTTGAAGAAAGAGGATGTGGACTTGATACATCTGGCCCAGGATTGGGTCCACTGACAGATTCTTGTGAATATGGCAGTGATCTTCAGATTTCATAGAAGGCAGGGAATTTCTTAACTATCTGAGTGACTGTTACTTTTCTCAAGAAGGACTTTGATATATGCAATTAGTTAAATTAATTTAACCGAAATCCTAACAGTGTTATTTTCTCCACACCAAGCGTAATTGTAATTGTCATACTACTGACTCATTAAGAACAGGAGTGCATGATGTGAAAGTGTGGTTCACATCTACGTAGGATGCACGTTGTGTTGTGCATGCTGACAAAGAAAACTCAGCTGTAGTCTAGGACAGTACAATAAATTTAATGCAAAATCTGGTAATTTTTTAAGTTATCTGAACTGACTGTAAATAAGTCATGCATAATCCTATTTCTTCCACTTCAAGCACTGTCTGTATAAATAATTAGGTTAACTGTATTTCAGGTTGTTGTAATCTGAATAGAAAACTATGTCGAATTACACTAAGTAGAGCAGATAATTTGTACACTTCACATAGAAACTTACTACCAAGGTGACCAAATCTAGGAGGATGAACTTTATTTTTATATCATCATGCATTTTTGAACATTAATATTGTTTTACACCAACCAAATGCACTTATTTATTTAAAGAACACTAAAATATTCTTTAAAATATTAGATAAAAAACCCCTACATATGTTTCGGCTTATCGATAAGCCGAAACATATGTAGGGGTTTTTTTTATCTAATATTTTAAAGAATATTTTAGTGTTCTTTAAATAAATAAGTGCATTTGCTAGGAGGATGAGTTGAGCAGACCATACAGTATAAATGAGGAGAGAGAAAAGCAGACCTTAACATATAGAGGAGGATAATATTAAAATGCATCTTAAAGAAATAGGGTATGAACTGGATGCAACTGACCAAGGGTGAGATTTAATAATGGGCTTCTTATCATGGTAATTAACCTTCTAGTTTCTTAAGTGTGAAGAATTTCCTGACCATTTGAGCAGCCATGGCATTTCCAAGGAAGATGATCATGGAGTTAACTAGTTGCACATAGTCTGAGGCCCTTAAATTGAAACAGGGACAGAATACAGTGGCATTGTGACATAATTTATGTTGTTGTTGTTGCTGTTTCGGCTAATAGGCATGTCTACTGTACCAGCTAAATGGCTACACAGCTATCTCGTAACTTACAGCTTCAGACTACTTGGTAAATCCTTAATGCAGTGAGCGGCAGTCAGGACATACTTCTCGTTGATGACTGACCCTCCACAACGAAACACTCGTGTGTTACTCACACTCGTCACTGGAAGGAATATTGCGTTAAAATTGTCATAATCTACCTTTGCGACAACAGAAGATACTTGCAAGGTTTGTAGTTGAATGTGCTACTTCAAAGCAAATACCTAGCTGCTACTGCTGCTACTACTACTACTACAAATTATCATAGAGGGAATAATTGTGTGTGACAAAAATGTAACAGTAATTAGAAATTTACATTCAAGTAAAACTTTTTCATTATTTCATTCTTACTTTACCTGTATTGCTCATTTTTAGAAAAAGAATATTAATTCATTAGCTTTTATGTTTTATGTAAAAGCTGTCGGTACAACATAATATTGTGAGCTACCAGAGAAAAGCCTGCCATATACCTGTATTTTCATGCAGTGGATATAATCTCATGAATGAATGATATTAAACACAAGGGTAAAACCAGCTGCAGTATATTAGTCCTGTATAATGTTAATTACCCCTGTTGTACCCAATGAGAGCCATCCATGGATATTGGAAAAGCGCTGTCTTCTTGCCATTGAAGATTTTATTACCAGAAACTGGACCACAAATATTTAGAGGAAGAAGCACCAATTTTGGATCATTGGACACATCAACTGGCTCTTCCACAGCAGCCGCAGGTCCTGACGTGGATGGAGTGGACATTGGACAGCATACCAGCGGACTGTTACCTTTGAAACCACACTGAGAACTTCGCAGGAAGTCAATAACTTCAGGTGACAGGGGGCGTGTCATTGTGAGCAGGGATATGAGAACAGGACATTTCTTCAAGTCAATGCATTGTCCTTGCTTGCTGTCTGGCGTTGCACAGTTGTCATTTTCCTCTGAAACACACAGATTTTATGGTGTCAGTCTCATGCAAGGGGCAGAATGCACAATGTGAAGGCATACTAACTTAATGACAATTTTGTGCTCATATGAAACACAGATTTTTTCAAACAAGGTTTGGCAGTCAGTCATGATACCCTTCCAAGAAATGATTGAAATATCTCTTGGAAGTTTTCAAATAAACAGAATCATCAATTGTTTGGAACTAATGAAAGTATAAAAAGGTATTGACACACCTGTAGCCAGACATATAATTATGCTGAATTGCTGCTCTTACAGGAAAGAAGATGAAAAGGATGTTACAGCTTCAGATGCTTAATCATAACATTTGGAGTTTTAATGCAAGCAGGCCTTCAAATCTATCAACAATGAAACCAGCTGTGACAAAATTCCATTGACTCTGCTCTTACATTCCTTAGGAACTTGTTTCCAGATAGTTTTCCTGAGATGATAATTATCCCTATTACCTAAGCTGAAATAATTTGTACAATTGCCTCTTTAAAGAACAAGAACTCATCTGGTTATGATGGCATATCAAACAAAATTCTAAAACTATGCAGAGAAAACCTTGGTAAACCTCTTGCATATATTTTCAATAAATCACTAACTCTAGGTAAATTTCTGGATCGTCTAAAATACTCTGTAGTAAACCCTATATTTAAAAAAGGCGAAAAGTCTCAATTATCTAAATACAGACCTATTTCCTTACTTACTGGATTTTCCAAGATTCTTGAAGTACTGATATTTTGAAGCCTTAATCAACATTTACAAAACCATGATATACTTGTTTCTTATCAGTATGGATTTTGAAAGGGGGTATAAGCAGATAATGCTATGTATAAATTAATGGAAACTATTTTCAATGCCTGGAGTATGAAGAGAAATGTAACCGGTGTTTTCTATGACCTTACAAAAGCTTTTGATTGTGTAAACCATGAACTTCTGTTATACAAACTACAATTTTATGGTGTTAGGGGGACAGTTCTAGATTGATTTAAATTGTATCTATTTAACAGTAAACAAGGAGTGGAAATAAAGGTCTCAAGTACTTGTAACTACTATTCAAGATGGGAAACTGTTAGATATGGGGTTCCACAGGGCTCAGTTTTGGTCTGCTGTTGTTAATATATACATCAATGATTTTCCAGGTTCAATTGATATAGACTCTGATGTTATAATGTTTGCTGATGACACCAGTATACTTATTTCTAATATGATGAACTTAATTGAAAGTTTAATTCTGTTTTAACTCATGCATCCAAATCGTTTCAAACAAATCAGTATTAAATGCAGAAAAAACAAACTTAGTAAAATTTACACCCACTACATTTTCCCGATATCCAATAAACTTAATCTATGCTGACCAAACTCTTGTTGAAATAAATACTATAAAATTAACTAGGTTTACAATTAGATAGTCAACTTACATGGAAGACTGATATAAACTATTTACTAAATAAGTTGAGCACCGTATGTTTTATAATGAGAAGATCATTTCAAATTCTGAATATAGAGACAATGAAGATCGTATACTTTACTCATTTTCACTCTTTGATAAAATATGGTATAATATTTTGGGGCAAGTCAACTACTATGCATAAGGTATTCTTAATTCAAAAAAAGATAATAAGAATTATGTTGGAAATAGGTTCCAGGTGCTCATGTAGAAATTGGTTTAAAACTTGAAATATTACCGGTCCCAAGTCTATATATTTTCTCCTTGATGATGTTTGTTGTTAACAATCCGGATGAATTTCAAACTCATTCTTCTGTGCGTGGTATCAATACAAGACGCAAAATTCAATTACACATACCCTCAGAACGGCTTTCTTCCATTCAAAAAGGTGTTACTTATTCCTCTATAAAGATATTTAACAGTCTAACTTCAAATATTTTGAAACTTCAAAATGATAAATTGATTTTTTTAAGTCAGCTTTGAGAAGGTATCTTCTTACTCATGCATTTTATTCCGTAAAAGAATTTTTATCACATGAACGGACCATCATCTAGTTAAACTTGAAAATTTTGAATGTGTTATTCTGATAAATGATTTGAAGATCTCTTACTACACAACCATATTTAATATCAACCATTATATATCATATACTCAAAGTATTACATATTGTACTTGTTTGTCGTGACTGTGATTATATTTTGTGAAGCCTGCTGTTGATCAATTTGTGACTGATGACGAAGTTGTGTAATGCAATCTTCCTTGAAACGTTTGAACCATTCATACCAACACTGGTCACCGTAAGCTTGTTTCAACATTTCATGAGTCTCGGTAAACGTTTTCCCAAGCTTAACACAGAATTTAATGCTTACGCGCTGTTCGTGAAATTCGGACATGTTAAAATTCGCAGACACTTTGCATGCAGCTAAACAAACCGCTCCAGCACAATGACTAGGCAAGATACAACGACGCGGCTTGCGGCAGATAACTCCCGAAGTTCACAGCTAGGCTGCGCCACTTTTCGGAAAGCGATGCGCTTTTGCATTGGCGCGCTATTTTAAAAGTTCGGACATTATTTGAACATACCTCGTATTAGCTTGACATGTTTCATATTCAACTGTCCTAGGACGGCTGTTGGATCCATGAAATGTGTGTACATGTGTACGTGTGTGTGTGAGTATGTATGTATGCATGCATGCATGCATGTACCCGATTCAAAAAGATCTCATCACCGTGGCATACTATTGACAATGTTGACAAAATGTGCTGAAATTCCCTTTTGGTGCCGCTTGTTAGGCCTAGTTGATTAAAAAGAGAACAAACGTATTCAGAAAAAAGAAAGATAATAAACAAGAAGACAATGTACATATAACGTTACACTGAGGCACGTTAGCGTAACCACTGTTGCCGTAGAAAAGTGATAAGTATTACATATTCTGAGTTTGTGTCTGTATTCTTGCCTTACTTATCTGGCATGCATAGCGCATGAGCCGAAGTATATTGTCATCTGTGGCCGGTCTGACTCTAACATATTTTTTCCACATTATCTCTTAAAACGGCACGATTTTCTGAAAAAAATTACAGAACATAAAATGAGTGTTTTGATTTTCTCTACAACTTTTATCTGAAACATTTCTCACTCTAAGAAGAATTCAGCAAGATATTATCACAGAAGTACATAGGTCTTCATAAAAAGTACCCGCTTTTCTTGTCAGATTTTTATGCAACTTGAATTTTTTCGACAGATTTTCGAAAAATCCTCGAATACGAAAATGTCATGAAAATCCTCCCAGTGGGAGTCGCGTTGTTCCATGCGGACAGACTGCCAGATATGACGAAGCGAATAGTAGCATTTCGCAAATTTGCGAACGCGCCTAAAAAGAAACAGATTCCGAACAAAATTTAGATAAATATTTATGCTCCATTAAAATATGTTTATCGAGACACACGTGCGGCCAGACGAACACAGCAGTGACAAATTGTTGTTAATTACCATCCACCATCAACATCTTAAACTCTTATTGCAGCCAACGGAAATCCTATTCCCAGCCCCGGTTACAAATGCCGGCCCCGAGACCGGATATCCTGGCTGAAGTTTGATGGAGTCTCACGACGGCTTAATTCCGCGACTCTTAAATTCATTTTTCGCCAATCATCATATACATCGACGGTATGTAGTCTTGAGATATTGAAAGCGTCCTTAAATAGACCGTAAATGACGATTCCAGACAAGAAGCCCTCACCAGGAAAATTCCATCGCAAAAATTGGACGTGAAAGAAACTCGTGGAAACGTGCCAATGCCGGTCATAAGTTAATCATAACGTCAGGGCAGGCGTAGGCCGGGAAGTCTCCACCTGGGTTAAAATTCGCATAAAAGTATGTGTATATGTAGGACCACCTTTCACCAAGTGTTAGCCTCATACTGCTGCAGAACTCTTGGTGAAAGTAGGCTGTCTTTACGGAGGAACTGGTACTCAGCCTACACCTACATATACAACCGTAATCAGATAAATAGAAGCACTACCCTCACAGCTGCGAATTATCCGGTATAGCTAGTTTACCGCCGCTATACCACTGAAAGAGAGGAAACGACTTCTTTTCTCTATTAAAAATATAGAAAAAGCTTGTAAACATTTTTCGGAAAATTATTACTCATACTTTGTGTCATTTTGTAGAGCTCATTTGCTAAAAGTTTACGGAAGCGGAATATTCGCTGCTAACCTTGCTGCTTGAAGCGTATGTGTATGTGTGTGTATGTATGTATGTATGTATGTATGTATGTATGTATGTATGTATGTATGTATGTGTGTGGTGTGTGTGTGTGTATGTATGTATGTGTGTGTATGTATTTATGTATGTATGTGTGTATGTGTATGTATGTATGTATGTATGTATGTATGTGGTGTGTGTGGGTGTGTGTATGTATGTATGTATTTATGTATGCATGTGTGTGTGTGTGTGTGTGTGACAGAGACGAAGAGGGCAGTGTGGAGTCTTCTCCACCGCTTCCATTTAAATGTAAGTAAGGGGACGATAACAACAGCTGACATTCTTGTCCCTTGTCCAGAGAGAGAGAATACTGCAGCCGAAATGTTGCCGCTTTACCTACTGGAAATAACACAGCACTGAAAGGATATTATTAGTTGCAAACCTGTTTTTGTATTCAAGAAGCAGGTCTTCTGGGTTGTTGCACCGTGTGATTGGGTGATTGCATCCCGACGTTTCAAAGGAACGTACCGCCTTCATCTTCACGATTATGAATCTATGAATTTACCGATAACCCTGAGGATAAAGCCGGTACGTTTATTTCAAACTTCAGGTTCGAACTGCCCACCACACGGCGCAACAACCCACAAGACCTACTTCCGCAGCAATAACTTGGTGATGTCTCAAATCACTGTTTCGTATTGTTAAGAATATATACCTTTCTGATTATTTATTCTTCCACACTCATAATGTTCTGCTGACGCACAACTGAGTTTCTATGGAGAAATGAAACGACAGAAGTTTTAATAATACTGGGACGTCAATCTCCATGAACTCATACGAGCGTAGCGATAATACTTTACAAAAAGTAAAGGGAAATGGGAATATTGTTCAGTTTTAAAAGCTGGTTGCCAGAGGTCGTGCGGTCTAAGGCGTGGGTCTGTGGCCGCTCGCTTACTAGGATCGTGGGTTCGAATGCCGATCCCAGTGGCCGTGCGGTCTAAGGCGTGGGTCTGCGGCCGCTCGCTTACTAGGATTGTGGGTTCGAATCCCGCCGGGGGCATGGATGTTTGTGTTGTGTTTGTTGTAAGGACGGTAATATGCAACGTAAAGTGACATGAAGGACGAAAGGATTTAAACAGTACAAAAAATGGATCAAAGGGAAAAAACCCCGGACAGGCAAAAAAAAAAAAACCCACCGGGGGCATGGATGTCTGTCTCTTCTGAGCGTTGTGTGTTGTCAGGTAGAGGTCTCTGCGATGGGCTGATCACTCGTTCAGAGGAGTCCTATCGAGTGTGGTGTGTCTAAGAGTGTGATCGTGAAGCGTCGAAAAATGACGAGGCCTAGGCCCCCTAAGGGCTGTCGAGCCATAGGGGAAAAAAATTAAAAGCTTCTAAGAATATGGCTGTTTTCAGAGAACGATATGATTACTGAAAGATTTGCGTCAATAAAGAGCGGAATTTCATTTCAAATGACCAAAGTATATCAGGTAAGAATTTTAGACCTGATTTTGCTCTTTTGCAGATAATGGTCTGTGCGATCACATTTACATATTATTATTATTATTATTATTATTATTATTACTATTACTACTATTAGCTTGGTCAATGCTGAACGACTAAATCTTGAATTCTTAGAGGGCAGGGAGGGGTACAAGCATTCTGTACCCTTCCGCCACACCTGACCTCCGGATCAGGATTAGTCACTGCACTCTTTGTCAGGGACCGAATCAGGCTCTAACAGAAATGGGCACCAGGAGTATTTCCTGGGGGGTAATGACGGCCGGTGCGTAGGGCTGACAACCGTACCACCTTCTTGTGCCGATTGTGTATAAATCTGGGAGCCTCAACCTCCTGGAACCCTAAGGGCCTGTCTAGGCCCGTAATGGGATTGCTTTACCTTTACCTTTTTCCCTCTGTCACCGCAACAAATAACGAAGGAACAGTCACTGACAAAGATACCCAAAGCCTTCAAGCTAGAGGAATATTATGATTCAAATTGAAAGGATACGTAACGACTTCTATAAGCACATATGCAAAACGGCGATGTTACCTATATTGAGGGGTGCGGACAGAATATTATAATGTACAGATACATATAACATTTACCTAGTATACATGATCATCATTTTAAAGGTTTTAACACAAGCTACATAAAGAAAGGCCGTTAATACTTTAACAAACTTAAGACACACTAGTCTATGCCACAGGCATTTCTCGACTGTAGTCAATAGTAAGTTTTTAGTACCATTCTAGATGTACGCAATGTTCCTCCTGAAGATATATATATATATATATATATGGCAATGTTTTACGTGTCTTAAGTATTTGTGTACTGTGTTGGTTATTTGATTAAATAAATCAGAAGGACACGGTCAAAATGTACTACAAAATCAGTAAAAGTAAAGTGGAAGTTTTCCACACACACACACACACACACCATGAAGGCATAGAAGGGGAGTGGATTTATATCTCCACTCATTCTTAACTTCGAAACTAGATGAAACTGAATGATCATCCTCATGCTCCGGCCGCTTTACTCTCGAGGAAAGAACCCCGGTTCCGATTGAATAGGAGGCTGGGTGGGCTCCAGAGCAGGTCTGGACCTTTTTTTTAGAAGAGACAAATCTAATGCATGAACCCCGGATCGTCCAGTCCGTAGCCTAGTCAGTATACACTACCGCGACTCAAATACTACAGTAGACTACACAAATAGACCTATACGTTACAAATATGAGACACGCTAATTTATTAGGTACGTGTGGAAGTTTAAAAACTTAATCCTCGAAAAACAGGAAATATAATCTTTTATACACGCTTTGACCAACAGTTCTGGAGGTCGTCCATGCAGTGAAAAGATACATAATTTGCGCGTGTGTGAAAGTGAGTGGTCTGGTTCCTCATCAGACGTTCGCACAACCACCATGTGGGTTTGATAAAACACGTGACGCCGGACTGACCTCCACTAACATGACCTTCTAACCGCGTTTGTCAAACTGGAGGTGATTACTACTGAGGCGTGCATACGATGTACTTCTCACAAACAGCCTCAGACTTTACCGTGTCTTTCAGATTACGGACGTATTTTGGTGACGTTTATACAGGTTATGTACTGCGATGAGAGCACGAATATGAATGAACTGGTAAAGACGTGGCAGGAAGTGGCAGTGGCTTATTTTAAGACATGACTCAATATTTTTTAGAAAATGACTCGGTACCAGGGTACAGATCAGAACACAGCACATCATAAATACGATATCCTTACCATTATACCACGACTTCGTCAAAAAGATTATGCAAAACACTAAATCTATTTTGCATATGGACTTAGGCCTATAGTTTGTCATTTAGAATTGGCTCAAAAACAATAAACAACAAACAGTCGCTTTAACCATCGTCAAATTACTTTTTTACCTAAAATGGGATACGCATATTCTAGCGTAATCTCCAGAATATTTGTCAATGTTGGGCGTATTTTACACGCGGTGCGTGAGACGAACTACAATGGGGACTTTGATTTAGTTTGAATCGGTCCAATGTAAACCTGTAATTTACAAGCCAAAATCGAAATTTATCATTTTACGGTGAGACACCAATTCTCTGTAAAGTAACACGTGTTCGTAAATTAAATATAAATGTAGTTAAAATTTACAGCGTTCATATCTGCAACCAATGCGAATCAAAGCCAGTGAGACATGGGCCGTGCCATGGCTCAGGCGGTTTGTCGCCGGCCTCTCACCGCGGAGGCCCGGGCTCGATCCCGGGTCAGTCCATGTGGGATTTGTGGTGGACAAAGTGGCACTGGGACAGGTTTTCCCCCCGAGTACTTCGGTTTTCCCCTGTCAATTTCATTCCACTGGTGCTCCATTACAAGGAAAAACTTAAAAAACTAATTATCTTCATCACAGGGTGGCACAATAAGCCTTAAGGCTGTGGTGCGTCTGTAGCTTCTGCTGCGGGGCCCTTCTCCACAAAAAAGGAAAAAAAAAAGCGAGGGAGATATACGAAATACAAGGCGTATCTTTTATCGCTGACCTGAGTACCGCAGCTGTCACGTGATATCGCGGCGGATGTGGGTTTTCTATGCAATAAAGCCGACGTGCTGTGGTGAGCAATGAAAACTCAGTGTTTTAAAAACTCTTAACAAACGTAATGACTCTTGCTGAATACATCAATCCCAGGACTATATGCGAACTTCCTGCTTCATGGCCGAGACTGGTGATGCCCACAATGAACACAGTTTGGTGATGAGTAGCGCTAATGAACGTAATCTTAGGCTGTGTCGCTCGATGCCGGAATGTGTTTGTTGTTGTCAGGCATCGGTTATTTGACGGAAGCGACAACCAGTTTGACGTAAGCGCACAATCTTACACCTCAGCTTCCGGGAATACAGTTCAGACAGCACTTCTGTCCCTGGAAAACCCCAGATCTCACACCCAGATACCTGCAACGCTGAGACGGAGGTTTTATGAGGCAAGCCACTCAAGACGCAAACCGTTTAGAATCTCTGTGGTCTGTATTTCCCTTCAATTAGGCCACGAATATTTTCCCCCATATATCCAGTGTTTTTTCATACAATAATTTATTTTTGGGTTATCTGACGACACTATTTCAACTGCATGTTACACGCATAAGTGTGCGCATCCAGGAAATTCTATTGTCTACTTTTTAAGAGGCAAATATTTATTGAATATTCAGTCATGAAAGACTATTTTTCTTCGATAAACAAAGTAAGGAAACTAAAACTTAACATAAATTTTTTGACACTAACAACTAAACTCTGCTTAAAAATACGAACTTAAAAAATGTGACACAAAATAATAAATTATAAGGCCAAGTCACTTTTTTAAGACATTAGGGTGCGTCTGGGCACACGCGGCACGCCCCGTACGCACTCCACACTCGAATGATGGAAAATAAGTACGGCCCGTACAGATTGGTAGTTGGCGATGGTTAAAGGTTTATTCCACTGATTTACCGTATATAATCATACTGTCATAACACCTGATTCTAAATAACCGACATAGCAACCAACCTTTATACTGTGCGTTCTTCATTACCAAATTACATTCTTTTAAAGTTTTGCCTTAGTCGCCGTGCGTGTCCTTCACAAGCCTTATGCGGGAATTGCGTCAGACTCATAAGAACAGGGGTGTGCAAGATTTTCGGAGCGTGGACGATATCAACAAACACAAATACGTTGCTCAGTCTAACGTTTTGGAAATTAACTGAAATTAGTACGTAGAATAGTTTTAAAATGCCGCGCATTAATATGGCATGTGGAAGTACACTCGAGTTTCTGCAGGTCACAAATTACCACTCAGATGTTATGGGTGGCAGCTCGTAATTTAATTTGCAAGTGTTGGCCCGATTTGGTGCAGCATCTTTGTCTTCCAATTTGCTATCCAAGAATATAAAGATTAAAATATAAAGAAATGTAATTTTGCCTGTTGTTTTGTGCGGGTGTGAAACTTGGTCTCTCGCATTGAAGGACGAACGTAGGCTAAGGGTGTTCGAGATTAGGGTGCTGATGATGATATTTGGGCCTAAGATGGATAAGGTAACAGGGGAGTGGAGGAGACTGCATAATGAGGAGCTCCATGAAATTTAATCCTCACCGAATATTATTTAGGTGATCAGATCAAGAAGAATGACATGGACGGGGTATGTAGCACGTATGGGGGAAAGGACAGGTGCATACAGGGTTTTGGTGGGGAACCCTGAGGGGAAACAGACCACTTGGAAAACCTAGGAGTAGATTGGGGGATAATATTAAAATTCATATTCAAGAAGCGGAATGGGGTAATGGACTAGATTGATCTGGCTCAGGATCGGGACAGGTAGTGGGCTGATGTGAATGCGGTAATGAACCTCCGAGTTCCATAAAATGCGGGGAATTTCTTGACTAACTGAGGAGCTGTTAGCTTCTCAACAAGGACTCTGCTCTATGGAGTTAGTTAGTTAGTTAGTTAATGTTGGCCGGTGCGTGTGGAGCCCTATTTTGCAACGAGGCTCAACATGTTCGCAGATCACGCACAGGTGAGTTTCTTTCCACACACTTTGTCCCAGCCTGCGCAACGAAAACCAAATATTGCAGTTTAGTGTACCAAAGAAATGAGTAATCTGCAAAGCTTTCATCAATGAAACCTACATAAGCAATGATGAAATTCTTAAGGGACACCAACTGCGAACAACGCAGTTGTATGTAATATAATCAGAGTTTGATTCAGGCTGACGTCAGTCTTACAGAGATCTTCATCCTCGGCTTTACCCGTTATGAAATTATTTATCCGGAACATTCCGAATTACTGTTGCAACAACACGGAATCCTGTTTCTACGCGAAAGGCTCCAACTCGACACCCGCTGAAGTGGGAGATGTGCACACGTCTTTCCCTAAGTAAAACAGGTTATACGAATCAGTCATACATTAAAGTGAATCTTTTAAAAATCGTGTGTGTATTTGGACTGAAATAATCACGCCCACTTTCCTTACTGCAAATGCAGTCACGTGCCACGTCACGTGTGAAGCCCAAGCTGATTAAGTTCTAAAATACAGTTTTTTCGGGCTCAGGAGTTGAAATGGCTTTCCGGAACTGGATAGACGCTCAAGGATTAATTGAATATCCGGGGAGGGGGGAACACGCATATTATAAAAGGGATTGCTAAAATGTAGGTTTGCAAAAAGTGCGTCGTCGTTCAGGGTCACATGTCTTGTTAGGGACGGCTTTAGACACTAAACAGAACCTCTTATAAATTTCTGGAAATTGTCGACCCGCGTGTATTCCCATTTGCAGCCCTGGTCAGGATTATTACACACCTCATGGACAACGTCACATGAGTACGGAGCTTGGTAAGCAAGGCGATTGACAAAGACAGTGATGAACCTTTCAGACAATCGTGCCCTATTTCAGTGACGCTTTACAGACCACAAAAACCGTACGGACAGTCCTGGCATTGAAACGTGTAAATTGAGCGGATGTAAGTTAAATGGGTGGGGCGGTAACTGAAGTGTGGACAACACATGTGATGGAGCAAGCTTAACTGGAATTAATGGAGTTACGACTTCCTCGAAATAAGCCATTCTACGAAAACGTGCAGTGCATTGCCTTACGCGAATAACCTAAGAAATTGTGTTAAATATATTATTATTATTATTATCATTATTATTGTAGGCAGAATGGATAACGTAGTCGCTATATTGACTAAGCTACAGGCTGGGCAACAGACAAATTGTGATCGGACTCCCGGCAAGGATAAGAGATTGTTCTCTACTTTAAATTGTCCAGATCGGACCCATCCAGCCTCATATTCAATGAGTACCGTGGGCTTATTTCCAAGGGCAAGGGGTAAAGCGGCCGGGCGTGAACCTGACCACTCGTCTCCATCTGGTGCCGAGATTAAAGATGCGTGGATCTGTAACTCCACTATTCCTTATGCCTTCATTCAGTGAAGAGGGAAAACTGGACTGGTGTTCTGCTTGTTGCAGGCCATTACAGTTCACTTATTCCACAAATTGTTAATACATTCCTGGCCTCTTTCACTTTAGAAAATAGACCCCCAATTGAACGTAATACTTCAGGCTCATAACGACGACTTTCCTGCGGTTTATTTTACGATGTCCACAGTAAGTCAGACTATATATCGTCAAATGACAGGATGAATTGAATGTGATTTGGAATGAAGGAAGGAAGGAAGGAAACCCACGACCTGGCCGAGATTTAAATCAGGTCTCTTCCAAACTCAAATCCAGAGCGTTACCGGTCGCCACCACGAACCGTGATGCCAATGGCGCCGACAAAATGGTCTTGTTAACGGTTAGAGGTTTCACTGCCAGTACAATGGTATGACACTTCACTGGGGACTGATAATGCTACTATGTATTTTGGAGGTTCTGGTTTTGATTTTCGAAACAGATCACTGGTTCTCCTGACTGAGATGTTCGCATATTTCCTCAGTTACTCAGACAAACCCTGCGATGGTTCCTTAAAACACAACATGACCGCTTCCATCTGCATACTTTACAACTGATCATTATCATCCATCAGTTGCAGTTGGAAAGCGTCGTTAAATAAATGAGGAATGAGGACCTACAGTGTGTGATTAAGATATGAAATTGAATAACAATGTCCATAGAACTCTGAATAAAATATTCACAACGTTACATTTCATAATTCCTCTAAGTCCTGCTGGGAAATTCGTGTAGCTATCACGTCGGTATTTAAGATGGTAGGGAATAAATTACTCTTCGGTCTAATATTTTACCAGTATTTGCTAGAGTGTTTTCAGAAAACCAACAGAATTTCTTCTGCTTGCTGATACGTTCCAGGACTTTCTGAAAAGTCAAATACAATTAAGTCTGTCGTTTATTTCGGCGTTGTAGTCTCATTCCTTTCATCACTCTGTAATGACATTTGACTGTTATTCTGTGTAACTTTCACCACGACCCGCAACGTAGGCTAGCCTTAGGTGTTTGCGAATGATTTGCGAACACACCTTATATTTGGAGACAACAGAAATCAAGGTTGCGGCGTTACTCAACTCTTTAAAGGATATCTCTACAAAGGCATTCTATGCCACTTTCTCATTTTAAACCTGGGGAAGTTTTCATGTACACGCCATCTTTAACTAACCTGATCTGCTTAACACCTTCACCGGTTTCATTCAAAAATACATTACCACCTTCTTACATTTTAGTACCTAGACGTGATTCATTCAGTGCAACATTGTAATATGTGAACATAAAAAATTTCTACAACACAAGAGATTTGAAACAGTTCAACAAACGTTATGAAAGAGAAAATATTTTGCTGTATAGCGAATGATGACAGCTCTCTCTCTCTTTTTCTCTCTGCTGTACTCAGAAAACTCTCTACATTGTGACTTCGAATGATAAAAAAATATTGTCATGACTTGTGAGCGGGTAAGGATTTGGACAAGATTATATGGCCCGTGTCCTAGAATTTGTCTGCAAGTACGAAGAAAATCTACTAAAATCATTATCCGGAATAAGTGGTCTCCGATGTAAGTTTCGAAGCCTGCACCTCCAGAATAAGACACAGGAGTAATGAATGGGCCACAATTTTTGGCGACAAAGAAAGGAAACATGAAGGGAATTTACAATAAATTAATTTACTGATTATTTGGTCAATGATAAATACATAACCGCCGATCCCAGTGGTCGCGCGGTCTAAGGCGTGGGTCTGCGGCCGCTAGCTTGCTGGGATTGTGGGTTCGAATCCCGCCAGGGGCATGGATGTCTGTCTGTTGTGCTTGTTGTGTGTTGTCAGGTAGAGGTCTCTGCGACGGGCTGGTCCCTTGTCCAGAGGAGTCCTACCGAGTGTGGTGTGTCTAAAGTGTGTGATCGCAAAACCTCGAAAAATGAGGAGGCCTAGGCCCCCTAGGGGCTGTCGAGCCATAGGGGAAAAAAATAAATACATAACCTACTTTCATGCAATTTAAAACAAACAGATATTATGTTGTACGAATGTCGATGCAAAAGATTATCGAGAAAAGGTAAATAGATATCAATTCTATATGATAGCTTCAAAAGTAATATTTTATATAAAAAAGCTTACGAAATAAACTATTACTGAATAATGACCGATCAAAATGAAAGCCAAAAAATGGTTGAGGGTTATGATTTAAAAGAACCAATTTAATTAATCAACGCCTTTAACTATTATTTGTAATTAGTTATTAAAATGTCAGCCTTGTTAAAAATGATAGGCAGAAGTTACAGTTTAAACAGACTACTAAAACAATCCGGCGCGGGACCACTGGAACATAGAGATCTCGAGTTCGAATCCTTCTCTCGTTACGTATGTGTATCTACTTTTTTGTATTGTGATGTCCTCAATAAAGGGTGCATCTAAAATGCTTGGACAAACTGCGGGAGTGAATTCCCCACACCAAAGCAAGTAAAAAAGATTCTTATCAATATATTTTCGCAAACAGTTTTCGAGGTACAGCCCAACAACGTGTTGACATCAGTCCTTTAGATTTCCATCTGTGGAGCCACTTAACAAGCCCAGTGTCTTCAGCTCCAATTTAAAATGACCAGACACTTCAACAAAGCATTTTAGGTGCGTTCGCAAAATTGCGAAAAGTGACTATTCGCTTTGTCATGTCTGTCTGTCTGTCTCTCCGTCTGTGTGTCTGTCCGTCTGCACGGAACAACATGGTTCTCACTGGGCGGATTTTCATGACATTTGGTATTCGAATATTTTTCGAAAATCCACCGAGAATATTCAAATTTCATTAAAATCTGACACGAAGAATGGGTACTTTACGTGAAGACGTATGTACATTTGTGATAACACCTCGTTCAATGCTTCTTAGAATGATAAATGTTTCAGACAAAAGTTATAGAGAAAATTAAAACACACATTTTATATTCAATAACGTTGTCTGGAAATTGTGACGTTTATGAGATAATGTGGAAAAATATGGTACAGCCAGACAGGCCACACATAACGATATACATACGTCGTATGCACATTGCATGCTGCATAACTAAGGCTACAGGTACACACACAGAATATGTAATACTTACTGCTTTTCCACAGCAACATTGGTTAACGCGAACGCGCCTCAGTGTTATGTTTATATGTACACTGCCCGTCTTGTAATACTTGTCAAACCGCCTCGGGACCTTTAAAACGGCGCGACAGTCCATGATCAGAAGTGTCCATGCGTTTAATTGAATCGGGTGGCGGGTATTTTGAGGATTTGTTGTGAAATGTGACTTGGTAAACAAAAATACTTCAACAGTAATTAAATTGGGAACGTGTATTGTAAATGTTTATGCCAGTTGTGTGTAAAATATTACGTAGTTAAGGTATTTATTGTTGAATTTTATCTTTCAATTAAACTCAAAAACCGCTCTCATTTTCAGACATGTGCTTATATGAACCTTTTTGTCTTGGTGTGAAGAACTCACTCTTGAACTTTGTCGAAGCATTTTTAGATACACCCTGTAGATACAAACCTTGCGATAGCTGCCACCGTCAAAGGGGTACCAATAAATGTTTATTGATGAAGTACTTCATAATTAATTTTGAATCAGAAGAGATCTAACAGCCTAATCCGTGAAAGTTTAAGGAGAAGTTTGAAATGAATTAGGCACAATCACGTTAATTTATTATAAACCAGGTATTGTAATTCAAACTGGTGATCAACAGAGTTTGACCGAAAGCTCTGAAATGACACTTCGGTAATCCGTCCAACTATTATGTGATTAACAGTGCGCGTATTCATGCACCCGCCGCTGACAACAGATTCTGTAGTTTTCACGCACACAACTCTGTATTTCACTGTCATACAAATAATACTTATTACGTCATTATGTACTTACGGGCTGCTGCGGAGGTCAAAATCAAAGTTGCCAGAACTAATACGTCACAGACGTCCATCTTTCCTATGGAGCTGTCCCGTGCACCCACCACACGTCTTCACTGTCTTCCTTCCTCCTAATCACTGGCACAGATGTATTCTCGTTCCTTACACAGCAAGTTAAATCTCTCAGCGGAAGGTGACGCAATTGTCTGTGTTTTACGGTAGCCGTCTTCTGCTCCGTGGCTCCGACTCTCTCTGTCCGGTCCCGGCTGGAAAACACTGAACTTGTTGCTGAAGCAGCAACTCATCATTGAAATAATGCCTTAATTAACAAGTCAACTATTTGACTGACTTCATAGTATAGTTGCATTTAGATCGTAGCTGTTCAAGAAATTTTCGTTGATGACCAAGCACACAATGATGTATGAACTGAACTGCTGGAACTGCAAATTGATTAATTTCCAAAAGAAACATTTAGAGACGTGGTGACAAGTTTTTTTTTTTTTTTTACTTGCTTACTTATACACTGATCTCAAAAATTATTCAATATATGTGCCAAGTATCTGTAGTGTCTGCTAGCACATGTTCATGCGAACAGCTGTTGTCACTCAAGAAACTAAACAAGAGCCCCGAAGCGTCATGATTAACAGACACACATTTGTTACAAATAGTGGCGTAGTAGTTCCATCTCTGGTGAGAGTGGCATCAACGCAAAATTTTAAACCTGATATTAAAAGCCAATCGAAAATAAAATACGCATATTTGTGGAAAATCTTTTTGATTAGAGGCGAGGTTTTAAAAGAGTACCCTCTCGATAATCTAATTTAGAGTTTTTACATTTAGATTTTTAATTAACAAGAGATTATTCTATATATGGTATTTTAATATCTTATAGTATTATATCCAACGTTTCTAGTTACTTTTAAAACCTTCAGCCCAGCCTCTAATCTGTTAGCTCACTGCAGCCAGCACGCACCACCCTGTTGTATTTGTTACTTAATTTCCTTGCTCTGAATGTTAGAACTACCTAAAACTGTTTGGCAACTACTTTGACGTTTGTATTTGATAGGCAATCTACATGATAACAGACTGAATCTGTTGTCGATGTTTGCTATTGAATTGTCCTCTGTTTGACTGTACAAATTCTAATTTAGTCAATAAAGAAACTTTGAAAAATAAAAAAAAAACGCGTTTGAAATCCATGTTTTGAGAAGGGACAGATACTGGCTAGTTATTCAAGAGTAGGAGATAAAAAATATTTATTTTAGCTTAAATGGGAAAAAGATCAATGCTGTACATCAGGAAGTATTACGAAGATTTATTGGGAGTTTACAAATAATGAAGATAAACAGGGTCAAGTTTTTTATTTATTTTTTAAAGTAATTACAGATTTAGCACAGGTTGTGATAGGCAGGAAGTAATATGATGTCTGCCCGCCCGAAGATGGGACAAGTGGCAAGTTGACTAAAGTTGTGTTCGATGGTTGCTTGTAGATTTATTCAGTTAATACTACGGCATTTTCTTAAAGGTAAAATTATATTTGTACACTTACCTCAAAAGCATTATATATTAGACATACATAATTAATCTTCTTATAAAGTACTTATACTATTAAGGTATTATTATATCTTATGCCTCACCATTTACATTCTATCTTCTCTTGTCCCTTCTTACGGTAAAATATTTTCATGGTAAAATAGTACTGTTTCTTGGGATGTGAAAATACAATAATTGCTCACCTCAAAAACAGATGACCAGCAAAACTTCACGTGAAGTTCGATGAAAATTCCTTCCTAGAAGTGAAGTAATGTAACAGGTTTAGACACGGAGCTGTGTCAGTGGAAATAAACTTTTCTTGCTCCATTTATTCCACGCCACTATACTGATCAAGAACGAAGGAAATTCCAAGTCTTAAGCTGAGCAGAAGTTTTTCTCTTCTCCACTACATCTACAACGCACCTCGGCCCCATGTTGTACCTTTCTTTCTTTCTTAAAGGACTAAGGAGACCAGAACGTGAAGATGAACCAGCATAAATTACGTGGAGCACTGCCTCCTTTCCCGTGTACTGCGATCCATGGGCACTGAGATAATTAATTCTTTATAGTTGAGATCTGCGCTCTTCTGGGATATAACGCAGCGCCGAGTGGCAATCCTTTACCGACGTTTCGGGACAATCGATAGGTCCCATCTTCAAGGGTCAAGAAGTCCTTCCTTGACCCTTGACGATGGGACCTATAGGTGTCCCGAAACGTCGGAAAATAATTACTACTCGACGCTGCGCAATATCCCAGAAGAGCGCAGATCTCAACTTCTTTATATTTACTATTTAAATCACCAACTGGATGCACCTTTATTCTAAAACTGTGTAGATCTTTAAAACATTTCAATGAAACCCGACATATGTTTCGGCTCTGGAGAGGTGCATCCAGTTGGTGTTTTAAATAGTGATTGTCAAAGATGCACGGTGATTTTAGATTAAAGTTCTTTATATTTATTTTCTTTCCGCAAGTCTGTCACTTTCTTATTTGCTATTATGATGTCACCTATGTGTTTGAGGGCTAAACCGGAAAACGGATAGGACACGTGCACTCTACACACCTGCACTCCACAAAAGTGTACTCCATGCCAACTAAACAGACTCGGACTCTAGCTTGCACTTAGTGATCAGATGTGAATTGTCGACATTTTTAACCCTGGTTAAGAAGTCAAAGCCTTGAAAGATGGGTATTTATTTTATTTGTATCCTACTGTTTTTTAATATAATAAATTATGTTTCCTATATCCGTATTTCCTCTGCAGGTTCCCTCCTTTCTTTATTTCCTATTATTATGAGTATATTGTGCAAATATTTCTGTTTGCTCTTGCAGCTTTCTCCCTCTTTCATCCTTATTACAACCTTGTCTACGTGCTTAAGGGCTGCATTATGAAGAAGCGTATAAAGCTTGGACAGAAGACTAAACATCCCGTCTACATATGTGTCTGTGTGTGTGTCTCTCTGTCAAATTTCAAATCAATTAGCAAATTTTCTCGAAACCTGGTATGAACTCTATGCCGCTGGGTTTCACCGTAAGGCCAATTTCCGGTAGCGGAAACGCGAACGTTTGAAGGAGGAGGGAATTTACCACGACATAGTTTGGGGTTTTGTAATTTGCATGGTAATAGATCACAAGAAATATGCAATAAATCTTTAAGACAATATTTTGAAAAATAAAACCGCATGGCTGTCTACGAAAATGTTTCTTAGCTCGCGGACTGTTAGCGATAACTAACAGTTATTAACAGGTGAACGTAGTTATTGGAATTCTACAAATTGTCTTGAGACATCTAAAGAGTTGCTCAAAATATGAGCTGAGAATGAGTTAGATGAATAAAAGTGTTCTTGCAGACTGCAAGGAAGAGGCGTCCCAGATATCTAGACGCGTAAAGTAGAAATTTTGAAGAGTTGTGGTGGTCTGTGAAGATGAATTCAAATATTGGCTTTAGAAATCATTAATCTGTGGATGACAAATACTGGTTTCTACTTATTTTCTAACACAAGATGGTCTATTACACTATGCCGCTTATATAAAACGTATTTGAT
This sequence comes from Reticulitermes speratus, assembly GCA_021186555.1. Taxonomy (NCBI): domain Eukaryota; kingdom Metazoa; phylum Arthropoda; class Insecta; order Blattodea; family Rhinotermitidae; genus Reticulitermes; species Reticulitermes speratus. The sequence continues at coordinate 24,281,655 of JAJKFL010000006.1, forward strand.
GGTCGCATTTATGGGAAATAAATTAGCCTTTACCATACTAATAAAAAGAAAAATGTTTCTATTCTTTTGATACTAGACTAATTTAGTTCCTAACAATATTTAGAAAGTACTTCAACATACCATTAATTTAGCGTATTTGTGGAGGAGGAATTGGAGATTCAGGGTGTTGGAACATGTATGGATTTCGATTGGTTTTAATCTCACAAAAAATCTGTAAAACATAGGACTTGAATGTTGCATACATAGCTTTAAACTACATTTGCCTGCAAGTCAAAAATCTTTATGCGCTCTGCAAAGAATGTATCTGCAATTATTGCTTCTCCCTTAAAAACACTTAAATTTGTGTACTTTATTTGGTTCACCTTCAATTCAGCCTTCACATCGGTAAAATTCAACCTACAGCTTGCCATGAAGGCCCAAAGGGGGATTAGAGGTATAGCCCTACTCTTTCTTTAACCTCGGCGTTAGATGGGGTTGGGTGGTCAACACCACGCCCCGGCCGCTTTACCCCCGGGAAAGAGACCCGGTATCCATTGTACAAGAGGCTGGGTGGGCTCCAAGGACGGCCTGGAAGGGTGCGGAAAATTTCGTCTCCAACGGGATTCGATTCCCGGATCGCCCAGTCCGTAGCCAGTCGCTATACCGACTGTGCTAAATTCAGCCTTCATATCGAGAGTGATTTTTCCAGCAACCAGTCTTTGCCAATCATGTCGCAATATTTCAATAATTGAAAAAAAACTTGTTACCCAAAGCACTAATATTTTTACTCTATAATTACACAATAAATATTACATATGACAAGACGTTTATAGTTTATAGGTTATATGAAATCACGGGAATACTCGTTTGGTGGGCGATTGAATAGTTTAAAGAAATGATGTATTTTAAAATTCTAGCATCTTAAGATATTCTGAATCCTAACCATCATTTCAGAAACCATAATATCCTCACAGCGTTTTCTGTGTATGGAGTGAGCGTGATTATATTTCGGACAGGTATCAATAACAGTTGCTGTCAGCCACAGAAATACTGTTAACAGTTTCACATTATACTCACCGTGCGTTAATACATACATTAATCAACTGTTAACAGTGTTTCACGAAATGCCTCCTTATCACAACGGTTTTGGGTGACCGTGAATTTACGCATTTCTCGTACAGTGCTTTATTGAGTTTAAGACAGAGTTTAATATAGCGTTGTGATAAGTGGCTATCAGAGTTTTTTAACTTCTTTGGTACATACCACTATCGGTTTATTGTGAACTACGCTTTCGACTTCTCACACCTTATACCACACCACAAACAACATGAAAGGAGCACAGAGGGCACGGGTGCTCACTCGGCTAGCTTGTTCAGGATCCAATCTGTATAGCGCGACACTCGAGTGTAAACTCCCGGCCAGTCTTTCGCGCCACACGATTCTGGACCAAAAGAAACGACCCCAGCCACGAAATAGCGTGTTCTGCCGTCTCGAGACGAGATCCCGGTGCTCATGAGTGGGCCTCCACTGTCACCGGCGCACGAGTCCTTGCCCACAACACCACCGGCACACAGCTGGCCATCCCCGATACTGATCCTCTTCTGCTGGTAGATTCTGCCGCAGTCCGCATTACTAACAACGGGCAGCCACACCTGCAGCTTTACATTGCTGGCCTTCACTGTACACAAACAAGAGGGGAATACAGACAATCTAAGGAATACAGAAGAGGAAAGGAGAGATGAAAACAAAGAAAGAAAGAAAAGAGAGAAAGAAAAGAGAGAAACACAGAGAAAGAAGTACAGAAAAAGGCGAACGGACTGAGAGAAAGGAAAGAATGAAAATGGCACATAAATAAGCAAGCAAAAAGAGAATAAAATAAAGAAAGAAAGAAAGAAAAAAGAAGAAAAACTCGAAACCTTTGGTAATATGTGACATTTACAAATACAGTGTGTCCACAAAGTCCCTTCGGGGTTTTGAAAAATTGTGGCGCGCAAACAAATTGAGCTAGCCACATGCGGTTTGCGGCAGATTACAGTGAAACTCTGGAAGTTTTTTTTTTGCCGCCAACAGATGGCATAAGCGGCCATCTTTACGTTTCTCAGTCAGTTGTGAAATGGTGACTGTGCAGGAACGTGCGCGTTGTGTGGGATGGCAGAGACGGTCCAATGCCTTGGTCTCCACGTTCACCAGACATAACACCAGTGGATTTTTTCCTGTGGGGTTATGTCAAGAGCAATGTGTTCCGAACACCAGTAAACGGACTTGATGACCTGAAGACCCGTATCAGGAATGCGATCTCGACTATTCCGGCGGACATGCTCCACAGAACATGGCAAGAGCTCGAATATCGTCTGGACGTTCTCCGTGCTACCAAGGGAGCCCACATCGAGGTCTACTGAGGTCATTAAAAACTTCCAGAGTTTCACTGTAATGTGCCGCAAACCGCATGTGGCTAGCTCAATTTGTTTGCGCACCACAATTTTTCAAAACCCCGAAGGGACTTTGTGGACACACTGTATTATCGGAACAACAAAGCAACTTGTCCATATCCATTGTTTACCGACTGAATGCTATAGCATGGTAATGTGCCTGACCCTAATTCTCTGACAAAATGCAGCCCATGTGTCACTCACTTGTCTCCGTTCTGCCCCATCCTGTGGCCACCAACTCCTCTCCAGCGTACCTGTCAGGCGCTGTGTCATCGAAAGGCAGGCAAATTGGCTTCACGAAATCTGCAACATACGAATACATAACCACGTGAACGTTGCTGTTGCTTCTTCTTGGCTTATCTGTCACATAAGCTACAGGCATAGAGGTTGATTCTGAATTATGACTTCAGACCGATAGGGAAAGATGGAGGGAAAGAGCGTGAAGATGTGTGAGAAGAACATCCGGAGAGAATATTTGGATTCAAGAGGGCAATAACAGTTTCCTTAAAGCGAAGTACATGACAGTGTTCTTTGTCGTTGTTGTTATTGTTATTGTTGTTGCTGTTGTTAAGTTTCATTAAATAAATATTGTTGTTATTGTTGTTGACGCGGTGGCGCAGTTGGTTGAGGCACTGCGCTACAAGCCGGAAGGTCGCAGGTTCAATTCCCGATGGTGTCATTGGAATTTTTTATTGATATAATCCTTTCGGCCGCACTATGGCCCTGGGGTCGACTCAGCCTCTAACAGAAATGAGTACCAGGAATACTTCCTGGGGGGGTAAAGGCGGCCGGTGCGTAGGACTGACAAACTTACCACCTTCATGTACCGATTGTCTAGAAATCTAGCAGCCTCAACCTCCTGGAACCGTAAGGGCCTGTCCAGGCCTGTAATGGGATTGATTGCATATTGTTGTTGTTGCTGTTGTGGCGGTAGTGGGCATGAGTAGCGCAGTCTGTATAGCAATTTGCCACAGGCTGGACGGTTCGGGGCTCAAACCCGGGTGGAGGCAAGAGATTTTCTCCTCTCCACACCGGCTCCGGGGCCCACCTAGCCTCCTGTATAATGGGTACCGGGACTCCTTCCCGGGGGGGGGGGGGAGGGGGCGGTAGGTAGAGCGGCCGGGACGTTGCCTTGACCATCCATCCACATCTAGCGCAGAGAATAAGAATGCGTACATCTATGCCTCTACGCCGCTTCTGTGCCTTGATGGCAGGCATAGAGTGAAATTTATTATTATTATTATCATAGTATTATTATTATTATCATCATCATCATCATCAACAACATCATTATCATCAGCTGCAGCATCACCATCATCATGCTACTGTCTGCTAGGCTGTTGACTCAGCATTTGAATAAACAAGAACTGAATTGAATTGAACTGAATCGAGTAGAATTGATTATGTGAGATGATTTGAAAATGTATTGTAATAGTTTCAAAAGGCTGAACTGACTCAGGGTAGCGTGTATTGACTTGACTTCGTGACGACAATGATGAAAACTCCCAAAAGTGAACTTTCTGTTGGACAAAGTGGCGTTGAGACAGGTTCTTCGCCAAGTACTTCGATATTTCCCTGGCAGTATCATTCCACCTGGGCTCCTTGTTCGTACTCATATACCTTCAAAGCTATAGAGCTGCATAGAGACAGTATAGCAAAATATGCAATCAAATAGTGACAAAGCAAATAGGTTTTTTAAAATTGAATAACTACTATGTTTTGAAATATGTCCTCGAAGAGTGTAATCAATGCATCGGTCAGCCAATTTGTTGATCACATAGTCAATTAGACGGTTAGGCAGGCAGTCACTTTGCCATCCTTTCAATCAGTCGTTTAGTAAGTCAGCAAATTTAGTGCTCCAAATATCGTCTTTTACTGGGTTTCCGGTTTTTAGTCGGTTATGCGAGCAGTAACTTAAGACATTCTTTCAGTCAATAAATTAACTGCTCCAAATACTCTCTTTTACCATGTCAGTTGGGGCAGTGATACCTCTCTGTACTTGTACTCAGGAAACAGATGAATGGAATCTCGATCGCATTAGTGGCTATCATGACTGACGTGGTTTTGTGCCGTCCTAGTGCCTGCGGGTCATTTCCAGGATAACTCTTTGAAATAGCCCTTGATCGCCTCCTTCCATACCGCAATTATTCAGCGTGCATGAACTTTATCTATCTTAATAAACTTGCCATTGAACTGAGCATCTCGATCTAGTCTGACTAGACCGATGTCATCGAACCTTTTGCTGGACCTGGCTTCATAATTCGGGTGCACTATGATTTTCTCTATCCCCAAGTCCTGGGGAGCCGGAGCACAGTTTTCTTTCCCTGATAAAAGATCTCTCTCGCAGTCCGGATTCTGCTCCGTATCAAATTCTCCCAGTCGTACCATGAGCCTGCAAGAAAAAAAACCTGCTTCAGATAGTCGCATAAATAGAGACAACTTGCAGAAAAGCTACAAGGATAGAGGTAAAGTTTATACGAATTTGTAAGTGTCGGAGAATGAAAAGTTTCTTGCTTGTCGTGGAGAGAGCGCCTTCTCCTGAAGGGCTGATTAGATTCTTCCGGCCACTGGATTGAAGTGCTGTAGTCTCGAACGCCTTGCAGTCCAAGGACATACATAAGCGCGGAGACAGGATGTCTAGAAGTATGGTTAATCCTATTCACTGAACTCATGTGAGTTTAACATGAGTAGTTCAGTGCTTGTGTAGCACTCAAGTAGTTTTCGGAATATACCCAGCCTTTGTTTTACGCCAATTTTTTAAGTCTTTTTGCTTTAAGGTTCCTTGCCAATTTATGCTACTTCTTAATTTGCGCTCTCTCATTTTCGGTTTAACGCTCTTTGGCTGGCTGCCTTCTATTGTGCTAACTCATTTTTTATGGAAATATCACTTTTTATTTACGCCTTTTTGATGTACGTCCACTTTTTCAGGAATTAAACTAGGGCTTAAAATAAGGACTGGGTGTAATTTCTTGTTACATCACTGTTAACAGGAATTATTTCTAACGTCTTAAACATCCGCCATGATTCCAATCCAATGACGCCTCCTCTATTAAGCCATGAAGAAGCGCGACTTGTATATAGAATGTTAGTGAAAGCCACGCGAGACAAATAACATCACCAACTTCACATTTGGTGATTTGGTCACGAAGCTCACACGTCGCCTCTCTAGACTGTTGAGCACTCTTGAGCTTAGGCTCAGCTACATCGCAGATCGCAACCACCTAGCCAGAGCCTGCAATCTGTCAATCTCTCCAACTGTTTCCCAACCATGGTTCCGCAAAACATCGTAAGGGGTTCCGCGAAAATCGTGGAATAAATAAACAAATAAAAAATTTTAAATACCGCGAAACATTACACATGTCCCTTTATTAATCGCGGGCATTTTTGTCCGCCAATTGACAACTTGACAATATTGGAGTAATCTGTGCTCGCCACAGGAAGAATGTTTCAATTTTTTTTTTGCTTGCAATGTAAGCTGACATATATATATTAGCTTTTTAAAAATAAAATTTCTTGATATTAACAGTAATTGAATTACGCTCCATTCTATCAACAGTTTTTGGCAAGTAAACTTTTTCACAGTTAGGGGTTTCTTGGGATATGAAAAATTATTTTAGGGGTTCCTTCATAAAGTATATGTTGGGAAACACTGCTCTCGAATGGCCAGAAATAATAACTGAAATCAACATACACAACATTGAAACCTATAATCAATGGTAGAGTGAATTTACCTGAACTGTTATGATATGGGTACCTTTCCTAACATAATAATATATTCGTTTATAATATACCTGATTTATTCAAAATCCTGAAGTACGTCTTTTTGTTGACAACATCAAACTATGTCGTACTATTAGAACTGCTGAAGATTGTAAGTGTCTGCAGTGTGGTATTAACGTCGTGTGAAACTGGAGTTGGGTACATAGAATGATCCTTAATTTTGATATAACCATAAACATATCGTTGACTTGTAGAAGGATAAGAACTTACCTACAAATTATTAAATAATCTTAGCTTATCCGATTTGAAGGTCCCACCGTGTCAATGCGCTTGGAGTTCTGTAAGAATGTAACAACCTTTCCATAATAACATTAACTATATTTCCTCAATTCTCAAAATCATTGGTTTGATGCCACATATTCCCTTTTCTTTTCCCACAGTTGATAGCCGTTTGGATTTTTACTTTATCCACGTGCAACCCAAACATAAATAAGTACCTGTCACCTGGAATTCAGTTACACAGACATCCATCTTAATGTGGAAGTTAAAAGACAATTCGTAGCCTATGCTGTACCGAACCTTTATAAGAGCATGCCGAAATAATTATGAACGCATATGAGCTACGTGTTATCTTTCAATACCTTGCTGCATTCGGTGGCATCTCGATGACTTTCCCGTATCCCCTCATTTTCTTCAGACACCTGACAATCTTAATTATTTAGGTTTTATATTTTATATACGAACCTCTTTATATGTATTTAACAACCAACTAAATGCACATTCATTTGGAACTATTTTATAGTTTAATAAATTTATTAAACTATAAAATAGTTTCAAATAAATGTGCATTTAGTTGGTTGTTAAATATTGCATGAAAATGCACGATGAATGTAATGTAAAACTCTTTATATGTATTTATGCTTTTTTATATTGCATACCTTGTGTAGGCCTGCTCGTTGTTTGTGCCATCTTGTTTTACGTATGCATTTGTTTCTTACTTTTAGTCATTAGTTGGTGTGCGCCTGTTCTATTCCTGTTGCCAGGCACTTTAATAAATTAAATAAATTTAACTAAATTTAATTCAATTTTGTTTATGCTGTCTTTCTTTCAAAATACAGCGCCAGATATCACGGCGTAGGGCAGGAATCGACTATTAATTTTTAATGAGGAGGCAGGGTTAAGTAGCTAGTATTTTCTTCCCGCATGATGCAACAGCCCCTAGTGGATCAGGGCCTCCTCATTGTCGTGGCTTCACGATCACACTCAGACACATCACACTCGGTACGACTCCTCTAGACGAGTGATCAACCCGACGCAGAGACTTCTGCCTGACAACACATAACACTCACAACAGACAGACATCCATGCCCGCCGGCGGGATTCGAACCAACAATTCCACCAAGAGAGCGACCTCAGACCCGCGCCTTAGACTGCGCGGCCACTGGGATAACTAGCTAGTTCATACAGCGACAAGTATTCAAATGCCCAACTCACAGTGCTGAGCCTCGGAGGTCTCCCCTCGCCAGACAGTGGGCAGCAGTGACGACATAACGCTTCGTAATGAGGGCGCCACCGCATAAGAACTTCTTTATTCCGGTCGCTGAAACAAATTAAATATTAACAAACGTAAAAAGAGTCATAGTTCTTCCGATAACGTGGTTTATTAAACTGTGGTAGCGTACCACTACAGGAACGCCAACCATTGTTTACTGGTAAGCGGCCTTAATGGCAAATAAAAATATAAAACAGGATAATAATGTTAAAAATGAATAAAACATAAGCCACATACATTTGTTGATACGCAGCATTGCTGGCAACATTGCATAACTCATCTCAACTGTTAGCCAGTCTTTCAAAATTCAGCTTCATTTAGATACAAAATCTTGGCCCTAGATGGGGTAAGTGGTAAACGCCCACACCACGTCCCGCCCGCTTTATCCGTGGGAAAGAGACCCAGTGTCCATGGTACAGAAGGCTGGGTGGGTCACAGACCCTGTCTGGATGAGCATGGAGACGGGAAAATCACTTCCCCCCACCGGGTTTGAACCCAACAGGTCAACCTGTAAAAAGTCCCTATACTGACTACTTTATCCCGGTTCCAGGGACAACTGTACACTTTCAAAACCAGAATTCTCAAAATCTCTATCATGTGGCGGGTATATTTACAGCATGTCAAAAATTGTTGACCTACTATGTGTATCTTCGTGAAGTCCTCCTGCTAATATGATTATAAATTTATAACTTACAAAAGCACAAAAGGTGCCTGAGGTTTAGTGAATAGCATTAATTATACAACTCATTATTATCTAAAACTGTTATCTGAATGACTTTAATCTACAAAATATTTATTGACATAACTGAGAAATGCATATTAAACTTAAGTCATAGAACCTAAAGATAAGTTGGTATTTTCTAAATCTAGACAGAGATGAGAGGCTAATATTAAATTGGATTTTAAGGATATGTGGTCAAAACACGTAGACTGGATTCATCTGGCTCAAGATAGGACTCAATGGGCGCCGTTTGTGAATCTTTGTTTTCCATAACATTCTGGAGTTATTTGGACCTTATAGGACCTAAGCAATTAGCCGTACTAGCTCCTTAAGGAGAGTTATGCTATATGGTAGATAACACTTTTTCTAGTTGGTCGTGCAAAAAAGTTGCACATCGTAATAAGGATGGGGGTCAAAAAGTGGCGACTTTTTCGACTGCGAGTGTGTGACATTTAGTCTTTCCATTTTGTAAATTAGATTCTCGAGGCAAATATGTATATAATATATATATATATATATACACAGTATTGTAATCATTCAAATCTTTGGAGCAGCTTGTGTACATTTCCATTGTATGTACCGCACCTATCGTACCTACAATGTGAAACTGACCACTAACCCACATCTAGTGCCGAGGTTCAGAATGCGTGGAACTACATGTCCACCTCCACATATGCTTTTAAGGAGTACCCATTAATAATTCTGTAAAAACATTGTTAAGTTTTCATGTGTTGCTTTGGGAATTCAAAATTTTTCGTAGTTTAATTAAGTCGAGAAACCTTGCCCTAAAACTTAAAATTAGGCACAGTACCACGAAAAAAGACATAGAGATACAGTCAAATATGGTACGATTATTTAGAACGTACTGGGAAGAGAAGGAATAAGATAAAATAAGTCTAAAATTCAAGAGAAGAAGTGGAAAAGATTGGGAACTTTTTGCAGTTCTTGTACCTTACATATTAAGTGGAACAAATGTGAGTAAAAAATGTTAAAAAGAGAAGTAATTTTTTTAAGGGACGCAGGTTCCTGTTTCAGAACCTGCCAGACGCTGAGCTGGTCGTTAAACTGTCTGCCTTTTATGGAAACCGATTGTACCTTCTCGTGTTCAGCATTGAATCCGTTCTCGCGGAAATGAATCCAGCCCAAAGTCCAACACTCCTTACTTTAAGGCCCATTGTTATAATGTCTTCCCCTTAACACTTAGCTTGCCCAAACGACTTATTCTCTCCGGATTTACGAACTAAAATTTTATCATTTTCTCTTTTACCCGTGCATTCTGCACGTCCTTTCCATCTCATCCTTCCTTCAACCTCAAATGATTCTGATGACCCTCTATTCAAATAAGCTCGATTGCTGTTTTGAACACTTTCTACCATTCCGCATCTTTCAGGTAACACGTAATTTAGAAAAATGTGCCTGCATTCTTCTTCTATTAGATAAGAGGGAAGATAAAACGATCCTAATGTGGTGGGACCTTTAGGAAGAGCTGGTCTCTGTCGCCGGTGCCCTAGACCATACCGCTGCTCAACACATTACCAAATCAAAACAAGCTTTAAAATAAGCTTCAATACAAAATCTAATTAAAATAAAGCTTACTCCGACAAATGTACACTGTTTATGTTATTCAACACAATTTTTATTAAAAAAAATGCCCGACATGTTTCGAACCAATTTATGGTTCATCTTCAGGGGCTCACCAATTTCAAATTACATCAGCTATACATTTATGGTACACATTAAAATGCAAGTTAAAATAAATAAATGTCGGCAACTGTGTAGTATTTTTGAATAACTGTGTAGTATTTTAAATTTTGAAGAACAAATATTAAAACATCTTTAATCTTAAGTAACGTAAAGTTTACAAAATCTAATGCTTGTCAGTGGCACACCAAATGTAATGTTATCCTACCACGAACGAAATTATTGGAGTCTCATTACTTCACTTACATGTCTGGTACTGGAAAAGCACTGTCCAAGGATACTGTTCCATATCCGTTCTGGTTCCCCCCCAAATTTTCTGGCTGTTGTCAATACCACATACATCAGCCGGTATCAGGCGGGCGTTGGGGTGTGACTCCCACGCTGAAAGCCGCGTAATGGCCTGAAGCTTTAAATCCTGCGTCGGCGGTACATCCTTGGGCCTTATAGAGGAGAGCGGTACTGCCACAGTCGAAGAGTCAGGACAGCAAACGTTCGGATTTCTTCCTTCAAATCCGCACTGAGCTTGTCTCAGTGTTGCAATTGTTTGGGGCTGAAGAGGTCTCTGCTTCAGCAGGGACAGCAGTTGTGGACATTCCTGTATCGCCACACATCGGCCCACACAGCCTGTATTAATCTGTCCTCCGTAGTAAGAATACTCTGTTGGCAAAGCACATTAACACATTTAGAACCTAATTCGTAACGGCGCAGTGTAACTTCTATTCGTTTCACACTCGCGTTAGGAAAGTTCCACACTGGGGCGGAATTTGTGATTTGTTTGTTGTATTATTTGTAATTCTTTCTTCTAGTTAATCACACCGCATACTCTGATAAGTGGGAATGTTAGTGGATATCAAATTTTAGGAAGAATACAAAGCCTCTATCTTCATGGTTTAAACATTCCAATTGGAAAAGTGACTTTACGCAGAAGGGAGACAGAAAGCTGGTCATGGAGGACCATGCAGGGCCGACTGTCCTTATTGCCCCATACACTTCCTCTTTGCCTACACGTGCTTCTGATTTGTCTCGCTCATTCTCCGTGATCAATTCCCTTTCCTTCTTCTTGCATTTAAGCCTTTACTATCTCAAGTTGGCTGACTGCAGTACTGAAAAGGAGAAGAGTATATTCCTCGGAAAGGCTGGTTTCCACGTATCAGAATTCAAAATGCCGTACTCCAAAACACCACAATGAGGATCATTACCGCTGTAAAAATACCAAGGCTTAGGCCTATATGTTTCTGATCCCATCCGTCAGAATGCAGCGCAAAATCGTAATACAAATAATAAAAAGACCGCTAACAAACCCACTGAAAATACAACATAGTTAAAATCTTCGGCAGTAAGAGTAATAAATAAGAAGGGCATTGAAGAATAAATTTAGAAGGGAAAAAAGTCTTGGAATGCTTGCTACCGTGCAGCTCAGAATCTTTTATATTCGCACCTATTCAAATTCTGAGCATTCTAATTGTGCTTTCACTTGTTGCTTTTTGGAATTTTGGCTTTATCCTAAGGAAGAAGTAGAAAATGATGGAGTTGGAGATTGACAAGGCACTGAAGTGAATATTTGGAAGAAAAGACAGGAAAAATCAAGAGGCTGAAAAAAATTCACAAAGAGGAAATTTTTAATTCTACTACGAGCATTTACCAAAAAGAAAAAATTTTTATGAGAAATATGAGGCTCTTATGGCGGTTGCTGTGAAGGTTACTGTCTGCAGAAATGTGACGCCTTGAAGGTTACTGTCTGCAGGACTTTGACGCCATGAATGTTACTATCTGCTGCCATGTGAAGTCATGAATGTTACTGTCTGCTGGCATGTGACGTAATGAATGTTACTGTCTGCAGGGTTGTGACGTCATGAATGTTACTGTCTGCAGGAATTTGACGCCATGAATGTTACTGTCTGCTGGCATGTGATGTCATGAATGTTACTGTCTGCTGGCATGTGACGTCATGAATGTTACTGTCTGCTGGCATGTGACGCCATGAAGCTAACTGTTTGCTGACATGTGACGTCATGAAGGTTATTGTCTGCTGTGATGTGACGTCATGTATAGGCATCTAAGTAATATTCAGTAAGTTTTCTATCTAATCTTATGTATTGTATTTGATAAAAAATGTTGGCTGGCAATATTATCCGCATAGTGCAGATATTACGAACCAAATTATACCTTTAGTAGATATTTTTCTCTATCTTTAATGATTAAACTTTACATATGCTTTATAATACTTTTTAAATTGAGCTGAATAATTATTATAGCAGATCTGTATATCCATATTTTTTAGAACCATTTCAATGTGACGGAAAATGTACGTAAATTTTGGTTATCTTATGAGGGCAAAGAAATCAACACAGGTGAATTGTAGACCTAAGCCTCTGGCAGATTTACTTGATACACATCGGGTGTGAATGTGGGTCTGTGCTTACCTTCTTCATGTAGCTTACACTGAAAGAAGTTTGTAACGGCAAAGTACAGAGTATTAAGATATAAAATGCCCTATTGCGATTCCTTGGAAATACTGAGGAAAACAAAGTGACATTTTTTTCGGTCGCAATTTCTGAAACCGTTCCCAGGAACAGGAACGGAATACACGCAGTGTAACAGCTGTGTTTATTATCTTAAGATATCTAACTACGCTGCGTACAGTGCAACGTTTCGGCAGCGTGGAATTTATTTGCATGTATGTTTTAAATAAGACAATGGAAATAAAACGTCCGTGTATTACTTTGAAAACGCTGGCTTCGTCATTTGTTTCTACTGGCTGCACTGACCAAGCAAACTGCAATGTGATAGCATGTGTCCCGCCCGAAATTCCAACCGAGATCTTAACAGTCACACATGTACTGCTTGGGGCTTCGTAACTCTTCAAGATAATATTACTGGAAACAGACCGCGTCACCTCTCTGGCAGTGAAACAAATGTTTCGCTACTTTTCTTACGAAAGCTATAGTTTACAGTAATATAACACACTTTCCACTCCACGTTTGGAAGAAACCGGTGGAAATGCAACAAATCTGACTGAATAAAATGCTCTGTTGTCTATAGCAGAACTTTCGATTACCGTTCACTAAACAAATAAAATGGCCGGCCGGTGAAAAACAATTTTATCATAACAGCCACCACCACTACCACCACCACCACCATCATCATCATCATCATATCATCAATTTGCTTCGTAATAAAAAAAATTAGGCTTTCCTGCCTGCGTATATGTGTCCTATGTAATAATTTTTGAAACAGGTCACTTAATTTCATCTGTCTTGATAAAAAAGTCACATCATTAGCGATCACCTATAAAAGTGTGATTTTAATGTTCATAGATTCTTGGTGGGAAGAGATCTAGCTAAGTGGTTTTTTGAAAGACCAAGAAAAAATGTGATTTTCGTCCTTTATCTTACCATATTTATATATAAAATGTACCTCAGACAATGGAAAATACAAAATATAACATTCCTACAGTACATTTTCTGTTATCACAGTAAGTTATAGAGTCAAATCAAGCAGGGAGGAATGACTATGTAAAATAAGTCCTGAACATACGTATTTGTTAGATACTTATTTCCAAGTAACTGCACTTGATAACATGTGTGTGTGTTTGTGTTGTGTTCACTTCGTAGTGAGTCTCAACACTCGCCTGTTACCAAGTGCAATGAGTTGGAAATAAATGTCTAACAATATGTCGATTGCACGGAATATTCTTAATGTAAAATACGTATTTGTATTTTTTACACAAAAAGAAACGTATTAAACAAAAGCAACAAATTTGTGTAAGCAAACTATTCGTGTGTATTGAATCTGAATTTAACCGTACGTACACAGGATGTTTTATGTACTGTGTGCCAAACTTCACGATGTCATTTATATGAGTCATTTTGAGTGAAAAGATACCGTATCAGCATACTCCCGCTTATCAACTGTTACATTGTGACCAGCTGTGAAAGAAAATTTTACAATTCATGTATTTTATCATACAATAAAAAGAAGAAAGGCTAACTTGATTGGTCACATCTTGCGCAGAAACTGCCTTCTGAAACACGTGATTGAAGGAAAGTTAGAAGGAAGGATAGAAATGACGGGAAGACGAAGGAGAAGACGTAAGCAGCTACTGGATGACCTTAAGGAAAAGAGAAGATACTGGAAATTGAAAGAGGAAGCACTAGATTGCACTCAATGGAGAACTCGCTTTGGAAGAGGCTACGGACCTGTCGTAAGACAGACTACAGAATGAATGAATCATACTCTACAAAGTCAGGTAACACCTAAAAAGAAAGATAACCAGTGAGTCTCAACCTACTGCACAACTATGCCGCCTTTAATCCAACAATAGCACAATTAATAACAAACAACCAATTGTCACTTTACAATTTGCCTCTTACATGTTTCGGCCTTAGCATGGCCATCATCAGGCAGATCTCCAAAAAAAGGAACATAATAATGGCAGACTCTGTTACAGATGCACGTATGTGGAGTCAAAATATACTGTTTTCAATTAAATTGCTAAAATATTTAAAATATGGAATAATTACAAGTACTTTTCATATAAATGTTTTACATTTCATGTGGATAACTCTCTATCGTTGCAGACAAACATCTATATGAATAGGTCATTTTCACTCTGGGGAGTTATTCCTGTTCTGTCAGTAGGTGCTCACACTGTAGAACACGTGCCCAATAACACCAAAACACAAAGACAGCAATTACCCTGCTCCTTTTGCAACATCACAATGAAATGTTGTGTCAGATAATACCACAAAGAAAGATTTTTGGTTACGTTACCGAGTTACTTCTGTTAGTTTATGTAGTCGAGTTGCAACACAGAAGAAAAGAAAAGTCTTTTTAGATAATGTCACGAGAAGTAAATTTTTAGTTGTGTCACACTGAGTACTGTTCAAATGCCCTCCAGCTTGCTGTATGCACAATTCTGCACGTCGCGACAGAGATTTACGAAGGAGTGGTGTTTGTCAGATGTGAGAGTAAGCATGAAGGTTGTTCATGAGAACTGTTACAGTAGAGTACCCTACAGTATCTTGACACATTAAATTGACGTGGCGATGTAACGGTTGACAATCGGACAGATGAGGATACAGCACATTTTTGCTCAAAATGACTCGTAAAATAACGTCTTGCACTTTATATTATCTGTACCTTGCATTTCAGTAATTAATTATTTATTCCAACAGATACACTACACTATTTTAGTGTTTCTTTGTCCCTACATATATTTCGGCACTTATAGTGCCGAAATATATAATAAATAAATAATAAATTATAATAATAAATAAACAATTAATAACGTCGTGATGTTTGGCACATCTTATAAGTAACAACCTGTACATACGGTATGTAGAGCGCTTTAAGACTAATTACCGTGTTCAAAAGAACAACTCGGTACAATATATTGTGTTCTGGTTTAATCCAATCTACAGCCTCACAACTTATTTTTGTAAGGGGTGGTTTACTATTATTCCCGTATCCACTTTCATGTATCTCAAGTTGCTTATTTCCTTCTGGGTTACAGACTAAATTATAGCATTAACTTCTTGTCGCCCCACTTCGTGCTACACATTCCGCCCATGTAATCATTATTTTATCATCCAATATCCGATGAGTACATAATTATTATTGCGTTTCGCATTATGGAATTAGCTTTATGTCGTGTTATTTTCTCTTCTCTTTCTTAGGTACAAATACGCTCCTCAACACTTTTTCTCAATCCAAGCCCTTTTCTTCGTTCAAGAGACTGATTTTTCATACCCGTATAAAGCAACTTGTAAAATTTTGGTCTGTGTTTTAATTTTAGGTGCTTAGATATGAGAAATGTGTCTGCTGATGATGCTGGTGTAACTGAGATGCAGTTATTAGCTCGCATCTTGCTACTTACGTGACAAGCTGAAGGCCAGCAGGCAGCTGAAAATGAGAATAACACACTGTGGCCTGATAGCCATCCCGAGAGGCACTGTCCACTAGCTTGTACTGACCGGTCTGCCTTGGAATGTCTGTGACGGGAAATCCGTACACGCCATTTATATTGTGGTGTGAATGTGGAGATTCCTACCTTAGTGGAAACACACCTAGCCTAGAGCAAGATGTAAGAGATCAGTTTCAGACCCTCACAAATCGTCTTTTTTTGCCCTCTTGAGAGCAATAAAAACGAGTATAAGTTGTTTAAAAATTTCTCTCTCATCTAAGGAAAATAACACAGATTTTCGGTTAAGAATAGGATGCTGAGGAAAATATGTGGCTCTAAGAGAGAATGCACAAGGAGGATGGCTAAAATACAGAATCACGAGTTTCAAAATTTCTTCTCCTCACAAAATATTTTTACGGGCTTTATTTATTTGTGCATTTTGTTTTATGATTTAATTTACGACACTTTCAGCGTCTTAGCTTCGGATGGTAAGCTGGCAGACGATTAATAAATTGAAAAGTATTTAGAGGGAAGTGGTCGTGGCCTACTTGAGGTACTATCATCTAATTTGCCTGCAAAAAGTAAAACACCCACGAAAAACCAATTCCCCAGTAGACATTAGAAACTGAGACGTCCATAAAGAAGTCAGAGGCTTTACCGTTTAGGTAATTCACTATTACAACGATTAAATCAAGACGGGTAATATGGAGTAGACATGTAGCACGAATGGTGGAAACACTATATTGTGACACAATTCTGTACGAGAACTGCAGGAACACGTAATCGTAGACTATCAATTCTGTTTAACAGCTCTCATGAAACTGATTGTCGCTGTGTTCATTAATAAATTTTCCGGTTTTTATGAAACCCGAACGCTCATTGCCGTGTTCACAAGACCCTGCCACTGGCGTAATTAAGTAAAGGGAAACGCACACCAAAGTTTCTGTACAATTAAGCACCAAGTCATGAATGTATATGGAAGAGTGGAGGTATAGCTCCAAGTGTTTCTAATCTCGACACAAGATGGGCTGAATGACGACGGTATTTAACTGAACCCGGTAATAAATTTTCTGTTTCGGTGAAAGCAGTGAATGTCTCGAAGAATGATTCACTAAGGAATCACTGAGCCAATATAGCAGAGCATTTGCAAAGTTTTATATCAGCTCAGTCTTATCATCTGATGATGCGGTTAGGTCACCAACTTTTCCTTGTCAGTCTCAGTGTTCACGTTGTCCAGCAGTCTTAAGACGTCGAGTGGGCGGTATTTCAATATTTGTTTTGGAAGCTTGTTGTTTTCATTCGATGGAAGTGTCAAGTCAGTTATTGAGACAGAGTATTACTTCATTACATAAAACAAATATAAGGCTACTTTTCTACACTTAGACTCAAGCCGACATTCTTCTACAAAAATATGGTCTGAACTGCTTTGTTTTTGAGATATGTCAATGGAAGGATTACTTTAACTGCAGTTTGATACAGCGTTGGAAACGTGATATCCTGTGACACTCATGCATGATATAGCTCCTGCTTACATTACCCGTAATGTAAAGTGATTTTTGGATATTCAGCACCCAGATCGGCCCTTTCCCTGGGCGTAAAGCGACTGAGGCGTGAAACTGACTACTCTCCTCCCTCTTAGTGCATAGGTTACAAGAGAGTGAAGCTACAGTTCCATTCCTCCAAATGCCCTTATGGCCTGCATAGGGAAAATTATCTAGTACCCAGATCGATGGGTAGGAATAAACGAAGAGGCACGTGGCATCCTTGATCAGCTGGTGCCAATCCTGCAGATTTGTGTCTGTGAGTCAATCTGAATTGCGTGGCTTATTCGAAAAGAAATAATATGCAGGGGCATTACTGGCATTTTTTTTAAGAAGCTGCGACAAAAATAATAACCATGCCTCCAATTTTCTAGCATACGTGGAATTACGGCTGTCACAAGCTCTTTCATGCATTTAAACTAACAGAAAGAATTTCAAATATTTTTGAAACACTTTGCCAACATTAAATTTGAATTAAAGATCTAAAAAAAAAAGATTAAGCTTTAGATGCAATATTGTTTATGTCATTTCATTCCCTACTGGTTCCTACTCACAATAACAAAGTGATTGAAACATAAGTTTATAGGAAACATTTGGCTTTATTTCAGGATCGGAACCCTATCCTTATACTTATTGTATGTAATGAAAAATCACCCTAGAAATGTATGAAGTTTTCCTCTAATAAGTACATATTTTACTGTTCTAAAAATTTTTAATATCTCTGTGTGTTTGGAAATAAATCCTGTTGATTGTCCTAAAGTTTATATCAGAAGTTCGCCCTCTAATTTTGTCTCGTTTTATTGTCTAAATTTCGCTACCGTAAAGGATTACTGGAAGAACCAAGGTCTTGTAAAATTTAGTCTTGATGTTCTTTGAGATAATTTGATCTGAAAGTCTTTTTAAATCCCTAGCATCTGTAAAATGTTGCGACTTTGTAACTTATAATTTTCTCTCTTTGATATGAAAAGTTACAACTCAAGCATATGAATATGTTCACTTCTTATAATTTCATTCATTTAAATTTTGTTTGTTTTTGTACGAGGCCCACAAAAAGCCATACGTTTGTTTTTCTATGTTAAAATTTTCGTGCCAAATGTTTTTAAGTTTGGTATGTGGCATGGTATTCTTTGTAAATTATCCTCCGATTCAGAAATAAGAAGTTTATGGAATCAGCTAACTAAAAATTTGGAGGGCGTTCCATTAATCCCGGAAGGATTACCGTATACGCCTATACAAATGCTCCAGGATTATGCTTTGTACACTGCTTACAGCAGTTGCCGATCGAATATACGTGGAAATTAATTTAAAATATTTAGCTATAATGTCCTTCATAGAAAAATGGAGAAAAAGATTTTGTGCTTAAAATCCTAAGGAAAGGCACATAATGTTAAAATAAAAGTTATGGATATATGTTATAGGGAATGGAGCTATATGAACGGGTCTAAGGTTCGTATTTAATAACTGCTCATAATATTTTGAGTGTTAAGAACTGTGATTCGGTTTCTTGTTCGTAGACGCCAGTAGATCAGACTAAGTAAACGATGGGCAACATCATGTAGAGGATACATGACATTGCCGTAGTTTTATATATATATATAATATCTAAATATGTGAAATTCTTCCTATAACATGTCATTAAGACACAGAGGGGGAGTAGAAGTATACCTCTACCATGCCCCAATCTCTGCTGTAGATGGGGGTAGGTGGTAAACGCTACGCCCCGGCCGCTTTATCCTTGGGAAAAGCACAGGTAACCATTGCAAGAGTTTGGGTGGGCCCCAGTGTCTGTCTGGATGGGATTTGGCGAAGAAAAAATCTTTTTCCCCACCGGAGATCGAACACCTGGCCATCCAGCCCGTAGCGGGTCGCTATATCGACTACCTTAGTGATTATAATATACACATACATGTTCTGAAATACTGAGAGCATCGTAAAATAAACCAAAATAAATACCTTCTTTATTAATTTACCATCGGAGTAAATTGGCCGAAGCGTCAAACGATCATTTCAATGTATTTTAGAGATCCATAATTCCTGTAGCTCCCTCCACATAATACAAAGAGCTCCATGACGAGATGATTAGGTATTAAGGCCACTTATACTTTCTGCTTAATTTAAGAAGGGATATTTCAGCCATTAAAGTGATTAGATGGACAGTGCTCTTCAATTTCCGGTCAGTAACTACTTTTATTCTTACCTCCTTTATACCCACACCTGCTCTTCTCCTATTTCCAGCCTCTTATGCAATTGGTACAGCGGCCAGTTTTCCCAGAGGCAAAACGGCTCCAGCTTGGAAATAGTCATCCAACCTTTATAGAGTGCAGACGTTTAGAGCATTTCCTCCACGCCCCCATTAATAAAAACCTTTATTTCCTTTTACTGTTCATTTTCCTGCTTCTGCGAATCTTCGGCCCAAGAGGAAAGTGGATGAACCTATGACGTTATATGTTGCTCCAGAGTATTCATTAAAATTCCTGACTACGAAATGGCCTGCAGGAGCTCTGGCTGTAGTTACAAGAGCAAAGACACGACACCGTGCTCGGACTTGTTCTTGCTGCCTCCTCACTTCTTATCCCAAACCTCATTTTTAAGATACAAGGCGGCCGGATCGTGATTCTTACCACTCACTTTCGCCGAAACATGTAGCTAGGAATATTCTGACACTCGCCTTCACGCCGCTATACATCTTCATTGGGGGATTTTAGGCACTCTGGAACCCTTTACGTTTATCATTTATTGTATTAAAAATAAAAGAAGTTACGGATCTATACGTGACGTAATATCTAACTACATCTGTGCTGAAGACAGAAAGAGAGGATCTCCAAAATCTCGTTAGTACAGCCCATATCCACATGGCTTCATCGCTTAGAAGCAGAATCCACCTAAGTATTCTTAATGAAATAGGCTAGTACCACCTCTTCGGTCTTCCAGAACACAGGACTCTGCACCGTTCCGTAATAGGGAGTAACGTATTTCGAAAGATATTCTTAAAGAAATTCTTTGTTTAGTTGCAGTTTTTTTAACGACGCGGTTATAAAAGTAGACTATGCAGCGTCGGAAGATAAGACAATAATTCATAATGAATTGGATGAGGAAGAAAAAGGTCATGGCATATATTAAGCCAGGTTTCCAGGATGTTTAAAGGGACTGAGAAAAGCAGCGAAAAATCTGAATCACGATAGTGTCTCCTCTAAGGTTCAAACAGAGACCCTCCCGCATATGTGTTAATATAAGTTATAATTGTAATAGTGTTTAGCGAAGAAATAATAAGATTTATTGACGATAAAGTACGTAATGACATTATGCACCTCGACTCTATTCTAGAATAACCATGAACGTACGAAACACGATATCCAACTGGACAGGGATCTGACTGTTAACTCTGCAATCTATAGAATTTCTGACAGGTGCATTGCAATCATTGCATAACGATGGCTAATATGTTCACCGACACAGTCAATATCGCTTCTTATTGGGTATAAAATTGCTTTATTAAAGCAATGTGTAACTTAGTTGTAGACAGACGTTGTTCTTTAAACATGCACTTAATCAGTATGGCAGTGTTCATGGTTATTCTGGAATAGCAAGGACTTTACTGCCCTTAAATGTGCATGAGTTAAGTCATTCTTGATTTTACCAAACCTCCAAACTATACTCTTTTATCCAAATAATGGCATTCCGAACTATATTCGTATTTTAGTGAAAGTAATGACTTTATCGAGAATTACGTGTAACAAACATGATTTTCGTAACAATATTTTCGTTTTCCAGTTGATATTAACAGGCCGCTTTCTAGTGTATTAGGCGTACGAAAATGGCCAATACACACTGTCCAGCTTGTTCAGTTTTAATTCCTTCCTTGTTCAAATATTAGAAAAATCATTAACAGAGTTAGCAACACTTGACTGCGTCTTCTGCGGCGGATTACGTGTCCTGTCATTGGGCAGGTGTTCTCAGGCAATAAGATATGATAGTAAAAAAGGAAAATTCATACAATAATTTAAAAGAAGTAGATAGATTAAGAAGTGGTGCTTTCCTGATTCTTCTCAGAACTCAAGGCCAATATTCCAGTACGACCTTCTGGCCTGACTTGCACCATCATAAGGAGGAATGTTGGATAGATTACAAACTGAAGGTATTTTTATATTTCATGTTGTTTAATCGTGCCAGTTGCATTTAATTTATGTTGTGTTAAGTATCTGTATCAATTAAAATGTGGTATAAATATTTTGACCCAAAAATCACCACAGAGATGAACCCCAAGTCCCCATACAACATCTTTAGGTTTTGATTGAAATTATATTCCGTAAATGTTGAAAGTCATAAAAATTGTCTCATGTCTGTTACTTATTCTATGTCTCAGTATGACGGATATCCAAATAAACATTTCTCAGTAACAGAGATAACCGATGTGTGAAACACGTGAGACTACGATGACGCATTTCGCTGAATTTCGATTGGGAGATCGAAATTCAAGGTGACAATAATCTTATATTTAAAAAACGACCTTGGGTATGAGGAAGTTGTGCGACTTATTTTGCACGTTTTCCTTCTTAGCCCTTCAAGGACCAGTTGTTGCTATGTTTAGTAATAAAAATTCTAAATTTTCCGTATCAAAGCTCTCTATACAAACATGTTCATTGGTATTTCAAATAGAAGTATAAGATACGAACTGGATCTTTTTATAGCATAATGTAGATCAATTTGTCTACAAGCTTCGGAAACCCCACCCAGTATCATTTCACCTATCCTGCATTACCATCTTCATATTCGTATTACTCGTATGAGAAGGACAAGCGGGCGAAGCGTGGGTACCTTCAAACAATGAAATGTTCTTTCGGATATGGGGAAGCACTGGGCAGAAAGGTACGTTCACACCGTTTTTCTTCAGCCTTCAGAGCATTGCGGAGCACATTTCCTTAGCATGAAGGCCAAAACTCTGCCTTATGTCGTACTGAGACTGAACTTGGAAGTGCTACTTTGACAAAATTCCTATTCAGGTGGCATTTAACCTGAAATGACGCAGTACTTGTTCGGCATGAAGCACAACATCCCACAAGACGTTCTCCTTCTGAGTATCATTCTTTTTTGTCTTTCCATTCTGTTACACTTCTCCAGGTGTAAATTTTAATTTTGTTTTTCTGTTTCTTTCTATTAAAATTCTTAAACCCTCTGTCATGTTAATATAATTTATATTTATGTAGTAACACATAAATTGAGGCCCTATGCTCCACAGGGAGCGAAGAGGATTAACTAACTTAACTAACACATAAATTATGTTGTTGCAAATTCTCCAAAAAATGTAAAGGAAACGTTGTCTCTCCTCACGCCAAGAAGTGATATGGGAAAGTGGAGCTCTAACTCCAATCATTTTTAGACTTGGCATTAAATAAAGATGATTGCTAGCTTCAGGCCCTGGCCGCTTCACTCCCGGGGAAAGATCCACCGATACCCATTAACTGGGAGGTAAGGGGAATCCAAATGCAGGTTGTAAAACTTTGGGTAAGCGAGAAATAAAATCCCCGAAAAACAAATCTCATTGTTTGGAGACATCATTCTTTATTATCATGGAATTTCTCAGACATGAAAAAACCTTGATCAAAAAGACCAACTATTTAACTGCGATATTGGGAGCGAATCGTGGAACCGCTTACTGTAAGTGACATTGATGTGTTTTGAGGGCGTGTAGACAAGTTCCTTCCGTCCTTAACTTCAGAGGCAGGTGCTAATAAGTATCAATCTAGCAGTTAAATGGTTCTCCACCCCCATTACCTAGAGGACAGGAAGTTCCCGGAATACGGCAGAGGTTGCATGAAACATGCCTTTTGAGAATCGAAGCCCTGTGTTCAGCAGATCCAACCTTTCAAGTTAAAGGTTCACACAGTCTTGTCCTTGTGTTATTTAACTAAGCCATGAAGATATACAGAGTGAGGGAGGTAAGATTCCATTCATTTTAGATTCGATAAGAGAAAAAATGTGAAGTCAGCCTCACGTTCCGGCAGATTTATTTGTCGGGAACCGTATCAGTTGTATTTAGGTGATGAGCATTTGCCCTAAAGTATGTGTGAGACGAAAAGTTTTACTCTTCTCAGTATTAAAATCAGGGAATCCGTCAAATTATCAGTCTTCGAAGAACTTCAAAAATACAGAATGTAATTTGATGACTATTTTCTTCTAGGAGGAGAACACTTAGTATTCATAAGTGGGCTAGTTATTTCCTCCATCGAAGAGCAGGTGTTTCTCTGTTACCACAGCACCTTATAGTGAGACCTCGTTGCACCACATTCTTACGGAAATTGTTTCCCGAGAATCTGAAAGTTTCATTTTGCGTCAGAGACTTTCAAATTCACTCCGTGGTTTGCAACTTGAACCCAACCACATACATAATTTTAGTGAGTCAGAACTTCTGCGCACATGGTAGACATATTTAGCCTTACGGCAGTTCGGAAGATTCACATGGGCAGCGTTTTTGTAGTACTCATATTTACTCTTATTTAACCGTTGAATAAATTATTGCAATTTTAAGAAATGTGCACGAACTGTAGAGCAAAATATAGCACTTTGTATTATATATCGGAAATGCTCTTTCGAACTCTGGTTCATACGTTCGCTCCAATAACAGTCTAACTCTTTTCTATAAGAGGGAGTTAATATGAAGGGAAGGTGGACACCAGTGATTTGCTGTTTGCACCAAGTTTCAAGAAATTTACACGCTACTGTCAACATTATTAATTTCCATAACTGAATCATTATATGGACATGACAGAAAAAAATGCAGGTCGGTAACTGGTCCACTTGCGAAGAAAGAATTTTACTCCGGGATCCTAAAATTAAACGGAAAGTGACAGAAAAAGGATCTTCTAATAAACGTCGCAGAAAAACATTTAGTGACTATTTATGAAATTTGTACTTTCTACTTTCTCTGAAACTCAGAATGCTTAGCATCGAACGGTAGCATGACGGTGTATAATGTAGTGCAAAGGACGTAACATGATGAATTGTGGACCAGTTTCAGGTATTATTTCCGAATATTACTTGGAGGAACGGAGTGAAATAACGAAGAACATCAGTCATGATATTCTGTATTCACTCCGAGATTCGAACCCGGAACCTCCTAAATATAAGTCAAAGTCTTACGGCTTGATCCAGATTGCTAGTTGGTATTGAAACAACACATTTCTTGTAAATGGGAGTCATAGAAATATTATTTACACATATTAATCTCGGCCAAAATAATCACAAGCGGAAGTTTGTAGAAACCGCCAGTATCCGCAAACAAGGTCAGAAATCCCAAGCCACTACCGGTCTGATTGCTTGACATGAAGGAGGCTGACTTCGTTGTCTAACCAAGAATAATTATCCAGCGCCGTGAATTATGAGAAAGTGACGGTCTTACAATTTCCTCCTGGTTTTATTAAGCACAAATTCTCATGAAAACTGTTGCAGGGATTCTGGTTGTCTGTCGCGATTCTTACATTCATTGCTCAAAATACAGGCCTCAGGTCATTTGTGTTGCATGAAGAATAGCTCAGAAAGTCAGGTTGACAACAACATTGCTCTTAATTTACGTAACTTAAAACATACACAATTAATGTTCCGTCTTTCTCACCCGATCTTTCTGTGTCACGAAAGAGATGCCGATTTGAAGTCTGTGTTTCTATTTGCCGCTATCAGTGAAACATCTGAGAGTAGAATGTTTCACGACGGTGAATATAAAAAATACCTTCTTCTAGAATGTGATGCCTTGTCCTTTGGTAAACATTTGCTCTTCTGCCACGAAGAAGGAGACAGGAGATTCCTTCGAAACGTTCGTATCTACCTACCAAGAATATACGGCATCACATCCGATACATCAACCATCTTTCTTTCGTCTTATCATATTCTCACACTTCATTATACCAATTTCCATCATTTTGAAAACTGAATGTAGAATATTCACAAAATATGGTGGGTGTTTGAAAGTGTTACATTCTCGTAACAAGAATGTGTACTGCCGGAAACAACCATTCTAGACGTCCAAATGTTAACTACGTATATTGAGCAGCGTACTTTGCCGTGCCACCTATTTGCTTTTGCTTCGTTATTTGTATTACTACATATCAGGCCCGATCAACCTTTTATGTGGTGTGGGAAACTTCGGCAAAAGTTGGTCTGCATGTGGGCAACATAAAATTCAAGGCGCAAAATAAAGAATGAGTAAGTATATGTATAACTATAGAAGTGTGTATGATTTTACCTATGTATTTGTCTATAAATCATGGGCAATAACAATATATTGATAATAAGAGGAAAAATTGGTAAAAAAATCAATTCAAATCCTAAGTCAGGGGGTTGCTATTTTTAGCACATCTATACAAAATTAATTAGTAATGCAATATATGTCTCTATAAATAAACAGCTCATATGGTTTCAATATTGCTTCGGTGTTCTATCTCGTCTTTTTCAGGGAAAGGGTGAAAAGAGATTGTCTCATTTCAAATGTCTCCGCGGGCAACATACGGCTGTGTCGTGGGCAACATTTTGCCCGCGAGCTACGGGTTGAGCGGTCTTGCTAATATATATATATGTATATATGTGTATATAAAGGTAAAGAAATCCCATTACAGGCCTGGACAGGCCCTGAGGGTTCCAGGAGGTTGAGGCTCCCAGATTTCTAGACAATCGGCACATTAAGGTGGTAAGGTTTCAGCCCTACACATCGGCCGCCTTTACCCCCCAGGAAATATTCCTGGTACTCATTTCGGTTGGAGGCTGATTCGACCCCAGGGCCATAGTGCGACCGAAAGGATTATGCCAATGAAAAATTCCAATGACACCATCGGGAACCGAACCCACGACCTTCCGGCTTGTAGCGCAGTGCCTCAACCAACTGCATATATATATATATATATACAGGGTATACACAAAAGAATGGTGCGGTTTCAATGTGAATAACAATTTAAACCGCACCATTCTTTTGTGTATGCCCTGTATATATATTACATCCCGTTTGTTAAAGTGCCCACTTCACGAACTGGCGAAATTTATGCCCGTGCTGTGAGCTGTCCTGTTCTCACGGACATTTCATGAATTGGTCCAAAAATACCACCCTCATGATAGAGATACAATAAAAATCATTCCCGTTCATGAAGTGGCCAGTTGCAAGCAAACTCGAGAAGTTTGAGAATGATTGGTCTAGAATAATGGGTCCGCCTGGGTATTTATTTTTAAGTTTCCATGGTTCAAGGCTCGGGGTTTTCGTTCTTTAATTCCCATTATGTTCCACGACAAGTCGTAGGACGGTAGCAACATAAACTAGGAAAGAAGAAGACTGATTTTGTGTCGTCATTAAGGCTAGAACTGTGAATAAATTAATCAGACAATAACAAACAAATCAGCGTGAAATGAATTTTTAAATTACTAGCGCACTTTCAGAGATATCTGACAAACCCTACTGCAGCTCGTAGTACAGAACGAGCAGCACTTGCGGTGTGATGGTGAGGCAGAACCACGACAGTCCTACGCGTGCATGTTATCCATGATCCAGTTCATGTAGTCTGAGATACGAGTGTAAACACCGGGCATGGTGGTGGCCCCGCACCGCTTCGCCCCAAACGACACCACACCTAACAAATAGTACCGTGGTGGCCCGTCTAGTGTCTCCACCTTCATTAATGGGCCCCCGGAGTCTCCACCGCACGAGTCGTGCCCCACCTGTCCCCCCACACACATCTGTGTAGATTCTATCTTGGCGTGATTCTTGAAAGCCTTTTCACATTTCTCGTTCTGCAGGATGGGCAGCTTGACGGTCTGCAAGATGGCGCTCGAACTCGGGTTCTCTAAAAACAAAACAAAAAAGACTGGTTTCGAATCCTGAGTTAGGCCACGAAGGTGCCCTTTAACTACTCATCATTATATGTTCAGCTGTTCATCTATGCATATTATTTGACACTACTTAATTCTGCCAATCAAATGTCACTGTTACGAAACATACAAGACAATGATTCAAAGAGAGAAGAGTAACCAAATACTCGTAAGTTTTGATCTAATGCTTTCAACTTGAAACATTATTTACTGATATCTCCAAAATAGCACAACCCTCTGCATCATTTTATCTTAGGGTCACAGATGCAGAGACGATTTCTAATATTCATTTATTTTTTTAAATGTAAAAAAATTCTACACCGAAAAATCACCATTTTTTTAAAAAAAATATCAATAAAAATTGGCGCACAAGTAGCATTAGAATTTTACAAATTGCTGTTTAAGAGCTGGAGGACTGTCTACCTTAGCTGTCAAACACCCTGGCTCCCTATTATACGTTTCTATTGCACCTAGTTCCAGACAACAATGTCAGCGGCTGTCAGCTCTGCTTATGTCACTCTAAAGTACCTATCCATAAAAGTTTCTTGAAACTAGCATCTTCCTGTCAGGAATGTCAACACAGAATGTCTTTCAACCACAGCATTTATTTTACAGTTAATTCGTTTACGTATGTGTTGGGTCAATTTTACAAGTGTGTTAGCTGCCGTAATGCTGTGCTATGTATACACAGTACTGGACAAACCAATGTATCTTCCACCAGAACTACTCGAAACATATCGATCCACCAACGCGAATACAAGCGTCTAGTAATTCGGCATGAGAGAGAATTTTTCAAGAAACGATAATTTTTCAGGCCAAACAGTTGTATCCGCGCCTATTTTAACTCGGACTCTTGACCCATGAAGATGGGACCGATACGTTGTCCCGAAACATCGGTAAACAATTACCGCCAACGCCGCGTAATATCCCAGAAGAGAGCAGATCTTATTTTAACACAGTTGGCTCTGCAGAACATGGGGATCTTTTTCGGTGATTTTGATTTCAACCGTTAATATCACACTCTAAATTAAATACAATAATGTTCATGGTTACCGATTCCAGTGGCCGCGAGGTCTAAGGCGTGGGTCTGCGGCCGCTCGCTTGCTGGAATTGCGGGTTCGAATCCCGCCAGGGGCATGGATGTCTGTCTCTTGAAAGTGTTGTGTGTTTTCAGAGAGAAGTCTCTGTGTCGGGCTGATCACTCCTCCAGAGAAATCCTACCGACTGTGGTGCGTGTATGAGTGCGATTGTAAAGCTCCGACTTTGGGAGGCCCTGGTCCACTAGGGGCTGTCGCTCCATGGAGAGACTGTTCTTGGTTAAAAGTGTTTTATTCTTGACTTTATTTTACATTATTGCATTTCCACTTTAAAAATTAATGAATTAATATACCGTTTTGTCGGAAAAACTGGTTTAAATCGTGACGTTTCTGAAGTGTCTGGTTCGAGACTGGGCCGTTTTACCAACTATCCTAACTGCAGTTATTTAAAGGATTTGTTCAGTCCTTCCAGGCTAACGCCGGGAAATGATGGCATCTGAAATTAGGCCATAGCGATTCCTTCCTCACTACCTCTTATTTGCCATTTAATGTCATTCAAACTTCAATGTCATATAATCTCAGGTACTTCCTGTCTTTAAGTAACCTCAAACACAGGGGTCAGATTCACACTCCCCACACTCACAACAATAACATTTCAGTCAACAACATTTTTTATGGCGCGACAGCCCCTCGTGGGCCCGGGTCTCCTCATTGTCGAGGCTTTACGATCACACTCAGACACACCACAATCTGTAGGACTCCTCTGGACGAGTGATCAGCCCGACGCAGAGACCTGTACCTAACAACACACAACACTCACAATAGACAAACATCTATGACCCCGGCGGGATTCAAATCCACAATCCTAGTAAGCGAGAGACCACAAACCCACGCCTTAGACCGCGCGGCCACTGGGATCGGTCCACTCAACAACATAACATATGCAACCTAACTGGCAATTATTTTTCTTTCACATTTCACACAATAATAATCGTACTCCCAAATCTTGTCCGAATCTGGCCGTAATTATGTTATTCTTTCCATTAACATTCTAATTCAAATCTTACATAGTTAAATACTTATTTCATCTGTATTAATTCTTATTTTACTAGCTGCATTTCCATATCCCAGCAACCATGTTCTCCACCCATATTTCCAAGAGCTAAGCTGTACAGGGTCTGTTCTATTCAAGTACATATGTAGGGTACAGCCTGCTACAAAGAAACGTAACTATGATTTGTTCGTAACTCTGTGTTGCAAGTTATTTTAAAAACATTTATCAAGCCTATATTTTATTAATGAAGAAATTATCCCATAATACCTATCCAAGAAATTCTGCCTCAAAAGCAGATATGTCTAACTTAGAACTGAGAGTGTAAATAATAGGATAACATTAAAATGGATCTTGACGAAACAGTCTGTGAAGGATTCAAGAGGCTCATAATAGCTTGAGTACGGGAATACTGCAAAAACGGTAATGAACCTTCTTATGTCGTAAAGAAGAGGGTAATTTATTGAACACCTAAGCGACTATCAGCTTATTGAAAAGTAATAAGTGCCGTGGAGACTTTTTATTAAGGCCACTGTTACTTATGCGCCACTCTTTGCTGGTGTTACCTTCGCACCTATATCATAGACTCCCCATCCGGCGACCTCACTGGTTTCACCCACATAGTTCTTGGTCATCAGTATGCTGTGTAACATACAGATAGGCATTACGTAACCTGGGAACACAAAACAGTGAAGTTAGCGGAACAACACTGCAGTGACAACAGCCACGAAAAAAGGCTGTGCCGTCAACCAATTGTACCTTACTTGAGAAAACAACATGTCTGTCCAATCGGATGAGGGAAATATCGTTTTTAAATTGAGGTTTCTCGTAATCTTTATGTACTATCAGTTCTGAAGGGGCATAATCTTGCAGAGGATCGGCGCAGACGTCAAGTTCGCAGTCCGGGTTTGTGTTCGTGTTGTGCTCACCCAGTCGAACCACACCACTGAAACAAAAATACTACTCTGTTTTTTTTTAATTTTTACGGGGGGATAAAAAATAAATTTCACCCAAGAAAAGGCCATGAAGGCCCAGAGGGGGAGTAGAGGTATAGCTTTCTTTAACTTCGGCGCTAGATTGGGTGGGTGGTCAAAGCCACGCCCCGGCCGCTTTACCCCCGGGAAAGAGACCGAGTACCCACTGCACAGGAGGCTGAGTGGGCCCTGGGCCAGTCTGGACGGGTGCGGAAAATCTCGATTCCACCGGGATTCGATGCCCGGACCGTCCAGCCCGTAGTTGATCGCTATACCGACTACGGTATCCCGGCCCACTTTCAGGGGAGGAACAGCATTGAATTTATCGCTTAGATGTATGTCTGTGCGTGGTGTGCGCCTCAAGTTATGAAAGTGTTTGTCTCTTGGTTTAAACTTTCATGCTCCTGTCCATCAGAACTAGATTCCGACAACACGTGGTTACATTTTCAACTAATACGTAATTTGAAGTATTCACTTTAGGCTACTATTTTTTTTTTGAAAAGATAAATTGCAGCTATATTTGTAGACGCCGCTTATGTAACTGTTGAAACAAATGTGTGTGTGTTTTGCCGTATCCTGTATCTAAATCTATTTATGTGTACCTGGTTGGATTTTATTGCGTAAAATGCTGAGACATTACCTTCGAATAAGACACGATCACCTGCTTCACGGCCTCACGTGGCTACGTAACTTCGCAGTCCATAAAAATCTCTTAAATCCCAACTACCTTGAATTGTTACTATACTTTGAGGAACTCACACTTCGAGCTTGCTAGGGAGATTGGCAACACAGTGCGCCGCAGTGACGATGTAGAATTTGCTGACGAGCACACCGCCACACCGGAAAATGGGCCGGTCTCGGGCCTTGTTACCTGCGCAAATACTTTGTGTTTAAAAATACGGATCGTTCTCAGGTCACATGATCTCATATACAGAATGTAACTGAATACATGTTACACACCTTCAGAGTTTGTAAGAAAGGTCAAGAGGGAGCACTTTGGGATAGCGAACATGTGGTCGGAAGCGTCTCCTGCACACGGAAATCGGCGTCGGTACTGAGGCTGGGAAAGTAGGCAACCCGCGCACGTGGTTCCAGCACGACCGTTTCCAGACCCATTTTACGCTGTGAAAAGTAATCTGGACGCTGCATTTCGTGACCGCTGGATTTGTAGTCGAATTGGGGGGGGGGGGTGTCGCGTGGCCACCGCGACTCTCAGACCTGACCCCGCTTGACGTCTTCCTTTGGGGTCGCCTCAAGAGTCTTATTTATGAGACCCGTGTGGAAATAGAAGAGGATGAGGTGTCTGTGAAAATATTCAGCACACTCCTGGGACAGTGTCTCTGAGAGGAAGCGCAATATCATGATGCTTTGCTGCAATGCCTGCAGTGAAATCGATGGCCTCCATGTCGAAGAGCTCTTCTGAATTAACCGAAAGTAATATCATTAAAAATTTTACACACAATGCATTCCAATAACCATTGATGAAAATGAAAGGAATAATTTTAAATATGCTGATCTTTGAAGGCAGCATTCGCGGTTTGCCTACTTTCCCAGCAGCAGCACCGACGCCGATTTTGGTATAAAGGAGACGTTTCCGACAACATGTTTCAGATCTCAAATTACCCACTTTGACTCCCGTAAAATCCCTGAAAGTTTGTAAAATCTAGTCAGTTACATCTGTATATTCTCAGTGACTGTCAAATGAATTTACAGCTAATCTGCAAACCTTCATTACCGCTGATATAGCAGCTTTCTTACACGGTTTTAACATTTTCATAACTCCTATTCTTTTCAGACCGACATTAGCTCAAATTGTGTTCTGGTCAGAGGTCAAATTACAAAACTCTTAAACAAAGGAGACTGTGATGGGCTGAAATAAGAAGTGTGTACAGAATACTGCTAAGGAGAATTCTTGGACAAGAGACTGTGAGAACACCGAGAATATGAAAATACGTTGTTAAGATGGGAAGTGGATACAACTAGCTAGGAATGATGACCAGCAGAGAATTGTAGTACAAGTATAAAGAAACTTCGGATTATGCTAACACAGCGTTACGTGCTCAAAGTTCTTTGAGGAGGTACATCACTTTCTGGTGTGCTCATAACTTACTTATGTACCCTATTCTGGCGATCCATGGGTAGGCCCCCAAGGCAGCGTCCCTGCCTCCAATGATTCGGTCCGCTTGACTCAGCCCACATTTCTCATGTTCGAACAGATTCCATTTGGGTGCATTGCCGGGTCTTTCGGGGCATTTGGCGCAACTGAAGAGAGGAAACATGTAAGATGTGCGATTAGATATTTTCATGGCCGTGAAGATCAGCATGGAACTATTGTGTGTTCTGACACCATGTAAGCTGGTAAGTAATTATATTCACGGAAACATAATATCGCCATTCTCGTGGTTAAATTTCTACTTCGAAGACGGATGCAGTGTATTTCAATGTAATAAGTAAAAGCTTAGGAACACAAACTCTGGGCCAACAAATTTCTCCTGTTGCGATAAAGAGCTGTAGAAATGGGCCTGTTAGCTTGGTCATGTCTGTCCGTTAATTAGCCACGTAAAATAATCAGTAAATCAAAGAATAAACAAGTAAGGTAATAGATATCTGAATAATGTTATGACACGCATTAGTCAGTAGGCCACTCCAACTCACTTCGACTCCAATTAAAAGTTAGATCTTGAGCGAGAGTGTAATTGCCGTTTGATGCAAAGGTACTTAGAAATTAAAGCTACTGCTCTTGACTGACAGAGCCTGCAGTGGTCGTTTTTACGTCGTATTTAATTAAGCCCTCAATAACGGTAAGCTATCAACATGTTTTGTGTAGAGTTATAGCTCATTGTGTAATAACACATCTGTACTTAATAGATTTGATTTAATTTTTCTTTTCTAATCGCTTGTGAGTCAGTGTAGCTGGTGGGTCAGGATTCTATTACCTATAGGTAAGTAAGAAAATGCTGGTGAAAAGGCATATTCATAACTTACATTCAAAATTTAATGGGAATGTCTGTTATGTGCCTCAGTCTTAAGATAAAGCATGTATAAAGTGACACCAATTGCGACTCACTCAAATGAATAACTTTATTCTTTTTATTTTGCTCTAGAAAAAATAATATGCAATCAACATACAAAAGGAAACTGACTGGTGTCCTTTGAGGCCATTACTATGCCCTTACTTGCTGCTTGTTCCTTATTTATGAACAAGAATAGAGAGCTTACCAGTGTGTATCCTTATGAAGAAGCAGATGGTTGTTATTCTTATGAACATTCTGCACCATCAGCCCTAAAGAAAAATGGAGAGAAATCCCATATAATTTACGACCAATTAATCCATTCTACAGAAGTTAGCTGTAGATGCTAAAATTTAATGGCTCTGTGCTATGTGGGATGTTACAGTCTGGAACAGTCTACTGTTATTCTTAGACATGCCCGACAGGTATTCAACTGTAGTAACGAGTTTCGTGATACCGAATTTTACTGCACTGAATTTCGCAATAAAAGTTCATTTCGTTCGTTAATATTTAATGGTATGTTCCAGAAGTACTTCAGTATCAAACATAATGTTGAGTTGCGCCTGTGCACGCCGTGAAGGCCTGGGGGAGGGAGTTGACTTATTGCTCCACTCATTCTTAATGCCGGAAATACAGGGAAATGGGCAGTTTCACGCCCCGGCTACTTTACCCGCAGAGAAACAGCTTTGACTTACAGTAGGCAAAAGCAATCGAATTTCACACTGATATTCGTTAGGTCTTCCTTCTTCTGAGTTGTTAAGCAGTACGTTGGTATTTGTTTACCGGCGTTTTGTCACAGCCTATCGGCCCCATTCAAGGGTCATGCAGTCTTCTGGACTGTTTGATCCTTTAAAATGGAGCGAAGAAGCGAAACCTCATCCATACCGCGGTGAAAACCTGAACGCTCGCATGACATTAGTAAATTCCCTGACTTTTCAAAATAATTTCTAATTTTGCCGGTTGCTTTAAGACAGCAAGTTGAGAATGTTCATCGAGATTCAAACCTATATGTGAGTCCGTTCCTTGTGTGTGTTTTATGTCGGTACTGCAGCAACCTCACGTTACTTCGCAGAGATATATTGATCCAAAGTTATATCAGCATACGGCGGTAATAAAGGGTCCTACTGGTGAATACTCCGATTGTCCCCTTCTCAACTAATAAAAAATAACCAGGGAATACTGACAGTTCAGAAACAAGAATTATACGGGCAATCTTATCTCAAACGCCGAAAAATACTCGTATTTACTTGTACTCTGAAAGCGGCCCTCGGATCGCGTATTGGGTACCACTGAGCAAGAGGAAGCTTTTATAATAAACCATTTAGCATTGTTTTTTCAATGGCTCGACAGCCCCTTGGGGGCCTAGGCCTCCTCATTTCGAGGCTTGACGATCACACACTTTAGACACACCACAGTCGGTAGGACTCCTTTGGACGAGGGACCAGCTCGTCGCAGAGACCTCTACCTGACAACACACAACACTCACAACAAACAGACATCCATGCCCCAGGTGGGATTCGAACCCACAATCCTAGTAAGCGAGCGGCCGCAGACCCACGCCTTAGACCGCACGGCCACTGGGATCGGCAACCATTTAGTATACTGTCTTAAAATTGGCTAAGAAGGCAACAATTAAGCAAATGTATGAGTATTATTGTAATGGAAACTCAATACTCTGTCGCAGTCATACAACGTGGGGTTATCTCCTTATGATTCAACTCCTTGCCATTCTTTCCTGTCAGATAAGTTGCCTGTAACCAAGGCGTTTTATCTTTCTAGTCCTGCACTGCTTTTCATAAATTAGATTAATGCTTCTAAACAAGATGCCAGGAATGCATATCAAGGGGCACATTACATTCAGACAAATAAGGTTTTACTGACGCTGTTGTACTTTGCTAATCGAATACGTTATCGGTTCTCAAGCTATGGCTCTCGAACCATTTCGTAGTGTGCAAAATATTTCAGTTGAAGCAGAGCGCCTAGTGAACGTTTTGTGTCCGTTATTACTTGCTTGTCAGCACCCAGTTTTTATTAAAAATAGGACTATAAGTTTTTGGTCTGTGCTGTACTTCTGTCATGATCTCTAAGCAATGAACAAATGTCCACGCCGGCATATCTAAAGGAGTCCACTCGATCCAGGAGTTTCAAAAATTACACGAAACTCTGTTATTTGCTATAATATTACGGAACTCTATGCACTTAACGCAAGCGACCTATTACAGCAATCGTCTGCCTAGCTTCTTATTAAAGTACATTTTTAGGCTCGATTATTTACATCTGAAAAAAAACACAGAATGAACAAATATCTGTCTTACACTGTACTTACGCCCTGCCTCCAGCTGATGCAGCTTATGGTGATTGAAGCTGTGAAGCTGCAGATATGTAAGATGGCTTTAGTCATATTGAACGTGGCACATTTTATGGCGTCATTCATTCAGAAGTAATCGTTCCCTACTTGATAAGCTTGCATTCGTCAGCAACTTATATAGTCCATTCATTGCAGTCACAGGACCTCTTTATTGAGTTAATATTTTGCTTGCTGCTAAACAAATGTTAGTGCTATATGGATGGTTAATGCTAATGGCGTTTGAAATGGTACACTTTAAAGGTGTTAGTACCTCCAACCCTTCATAATGTTTAATGGCTTCGTGCTTAGATAAGTACAGTATAAACACTGCATTACATAGAACTCAATTCAGACTTAATCGATTTTCTCAGAAACAGTTAATTTTGTGTTACAAACAAGTTGTTCGATTTTAGCGACTCATGCGAACCAGACTTACGTAACTCAAACTTCCCCTACATTTCGCCAACTTCTGCTGTCTCAGAGCTGAGTCCCGGAATATACATCTAATATTATTTGAAAATATTTGTCTATGTTCGAACTCTTCAAATAAATGCGAACAAAACGAAAGTTTACTGCTAGATGTGTAACTTGAATAGCTGTCAAACAATAAATTTTATCAGCAATAAATGAACATTATGGCCAGTGAGACAATGCAGTCATAAAAAAAAGGCATTTTCAAGACGTATGCTCCTGAGTGAATATGGCTCTCGAGATGAAATCTAGGCATGTTATTTACTGAAGCCATATCATTTGCATGACGTTATTGTGGAACGAGCGAAGGGAAGTTCAGAAATATTCACACTCTATGCTGAATTCGAAAAAAAAAACAGTGTAAAATGCCGCATTCTCTTTCAGTGTATCATGTAAATGGCCTGAATGGCCGTGCCATGGCTCAGGCGGTTAGTCGCCGGCCTCTCACAGCGGAGGCCTAGGTTCAATCCCGGGTCATTCCATGTGGGATTTGTGGTGGACTAAGTGGCACTGTGACAGGTTTTTCCCCGAGTGCTTCGGTTTTCCCCTGTTAATTTCATTCCACCGGTGCTCAATTACACGGAAAAAAAGAAGAAACTGATCATCTTCGTCACAGGGTTGCACAATAAACCTCAAGGCTGCGGTGCATCTGTTGCACGGCCCTTCACCACAAAAAAAAATGGCCTGGAAACGGATGCCAAAAACTAAAATTACACATGCTCTGTTTTGGCTTAGATCCGAAAAAGGCACCTCCTAAGATATGTTACTTCCTGTGTTATACTCTGTATTTGTCCGTCTGCGAGGTCCATAACACGGCTGGATGTGTATTTAACCCTGCTCTTTAAAGTTTATATTTGGAAGAGGATAGAAATGCACCAAATAGCAGAATTTAAATTCAATTCATAACTCATACAATAACAACTTTCTTTCTGGGCAAAAAAAAATTGTCTTGCTCAAAAATATTTGTTTCCTGCGCCCTACCCACTCATCCTGTGTTTGCTAAATTACGTTTCTCCTTCACATGTTACTGCCTCGGAACATTGCTATTTTGTGTCCTTAGTGCGCCTGCTTATAGAATTTCAGTTAACGGTGTAGTATCATATATGTAGCTACTCCACTGCGGTTTCCTTTGACAGGGAACGGACCAACGAACTTCATGTAAGTACAATCGGTGCTCTCCGATGTGCGGCACTGAAACCTCTAAAGAAAAACCAAACGTCTTACTAACGAACATACTTGCCCAGTTTTCAAGTAGAACCATGTCTAGTATTATGGGTAAGGAATAAAGTAAAACAGATTTACTTTCTGTAGAAAATTAACCTTTGTGTATACATTATCTACAATTACCATCAGTTAACTGCATTTGAATATTCTTATGCCCATAATCCCTCTCACGGACTTTAAATGGACTGTGTGGGACTCCACTCTGTTTGAGTGTACTTCATCATTTCACATTAAACAAATAAGCAACTTCTCATAGTAATGCTTTGTTGAAGTACCAGATTTCGTGCAGTAAAGATAAATTACAACGACAGCACAGTGTACTGAACTCAAATATCAGAGTTGCAATTTTATGTACATTTTTGTAAGCTAAAAAGTTAATAAAAAGTAAAATGTCGTTTGGATTCCTTTCTTTAGTTCCACGTGTGCTTGTATTCAGACATTAAAATAAATATACACTTTTCATTGGAACCAGAATAACAATATTCAATCAGTAACCATTAAACAATATCATCCTTCCTCTTTATCTATCTGCTTCAGTCCTGCAGTCAACAAATCAATTCCAGTCCATATCGGACTGAACCAGCAGATTAAGATAAAAATGTATTGGACCTGGTGTAATGTAATATGTCAGTATATAAGCCACGAGACTTTAACTATACTTTCATTCACTAATCCCAAGTTTAAGAAGAGAAATTTGTGTAAGAATGGTACAATAACACTAAAAGCAAATGCAATAAATTATATGACTGCCTTTTTTGAGTTCCTAATCACGTGGTAAAGATTTGTTCTGAATTTACTGAGGAAAATACTGCCTCCATTTTAGGGTAACTGAATGTGCTTTAGTTGTATGCTGAACCAGATTCAGCCCCCGTGAAGATGGAGACAGTACATTGCCCAAAAACGTCAGAAAAGGCCTTTACCACACAGTGTAAAAACCCCAGCAATGACCGACATTGGAAAACACCCGCGGTAACAACCTGAAAACCTATATCAAATGCCGTATTTGTTTGAATTAATAAGAAACCCAATTTTGAAAAGCTCGAATAAAGAAAATACATAGACGTAAAAAAATTTATTTACTGGAACTTTTTAAACAGATTTTTCATTGAAATTCTTTGTCAGTTTACACATATGATATAAGAATATAAAATTCAGCTTATTTTTTGAGGTATTTAAAGGGAAAAATATTGAATATATCTGGGCAAATACGGCGTCACTATAAAGCATTACATTGATCACGTTACGCCACTTTTTACTGAAATTTGTCCTTACATTATTTTATCATTTTCGAAGGATTTATCACAGAACGACGCCGCAGATGTATGTCATGCATACCAGATTTGGCTTATAACACGTCATATAATCACCAATATTATGGTAACTGAATAAGTGGAAGTTAATTGTTACTAGAAACATGAACAGATGTGTTTACAATAAATGCACAGTGTTGTGATTTACTACGCGGAATTACAATTCGGTACAAGTTAAGGGATCGGTTGCTGTTAACCGTGCGTCCTTAAATACTGGGATTGTCAGCTGAAATCCCAATTTTGGCATAGCTGTAAGGCCTCCACTCTTGAAAATTGAAAACTTAGAATTGAAAGAAACATTTGTAAATTTGTGTTATTTTTTCTTCTTTTCTACTTCTGTGCCACTACTAGGGCCTACTACTACTACTACTAATATTACTATTACTACTAAGTACTATTACGTACTAAACCAATTCTACTGTCATGTTTCAGGTCATTTGGCTTGTACTGAGTCAGAATTAATTCGTTAAATAATCATTTACACATGTGGCAATGTACTTTGGATGGAGCTTAGCCCATAACAACGTTACAATAAGCAATACTTTGACAGAACAAACTCGTCTCCAGCGAAATTATAGCGAAGTATTCCAGTGTTTCAGAGGCCCAGAATACCGTACGGCGTCTTCAAAACGAGTTCTTTCCGTTTCAACTCTATGGCTCCATGCTGTCGAGTATCCAGTCCAGGTAGTAAGTTATGTCTGTGTA
This sequence comes from Reticulitermes speratus, assembly GCA_021186555.1. Classification (NCBI taxonomy): domain Eukaryota; kingdom Metazoa; phylum Arthropoda; class Insecta; order Blattodea; family Rhinotermitidae; genus Reticulitermes; species Reticulitermes speratus. The sequence goes on from JAJKFL010000006.1 coordinate 24,321,176, forward strand.
GACACCGGGCAGAATTTCCGAGCCGCAGCGCCGGGCTCCAAATGAAACCACCCCTAGCAGGAAGTACCGCTGGAACTCATCCTCACCGCGCATGAGCGGGCCCCCGCTATCTCCCTCGCAAGAGTCGCGCCCCTTTTCACCCCCTGCGCATATTTGACCCGGCCCCAGTTGGGTGCCCGTCCGTTCAGCGAAGGTCTTCGCGCAAGCAGCAGAGGGAGCAACGGTAACTGTTACCCACTGCAAGACGGGACTGGAACTAGTTGCTCCTGAGAAAAGAAATACCCATCTTTTGAGTCTTGTTGACATCATCATCATCAACATCATCATAGCTTCAATATTTATATTTCGCCTTAATCGACACGCCAACAGAAAGAAACATCAGCGAAATTAACCTATTTTTCTCTTTTTATAATAATTTTACTCTCCTGCTCTAAAGTTTTATTTCAAATAACTTACGAAAACGGTGTTTGACATTACGAAAAAGGATTTTAAACCAAGTTGTCTTTGTTAAATTTTGGATTAGTGAAGCAGTGTAAAACATTTTCTGGCGCTACATAGTAACATGTTTCAAAAAGTACCGTCTCCGAAGCTGAGGTTCGATCAAGTGCCTTACTCAAGCGGTTTGATAAAATGAAGTTCAGTTCTTTACATTTAACACATTCAGTATGAGCTGTAAAATGCATAAAATGAAATGTTGTGTGCATATTAAAACACACATAATATGGAACTATAATACTCTGCGCTATTAGTTGATGCTCTGGAAGTACAGGAGATAAAATGAACAGAATTAGCGTATGGAATAAAGAGGAGGAAGACAATAATTGTAACAAGAAGTAATAAATTAAATTAAAAATTGCTTATTTTGTATACAGTCGTCAATAAATTATCATTGCTTAAATACATCAGTCTTCTTTACACAAAATTAATTTTTACCCAAGCCTGGCCTACGTCACGCTTCCCTGGACTTCTAATTGGCTTAGCACTTCTTTATATAAATAAACAAAACAATTTCTTCAAACACACTGAAAAGTTTTTTAGGGGCGGAATTGCTCGTGGCAGACTACAGAATAAAAATTGCAAAATGTAATATTCAAGGCAGCAACATTAAAACTTGGCATGTGTAAGTAGCAGGCAGTTTTGGGGACTTTGAGCACCTTTACGGTTTTGAACATTTAATTAGTTGTTAATCCATTAAAGTATGTTTGGTAAATGCATGTGTAATAAACAGTGTTTAGTGAATGTTGGCAAACCTGGACAGTAGAGGCTGTGCATAATATAAAATGTATTAATTGGTGAATACAAGTTTATTCTCATTTAAGTGACGTCATTCTGTCAGATTACGTATTCGTGTATCTTGCATACAATTGTAAATAGATGATAACACAAAAGGAGTACACATTTTTTGTTTGATATTTTAGTGATCGGCATATCCGAATTAGTTGAATTAGTTGAAACATCTTATTTTGTAGAAGTTATACAAAATTATAAAAAGTGGCTGTACTTTTCCCATAGATTCAACGATAATCGCTTTCTTGGAAAGATAAAACTTCCAGCTACTCCTTTATTATTTAAGCAGGATTTCTAAAAAAAATGGAAATGTTGTGGCCATGCTATGATGAGTATTAGAGACATTACTGTAATAAAAGGCTTACATCTTGTTCCAGGGCCACAAAATTCTGCATGGTAAGTTTGAAATTTGCTGTTACCTAAGTCTGTAGCACCCCATCCTGCTATCAGAGACTTCAGACCGGTGTACGTCTTGTTCCTGAGAGAATCAAAGGGCAGGCATATTGGACTGACGTATGCTAAATAAAAAAGAAATACGTTTTACAGTAATTTCGTAACTGTAAGTTATCACGTTATTTCAGAAAATGGCAATCGTCTAACCAGTATTGCTTCTCTTTCAGCATTCCTATCTCAAACGTTGGAATAAAAGTTATACATATTTTAAACTTTTTGAATTAAAAGTCTCCCCCTGCTTTTATTTCAATACAGACACTTCCCAACTTACACAACCTAAAATTAAGCAATTTTATAATTACGCAATTTTTAAAATATAAAAAATACATAACATTTCGAAAAGGCCACCAAATTTCCCTTTGCGGGAATGAGAGAGCAAGAAGGCGAAGCTGGCGGAAGAATACTGTTGGGCGATAACACAGGCGATGGGGAGGTCATGCTGAGGCCGATCAAGGTCCAGTGTGTCGGAGTTTCGATTTGAATGTGACCCCCTTGCCTGTACATGTATAAGCATATATTCAGGTCCTACTTGCGAAAAATTCGACTTGCGCAGTATCTTCCAAAATGTAACTACTCCAAGTCGGGGAGTGTCTGTACAAATACTTTTAAAGTGTGTTTATTAATTCTGAGCTTAAAGGAGTACAAAAAGAGGAGTTTATAAAGCAGTTGAAAGAAATGTTAAGCTCATGGATAATATTATACAGACACAATTTGCGCACAAATGACTACCTTCTCGAGAAAAAAGTTTCTGTTCTTTGAAAAATATTCAGCTCAGTTACAAAGTGTCGACGGAAATCCATAATTAAGAAGCAGGAGCTCAAAGTACTCACAATTGTCTTACATTAATTTCCAACATTAGCATAACCAATACCTACGTCATTACCTTACTTTTTTAATTATCTTCAGTTTAGGATACGTCATTCATTGCTGCATTACTCTACATATTACATTTCAGCTTCATATCGTGCTTCGTTTTAATACAGAGACACTTATGATCCTATGATGGTGGTATAACCATTACAGATAGTGTGGAGAAAGTAACAATCGAATTTTAGACTACGGTAAATTTCTTTTAAGTTTACCTTTCCATTTCTTTGATTCATTCGTAGCAGCGGATAATCACTGCATTCAAGTCCAATTTAAAATCATTAATACCGCATTTACCTTCGAAATCTAACAGCTACTTACTTGAGATCTGCACTCTTTTGTGATTCTATGAAGCGTAGAATGGTGGTTTCCTACCGACGTTTCGAGATAACCTATCGGTCCCATCTTCAATGGTCAAGCATTCCTTCAAGATGGGACCGATAGGTTGTCCCGAAACGTCGGTAAGAAAATTCCATTCTACGTTGCGTAAAATCCCAAAGGAGCGTATATCTCATTTACGCCTCGTCGGAAACCTGAAATCACACATAGCTACTTACTTGTGATGTTGACTGGTCTATTAAGTCGAATAAGTGCCAAATCATTTCTGAATTTAGGTCTGTCGTAGTCCTTGTGCACTTTTACGACACTGGGATAGAAGTCCTGAACAGGATCGGCACATTCGGACTGGTAGCAGTCGGGGTCTGCCCTCTCGTCTAGCTCTCCTAGGCGAACCGAGGCCCTGCGGAGAGACAAACATCACTGTGTCTCTAACATCGGACAAAATACGAGTACATTCGTCTTATAGGCTAGCGCCGAAATAAATTTATTGCCACCCTAGGCGAAGCTCAGTTTTAACGCCCCCACGATCAACCCCATCTTCCTGATTGCTCACTTATAATATAAAATAATAGTCACAATAGACGGTTCTCATTCTTGTCTACTGCAATCGTAAAGGTGCTCTATTCCTGAATCCTGAAATTTGTCAACGAAATTTTCCTGCCTACTTCGCCTACAGCGTTTAGCCGGCCCTGTGTAAGGGTACTGCTTCCTCCATCATTGCCCCTTCTCAAATTAGACACTCCAAGATTTCTGTTGTTGCTAAGATATAACAAAAAAATCTAACAAGCATATTAAATCTGAAGTTTCCACAACAGTGAATAAGGGTAAAGATTTCTGCGATGATCTGCAGTAAGTTTTGTGGATACGTGCGAATGCCAGGAGGAACCGTCTGTTTGCATACTCAAAGGAAATGCAGGCCGGGATAGCGTAGTTGGTATAGCGAATCGCTACGGACTGGACGGTTCGGGGATCAAATCTTTGTGGGTGTGAGATTTTCCGCACCCGTCCAGACCGACCCTGGAGCCCACCCAGCCTTCTGCAAAATGGTTAACGGGTATCCTTCCCCAGGGGTAAAGCGGCCGGGAGGTGGTGTTGACCACCCACCCCCATCTAGCGCCAAGGTACATTTACTCCTACTCTGGGCCTTCATGGCCTGTAATAAGGTGAACTTCACTTTCACTGAAGGCAACTAAATGTAAAGGAGTAGGTTTTATCGAAATGTTGCTACCTATTTATGGCACTGCACGGCGTTACGTCAGAAAAGACAGTAACATCGAAACATAAGGCCGTGCCATGGCTTAGGCAGTTAGTCGCCGGCCTTTCACAGCGGAGGCCCGGGTTCGATCCCGGGTCAGTCTATGTGGGATTTGTAGTGGACAAAGTGGCACTGGGACAGGTTTTTTCCCCGAGTACTTCGATTTTCTCCTGTCAATTTCATTCCACCGGTGCTCCATTACACGGAAAAACGAAAAAAATACTAATCATCTTCATCGCAGGGTTGCACAATAAGCCTCAAGGCTGCGGTGCGTCCGTAGCATCTGCTGCGGGGCCCTTCACCACAAAAAAAAACATTGAAACATCAGGTTTCCTAAGACTCCCAGAAACACCTTACACTTAAAATTACGAAAGGTGTTCACATTATAAAGTTACTCGAGATATAATTTTCACTGTTCCTTGTCAGGTTGGTGTAACGCTGTTGAGACGTAAGATAACCAGTTTCAGTATCGACCAGGATAGCGGCTGTCATTACTTAATTTTTTGTGATTCCACTCAGTTTCTCCTGGCAAATGCCGGGTTAGTGGTAAAGGCTACCATATCTTTAAGTAGGTCATAACCGTTTCTCTTCTTCTCAACAACTCACCATTCATTATTACCCTTTCATCTCGTTCGACTCTGCTTAACCTCTGCAGGTGAAACAACGTCGTTCTTTGCCTCAGAATCAACCTGCCATTTCATCCCTAGCCATCCGCGATAGCCCCTAGCTTTCACTTACAATTGTAGATCCCCGGGGAGGTTGATAACACAGTGCGCTGCAGTGATGACGTAACGACTGTTGATCAACGATCCTCCACAGCGGTAAAGCAAGATGCCGGAGCCGGAGCCAGAACCGGAACCTGCCACAAACAGGATACACGTATATCAGACGCATGCGTGGAGATGCTATCGCGCCAAGCGTATCCATGGCTAATTGTAATAAGTGGCGGCTGTACTTATCGACATGTTCACATAGTTACTTCCGTTTGACAAGGTTCAAGGTCGCGTGCCATTCTGTGCTGTAATTGTGCACGCTGGCTGCATCTTCACGATCTTTCCAAGTTACGGTGTCGGCCTAATAGTGCTCCTTGTCACGATTCATATCCAGAACAATATCTCAGTAAACTCATGTGTGAATTTTATGGTCGTGCTCAAGAAAAATCGTCGTACCTTATTTAACAGCAGAACCATCTAACAGTAAGGCCAGTTCCATGTTCACGACCCTAGCCCTAATATCTAACCTGTCAACGAAATGGTGTCATATCCCAGAATAGCGTTATCTTGATACCTCTGTGAGAACCTTAAGTTTCATGTAACTTATTCTTAATGCTAATCTCCCATTCCCTTCTCAGTCTTCCAAGACGCTACTTTACCAGAAGTCCCCCCCCCCCTACTAAACTCAGTTCATGTCTTGTCTTTTCACATCCGTGTTACGTCTCTGGTTCATTGTAACATCCTTTAATTCCACTACGGTAAAACAATATTAGGCGACCACTTTTAAGTCACGTTAACAGACAATTAAGCTTTACTCTTTTCGTTGTGTAGGATCTACCTTGAGCACTACAAGGCCACGAAATTAACCAGTTGTATGGAAAACGAATGTTAACTACAGTATTCACAGAAAACCGAAATTGCATCCACCAACTTCCAGTTCAATCTAATCGCGACGTGTAATAGAATTTTAACACCCAAACTAAAAAAATCAACTTGTTTCATGATTGATGTAACAGAATATTCATATTCCACAGCTATTCCATTTTACGCCGATTCCAGTGGCCGCGCGGTCTAAGGCGTGGGTCTAAGGCCGTTCGCTTGCTGGGATTGTGGGTTCGAATCCCGCCGGGAGCATGGATGTCTGTCTCTTGTGAGTGTTGTGTGTTGTCAGGTATAGTTCGCTGCGACTGGCCGATCACTCGTCCGGAGGAGCCCTACCGAGTGAGGTGTGTCTGAGTGTGATTTCGAAACCTCAACAATGAGGAGGCCTAGGCCCACTAGGGCTGTCCAGCCATAAAAAAAATTCATTTTACATAGTAAACTAAGAGCAGCTTGAAGTTGTGAGGCTTCTTTTAAACAGGAGAAAGAATTCCGTATACAGATGTACCATCTGTCCGCATAAAGTATTGGATGGATGTTTTTGGAATTCAATATTGAACACTTTCATTAACATCTGTCAGACAATTCCAATGTTCAGCCATATTGATTGGTAGTATAGCCTAAGTTGACACAGAGCATGAATTGTCTCTTAGGTATGTGGCATAAACGGATTCATAATTCAACTGAAATCTTTGTCAGGCAGATCTGATTTTCAGTTATATTGACTTGTAGCGAAGGCTAGCTCATGTGAGGCCATGAACTGACTCCTCCATGTGTCCCATAAAATTTTCAGAAGTTGTTTTCCAATTTTACACAAACTTCTTCCATTTATAGATACTGAGCAGTTAGAAGGAGCAAACTTTTATCGATAATAGTGCAACAGTATAAAATGCTTCATACATAAATTATCTATAAATTGTTCTGCAGCAGCGAACTAACATATATACCACACGTACGACTTGATTTGAAATAAAGACTATGCATTTTGATGGCACAATGTGTTGATTTGTTGCGTATGCTTGCAGTGAACACGATACTTTCCCTAAACATTAACAACAGACTGGCCTCTGTAACGGAGGCACGCTGTTCTCTATCAGGTAGGAACAGAATATGTAAGTGATAGTTACATTATTTTCAAGCCTCAGATGACTATATAATAGAAGACAAGTTAAATCAGTTGGGCATGAATAAAGCGGATATTCACATTAGACAGGTGAACTTTATTACTTACTAACCTGCAAATGTAAATGTATCTGCCAACTGCAGTGTCCGCTGGGTTCTGGAAATGTCGAATAAAGACACTGATAATTATAAACCTGCTAGACGAAAAGTATATATATGCCTATATTTTTCTCTATTTTCAAGTTTAGGTGAAGACTCTGCAGAAATTGTCACCAGTCCAAGAATCCTACCAAATGCCTAACGAATTACATTACACAGTGAATCAAAATTTATACACCATTCACAAAGTAAGTAGCTAGGAGATAATTGGTCGGAATTCGATTAGTGAATGGGGCAGGATTTTATCTTTACCACCATTCTACCCAACTGACTCTGCGTCTACACTGACCTCCAGTTCACCCTAAACCAGGCAATATTTCCCCGAGTGTAACACAGTTGTTTCGTGATAACTACTAAACTTGATCAAGTGCCGATTTAAAATTGCGTGGAACCTCCACTTCTATTATCTCTACACATCTTCCTAGTGTTGGTTTAGACACAAGAAAATCTTTAATTCTACGTCACTGACTAAAACACTAGATCTTTGACCGAAATTAAAGGGTCACTAATTATGGGGTTCCGTAAATTAGAGGTAGGTGAAAGAATATTAGCCGTGATTCTGGTTTCTGACAGAATTCGGTCTTTGTAATTGTGTCGGCACGGCTCTGTGCTGTTCTGCAGCCTGTTTTTGTCTTGATTAGGACATCCATTCCACTAAACGAGCACATGATTTGATTCATTACGTATGTAGGTGTGTTCGGGAAGGAAAGAGGAATTCATTTCTTTGAATCAGTTCCAGCGGAAATGACTCACGGGTACTGAACACAATAGATAATTCGTTCAGCTGATTTGTCACTCTTAATTCATATACTAAATTATTTCTTTTGGTGTGAAATCCTGGCAATATTTTCGTAAAAAAAATATGATTTAGCAGGAACACATTTCCTTTTCAGGAGTTTACATTTCATAATAAAACAGATTCAGATAAATCTTACACCCAACAACGGAAAAGAACAAGTACAAAAATATATATATAATGGCCTCCATGATTACACGTCTTTTCCATCTCAATTTTCCTAACACTAACACCTTAATCGTAGAATGGTGGATGAATATATCTCATTCCTGTGGGATAGGAAAGTGTGTGCATTTTGCCCAGATCAGAGGAAAGAAAGAGAGCACATAGATTTGTATCTTTAACAAACAAATATTGACTAAGGGGATGTGTAAACTATGAAAAATAGTCTCTGTGAGATAAACAGTATAGGTCTACACTGCACTGAAATAACCTATCAGTGTTCTTTGTTTCTAAAATTCAGATGTGCTAAATATCCTACTCACGCGTGTATCCAATTCGTGCTATCCAAGGATAGGCGCCAAGTGCAGCATTTTTTCCACCAACAATACGCTCTCCTAGTGATGCACCACATTCATCGGTTGGCAACAACTTCCGCTTCCACTGTGTTGCGGTAGAACTCTTGTCACCATCTTCTGAATCGTTCATCTTCGAAGGTGTGGATGTAATGTGTGCGTCGCCTGGGTGAAAGGGAGGCTGAAATGGACGGTCCTCTCCATGAAAATATTGGCCATTATTGTGGTAATTAGGGGGAAGAGTTTGATATCCAAACCCGTCTTCATGCGCTCCAGTAGAAGGTTGTACATGAGAATCGGAAGGATTAAAAAAATCCTTCCTCTCATTATATCCGTAGTTTGAAGTTGTTTGATGGTTTTCACGATGATGTGGATATTGGTACAAAGGATACGTTGAATAATCGTTAGGGATATAGTCGGATAGGTGTTTGTGGTAATGAAAGTTGCCTTCGTCTGTTTCAGTTGGATTGTAGTTTGAATGCATCCCAGACTGATGACTTGAGTGGTGTTTTTCAGGACTGTGACCACCTCTTTCACTTTCAGAAGATCTGTGTGGATAATTTGGTTTATATGTGAAATCGCTGAATTGTGGGTACACCGTGGGATTTATTGGATCACTTTGACCCTCTGCACTGTCGTAAGTTACGCCTGGTGTTTGTAAGAAATAATCTGGAGCCACTGGCATATTAGACACGGTATTGTGTTCAGAGTTAAAGTTTTTATTACTTGGCGTTAAGAGACTGTCTTCATGCGGACGCAAGTGAGTATCTTCATAAAATCTCTTGTTGTTGTTTGGTTGTACTTCGTACGTTTTTTGTCTGGGTTCAGATTTCAAATCTTTTACTGTCGTTGTGCGATAAAACACTCCAGGTGGATGGTAAGGGGTAGGGCTGATATTTATCCGGGACTGCACCGTACTTACAGGGTTGCAGTTCGTCGGAGGGTAAGTCCCGGACGTTGGAAAATAAGCTGCATCTATATGGCGGCGCATGGACAGTTGGTTACAACACACGAGCGGACAGAATCCTTTGAACCCACAGGTGAGCCGTCTCAGGTCTTCAGAATGTGTTGGATGGAGCTGCAGCATTTCAAGAAATTCAGGGCACAGGGTCACCTCAATGCAGCTGCATGATTCTGTTTCCAAACTTGCGGGAATTTCGGGTTGAAAAGTGAGCGGTGTAGCACGAATGTCCGGCCATGGCTCGATCCTCCACTGTGTATTTCCCGTATTCGGAGTAGGCCATAGAATCACTGAGAGCAAAAGCAGATAAATATCTCACATTATCCGTTTGAAAAGAACGCGGGGGTGCACTGGTTAACAAATCTGCTTCATACTCGAGTACCGGCTAACGCGTTACATTTAACAAGATTTTCCTCAGCTCCTCAAGACAAATAAAGGAATATTGCTGTAATAATAATAATAATAATAATAATCCCTTGGCACTGCTGTTTGTTGTGCCATCCCCTGACAATGAGTGGAATAATCATAGGCATGCTAAAACTGAAACACTCGGAGGAAATTCGCCTCAGTTCTATACTATCCATCGCAAATCCCAAATTTTCTGCGCTTGGATTGAGTCCAGACCTCAGCGATGACAAGTCGGCGAGTGACTAACCGAATTACACTATAGCACGGCCAAAAGAGACATTAAAATAGGTTACGATCACTTCCTCTGCATTCTGCGTACATGAGCATGGGTATTGTTATTTAAATGCTCGTGAGTACCATCAAAGCACACTTACGAAACATAAAATAATACCTGTTATTCACATTCCCACGGGTTTCGGTTAAACACATACCTGTCTTCAGGTTTATGTACAGAAATGTTACGGCTCATCCAGCTTATATAATGTAGGTAGTGTACAGTTTAAACGGTAAATTGACTATTTTAATAAGCATGTCCCTGTAGTTAAACACGTGCATTCATTGCCACATACACGGTTACTATGGATAAGTTCAGTTCATCTTCTAAGGAGTTTTCATAAATATCTAAATAATTTAATATTTCAGAATTAATTATTCGTCGCTATATTTGAGATACTAATAATGCAGCGTCTTAAAATAACCCCCCAAAAATTATTCTGCCTCGGAAAGTCGAATGTAAAAAATCTGAAGAACAGCATCCCGTAATTCTTCCCGCTATGAAGAAGGCGAATAAAACCTGAAGCGGATAAAATACGGTTTTAAAGCTGAATTATTTTTGTACTAAATCCCACTAATCCAAAACTAGGCCTCAGAGTTTAGAAGCAATGACGCATGTCGCAAGATAGAACAACTGCCGGGGAAAAGAAGACGCAAAACTGTTAACATCATCGAAAATTCCCAGTCGAAAACATCAAATGTCACGCCTTCGTACGCGCATTTTATGGTAATTTTAACGTAATTTTCTCGTCCATGTAACTGTGTCAGAAACTTCGGAAGATCAAAATCCTGGAAACGATTTAATCTTTTGTGTACCTTATATGATAGTTTAAAAACCTGGGCTTTAGGAGATCAGTTGCAAGAAACAGAGACATGACTTACCATTTCGGAAACCTGTAATTGTTCTGAGTGTGATTTCGCAAACTGGATGTAATAATCCGTCATTATTGTACGTCACGGTGTAAATAAGTAGCATTACTCAAGATGCACTGCCATAATAAGTAATTTGTTTCATCGCAGTTTCTTTTAAGAGAAACACGAATGTAGAATAGGCTTTTTAGGCAGCGCAACAAATGTAAGCTGTTGAATTGAATTTGCGGATAATCATTAATTATTCCTCCGACCACCATATACAGAACATTGAGTAAATTCAGTCAAATAACTGCCTGGCTCTTTTTACTATCACAAAAAAATTCAAATCCATTCCAACTTTAATCTATCAAAGGGGCCCTGTCCTTAAACCATGCCGTGAATTACACCTTGATGTAAACTTCGCAGTCAACGCACATTGACTGTGCTGCCGGAAGTAGTGGTGACATTCCTGTAGTTGAATCCCACGATCTAAGCCAAGTAAATATACGTATTTAAAATAGTTCTGCCTCTTATATGAAAATAAATTTGTCCCATATAAATTCGAGTTTTATTGTGTTTCTAAATAAGTATAATTCCTTTTTTGGATTTCTGTTAATGATGTCCTTATGTCCATCCATCCGCCAGAAAAACAAATTAAGTACATTGAAGCATTTAATAATCGCTCAGGTAGACAAGAAATTCCCTGTCATGTAACGTAAAGGATGAGGACTTTGTCCAAAATATCTCGTCACTGGACATTATTCTGAGCCAGATAAATACAGTCCACATCCTACTTCTTTAAGTCCGTTCGCTATCTCACCATCTTCATCTCGTTCTGTCAATTGTCTTATCCCTTGGGAACCCATTATCATAAGAGCCAGCCTATGAACATACCGTGTTTCGGATCCACATATTTAAGTCTTCACAATATATTTCTATAATATATACTTTAGTATTACGTTTTCGTCTGAGTTATTCTGTCCAAGACGGGTCTTAAAATGCCTCGTGACAACTTTTGTGAAAACCAAAGGCCTAAACATTAAAACTGGCACTGCAGCGCTTTAAATAATATATGTAATTTACAAGCGATTACAATTCCTAACCTGACCTGAGAATTAAATTAAAAAAGCATAAGGAAAAGCGCCGACCTCCCCACATATGCCCTGGTATTAAGATGTTGCAGCAAAACCGCAGTACCATGCTTCCCATCAATATTAACCTACCAAAAATTAAAATAGTTACAATCAATATTTTCTTGTTTATTTCTTGTGTAAATGATTTCGTGCGGTATATTTTACAGTGCTGTCAGTACTTTATAGCGTTGACGGTAGAATGACTGGTGAATGATGAATTATAAAGGACTTGGATGAATGCAATTGGGTATTTTGCCTGGAGGTACTGGAGAAAATTACGAAAATACTGTAATGGTAGCCGGTAACGAGGGTGAGATTTGCACTGCACACCTCCTGAATAAAAATCCATAAACTTACAACTACATACATTTCTCGGCTTTGTTAATACTAATAACTGAGAACGTAACATACAATTGTATTTCATAAAATGTACATTATGACATTAGGCTTGCCGTTCGGACACAGCTTTCGTCAATTCAAAGTTTCCAACTAGAAGTCGCTCACAACAGTAATTGACTGAAGAGAGCAGCACTCACCATCAGTAGTAACATCTAGGACGTTTGAAATAAAAGAACACGTCAGAATGGCAACTCTGCATACTAAACATCCATTCGGCTTCATCTGAAAACAAAGAATTCGGTATTTCTCCCCATAAGTTCCTTGGGACGGTAACATAATACCCTGTCTTGCTTCGAGTTATTAATATCATTGTTCAGTAGAATAACATAGGAACATATATTTCCGAAAAGGAAAATCATGCATTAGTGCAATGAAAATCTAAACTTCTTCAAAGGCATCCTCTTTTTTGTTCGATGGTAGCACTGATTTTCTCAGTACTGGAAGCCAAGGTCAAATCAAAAGATTTCTTTATTCTCTATCTGACATAAGAACACAATGTTTCATGAGCAGTTTCGGGTCGAGAGCCCCTTTCTGGAATTGCAGGCACAGCTTCATGGAAGTAGGAGAGAATTTTGCTTACCTGCCACAAAAGTATCTCTGTACAAAGTGGAAGCAGAAAAAAATACATAGGCCTATTGCTCAAGCACATTTATATATTTCTGCATAAGAAAAATAATAAATGCGCATCTACTTCATGAGAGTTTGTCAAAAAGTTCCACAATAGGACAGTAACTGAGAGACTGAAGTTTAGAAGGACGTAAAGTAACATGACTTATACCATATCAAACATTTAAGGTGCAAACTGGCATTGGATGTTAACAGATCATGATGAGGTTCATTGGCGGGAACTTGTGAACCGTCGGGTTCCACAAGTGTGCAGAATTCCTTCTTTGGCTGAATTTAACAATCACCTGTTCAGAAAGACACAACACAAGAAAATTATATTTCAAGAAGTGCCGTATATCCACTTCGTGCTACTATTACCTACTGAATACCCGCCCCTCTCATTGCTCTTTCTTAGTTACCCTACAATATTCGCGGATGACTACAAATTGTGAAGCTGATATTTCTCTGTTATTTCGACCTTTCTTACATCCAAATATTTTTCTAGGCAATTTATTCTCAGATACCTTCATTATAACATGTTTCCAGTCAGACTGCACGAGACTGGACGAGGGATCGATCGGTCGCAAAGAACTCTACCTAACAACACACAACACTCGCAAGAGACAGACAGACATACATGCCCCCGGCAGGATTCAAACCCGCAATCCCAGCAAGTGAGCGGCCGCAGACCTATGCCTTAGACCGTGCGACCACCGGGATCGGCATCTCCACGTTTAGTATCCATAAATTCTACACTCTGTCCACGGAGAGTATTATGTGTTTTTTATGGGTCTCAGAACAAACAGCGAGTATATCGCTATGTGGTATTAACTGATTGGTTCCTAACCGAGACGGGGTGTGTTTACTGAGCGGTACGAACTAAATCTTTAAGTGTAATTCAGATTAATGTTCCTGTTCAAACGGCTAATGATTCGTAATGAATATCTAAGGTTTCGTTGTTTCAATGTCAATTCTAAACAGTAACCTAACAAAGGACCCAAGCCGCAAATTGCAGGAAGTAGAAAAATAGAAAAATAGAAAAATTAGACTAATTATTGGTAAAAACAATAACTCGTGTACAACTTTGTAACTAAGCTAGCTACTAGTAATAGTGGCGCTGTATAAACTGCAAGGCTTCTCTCCATGCAATTATCCGCCATTCCCAGTTCGTATTATTTCTCCCAGGTTCAAAGATATTTTTGGGCAAATACTTCGGCTTTACATTCTTTCTGCGGATTTAGAAGTCACGTTTAAAAACCAGAAAACTAACTAGTCAAATCGTCCTTTGTTTACCTTAACTATGGAGTTTTGGAAACTGTACGAGACAGAGGTAACTTTAACTGAGTAACGACAAGCATTTCTTGAATACGTCCTACTAATTTCATCATAAAACCAGCTTATGTTTCGTACCCATTTAACTCATAGCAGATGGAAATTTCCAGCTAGAACAGGAAAAGTCGTAATAAAGTACTTAATGTGAGAGACAGCTTGGATTTAAATTCCGACAAATCAGAAATCCTTTCGAAATTGCTTCATGTAGTTTCTTTTGACACATCCCTCAGTCACAAATACTTCTTCAATATCATGGGGAAAATTTCATGTAGGATTAATTGGTAGCATGAGAAGTGGGTACCAGTCAACAAGTACGGCGCATTGTCGGATGGAGGAGAAGGCCTCTAGATATGAAATGTTGATGCAAATATATTGGATAAGGAGTCGCCTACAGTTGATAATGGGTGGTCCTCCACCTTGGAGGTTGGGCGAGGAGCTAATAAATCCTCGCCACAAAACATCAACGTGTTACGAAATAGTACACAGGGAATCGGACTTGAACAAATCCTTTGGAACGATCTAAACAATGAAAAATTTACACGAGATTTGAAACTTGGAAACTTAGGGTCAAATAAATCCTTTGAAGATATGGATAAGTTCAAATACTATGGAGAGGAATGTGGCACATATCAGGCGGTTAGTCGCCGGCCTCTCACCGCGGAGGCCCGGGTTCGATCCCGGGTCAGTCCATGTGGGATTTGTGGTAGACAAAGTGGCACTGGGACAGGTTTTTCCCCGAGTACTTCGGTTTTCCCCTGTTAATTTAATTCCACCGGTGCTCCATGAGGCGGAAAAACGAAAAAACTAATCGTCTTCATCACAGGGTTGCACAATAAGCCTCAAGGCTGCGGTGCGTCCGTAGCATCTCTTGCGAGGCCCTTCACCACAACAAAAATGTGGCACGTATGGGAGAGGCGAGGTATGTGTACTGGGTTTGGTGCGGAACCCTGGGAGGAAGAATATTAAAATGGGTCTTTAAAAATGGATTGGGAGGGAGAGGACTGGGGTAATGTGGATCAGGACAGGGACAAGAAGCGGGCTTTTGAAAACGCGGTAATTAATATTCGGGTTCCATGACACGCTGGGAAATTCTTGGCTAGCTGATGCGCTATGAGTTTCTGAAGAAAGACTCTGCTCCACTGTGTTCGTCATTTAATTAGTTAGGTACTTAGTTATAGATGCAAAATTTGTAAGGCTACTAATATATTCAAAGCAAATAAGAATAAGTTTGAACATAAAACATTTCCTTGCTAATTACAATAGAAATGCATTATTTTCACATTAAATTTACCCACGACCGCTTCGTTTACGTCCTCTGAAATCCATCTGATAATTCCGGTTTCTACAAGCAGCGTGTTTCACAAAGCTGCGTTCAAGAAGAACAAAAGTGAACCCGACGAATGTTCTTTTTATATTGAGAACAACAACCAGAATCTCTCTGTATTTATTGAAAGACGAGGCTTGTACCCTCATACAGCTGTGCAAAATTCAGCGTTCCAACACCTATCCAATTTGTAACACCTGTAGCACACTTAGTATGTCGTGACCTATTAGGAAATCACTTTCTTCTGAGAGAAACTACATGATTTACAGGTGGACAAACAAAATTAACTTTTCAGTTGTAATTTGAAATCGTTAAATTCTTACAACGTGATCCTCCACTACTGCACGAACTAACACGCTAATGAGGAACAATTCGTTCCTTTTTCTCTCAAATCATGTCATACAACCTCAATTCTGATTACACACCACTGAACGGAAGCTGACGTAACTACGTAACAGGACGACCTGATTTCACTCCCCGGCAGTGGTGTTGGGAATATTGGCCCCATCCTCTAGTACAAGCGACAAAGTGAGGTCTCTCTACCGGAAATGGAGGGAAAAGGGCATTAATTTTAAGCGCATGTATATGCAAAAGAGTGTTTCTTAAATTTGTTTACTGCATTACATCTTGTTATCAAGTGTTGCGTAATATATGTAATCTCTGCCTGCTCTGAGTGTAAGAGTATTAAATTGTACGGAGCACCAAGATTAAATAATTATGAAATGTTAGAAAAACTGGCCGCCCTTAAAACATCACGAATTAGGAGAAGAAACCATGTTAACTCAAAGCAAATGCAAGTTGCATATCTCACAACAGCCGAATCTGAAACTTTGTAGAAATTCTTCTATTTCGCTCACACATACCTGTGTAATATCATAGCGTGTGCTGTGGCCTGTCTAAGAGACTGGTTCAGACATGTAGGAGAAAGGTCTAAAAGCCCCCGTCAACCGCTGTTTTAAGCCCTCCACGGATAAATAAGAATTGCTATTATCTGCGCGAAGGGGTTAGACTTGTGTATTTCCTTCCTATATCCCACCAGTCTTAAATTCGTATCATGGAATTCCCCCTGTGCGACGTTATGTAGTCAGCACACGTCACCATTTTCTCTAAGCAGGTTTTATTTCGTGGGACTTGAAAACATAAGAAGAACTGGTAGAAATGTTATTTAATTATGAGATAGGTTTATGCAAAATAATTATGTAATTATTCTACATTATGGAACGGCCCATCCAATTGTAAATTACAAGCACGAAGAAATTCAGAGCATATTAAATTCGGAGAAAACTTGCTACCACTTGGTCCAGTCTTTTTTTATCTTCCAATTCGATATTTAAACACATATAAATTCAAATGTACAGAACTGTAATGTTCCTATTGTTTTTTGTTGGTGTTAATCTTGATCTCTGACATTAAGGGGTGAAAAAAAAAGGCTAAGCTTGTCCGAGAATAGGTTGACGAGAAAGATATTTGAGCCTAAGAGGAAGAAAGAAAGAGAAGGCTGGAGAAAATTATACAGTGAACAGCTTCATGATTTTTACTCCTCACCAAATATTATAAGGGTGACCAAATCAAGAAGCGTGAGATGGGTGGGGTATGTAGCACGTATGGTGAAGAGAAACATGTCTACAGAGTTTTGGTGGGGAAACCTGAAGCAAAGAAACCACTTGGAAGACCTACGTGCAGAAGGGCGTATAACAATAGCTGAATAAATAGTAGCTTCTCAAGAAAGACTCAACTCCAAGGAGTTAGTTAGTTAGTTAGTTAGTCAGTCAGTTATTCACAGTCGTACCAGTTTGTCTCTGTGCTTAAGAAACACGCTATGAAGAAAAAGGGCGGAGAGAAAGTAAAGCTGTAAGCTTATTTAATTTTCGTATTCTTCTTCCTTTGTTGACTGGGTTCGAGCTTCATCTGTTCTTTTCTTTTTGTTAGAATACTGATACTTCTGTTTCGATCGGTCTATATTTCAATACTTTATATTCTATTCGTGTTCAGACATTCTAGCCACACAGACAAACAAGATAACAACATACTATCTTAAATTCATGGGGTACAAGGGGTAATGATGCGAATATATAGCCTCTCTTACCCAAATGTCAACCTCACGTTCTCGTGGTGCCCCCTGACACCGCAAATGAGGTTCTGGCGACTGATTTACTGGCGGAATAACCAGTTACCTCTCTAGGGACAGGAGGAAATGACTGCTCCATTGTCACGAACATCAGTGACCTGGCAAGTGCCTGGACCGTGAGGTGGTAGTTCCACCAAGGCAATCGGAAGGATGTGTGCTGATCAACCGCAACTGCTTAAATTAATTCTGTTTAAAGAAACAAATGTGAAGCACGCTTCACAAATGCCCTATGTTCCTAATGGAACGTAAGAATATATTATTATTATTATTACTATTACTACTACTACTACTACTACTACTACTACTACTATCTTAATTTCATGCCTTACACGGGGTCGACTCCAGACCTTAATACCTGTTGACATGTGTCCTTTTTTAAGTTTCCTTTGTCTAAGTTAAATGTTCTTAATATAACTGATGGTTCTTAAGCACTTAACATTAACTAGTAAGTCATTATTACCCCTCCTCATCTTTAAAACGGGAACAGACAAAAGAAAAAGCACAACTAATTATTCTTATTTTACTTCATTTACTTGAACGTTATGTTTGACACGAGTATTTCGTTCAGTTACATAACAAAAGCAATAAATATTTTTCTTCCTGAATTTACTCTACTTATCACAATTGTGTTTAGCTAACCGCCGCTGGCAGAGTAAGTACCACCAGACTAGGAACCACTGTTATAATTAAACACAGGATGGGACCGCCAGTGGACCTTAATCTTTTCTTCCAAAATTCTTAAATATTCAACTTTCATTGCTATCTTTTCTTCCCATTCGACGTTATAAAGCACAGGAGCAGGAAAAGCGTCGTCAATTAATAAAAGAAGCAATCAATAAAAGAAGCAATCAATTAATCAATCAACTCATGTCTGCGTAGTAAACATAAGACTGGGCCACATGGTAAGGTAGCTACACACACACAAAGAGTAGATAGATATACAGGTACACACAGTAGATAGATATACAGGTACATACAGTAGATAGATATACAGGTACACACAGTAGACAGATATACAGGTACACACAGTAGACACATACAGGTACACTCAGTAGATAGGTATACAGTTACACACAGTAGATAGGTATACAGGTACACACAGTAGATAGATATACAGTTACACACAGCAGATAGATATACAGTTACACACAGTAGATAGATATACAGTTACAAACAGTAGACACATATACAGTTACACACAGTAGATAGATATACAGTTACAAACAGTAGACACATATACAGTTACACACAGTAGATACTGTGTAGATATACAGTTACAAACAGTAGACACATATACAGGTACACACAGTAGATAGATGTACAGTTATACACAGTAGATACATATACAGGTACACAGAGTAGATAGATATACAGGTACACACAGTAGATAGGTAAACAGTTACACGCAGTAGATAGATATACAAGTACACACAGTAGATACATATACAGTTACACGCAGTAGATACATATACAGGTACACACAGTAGGTACATATACAGTTACACACAGTAGATACATATACAAGTACACACAGTAGATAGATATACAGTTACACACAGTAGATAGATATACAGTTACACACAGTAGGCACATATACATTTACACACAGTAGATAGATATACAGTTACACAGTCCTTTTGTGTGATGTTAAGCAACGGTGCGGCGTACCGGCACCTATACAGGCAGCGACGCATGATATGAATATTATAAATTCAGAACGCATAAAAATAGATATTACATGTTGTTTATATTCCAAAAATATTATCGCAGTATAAACAACAATATAAGCATCATTTTGTTTAATTTTTAATAAGAGGACTAGATGGCTTCTTAATTTGCATGCTGTGCAGGTGTGGGTACATGTACTATTTTTACAACAAAATTACTATATAATTTATATATACATGTATATGTACATGACATACGTTAACCTAATCACACTTCCTTCCATGACCGAAGTTGAGAATATACGGATACTGCCTACATTCCCCTAAACACATTTTGGTTTAAGAACACGGCAGTGTGTCGGCCCGTTAATTTCTCAGCTGTGTAATAGTCTCTACATCGGCCATCTCTTTTCCTTCTTACAGTCCTTTTTCTGTTTCATAACTACTTTCAAGTCCCCCCCTCTCTCCCTGATTTCTACCAACGTGGACAATACACATTTCTTTCTCTGCTCCAAAATTCTTTTCAATGTTGATGAGGTCTTGACGCCGTTACGAGTGTCGTGATTCCTTGTGCTGCGACCCCTCGCATGAATATTGTCTCAGATTTTTTATTTTTGATTTTGGATTTGTCTTCCATCCCTATTATCCAGGTGCCTCTGTCATTGGTAACAGCTGTATGGTCTAACGTCTTACAAATTATTCCCTTTTTATTCTTCTGAGTTTCTTAGTTTGTAAATTAAATCATACTGACTGCATTAGGCACACTCTTACTGTATCAGACAGTTGAGTGCGAATGTGTGAATACATGCACAGAAAGCAAGGAAGGGAAGCTGTGCGAGCCTTTGAACATTTCACAGCGTGCGCCATGATTACATGCCTCGAAATAAATTACGTGTTCAAGTTCCATCAACTTCGAAACCACAGAGTGATTTCCCGATTATCCCTATATAGACCACTGCCTTCAGCCTTGAGAAACTGTTTATTTGGAAAAAAAGTCACTCGCCATAATACAGTTTCCAAAACGTGGGAATCCCAGTGGGCATTACCATTGGTTGCACTAAACTGCCTAGTCAGCAAAAGTTGCAAAATTCATGGAGCTTCTCGTTGTGCAACTTTTCTCACACCCCCTCCAGAATAAATACAAATAAAAATATACAACATATTAGCACAACAGTTCCTTATCTGTTTAAAGCCAGGGCCACCGATGGCGGGTTCAGTCCCGCCGAAAAAGAAAATTTTCGGGCCCCCCAGCAAGGGCGGAGTGGCTAAAAATATTTACACTAAACAGCAAAGTCTGACTTTCAGTTGCAAATTGACTTGGGCTTGGTCTGAAAGGGTTAATGTGTACAGTCGACAAATAATGATGCTACCGAGAAAGAACATATGCAGCATAGTTGAGCCCCGGGCCCCCTTCCGGACAGCCGAAAACCGGTAATTTGTACTAGCTTCCTTCCCCTCTCTTCGGCACTGTTTAAAGCTTAACTTAATATTGAAAGAAATTCTGGACGCGGCAAATTAAATGTTGTAAAAAAAAGGGGGGTATTTAAACTGCATCATCTATAAATTAGTACATTTCGAAATTTAAGCAAATTCACTGTCGCTTTCTGAAATACCGAAATTTTATATCTATCCCCTTGAACTAAAAAAGATTCTCTCGCATATACCAATGTATTTCACTTTACAATAAAATTTAGGCACTGTGGATTTAAAGCTCCACATATTCTTAACATCTGTAGCCTACTACAGGTATCCAGCTGAAAGCGGAACCCGCTGATATAATCTACAAACACCTTCCTACAATCTTAATTAACAATCTATATTATATAATTAACTTCATTATCTCATTAGCTTATCTACTGAAGTGAATATATTATCCTGTACAATTTGTACTAAAATATCTTAAATGTCCGTCTTAAAATCCAGCGACTAAACGTCACCGTGTGGTCGTCAGCTCGCCCAATTCATAATCCGGATGTTTCGGGTTCACTTGTTCATCCGCAGACTGATTTATTCCGACATTTTAGGTCTTATTTAATCCCTCAGACATATTCTGGGACAGTGCGTACCTTTCTGTGGGCTGGAACCGTTTGCCTACGTAACCCTCCCTGTACATAATCCCCCAATCATTCCAATCTACGTAGCACGCACAACACTTTAAATAAGTCTCTAAATAAAATTCCCTGAACCAGTGTCGTGGGGCAGTGGCTGATATTCCTGGTTTGTGTTTTGGAACTACTGGTTTATGATACCCCCACGTAACAGGCTACCGCGTTTAACGTTTTCACCGTATTTCTCTGGGTCTACAGGCAATTGCTGATGCATTAATTTAAAATAAGCCACTACCACTTCCTTCTATGCCCTTCCCAATTCCTTACATATGTTCGTATTTAATGCAATACATCCCATTCAGCCGACAGTACATCGGAACAACACACAAGCACTGAACTTACCTCAGAGGCGCCTCCCTCAGCACGGTGCTGCATACACACTGGGGCGTGCGTGCGGCAGTGTCTGGCTGTCAAGAGCCATCGCCTAAGTCTATTTTGTAATCAGCAGCCGTAGAGGAATTCTCACAACCTAGCCGATCAGAACTTAACACACAATGGAACGGTACGTGGTAAGACAATATATTTTTGTAATCCGACTGAATCATCTCTATCCCCCACCTCCGGGTATTTCCCGCTCGTAAAATGGGCAGTGGTAACTGACCCTGTAAACTGTCTTCGGGGTCATTCCCGCCCTGTTCTTTCCCGCTACGTCCTCTTGGCTCCACGTCAGTTTCCGGTCAAGTAATTTCTGCAACGAGCCGTCTCCACCACACGCAAGCGGTCCTTGCTTGGCGGATGCAAGCACAGACACTGTCCATACGATCAGGCCTGTCGCGGGTCGCACTTCCACATCCATATATATTTATTAGTCAGCCCTCATATAAAAGCACAAGGTATCTTACAAAGACCAGCGATAAATGACAAGATCCCTTTAGATGACATTCAGGAGTAGCGTAATTTCACTGCGAAAAATCAAAACATCGTTTGTAGGTGCGTTCGCATAGTCGCGTAAGACGCCTGTTAGCTTCGTCATGTCCGTCCGTCTGTCTGTCTGTCCCTCTGTTTGACTAACACTAGGCGGATTTCTATAAAATTTAATATTGGAGACTTTTATAAAGTCCGTCGAGAAACTCCAAATTTGGTCAAAATCGGACAAATATATCGGGTTTTATTGTTGCCGGCGACATAAATCCGTCATAAAAGCATTCGTGTGCAACACTCATTATTTTTATATTGTAGCTTAACCAGACACACAAAATTCATATTTGATTTTCCGTTGCAACATTAGTTACGCGAACGCGCCATAATGCTACGTCATAGTATATTGCCTATCTTGTTAGATCTTGAAGCCCGTTTTCCTTCTTTGTTACTACTCAGACAATAATTGTTAACTGCTTAACTAAACTAACTCTAGGTGGCACAATCATTCCTGAAACACTGATTGTGATTCAGACTTTCAAGAAATTCCCTGTCTTTCATGTCATATCTGTGTTCATTACCCTAACAACAATAACAAACCTTTAGTATTTAGTCTACACCTTCCTCAAAATTTCTTTAAGATTCAATTTAACAATATCCTTCCATCTACGCTTAGGTCTCCATACACATAATTAATAATTATAAATTCTTCATCTTAAAAATAACTCAAGTGAATAATATTTCTACGTGTTGTAATGCCTTGCCCTCTTTGCTATCTTCAATCTGGCCCTCTGGCCTGTTCGGATTCAGAAAAAAGTCTGAAACAGCGGTTTGCAACGTTTTAGTGCTCGCGGCACACCTGTATATTATTTCTTTCGCGGGCACACTAGATTTAGAATACATAACTAAATTAATAAGAATACTACACCTATTTATATATTATATAATATAATTTATTCTTTAAAAATAGTTATTGTAAACAGAAAGATAACGTTCTGATAAGAATATAAATTTGTATAATTTATGTAAATTCAGTGGTTTCCAAAAGTTGTATAACGTTACCACCTCGGCTTAGCAAAGACTCCATTCAACCTCCACCACTTTATTAGCTGTGTTTGCGTGACTCTATCATTCGGTGCAGAATCTTTTGTCTTCCAGCTTGCTATCCAAAAATATAAAGATTAATCAAGAAATTCCTCGCATTTTATGGAATCAGAATGTTCATTACCGCATTTACAACAAACTTCCACCTGTCCCTGTCCTGAGGCAGATCAATCTAGTCCATGCCCCATCGTACTTCTTGAAGATCCATTTTAATGTTATCCTCCCTTCTACGCCTAGGTCTTCCAAGTGGTTTCTTTCCCTCAGGTTTCCCCACCAAAACCCTGTATAAACTTCTCCAGTTTCCCATACGTGCCACATGTCCCGCCCATCTCATTCTTCTTGATTTTATCACCCGAATAATATTTGGTGAGGAGTGCATATCATAAAGCTCCTCGTTATGTAGTCTTCTCCACTCCCCTGTTACCTCACCCTTCTTAGGCCCAAATATCCTCCTCAGCACCCTATTCTCGAACACCCTTAGCCTATGTTCCTCCCTCAGTGTGAGAGACCAAGTTTCACACCCATACAAAACAACGGGCAAAATTATAGTTCCGTGCATCTTAACTGAGGACCAGTTAGCGTCTCAGGAAGGACTCTGCTCCATGGAGTTAGTTAGTTTGTTCGTTTAGTTACTAAGTTAGTTAGTTAGTTAGTTAGTTAGTTAATGTGACTGAGTGTAAGGAACGCCTTTATCATTTTCTCGTTTTCTGTGAGGCTCCTGTTGTCGGCCTGTTACTGATTGTCAGTTAATATACCAAAGATCTTAAACATGTACTTGTTATATATGAAAGTGAAACGCGGTCTGTCACACTAAACGGGCCCAGCAGAGGGCGTCACAGTTGTTCGTGGGATAATTGCTTAGGCGTTCATTAAAATAGCTGTTAAGTGAAAAACAGATGCTCTTTGGCCTGTCAGTGGAGAGAATGTCAGTGAAGAGGAGCGTCCAGCAAACAAAGCGTGAATTATGGATGGAACATACGAATTAGTTTTGAAAAGTTAAAGCACACGAATTCACTTCAAAAAGAGTAGCAGGAATAAGCACAATGCAGCCATTTCAACCAAGTCAAAATTCGTATCGAAAACTGAATTCCTGAGAGAATTACATGCATAGCATGCTTTTTGTCGTTTTATAACTCGTGCTAGCCCCACATCGTGCAAGAGTTAGCACAGTGTACGCAGGGTACAAGAGAAGGAAATAGATGAACTTTAGAAAAAAAGTGCTGAGTAAGATATTTGTGTGGTTTGCTCCTTCTTGGTGATTTGGAAAGGATTTGGGAGTAAACGGCCTTGGCTTAATCGAGATACCATCCAGACATTTGCCTAGACGGACTGATGAAAACCACGATAAATTCAGCAGGACAGGCGGTGTGTTGGCCGAGATTGAAGCCGGGCACCTACCGAATGCAAGCCTAGAGCATTGCCGCTACACCAACCTGCTCAATCGACGAAGATGCTGAGTCTAACAGAGATAATGCATGAAAGGGCTGGACAGAACTGCATAATGAGGACAGTCTGAAGGCCTACTCTGTGATATGGTGGCATGTAGCATGCATACGGTAAAGAAAAATACATAGAAAATTTTGGTAGGAAAATCTCAGTTCAAAACCATTTCATGGAAACTACACAGACAGGAGAATAATATTACAGTGGATATAAGGATGATAGGCCTTCATAGTTTAGTGTTGATGGTAGTGGTATTTCAGTTTAGGGTCTAATGGTGGGATTCTGTGAAAGTGGTAATGAATTTCCCGGTACCATAAAAAGTAGGATATATCTCACTCAACTGAATACGAACCAGCCGCTCAAGAACAACTTCAAAGGCCGTGGAGTTGCTAATATATCATTAGATGCTCAGTTTGTCTGTGGTACTCAAATCAAAACATTCTTGCCTTCCTTGAGCAGTGCAACCCAGTTCACACTAGTCAACGCATTCGTTTGACAGGCCTGATCAATAACATTTTTACCAGGCCAATGGGTAATGTAAAAACGAGTATTCAAGAAACATAAAGTGGAGTTGTTGTAAACATTTATAGAATATTGAAATAATTTGGCACTAACCCCTTACTACCTACTTTCTATTTGAGTTTATGTTCGATTCCAGGCCACTACATACGAGATTCATGGTAGAAAAAGAGGCACTAGGACACGTCGTATTCCCCGTCAGTATCATCAAACCACTGCTCCATACTGTTATTTCATTCACCGGCCATGTTTTTCCATGACGCCCCTAGTGGGCCGGGGCCTCCTCATTATCGAGGCTTCACGATCACACTCATTTAGACACACCACACTCAGTTGTAATCCTCTGGATAAGTGATCAGGCCGACGCAGAGAACTCTACCTGACAACACACAACACTCACAAGAGACGGATATCCATGCCCCCCGCGGGATTTGAACCCGCAATCCCAGCAAGCGAGTCAACCCACGTCTTAGACCTTCACCGACCATAGACGCTACACAATCTTAGCTAATGCCAGCGTTGTTAAATAAAACACTTCCCTTTCTCTCATGTAAAAGTGCTTTATAAAATGGGCGGGTTGTTTAAAGACTCACAACAGACTGATTGTAAATTCGCATTGAAAATACAGGGAAACATTCGTGTCAAAATTTACAATACTATTTCAGAATATTTAGGTAGCGAATGAGGAATACCAAAAAAAATTGGGACACCCGGTTATGTAGTGGAACCCCCAAAACACGGATAAGAAGTGCTAACTGCTATACCGTGACACTCAGTCCTACCACTCCTTGGCATATTTCCTTCCCTGAGCAGTTGATGGCACGCAAAGGTACATGACCGTCATTAGAAGAGCGTAGGATTGGACGGACCGTATCCTGAACTCATTCAGTCCGTTCATGGGTCTATTCCCAAGAACGCCCCGATTTTCCAAGTGTGAGTAGTATACATATAATTTTCATCATATTTTTTGTAATTTACCTAATTTATTCGGTGCGTAATAAATGGTTACGTACACACGATATAAAGCATTATTTTTTCGTTCACAATTAACACTTCACCCTAGCGTGGTAGGTCGACGATGGAACTTCTGTGGGAATATTCCAATTTGATATTCATTTAGGCTCCACCGCTTCTTATCTATTCGTGGTATGTTTAGGTACGCTTTGTGAACAAAATAAAAGACGACAGAGTTGTTATAAATATGAGCTAGCAGAACGCTCTGCTTTAAGGGACTCTTGACAACAACGCGTACATAGACTCCCCGACTTACGCAGTAGTGACGTTCCGGGAGGTCCGACGCAAGTCGAAACTGAGTGCAACTGTATATCTATATACAAAGAATACACATAGAAGTCTAGTTGAAATCCAAACTCCAACACACTGGAACCTGACCGGCCGCAGCATCACCGCCCCGCCATCTGTGTTATCGCCCAGCAGTATTCTTCCGCCACCTTTGTCTCATTGCGCTTTCATTCCCGCACGGCAAAATTCAGCGCGATTCATAAATGCTATTTCATTTTTTCTTTACTTCTTTAAAACTGCGTAACTCTGAAATTGCATAACCTGAAAATACGTAAGTCGGAGAGGGTCTGTGTATGGAAAATCTCAGGCCGAGATTCGAACAAGGCATTTCTGAATCTGAAACATTAATGATATGCAGTACACTGCCACTATAAACCAAACAACAAACCAAAAAGCTAACACAAGGCAGAGACGCACAGCACAAGTCACCGTCCCGTCAAAATAACACATACCTGGGCTATGACAGGGACACACTGTGCTTACCCAACAGACGTGGTCATACAAAGGACTTCGGGTTCAAATGGCAGTAGGCCTTTGTCCTCTGTGGCGTGGGGGGAGAACTTCAGTTGGATAAATGTTTGGGACTTGACCCCAGAGTGGCTTAGTCATGTACGTTGAAGACTTTTGCAGGCGGGGGGGGGGGGGGGGGGGGAGAGAGTGGCTGGTTGGGGTGTGCATATGACTGCTGATTGACATCTAGCGCCAAAGGTTAAGCAAGACTGGAGCTATACATGTCATTCCTGGCGTGCAAAGTCGAAATATTAATCTGCCTTGTCTGATGAACTCTTGACATCGTTCTCATTATCTGCAATATAACGTTGAGATTCAATTAAAAAACAGCTGACAAAAAACATCACAGGTCTCATTTCAGATTCAGCCGTAACGTATTAGGCGCCTGCGCTAACTTGCAAAAACCGACTATTAGCTTTGTCATGTCTGTCTGTCCGCTCCCACTGGACGAATTTTCGTGAAATTTTATATTGGGACTTCTATTAAAATCTGTCGAAAAAATTCAATTTTATTTGAAATCGGAGAAAAATATCACGCATTTTACATGAAGACATAAGTACGTTTATGACACTATCTAGTTGAATTCTTCCAGAAACGAAAAATGTTTCAGATAAATGTGAAGAGAAAATCAAAATACTTCACTGCCAACAGTTTTTTTTGTCGAAAATCGTGCCGTTTCCGAGATAATTACGAAAAATATGGCAGAGGCAGACAGGCCACAGACGTTTGAATATGCCGCAATATGAGAGATGCAATTTGCATTCGGGGTATTTAAGACAGAAATACAGATTAATAAATTGAATACTTATTTCTTTCGACAGGATGAATCTTTGTGGATAAGATGCATTTTGCATGAAAGATAACCAAGTCAAAAATACAGTCATAATATTTAATACCTACTACTGTATTACTGATAATTGCGCAAGCGTCACACATCGTGGATTGAAATTAATGACGTAATAATCAAAGACGTAGCTTCGAGTGGTGACGTACTTCCCTGTGCCGTTATCGATTTTACTACCATTTACATGGAGCATGCGCAAGGAAAATAAAAACGTGCCGTCAAAATCTTTATTGCCTATATCTACGATTATAAAATGTCGTGTGTAGACAGAGTACGCATATACCTATCAGTTGTGCAGGAAATATTATTCGTAAGTTAGGAATTACAAAACGTTTCGTCAGGCCCAAATTTTGAGGTTATCTATGACCGATAAATGCAACAAAAACAAAGTCAACTTAGACGTAAGTTTTTCAAAGAAATATAACACCATGCCTAATAATAGTAATAACATTCTATAATATACATACAACATGTGCACAACAAAAAGTGAGACTCCAGTGCATTAAATGGCATGATCATCTGAGAAGAGTGGAGGGTGTTAAGATCCCAACGCACCGCAATGTTACCTCACACTTGCATTTCCGATATTGTTTGTTATTGTAACTTATTACAGTAAAATAAATGCACTATGATGTTTGAAGATAACTGTTTCAGGAATGTGACTCCCATGTAGTCTGATGTATGTGTACCGACACTTCAGAGGAACCTGTTGCCTCCATCTTCAGTAGATCCAAAACATTGATACACATCAATCACACTATATGGTGTCACATTCTAGAAGACAGTAGTACTATCTACGTTATCACAACCACCATGAAAATTCAAATATTGCTTATATTTGTTCTTTTTCTACAGTTATTTCCAAGTAACTGCCTTTATACTATTACACAAATAAGATTTTGAACATTTTTCACTTCATAATATATTCTACTCTTATATCTGATTATGATTAATGTTGGGTGAAAATACAGAAGCTGGGCCGAACATATTAAAACGTTCCCAGAAAACTGTAATT
This sequence comes from Reticulitermes speratus, assembly GCA_021186555.1. Taxonomy (NCBI): domain Eukaryota; kingdom Metazoa; phylum Arthropoda; class Insecta; order Blattodea; family Rhinotermitidae; genus Reticulitermes; species Reticulitermes speratus. The sequence goes on from JAJKFL010000006.1 coordinate 24,350,347, forward strand.
TAACCAATTCATTACACCACTTCCTAATACAAAAATAGCCCACATTTGTATATTGTTCTTAGTAATCTGGTCCATGAGCATAGGATTTGTTGGCCAAGTGGCTCACACATAAAAAAGTTTAAGAGACTTTGCTATAGATGGTCATATAGGATTTTAGAGAAGAAAAGTGGCCTGACTCCACCTGCTTCATTACATCATAGGAACTGATTGATGAAGCAACCTGTGTATGTCCCCACAGGGGAAACACCTGATGTACATGAACCACAGACAACTGTCATTTAAGACAACCCCCCCTTTTCAAAGACTGTAACAGGTGAAACAATTGTTAGCAAATTTGTATTTCTCAACTGTAATAAGTCTCAAAAAACTGTAAACATGCCAAAGAAGAAAGGTGGTGCACTCTTAGATGGTGACTTTAGAGGATTCCTACTTGGTGACTAGTAAACCTCTGACAAAACTTGTCTAAGATTTAGGTAAATACAGTAATAGAAACTAGATAAAGATAGTGTATATTCATATGCATTTATACAAAATAAATAAAGACTTGCAACATATAACAAAAAATACAAAATTCAAAGTGCAGGGTTTCACTTGTGCACTATTTAAAACTATAAACTCGCAGTTTTATCTGATCTTTTATGAGCATGAAATTGGTGTCTTGATGTAAGAGCAGCACTTCAATCAAAGTGCTCAGAACATTTGGACCTAAGAAAGAACAGAAGATACAGGAAATTCCTTAAAGAGGAGCTACATTAGTGCTCTTCACTTTAACAACTTTTCCACATATACAACTGCCAAACTAGGCCTTCTTCTTCCATGCTGTTTCCAAACCAAAATTTTGGCATTTTCCCCCTGCTCATGTTGTATGCTGCCTCATCACTAACAAAGTGAAGTTAATGTGAACATATTTTCCAGTAAGTATAGGAGGTTCAAGTGTTTATTCAGTTGCTGAAAGTTTGGATTTTGAGCTGTGCATCAATTTTAACACTTTTAGAACACAATACTCATTTAAATATCAGGTTTCACTCCTACCTGCCACAAAACACAACATAGCTCCATTATAAAATCAGTCAGTTCATGTTAGGGAATCAGTCACCATGTGTTCTGATAACCAAACTAATCCCATAAACAATGTGGTGAAATGCCAAGATATTTCCATAATGGATAAGGGCACACCTGTTTTTATGAACATGCTATTTGATTCATACCACATTTGCATCCACTTTTTATTTTTAAAACAGTACTGTTTCATACAAAAAATCAGACATCAGTTAACACTGTATATCTACATAGACATGAAAAAGGTGCTTTAATTGCAACATAATTTTTACAAATATTTACAAATATGAAACATAAATCATTTGCTTGCTGCTTCTATTGCTGTCATCTGACCATCGTCTACTGCGCCTTCTGATTCCCCGTCTTTAGAGTTGTCACTTGAAGGAGACTCATCAGAGACAGCCACCACATCACATGCTGCTTGATTATTAACTGCAATTCCTCCTTGTGTACCTGATGTTTCTGGCTGAATGTCGTCACCCGAATCATTGCTGCTGTCCGAGAAACTTATACATTCCTCATCAGCATCCACCCTGAAAGAACAATCTCACATGAAACAGGAAGTGCTGAAAGAATCTGTTGTTACACTGGTACATTTCAAGAGCATCAAGCCATTATTTAGGAAGGTTTTAAAGTCACTCTTACTACTAATGATTTTCTCATGTTAAGTTATATTGATGTATCATTTACCATCCTCATGACATAGTAATTAATTTCAATTGTACAGGGTTCTAATGACTAATTATCTTTTAGACTTTGTCCAGTGGATGGTGTTTTAAAGATTAAAAAAAAAGTAAATCATGTTTCAGAAACTGGTTCTGTTTCTGCCCTCAGGTAAAAAAGTGGGGAGGCCCTTACTCACTTGGGTCCTTGGAGATATTCTCCACCTGTGGGCCTATACAGACCTTGGTATGAGCCATTTTTGCTTACAATGCCTATAAACTACTTAAATCTTTAGACTTGCCATAAGCATCCCTTCTTCTTCTTTACTGCATTTGTTGCAGTGTTTGTTGCTTTTCGTTTCTGGCTACACCCTGTACTCCCACTATTCTTTGCTGCAATCTTGAAGCCTAGACAGCGATATAAACAAATTATTATAACACAGTATTTTAAAAGTTTGGCACCCTATGTTCTTGCAGGACATCTCGCTGGGAATTCATAGTTTTAAACCCTCAACAGACCTGACTAGTCTCCATGCATGGACCAAAGGCTCCATTTATGCCACGCCTCTGAGTAGGGATATAGAGAACATAACGTTTTGACGATGGTTCAGAGTCCATGTTGACCCACTGTAATCCTCTTGGATGATCAGCTGTGTCAAATCTGAGTTAAAATCTAATGTGTTTGGGACCTGCTCTATCTCCACTATCAGGGTCACTGCTGGGAATGATACACATATCTGAGTCAGTTACTGTAATGACTCTAGCTACTGGCACACGGGGAAGCATGATGTCAGAATAAAACTAAGAAGTCCTTACTCCAACTTAGCTTTGGTATCCTGTTGTTTAACCCGAGAAAACACAATACAGGAGTAACTGCCAAGTTCAGAAGGCTCTGAAGCATGAATCATGATCAGAATGTCAATTTCAGTATACAAAATGGTTTCACCTAAGCTGGTACCTTTTTCGACAGCATCACTGACATGCTCTGTCAGCTGGGAGCGTTCTTTCTCATAAGTCTGATCACGGAAGTTATGTTTTGGTTCCTCTCGAAGTCGCTCCAACTTTCTTCTTTTACGTTCTGCTGCCTCTTGTTCTCGTTCTGCCTGCTGTGCTATCCAATTCTTCAACCTGAATAATACAGAAAAATTAGTGCCAACCTCACACAAAGGTTTGATAACGGAATGTACAACGGAAGGCCTTGAGACTTGACAGTGCTGTTCATCTGTAGATCAGACATAAACACACTGTGATTAGAACAAAGAATCACAATATGGTAGGGAAAAGTATTTTATTACCAGAGATGATGACACAGTTCAGACCTATATGGTACACTTGTCTTAAAAAGTCCTGTTTCACTATACCTACTAATTTTTCCTTTTTTTCAAAGACAATGACAAATTCATGACAATCAAAATACTGTACTTATAAAGGAACACAGACAAAGCTGTGTATATACAGAATTCTTACCTCAAAACTTTGTATACATGCAAATGGACCCACACCAGATTATTAAAATCTGGTGTTTATTTTGGATTTATACCTCAAACAGTGGACTCAATGCAGTGTACTTTATGACACTCTGCACCTTATGGCACTTTGAGCTTTCAGGTTTTGGAAGTAGTGCAACTGAGGACTCTGTTCTCCTGGGATACTGCACTCCATCATTAGGTGATCAATGCCCAACATTTCGGACTGTGTAAGAGCCTCATCTTCAAGGGTCAATTGTCCAATGGCATTTTAAGTGGAAATTTATTTCAGCTATGTACAAGGACAAGAAATTGAAATTCCTGCATAATAAAAGTTATCAGTGTCAATTATATCATATCTAAGTGGCTCTGAAGTAACTCTGTTAAATTCCTTTCCCCATGTATTACCTTTTTTCTTCATTTATATCTCTCAAACGCCTCCCACTCAGATCTCGACATGCCTCCCTGTTTGTTGTTTTTTCAATTTGTGCTCCAATAGCACGCAACATGGAGCCAAAACCTGAAACAGTACAATTAATGAAGTGAAATGGGTGACTCAACAATAATTATTTTACCAGCCAAAGAATATTTGATACAGGTGCTCTGCAATCAAAATATAACCTTGGTGTCCCTCACTGGGAGATACACAGTGGAGACTTTGCATGCCCTGGGATCACTATGGTAGCAGACAGGGAGGAACCATTACACACATATGATAGGCACTATTTGAAAAAAAATATGTTTGCTTAAATTCTTACCTCCTTTACCTCCAACAAGTCGAGGAACAGCGTGAACAATGCCATCTGTAAGAGTAGTGCTGTCTGGCACCCGTTTACCATTGTATAGTAAGTATATGTCACTTTCACCAAACTCCTAGGGAAAAACATAGTAATTGCAATTTAAAAAAAACAAGAATTTGAAGTTGTTCCCGACATCTACTTTTCGATACTTAAAAAACCTAACGTGGCCAAACTTAAAAATAAACCTGTACAAAGTAAAGATAGTGTAAAGAGCCAAAACAAAAGCCAAATATGAATAACACAAATAAATGTGCAACATACTACATGGAAAAAAATGACTGCAAAGATGGCTGCTTTTCTCAGAATAGCAAGCCTGACATTCATAAAAATTTTCTCCCAATACAGGACCATGTACATGTTCATGTTCTAGTAGAATTAGATAAAAACTGTGAGCAAAATGGCAGAAGTTTCATACAATGAAGATACAGAGGTTAGGAGATATTAGACTTCGTCACTTCAGGCAAATAATGATTTCTTCCATCAAAGAGAACAGAACAGGAGAGAATTTATTTACATTCCACAGAACCTTCTTTGGGCTAAGGCAAAGCATGTACAGCATTTTATAATGCAAGTGCAAAACTATTTCACACACAAAGTGACATAACTACATGACAATTGTAAGTATTATAAACATACGGTTATACCACATAATATGGCAGTTATACAGTACATTTAGATACCATATAATATGACACAATACAACCACAAAAGTGCACTTCTATACACAGAACTATTACCACACTTAACATGCATATAACCATGTAACCTTAAAAACTATTTACATCCACCATTAACAGTAGACATACCGCAGTATTACGAAAGTTAACATATATACAAGGCCACAAAATATTCAACCTATGTCTGTATAAACTTTAAGAGTTTCCTGTAGAGGTTAATTCATTAACAGAGTAGATGGAGTGAGATAGGAGACACTCTTGTAATGTGACTCAAACATTAATTGTAGCTGGAAGATTATTATATCAGTGGATACCTGCGGAATATACTCCCTTCTGATATTCAGTGAGGACAGAACTTGACGTATGAAGGTCATATTTTATAAATTCTATACATCTGGAGTTCTTCGAAATGTTCCAAGTTTTCCACATCAAATGACCGTAATCAGAGTATGCAAACTGCCTAAACAATTTTCTACAAGACACTTTTTTTTACACCTTCCATCATTGTAATGATTTGGGAAGGGTACCTACTGTCATGAGTTGTGCAACTGTCCTCTTGGCAAAAGCCTTGTGCAGTAATAATATATTCAGTGTGTTTCCTCCAGTTCAAGTTATTATCAATGTGTATGCCAAGAACTTTATTTCCTTCTATTTCCTCAACTGATTTCTTTATTATAACCTATATTTAAATTGAATTGTCTTGCTCTTGGTAGCAAATTTCATGAAGTTTATTGTGAGTTTGTTCACAGTACACCATTTATTTCGGTTAGCAATGCAAAAATCTCATCTCTTATAGCCATTGTTTCAGACAGCCCAATTTTCTGGAAAGTTTTGAAATGTGGTGCTGGAGAAGAATGGAGAACATCAGCTGGACCGATTGTGTGAGAAATGAAGAAGTATTACACAGAGTCAAGGAGGAGAGGAATATCCTACATACAACAAAAAGAAGAAAGGCTAACTGGATTGGTCACATCTTGCATAGAAACTGCCTTCTAAAACACATGATTGAAGGAAAGTTAGAGGGAAGGATTGAAATGACAGGAAGACGAGGAAGAAGGCGTAAGCAACTACTGGATGACCTTAAAAAAAAGAGAAGATACTGGAAATTGAAAGAGGAAGCACTAGATCGCACCCTGTGGAGAAATCGCTTTGGAAGAGGCTACGGACCTGTCGTAAGACAGACTACAGAATGAATGAAGGCCTGTGGAAACAACAGTATTCCAAAGGGATGCCATAAAAATGATACCTTGTACAGACAAAAAGAAAATCCCATCCCTCAATAGCAATGTTAATTAGCCACATTTATATGCAAAGTTTTCCATTGCTACAAACACTTTTTGTATATATTCTCCCCAAGCTGTCCTTTGGGACTACCTATAACACAATTTTTGTTACCATAAGAATCGTACTATATTTATACCACTGTATTGTTAATTTCATACAAACGTCTACCAGTTTCGTTACCTTGGGTAGGTTGGATTAGGGCGCTTAGTAGGTTAAAATGCTTGAACGGTAACAAACTCAACACACATATACCAAGGCATCATATTTTAAAGTTATCCCAAGTTCATTATAGATAGTAGATACATTTTAGCATTAACGTGTTAATATAAGATGAATGTTCAAAGACAGAACTTAATCGCATAGCAAGTGACGCCGTTACACAACCACCGACATACAGGAACATAAGTATCCAAAAATTGAACTTACCAATGCGGAAAGTATCTTCCCTTTAACTTCATACGCAGAAACACAGGAGTCATCTATTCTCATTGGTGTTTCTTTTAAAAGTGGACACGAAACAAATAGCATTTTAGCCAAATAATACCACAACTGTCACACTACACAAACCTTACTACCAGCACCCACATTCGCCCAGCCCATACCACGGATCCTACACACACGTGCTTGGCCTCTGAAGACCGGTTTACACAAAAATAATTGGCTTGGCACTATTTGTTTGTGGATGAGCACGTAACATCAGATACAGTGACCACATACTCAGCATAGTTGATGACATTTTATCTATTTTATCGATTTTAATGAGCACCATATAGCTGGTGTAATGAGAGTGAGTCCTGAAGATGAACTGATACAGTTCGAAACATGTTGACTATTTATTAACATAAATATGTATTAAATAGAAGATAATAAAGTGTACATTTGTCGGAATAAGACTTTATACAATAAAAAATGTACGTTGCAGATAACATAAAAAATATATATCTGTCTGCCATCTATGTACCAATTCCAAAACACGGTGCAGTAATTGACACAAGGGAGAGGAATGCAAGACAATGATGATCCTCAGTACTGATCCATCAACCACACCAAAGACCCACCAGCGTAACAGTCAGTTTATAGACTGCTGCACAACATTCCTGATCATTTGCAGTAACAAACACCACCTTACTACATACATACATACACACACATATTCCTTGGATCCATTAGTGTCACAAAGTCAATAGGATGTGGAACAAGTAAAAAATACAATTATACGCAATTTTTACGGTGTAAAATACTATTAGCATTTTACAAAACAGTATCATAGATCATCTCTGCACATAAAAAATGTATCTACAGAGTAAAAGGAGTATGTTATAAGTATTTCGGATTTAAGTATTTAAAATATTAAGGATTGTCAGGCATGTTCTCGTTTGGTATTATTTTAACATGAAATTCATGATACAACATAGTTCAATTAGCCTTTAAACGGTCGGGGTATTTAAATTTTTGAGCACGGTTGATGAACAAAGTATTATTTGAACAGAAGATACAATTATAAAATAAAAGGCATTCTGTGGTAAATAAAACACAAACTACGCAGCATGTCTTAAAAATGCAGTAAATTTCCTTGTTGCCTAAATACACAAAATTAATTTCTAGGGAGTCTTTTTTTTTTCATGCGTTTGCGAATGCGAATACAGGCTGTTAAAGGTCTCACGCAGTGCTAACTGCCATATCGGAAACTGCAGATCGAAAGTAAAAAGCAAGAGCTACGTAGTGGCTGTCAACTGGAGCAACATTTCAGTGACGGTGGATCTGGGAGAGTTCTGTGACATTCCAGAAGTTGCCGACATCTACGTTACAAGCGTGAACTTCAGTGGCGGCTTTTCAACGACAATGTAAGTGCTCTTTACCTTCAGAAAGAGTTCGGATTTCCAAGAGTTAAAAAATTTAGGTCCCGCACATTATTCGTGAGTCAGTGAAAACTTTCTGGACTAAGAAATGATTGAAACGGGACGAATTGATAACCACATACTTGGGTTCACCATTAATTCTCATGTGTCGAATTATTTTTCAATCAACAACTGCTTACTGTAAAGCATTATAGATTACAGCAGCTTACAGGTCCCTACATAAAACTGTTTTGGGTTTTCGGCTTCATCTTCTCGCACATTTTACCAACAAGGAGTTCCGAGCAGGACTCACATAGCCTGCTATTCTCAGAATATTTAGGTCTTCCCACCAATTACCATTCCCAAAATGCCCCTTATGCATATTACTTCATCTGCCACCGGACATTATATAGTGGAGAAACTAACAACGTCGGTAAATAAACTACTAAAGTAACATTGCATGTGTTCAACTAGTATTATTATTCCACTAATGGCACGAAGATAGATCATAAACACAACAAAACAACACATACGAAATATGTGGAATACCGTTTGTCAGTCAACAATCACAAACATGGCGATAACGCGAATTTTTTTGAGGATATATCCGACATATTTAATGCATACAGGATGTATACCCAACTAATGGATTCTTCATAAAAATATAACACAACAACAATAATAATACACATAGATAAGTATAACTAGAAATTATGAAACACAAATGTAGGATTTAAAAAACCTCTGCTCAAACTCCTCGTTCTTGTTGTAAATTTGTCGGACATAAACTTCAAGACTCACACCATCTCAATATCCGTAACTGCCAATTCACAATATTTCAAAAAGGGGTTGAAAGCATTTATTACCTGCATCTGTACCAACGTTCACATGCGTAGCTCCAACGGTTCATTAGTTAACATCATCAGACCTAAAGCCAATCAGTAAGATTTCATGCAGGAGCGTTGTTTTTACATAATATAAAGTAATTACCTTTACAAAAGATGCAGACTGTTTGGAAATATGCTGTCATATATCATTTCAGCATCCAAACTCCTCAGTCCTTACTCCTCTGTCATACGTTTTTGCGTCCTCCATGTTTCTATTAGGCATACAGACTGCAGGCAACTAAAAAGCACGAGGTTTGGATGACCTCTAGCGGGATAAAGTCCACACCAAGTTTCGTGAAAACCGAGCGCTTTGTTCAAAGCCTGAAAGGTGGAAACACAAACAGCATGTTGATCACATATGCTTAGGTTAAGAATGGAAGCTGTATGTTGCAAGGGAGGTATACAAGTAAAACAATAGGTCTATTATTTTGATAACTACTCAAAAACTACACGATGAAGTTAGGTCCAAGGTTCAGTGCTCTAACAGTGTGCGTTACCATTTTTATGTTTCACAACAAGTTCCATTGCACTTCAAGCAAGGGAGGGAGTTGTTCTTACATATATAGCAGAGACTAGAGACTGATTTGTAAACTTTACAGCCTTAATGTGTTGTACTGTAATAAATACCTCCTATTTATTTCACAAGATGGTGTCTCGTCTCCTTACGTGTCAAAACACTGAACTCCCACAACCTGAATACTGACGCATACGTTCCACAAACTTTCCAAAACTGTTCCTGCATCCAAAACAGTCTACTTTAATAGCCGTCGTTTATCAGTTTTGGTGAGCCTAATTCGCACAAAGGAATGAAGAATGGGGATATCGTGCGTGTCCGTCCACCCACACGTTTCAATTTCGAAATCACTGAACGGTTTGAAGTAAAGTTGAAAGATGTTGAACGAATTTTGGCCTGCACCGGTCCAATAATGCTCCAATCACACTTCATTACTTTTTCCCCAAAAACGTATACCTTACAAAATACTGTTGCACGATGTAAAAAATGCACTTTGTTACTGTCTAAAGCTTTTTGTTTTAAATATTCTTTGGTGTGGTACACATATATTTAAAGAAATACAGGTAGTAATTATGTATGCCTCTTTGCAGCCTACTATTTATGTCAACAATAAATGAATACAAACAACTAGATTTATTTGACAATATTCAGTGTTATATGCCCATCTTATAAATTTCTTTGAAATTGGTTGAGTGGTTTTGAAGATGAAACACATGAAGCCAGACATTTTACTTTTTGCAAGTTATCAAAAAACCATTTCTTTCTGGTACGTTTTGATTACGTGTGATGTCTTGGAGCTCTCGTTATCTTTGACACACGTGGTTGATTAGCATATTCGAAAGGTTCTAGATTAAAAGACGGTAGTTGGCTAACCTGACTGAAGTTACTCATACTTTCCCTTAGTCCCTCCAAGGAAATTCTGCGATAGTGCTTCGAGCAGTATAATGATCGCTCCCTTTCACATTCTCTCCAAATCATTATTTACTTATAATATATATATTCCCCCCCCCAATGGCTCGACAGCCCCTTGGGGGCCTAGGCCGCCTCATTTTTCAAGGCTTCAAGATCACACACTTATAATATATTAATACTGTAAAACATTACTAAACCTAATGCTGAAAAAATTGAATCACAAAGTAATAATATCCACAGTAACACGGAATTAAAGCTGGTGACATAGAAACATCAATTTCCTTTAACTTCCTATGATAAACCTACCACATTACCTTGAGATCAATATACACTTCCAGCCAACTACCACAAATCTAAGCTTGAACTTCAATTTCACCCATCTAATGGAACAAGACTTGCTGCCTATCTGTTCAAGTTTTACAAAAAATACAACCTGCGTAAAGCCATACTTAATATTGCTACTGTCAACAAGTTCCCAATTAGTATGATACAATACCAAGACAGACACATAAAATCAACCCACAATGACAGATGCGGACTCACTGAAGTTACAAGTGGGTTACATGAAAGGTGTAGGGCAATTGCAACGACTCATGCAGGGATCAAATGAACTGATAACAAAATACAATTAGTCAGACTTGCAAACGTAAATTTCTTCAATACCACATGTGGAATGGTGGGAGAAATGGAAATGTCACTGGAATTGTTTTATTAATGCAAGAGGGGACTATTTTAAAGGGGGCAATGTTTAATAAAATTTATCTCAGATGTATGACATTTTATTTCACCAGTCCAAGAACTTTTTCAACAGACCTCATACACTGATATTCACAGTACAGATATGCAAAAATTTTGTATTTCTCATGTAGGACATAGCTGTATTCGTATTATACATTTGGCAAGAACATCAAAACACAAGAAACCAAACAAAAACACACAAACTGTATCACATGCTAGTCAGGACATTGGCCTTTATGTAAATAAAGATAAAACAATATGCTGTATATAGTGATGCCATATAACCATAACGAAAAATAACAACCTACTACAAACACAGCAAATACATCTTCAAAAAATGGAGTAGAGTTCAAACATCTGGGAACAAATCTTAGTCAATTATGTTGTGCAGATTCTTATGACAAAAAGGGTATGAAGTTTGTTGTGTCTATACAGGCTGGTTGCAGCATCTTCATAAACATAACCTATAAAAAAGGACCTTAAAAAGTTGCATTTTTAAAAATAATTCGTTATGTAAAACATCAGACACTGAGTAGCACCTCAAAAGTGTTATAGCCCCCATGTCTGTGTAGGAAGGAGAGGTTATAAAAAACTATGGTGACCTCAAGTGTAATGAGTTGAGTTTCATAAAAACTAAACAGATTCAAAAAACATTCAGAAGATGCAGAGACAACATGGAATGCCTCAAGTATGACCTTGAATTTTGAAAACCAGGCTACAAATGGCAAGCTGTAGCTGTCTGCAACAGGTAATGAGATTCAGTTATGTCTCCAAACAAAGAGAATGTGTCACATGTATATTCAGTAATGTATACCGTCATATACAACTCTACAATACAAGTGTATGACAGTATACTGTATGTATATATATATGACCGATACAACAACCGGGATGTGTCAGCTTAAAGCAAAAAAGAGAATGAGATAACTGCCATGGTCCAAATTGTCACTTCATCGACATACACTAAAAATTTCCCCTGATATCTCTTAATGCACAAATCACCTACACAACGATTGTACACTTCAACAGAAAGTTTAAACACTGCTATTATTGTCTGTTCTTCACAGGATGATGTTCTGAAGAGATGTTTTACAAAATAAGTACATACCCTTGTCTCTGCATATCACACTTAACACTTCATTACAATGAACATGTATCCAGCCACGTCAATTGATTACTAAAAATAGCATAACATCATTTAAAGTACAATTTAAATACAGTTTTCTATTACCAGAGTTGAAAATTGCATTAATTATAACTTACACTTTACAAAATGAACATAAAAGGTACTGAAATCAGGAATGCAAGACAAAGGATGGTCCTCAGTACTGATACATCAACCACATCAAAGACCCGCCGGCGTAACGGTCAGTTTATAGACTGCTGCACAACATTCCAGATCATTTGCAGTAATAAACACCACCTTACTGTTCATTTTCCTTGCACAATTTCAAACAAACCCTGTCTGTCCATGAAAATAATGGCATCTGATAACACAGAAATTACATTCTGACCATTACAACAGATGTTACATTTAACATACAAAGTCCTGTAAAATGACAATTCATAACTGTGTGAAAAACTAACACTATAATGGATATTCATTACAGACCATTTAGAACCTGGAAATGTATAAATCACTCTGAAACATAAGCAGTGAATACTGTATTTGTGGTTATCTCACTGTAACCAGTGAAAATACATAAGTTCAGGGGAATTCATGTGAGTTATGTTGTCAAATTTGAACTCTAACCTACAAAATGCACTTATCGTAGCACTGTGTGGAAGAGGTCATATCTGTATCTACTACATTTTTCTTTGCATCAAAGTGAAAATACATTTCTTAAATATGCCAGAACAACTGTCAATACAATTAAATTTAAACAGAAGGTATTGTACAGTGACATCAAATTCTCCAAGTATTTAGAAAATGGGTGAGCCCTGCAGTGTTTAATGTAACATATTTTCTACGGCTGTACTGTACTTCCACATAAAGGATTGGTAACCCAGCACATGATAGAATGCAATGTGTTCTGGATACCAAAATAGCCATCATGTTAAGAATAATGTAAGGCAACAACCATTCTTTGAACATTACAAATCCTTAGGCATCAATCTCTAATATAAAATATACCAACAAAACAAATACAAATAAAAACTTCTACAGTGTCTTTCTGTTGCTCAGTGCCAGCATTATCAGAATGAATAGTCAGTCACATAAGAACTTTAAAAGTGTTATCACCTAAGTTATACAAAATGATTACTGGGCAGTTTTTTTCACACCTTAGGTCATGGATTTCATCACAGATTCTTATCAAGTATTTTCTATGACGTGGATGCCTAAAAAGAATAAAACATAAATACTTATTAGTGTCTGCATATTTAAGAGTGGCAACAGCTGCAGCTGCAAGAAAATTTGAATCTGGTGTCTGAGGGGAAAGTCTGGAATCTGGATAGAACACTTTTGGAGTCTGAAGAAGTAATATGGTTTCAGCGTGGAAGACAGCAGTTAGAACCAGTCCAACAATGTTAAACTATTTATGCAAAGCAAATAACACAGATTGCTCTGTATCTGTTAAATCTGTGGAAACTGCTTAAGATCAATGGTAAAAGTTTCCTTGAATTCTCCAACTTTTGTTATCCTTGCACTCCTTCAATGGTGACTTAAAATTTTACTTGCATTCCCTATAATCAGATGCACTTTGCTACTGCTTCAGAAAGTTGCATCAGATACTCCCATACGGTGCTGCAATGTTCTGCGAACCACAAGAACTACATGCAACAGCCTGGAGGAACACCGGGACTCAACAACCACAGAATGCATTGAATTCAAAAACTTCCTGGGATATACCAAGTAGAAACAGAGACTGAATAGCAGGGAAGTTCCAGATTATCATTGATGTGATTAAATATCTCCATGTTTATCAGTTGAGATGGTTAGCTTACCTTTCAGTAACTAATCCAATGCTCTTCTGGAAATCTTGTTGGTTCAGATCCAACTCAAGATGTGTGGCCAATGTCTTTATCACAGCAGACTCCAGGTTCAGAGCCAAAACTTCCACACGAACTTTAGCAGAGAGACACTGAAGTGTGCTGGACATGTGTGACATCATCTGCATCAAACAGGGCAGATTAACATAGTCAAGAGTAGCTGACTGCATGGATGTTCTTGAAACTTATTACTGGGGGATCTTTATTGACAACATTTCAAATAAGTACCATTCAAGACACACCAAAATAACACATGGTTCTCTCTTTTATTCAAAGCAAAACATCTTGTCCAAAACTTACTGAATAGACAAATGTTTCTGACAAAGAACCCAGTGAGATATATTGTATGTATCAGTTTTTTATGTTTTAGAAACAAGAACTTGCAGATTCCTCATATGGGAGTTTCACACACTTAATTTGTCATTCAGCAAGTCACAATGGGTAAACATAACACAAATGTATGCAGTACTTTTCAGATTCCAAGTTATGGTATATGAGATTGATTTGAAAATTTTAGTACTGTGATATCCCCAGACTAAGCTGCTCAAGTCGATACTTTTGTCTCAAATGTCTTTAAACAAATTTCATAATACTGCCAAAATAAATGACAAAGCAGAACAAAATAAGAATAAATTATGTTGTAGAGACTGGAACATATAGGCACCTATGAACTCCATTTAAGTGACAGATGTACAGATGCTCTTCTTTCTTCTAAATGAGATATTTACCTGTGTGATATTGCTTGTTCAATGACAGTGTATCCTTCCAGATGTAATTAGGTAGTATGACAGACAGACAATATTCTGTAGCACCAACAGTTATAAAGCTAATAATGTGGAACATGGGAAATTAGTAGGATAGATAATGATAAACATTCTGTATATTGTGTGTGTTAATTCTGCACGAGTGTTTCAGTGCTCTATAAACAGAGACAGAGAGAGCAAGAGAGAGACAGAATGAAAGAAAGTGGAAAGGATGAGAGAAGGGAGAATTTTTACTTTTGCTGTCACTGTATAAAGATGTCAAAACCATAGTTTGGATTGTATTTCTAACTGCAATGTTGAGATCATTGTCAAAGGCTTTAAAATGGTACGAAAAACTTGTACATGAAAGAGAAGTAAGGAAATGTAAGTGTTCAAAAGAAGTCCATGAACATCAAAAAACTACCCCATCAGGGAGAGAAAATAAAGCTAGTTAATTCACATTGCAACCTGCTTAACAAAGGAAGACCAAGAGAATAATTCACACACACTATCAAAGAGGTAAATAATTTCAAGCTCTCCTCTTTATCACCCATAAATTTTATTTCCTTGATTACATGATGTACCTTCCGTTACATCTTAAGCAATTATCATATGACATTAATAAATTTAAATCAGCTTTAAAAAGGTTTCTTCTTACAAATTCCTTCTACACCTTGGATGAATATTATAGTTGGAAATAAATAAGGATCTTGGTTTCAGTAATTAAGGTTTTTATATTGTCTAATTACTATATTATTTATTCTGCTACAAGTGGTAAATTAAGTATTCATTATTTATAATAAGACCTAGGTTTACTGTTTTAATTTCATGTAATATTTAATCTCATAACGGGCTCTGTGTAGCCTTTACACTTAGTCATAAATTTTTATACCTATATAAATCAATGACATGTTCTGTATCTGATCCTTGGATTTATGGAATGTTAAGTAAATAAATAATAATAATAATAATAATAATAATAATAATACAGGGTCTAGCCAAGTTCAATGAACACATACATCTATGTTGTGACACTAAACAGTTGATATAAAGAGTCTATGCAGGTTGTATGACAGCAGAACTCTGCACTACAGCAAGCAACTAACTAGAAAATACACTGCTTATGAACAATTCTGCAGTCCACCTTACCTTACCTATTAATGTCCATAAAAGTAACATTTAAATCTAACCAACACTTGAACCACTGGTATGATATAATACTTTTGAACAATACAGTCCCACTTTTAGTGCCGCATATGACGGACAAATTCAATTCCATTTTTGAACCTTCCATGCAGTTTCAACCAATTTCAAGAAACTTGATCACAAAATACTTTTAGCTTCCACTATGCAGAACACTGTGAGAGACTAGTATCCCTGATACCATTTCAAAGTATTCTAAACAACCTCCTTACCTGAACTTCGTACCTCTTCCGAATATTGGTTGGATACTTCTCCACAGTGAGAAAATTAAAATTCACCAAGGGATTGCCACCTACTGGATCAGCACTTGCCATTTTGCACTCTGATCGTGTCAGCATGTTGTTCATCTCTGCAGTCTCACCACTGCTCTTCAGCAACTGCTGCAGGAACTCCACCAGACCAGAAACACTCACCTTCCTCTCTTGAAACCTACATCATATCCAACAGTAATTAAACAAACACACAAATGGGGTATGATGTGCAATATAAAGTCCCTCCTATGTTTCCTCCAACCTTGTCTTCACATGGTGTTCCATCATCTGGCATCTGAGTCACAGCAGTATTAACGCTACAGCTGGTGTGGAGAAAAGAATGAGTTGGTTACTTTAATCATGGATTTTAAGTTCCTTTCCTATTTTTATTCAAGTCTCAATAATTTCAAATACCACAATCACAGCAGGTAAGCTGACTTTTAGCTTATAATTCAAGCAATATCATGGCAAAGAAAAAATTTGTTTAATGGAATCTTTAAGTTTTAGCAATATAAGCATATATTACTGTTAGTTACCATAAAACAGTTTTTGCTTCTTTCAAAGGCCTTCATAATCATCCTTTCCCAGTGCTAGTTACATCCCAGAACTTAAAGCTAAATATTTTCTGGCTCAGAGCAACAGGTTAAGAGGTGCAGCAAGCATACATTAACATGGTAATGAACCCTTGGGTTCCATAAAAGAAGGTCAATTTCTTGACAAACAAGTGACTATTAGCTTTTCAAGAAGGATTCTGCTCCACAGAGTGTGAGCTAGGTAGCCAGCCAGTCAGTCAGTAACAAGATAAGGGCTTTAGAACAGGTTTCATGATAAGATGCTCATATATTTCACAGTTTGGTAAGTTTGATATGGAGCTTTAGGCGATGATCTTACATTAACTTTTGTGTCTTTCCAGGTTCATCTCATGTCACATTACAATGTGCCCACAGTTCTGCCGCATGTCTATGCATGTAACAGTGTAAATTTAGATAAACAATTTAAATGTATGAATGACAAGTGAAAATACAAATAAAAGTGCTGTATACCGAGTTTTATTGAAATGAAAGACAAAATGTCTCAGTACAAAAGATACTGCAGGATTCTGTCAGTACTAACCTCTCCTTTTCCCAACTTCGAACCCGAAGAGTTCCGGTTTCTATGTCCTTTAGCATCACTATGTGAGGCACCAAATTTTCTTGGCAGTAGTCCTGAATTTCTTCCAGACTCTGAATATAAAAAGGAAAGAAGTCTTGTTCTAATACTTCAGGAAGACACAGTTCTAAAAGTAATTTACTGTTCTATAAAAGACTCACAATATTCAACTACACTCTCTGGAGTGCTAGATGCATCTCCCATTGACTGGAAGTTACACAGGAGCAGAATCACTTGTGGTATGCTGTTAAAAATGCAGTGGCTATTTAGCATAAAATGGAATTGTAAGATTAGCATTATAAACTGGAAATGGTAGTGGAGGAAGCAGTTGTGTTAATTTCAAGTTACTACCTTGGCACTTGCCCGGAATGGCTGGAAAAACCCACAGTATAGTTGATGTATCTGTCAAATATAAGCCACATTCATCAGTGCTGGCAATGAGCCACTGCAACTCTTTCTAAACAAAGCTGATAATGACTGTAAGAGCAAAGCTACAGCATAACATATGCTCCAAAGTGTGATGCAGCTTTACTACTCTTAATACAGTCACAAAGCTTGGACTCTGACGTAGGAGTACAAGAGTGCACTGCCCAATGTAAGGCAAGTTAGGACACCAGAATCAAAATAATGAATGCTTAACTGCATCCTTTCATTATGAGTTTCAGAATGACTACATTCACTGTTGAATTTTCTGTGTCTCACTCTTCATACAACCAAAAAGGGTAAGCTCTGAGCACCTGAGGAACACCCTACTGCCGATTTTTGTTGACAGTCCAC
Source organism: Reticulitermes speratus (assembly GCA_021186555.1). NCBI lineage: Eukaryota > Metazoa > Arthropoda > Insecta > Blattodea > Rhinotermitidae > Reticulitermes > Reticulitermes speratus. The sequence goes on from JAJKFL010000006.1 coordinate 24,368,298, forward strand.
ATAATGTTTGTGGTCCCCTCTACTGGACACAAGACTCCTCAACTATCATCATCCTATCAATGCCAAGTCTGTGCCACATAAACCTCCACCCACATGCCAAAGCTTGCAGAGTACAGCATCAGTCATAATACAAAACATGAGCAGTGAGCTACTATGCACCTGAAGACTGTCCATCAGAGAAGATTTTATGCCAGCTGCCCAGAGCTCCCGGATCACAGCTGCCTTCTCTTTCAGCATAGACTGATGACCAACAGAACACACCACAACATCAATAGCTGGTGTATAATTCTCATCTTGTAATGCAGATACTATCTTATCAAGTGATATGCTGATCCCAGCTGCTGCTTGATTTACTTCCTTAGAGGCCACACCAGTCATTTCTAGTGTCTTCCTGTAAACACAGCAAAGGACATTCACCATTTTAAAACTAAAATTAATCTACATTATACCATATTTACCCAAATATACACCCCCCCCCCCTCCTTGACAATCTTCAACTATATGGAAAATACCTGCACAGAATATGTTTAACTTTGTGTAAGATTATAATGCAAAACCCAGTTTTCCAGATGAAGAATTTGAAAAAAAAATCTCATCTTATATTTAGGTAAATATGGTATATAAAGACAACAGGTACCAGAACTTTCCTCAGGGTAAAGTGGCCAGGGTGTGGTGTTGACCACCCATCCCCATCTAGCACCAAGGTTATGAATGAGTAGACCTATACCTCTACTCCCCCCCTGTGCCTGCATGGCATGTTACAAGAAGACCTTTACCTATATAGTACATGAAGATTCAGTTCATTCCCCACAAAGAACAGTCTGCGTCCATTTGACAGGCCAATCAGTGAAGGCTGTATAGTGACCACACACAAAGTGTGGACAAAATGCAGAAATTTTAGTGTTACATTTGGCGGTACATAACTAACCACTAGGCTTTAAAAGTTAATCTGTTCTGACCTGCCACTGTGCTAGCAATTTTAACCCTTTGATATGCTACTTACATTCCCTGTATCATTGTATTATGAGACACTAGACTAAGAAGAGTATGTAACATTTATTTTATTAAATTCTACTGCATCAGACATGACAGAGTTGAACACCTGAATGGTTGGTCGTTCAATTTGGTTATTTTATAAAATTTATCAACTGCACAGGCCATACAGCATCAAATTATGGGGTGATTACAAGTAACAGATCAGTAAGGATGAGAATGGAAGTACTGATAGCATATTTTAAAGAATTAATCTCGACATTTTGCAGAAGATGTAAGAAAATCATCAAAAGTCTAAGTCAAGATTGCTTTTCTCCAGACTGAGTTTTAAGCCTAGCCCTCTTGAATGCAAAACAAGGCTGCAAACCATAACACTGCCATGTTCTGATTACCAGACCTCAGCAGAAAATAATGGTTCTGAAGAACTTGATGTTAGTGGAAACATGCTGTGCATTAATGCCTTCCAAAGACGAATTTTTTTTATTTCCTGGAAAGTACTGTAACAGAGTAAAATTCCTTTAGTCAGGCATTACACAGTCCAGAAACTATGCTGGTTCAGAAAAGTTCTTACAAACAAACACAAAACTCTAAACACTGGTGCAAAACAACATGTACATTTATTTTACATAGTTGGTACAATGACTAGACTATGAACTGGATGGTCCCGGGTTCTATTTCCAGCAGGGACAAGAGATTTTAATCTTTCCAAAATCATCCAGACCAGCTTTGGGACCCACCCAGCCTCCTATTTAATGGTTGTCAGAGTTTCTTTCCCTGGGGGCCTGAGGGTAAAGCAGCCAGTGCATAAAGATGACCAGTTACCTCCATCTAGTGCTGTGATTAAGAATGAGTGGAGCTATTGGCATACTTCTTCTCCTCCTGCATGTCTTCATGGCATGAACAGGGACAACTTTACCATTGTTAATATACATATAAAAAAAAAACCCACCGGAAGTTACAGAGCATGTTATCATATCTCCCGCCTGCTGCAATAACATCTAGTCCACTTCGCCTTCGTTTCTTTCTTAATTCGCACAGAAACTGACACATCATACCAGAGTACTGCTGCACATTGTACACCATCCCTGGGGCAACAACAATGGGACACTGCAACACACAACAGTGAGGATCAAAAAACATTGCAAGTTACACAGTTGAGTAGCACATTCACAATACCATACAATCACAACACAGTGTATGAACATGTTTTGTTTAAGGGGATTTGATTCCTACGGTTTATATAATGCAATCAACAAATCAATTTAAAAATATAATACTGATATTTACATTACATCTTGGGAGGAACAACACACACCTCTGATCATGTTCCAGTGCATCAAAAAAATATGTTAGAGAATCAGGCTGTCATTTCAAAACATATAATTGCCGTGTGTCAATCACAGTAATGTTGTATGACTTTATAGCATTAAGAGTGTTTTGTTATATAGCCTATACAATGATTACTACAATATTTCAAATTATTACAGCATTACAGAAGAAATAATCATGCCACACATAAGGCATTCTGCATTACGGACTGAAATATACAAACTGCTGCATATCACACGTTTGTTCTAATAACTTCCCCAGTCAAATTATCTTTTAGGTTAAAACAAGGAGGATGAGATGTGCTGGACATGCGGCATGAATGGTGGGAAATGCATACAGAATTTTGGTTAGAAAAGCTTATTGGAAGAGACCCTGTAAGAAACCTGGATGTGAGTCAATAACAGTAAAACTGATCTTCAATTATTTGAGTGTTACTAAGTGAGCTGCATTCAACTGGCTCAGAGCAGAGTCCAACTGCGGGTTTGTGTGAATATGATTATAAACTTTGAGGATCCATTAAAGCAGGACATTTGTTAAAATTTACAATCTTCTGGGCTGTAATACTATGTAGTTTGGTGGCTAGATATCAATGTTTCAGAGCAACCTGTTGCCTCCATTTGTGACTTCTACTTGGCATATGGAGACAGAAAACCATGAACTTCATATTCAATGCCATGAGAACCTCAAATCTCAAGGAATTCCATGACTAGCTACATAAGAACATTCCACAGAAGATTCTGAAAATGGAGTTAGTTGAAAAGTATTAGTTTAAAGGTGTAAAAAGTGTATATCTACTGTTTATGTGTAGGAATGAAGTACTGCATATCTACAAACTCCAACAATCAGCTGAATATTGACGAGACCCCCAACACCTGAAATATGAATGTTTTCCCATATTAATTCACCTGATTGAAACAGTAAAGTATAACATCCAGTATCCATTCTTCTGGGATGTGACGCTGTGTCAAAAGGTCTTCTTGGCCTCTCAACCCTTTAAGACGAGACCTTTACGTTGTCTCGAAACGTTGGGAACCAAAAACCCAGTGGCATGGCATCACATCCCTAAAGTACGGATACCTCATCCACACCACTGCGAATACTTAGAAATTCATAATGTAACATCCATATTCTATGTACTGAGGAACAAACATTTCAGGTCTGTGATGAGAAATGCAGTTATATAACTGGTCATAATTCTCAGGCTAAATCTGCATGTGCATATAATACACGGACCCATTACACATACGAATAGAATGAAGAATATCCAATTACCTTCACTCCAAGGGCTTCTGTGTTGGTGATAATTGTCTCTAACTCGTGAAGGCCTTGCTTGGCTAATGACGCTGCCTCACCCTTCTTCTTGGTGATAACACGCAATGTGCTAGCTACTTTGGAAATTGGATTCTCCATTTCAATAAGACCAAACAATGTAACCATTGCTTGGTCCTTTAAACAAGGACTGATTAAATGAGTTTGCATTTGAAATTTTGAGCATTTCTCAGCCTGCAAACAATGCAGAAACAGCAGACTATTAACAAACACAATGAAATACTGAGTCTAATGCATGAGGCTAGATGGCTTTCTTTCTGAGCAGTATTGAGATACAATCATGACCATTTAACAATACCTAGCCTATATATTTTGAAGTGATCAGCAACAAAAGGCATGAGAACAATCTCTGAATATTCTTTGTGGATCCCATAAAACATGACTTATAAAATAAATATAAATAAATAACAACATGAAAAATTTTCAGGAAATTTGTACCTCTGCAAATTTAAATGGCCACTGTAGGTACTGCAGTAGGTCACTGAAATGTCAACACATGAGTTTATGATTCAGGAACACTCATCCTACTTTGGTGATTCAACTGATATTCACATTAAAAAAAAATGTTTGCAGACTGTTAATTTAATATTTCCTGGTTAAGGTAAACCTCACCCTGGCCTCATTAAGCATGGTGTAAATGTCATGGTACTTCTCTTCTGCTATTCCACAGTGCATCAAAATTGCTTTCAAGAGAGATGCATGATTCAAACGAATCAGGCAGGTTTTGTTCTGGAGGCTGCGGAACTCATTCACAACTTCCCAAGCTACAGAAAGTAACTCAGCTTCTGCCATCAGAGTTCCTGCAACAAGATGACCCTACAGGAACACAGTAATCACTAACCCTCCTAGGTTACATTAGGTAAACCATCAGTATCAACACATGAAGAGGGGGGGGGGGGGGGGGGACAAAATGCAGGTTGTTCTTTCTTTGTAATAAGTACTTTTTCATATTCTGTAACTGTTTTATTTCATGCCTTTTCAGACACGATGTATTAAGAGAGTACTTCAATTGCACTGGATGAGCTTCAGCAGTAATCAATAAAGAATCTGGAAGAAGTTGAAGCCTGTATTTCTGTCACTGAACTGGAAGCATCAAGAAGTCGACAAAACCTGTCAGGACAGCTACAGCAGAATCCTGACATACTAGAACTCAGGAGTAATGGTTTTTCTCACAATGAATGACACTTGAACTACATGGGGATTATATAAAATTAAATGAAAACACTGGTGAATCCTGCACACTGCACATACCTGCATTTGGACTGACAATATCAAATGCACACTCGTACAGTTCTCTTGGATGAATGCCATATACTCTCTTCTCCCTGTATACTTTATCAATAGCATATCTCTTAAGACAAGTAATCCCATTCCAGACCACATAACGTGCGAACGGGACACGAAGGTCATGTGGAAGGGTGACAATGCCACCCGAGTGAGCCATGAGGTGCACACAGGATTCTGTGTTGTCATATAACTTGTTCTGTGGCATGAGGAGAGGAGCTGACAGACAGGTGGCACCATGTTTCTGGAACACTCGTACAATTCTCTCTTTTGCTAGTTCTTGCAGCATTGGTGGCAAGGGTAATGATGTATTCTTGCCAACACTCATGTCAAATATTACGTCTTCAGCTCGTGTCACTTTCTGTCACACAAAAAATAAAACATGATACAGCATATTGTTGTTCGGTCATGCATCATGGACTTTCCTGACCCCTGCTACCTGAAACTCTTTTCAGGGGTGAAAACTGACTACAAGTTTTTGTTTTCAATTTATAGCCTGAAGATATGCCAGTAGACAGACTTGTGACTGCTAACTAAATGCTTTTACTTACCTGTTTAAAGCAAGAACCCACAAGATATTTATATGTTTTGCTCTGGGGGTTAGATAATGTGTGACGAACCATTTCCTGCAGCTCTGCTTCTTCCAGCTGTGGTGGTGGGACATAATCTGACTGCAATAACTCAAGAGATGTCGGGCGTTGACTTGGATCATGATTTAGAAGCCACCTACATAATTCAAGTGTTACAGTTAAATCTTAATAATTTAACACACAAATAAACTCCACACTGCACTAATAGTTACAAAGATAGTAACAAAATTCCCTGCTTTTGTGGTACCCAAAACTCCACAACTGTGTTCATAAAACTCACCAATGCAACCTACTATAACCAGCTGAATCAAGTTCACAACTTCATACCCTTTTTCACACATTATTAATTAGATAAATCACTTAAATAATTTCATTAAACTTGGGAATTATACAATAGTTTGTTCTATGACTTGAATGCGGAAGGGGGGAGAGAAACTTGTCTGTCGTTGAATTTGTGTAAATTGGTACATGGGCTTTTGCAGCATGTGCATAGTCTCTTTACACTGCTCGCTAATCTCAACACCACAACGTACCTAGTGTCTGCCATGCTTTATGTGGATGAATGGTGTAAAGTGGTCTTTTGCAGCATGGGCATAACAAGACAGACTTTATTTTATACCTGCGGTTTTCCAGCTTGCAGTGTAAAAACTCTCCCTGATGATGGTGGTAGCTGCCACCGAAACATGTCAGAGCATGAAATGATCTTGTAACAAGGTGCACTATTGTTGGTAACTTTTTAGACAATAACTCAATAAAAATGCAAGGTGCAAACAATGATGTGAAGTTTATGGGTAAGCAATTGTAAGAAGTACAACCACTCTAGAAAAAACACTTGAACATAACTAAGTAACTATGAAATGATGCCCAACCAAAATAAAATCCAAAGTGACGTTAATATCAAGGTTAATAATTCACAATTTAAACTAACACACAAAATCAAAGTACATACCTAATTATATGAATCTGTTGTGTCCGTCCATCTTCTGTAAAATCAGGAGGCAAAATAATCCCACTGTTACGAAGATTCACCAAAACTTTCACTCTTTCCATGCCTGTTGCAAGTGGATGATAACACATCTCAAAGAAAATTATTCCCAAACTGTAAAGGTCAACTTTCTGGAAACAAAAGGGAAAACATTCAATCTGTATCACAAATTTAAGTATAGCTGTCTAGGAGGCTTGCTAATTCAGTACAGTGTTGCATACTGTTTTGTTACTTGATACAGTTCTATCAGACACAACAGTATATCAAGTACTGATCAACCCCTGAAAATGAAACACGCCAGGATAATAAATCTTGAGAAGGGTCAGTACAATTCATTGTACATCCTGGTAAAAACTGGCGCAAAAAATTCCACATTTACCTGAATACAAGATGAGATTTTTCCTTAAATTTGGTGTTTAAATAAGTGGTAAAAGGTAAAGGTCACCCCACGACAAGCCTATGCAGGCAAAGGCAGAGATATAGCTCCAAACCATTCGCAACCTCAGCGCTAGAAGGGGGTGAGTGGTGGGGCCATCTTGAATTTATGTATGAAGCACTAAACTTGAGTGTTCTGTGCCAAACCAGGGCATGCTCTGACAAATTGTCACAAGTTTAATGACATTTAACACCAAGAATAAAAGCCATGATCACTTCCATATACATGAACCTTGTGGTTATACTTGGGAAAATGACCTCACAATCACAGCTGTTAGCTGTTGTGATAAACAAGCCATTCAAAGACCACCTAAAGCAGTTGTATAATGAGTGCTCTTGGGAGGGGATCACACTTTGACCCAAGCTGGAAGAATCAAGAAGCCCAGTGTGACTTGTCTTTGTCAGTGGATCATCATAGCATGGCAGTGGATCTCACCAGATATGATTGTGAAGCTGTATATCCAATGCAGTGGATGGGTCTGATGATGGTGCATTGTGGAACGATAGTGAAGAGGTTGGAAAAGGCAGCAGTGAGTGTAAGAAGATGAAGGCACTGCTTGTGAAGATGGACACTCTACAAAAAAAAAAAAAAAAAAAAAAAAAAAAAAAAAAAAAAAAAAAAAAAAAAGAAAAAATAAATGATTGGTGAGGTAGATGAACTGACATGATTGGTGAAGTAATGAAATTAATTTGTACTAATTATTTTTTACAGTCGACATCTGACTGGGAGGGGGGGGGGGGGCCCTGAATTCAGATACACACATATTCCCTTGGCAGATGCATTTTATTTTGGGGTCTGTCTTCAATTAAGGTTGTCTTGTATTCAGGTAAATATGGTACATACTCTAAACAGCCATGCCTGTGGCCAACAGTGACAGATCTACTGCAGTCAGGAAACTTGAAATTAGCATCAACTGAATTCCGTCACATAACACTATTTTTCTACAAAACTTGTCATCTCAACAAATTTATAACATTCATGCCAGTGGCTACCTCCAGTACCAACAGTAACACTGTGAGCAATAAATTGGAAAGAGCACAATGCTGTTCAGGGATATGACTCTGCAGATACAGACATTATGAAAGAACACACTGCCTTCGAAACGTCAAGATCCAATTGCCCTCCGACGCAGTGTCATATCCAAGAAGAGTAGAATCCTCAGCTACACCTTTATCAATACCCCAAAACTCAAAAATTGGAATGAGGTTATGGGAACTCAAGTTTATGCAATAGTCAACCCACATAATACACACTGGACTTGAGGTGAGGAGTAAAAAATGAAACAGAAAAAAGCTTCACAAAACAATACTCCAAAATGATGTACTGTAAAACCTAAAGAAACATTCTGTAACTTTGTTAGGAAAATGTGACATAACTGCAGATGAATCAACTTTCCTTACCTGATTGTAAACTTCCTTACTTCCTGATGTAGTGAGTTCAGGAGCAACATACAAAGCTGTTCCCACATGACCAGTTAAGGAGCCATCCCCCATCTCCTGTGAAAATGAACGTGTGTCTGTCAACACACCATCAGCAATATGATCCTTCACAGAAGTGGAGGCTGGATGTCTGAAACAGAAGCACATGCTTTACAGTTTAAAATCTATCCTGCTCAATGTAAATAAAAGTATCTTTCTGTACTGAATTAATGGGTAGACCATAACTACTAAAACGTTCTGATTAAGGAGAGAGAGATGTAAGTGGGTAGGGGTTGGTGGGTGCCTGTGTGCATATCAGTGGGTGGGTGAGTGAGTGAGTGAGTGAGGGAAGGACGGAAGAACAGAAGAGAAATTTCTTTAACATACAATCCAATATAATGAGTGTAATACGGTATTCTTAAACACAACAGTTCCTCTACATAAATGATTTACCTAAAACTATAAATGACAAAACCATACCTATATTGTTTGCATACGATACCAGTATACTAGTTACAAGTCCAAATCTAAATGACTTCCAAGTAAATATAAAAACTGCTTTCAACTGTATAAATGAATGGTTCAAAGTAAATCTACGTTCCATAAATTTTAATAAAACACATTACATTCAATTTACAACTAATAGTAATAATCCCATAACTAATATCAAAATTGCTTATGACAATAAACAAATTACAACCATATCCAATATAAAATTTCTTGGAACATATATCAATGATACAATAAATTGGAAATGCCATATTGAACATACTAATTCAAAGTTATGTGCAGTTTGCTACATAATGAGATCTATTAAACCATACATGTCTCTAAATACTTTGAAAACTGCATACCACTCCTATTTCAATTCAATTATAAATTATGGTTTACCATTTTGGGGTAACTCACCTCATAGCATAAAATCTTAAGAATGCAATTAGAATTATGCTGGGTTTTAAAAAGAGGGCCTCATATAGAAATCTATTTAGGAAACTGGAGATTTTGGGGTAACTCACTTCATAGCATAAAAATCTTAAGAATACAAAAGAACGCAATTACAATTACGCTGGGTTGTAAAAAGAGAACCTCATGTAGAAATCTATTTAGGAAACTTGAGATTTTATCTTTGGCATCTCAGTACATACTTTCTCTCATGCTTTTTGTGGTCAAAAATAAGAATGAATGTATAGTAAATTCAGATTTATAGTATAAATACCAGACAACATTACAACCTTCAACAACCCATATCAAATCTGACAAAATATCAAATGGGAATTTACTATTCAGGGTTAAAGGTTTACAATAATCTTCCACCACACATCAAAAACACATCAAATGACCTTAAGAAATTCGAAGCACAATTGAAAGTTTTTACATCTACATTTTTTTTATTCATTACAAGAATATTTTCATTATAAATCCTTCTCAAGGCATTAACTTTCGTCCTACTCTACGTTAAAATGAGATGGAACCATCAGATACATTTAGCAAATAATTTATGTTTACAATCACCCCAATTTTATAAATTTTATAAAATTTCTTTATATTATATTATATTATGTTATATCTTATTCTATCAAATTATTATACTGTTTTGTACTGCTCACAAGCCTTACTGTTGAGGACATTTGACTGTCTCAAGCCACGTCATTTACTAGGTAATTTCTTTCCCTTTGGCATATAGTGTAATTGCCTATAGCCATATTTTAGAGACTCTATATGTTGTGGTACTTTGGCACAAATTGCTCTGTTATTGTGTACGTTAACACTATCCTGTACCTAATTTGGAATAAACAAGTGTTCTGTTTTCCATATATGTTGTCATATATTTAAATTGTAACAGTTTTATTTATTATGCTATTTTCTAAGTATGTTCTGTTGATAGTGTGTGTTTCTATTGACATGTTCTGTATCCAACATATGACATTTTATGGATTTATGGAATGTTAAAATCAAATTTTAAATTTCAGTTAACATACAATCCAATGTAATGGGTGTAATATGGCTATTCTGAAAGACAACAGTTCAAAATTACCTTGGAAGAATATTGGTTGTAGCCAGTCCAAAGTCACCAATCTTAACATGATCATTTGAATCAAGGAAAATATTCACTGGTTTCAGGTCCCGGTGAATCATGCCCTGCTGATGGATGTGAGCGAGACCTTCAACAATCTCCCTGAACAATCGCCACACTCTCTCCTCATCTTTAAACAACCCACTGTCGATAGCAGTCCTACAACAGTGAACAGTACCCAGCTATGTGATCTGCCGCAAACAGCTATCCTTTACCATAACAATGAGTATAGTGACTGGGAGATTACAATCCATCCCAGTGTGTACATACATTCCAGTGGTAGAGCATTCAGGTAACTGGTTAATATCTCAGATGAAGATGGATACTATAATTGAGGTTTCTGTGGTCTTCTTTAGTCTGCCCAGGAACATGCAGAGATATCACCTTCAACAAGAGTCCAGAATGGGTACTGTCCTGTTCCTTTCACTACAGAGTACTGCCTGATAATGACCAGACATCACTAGCAACATGGAGAATTACGCATCAGACTAGTTCTTTCTTCAGATGGATGCAATGAAACAAGCTTCAGATACAGTCCATAGCTGGTCAGTACTTGGCTGAAGTATGCGTCAGTTAGCAAAGTAACCTGATGTTGGCAGACCTCATTTCAAGCAGAAGTATAGATCAACAGAAGAAGAAAGAAGCAAGCACCCAACACTAACAGACGCAGACTGCATGCACCCTCTTCTTCAGTTCTCAAGCTGCTAATATCGGTCAGCACTGTTTGTGTGTTTCTAAATTAAGTCACCTGTAATGAGCTTAAAGAGGGAGCAAGTTTGTCCTGTCACATATGGGTTTCTTGTTCACAACTGGAGTACAATGATTTTTGTTTGTTAGCAACATTAACAGAAGAGTATTATATAGAAGCTAATCTCTTATGACATCTTTCAATGCAGGTTAGCTACCCCAAATTTCATCAAGGTCAAAGGGTTCAGGACCTCAAATTGGGAAAAGTAGAATTTTCATTTTGGGTACTAAAATCAAAATTCACCACCCAAGGTTATTTGGGGCAGGGGGCAGCAGCAGTTTCATTTATTTACCTTAATGTGCTATTCTCACAGAACTCCATTTGAATGTACATGAACTGAATCTCCCTGTACTGCATAGCAACAATGGAGTCTTTCTTCTCGTCCGAGTCTGTCTCAGGCTGCACACATGATGTAGTTACTGCCTCATTTTTCTCAAACACAATCCCATCTGAGGAATCACGACAAGGCCTGGAAAATTGATTACTCTAGAAATACTAAATAAACTGATCCAAAGAGGACAAAGTAAGGTAGCAATTTAAGATATTACATAAAGAGAAACATAACAACTTACGTCGGTCACGGAGTGAAACTAGTTAAAACAACGTTTTCCTGCCTTAGACATTTGAATAAATTACTACCAAAATTTTTGCATATGATTAACATACACTTTGCCCTTTCAAGACATTTTCTGTTTAGAATTTATTGCCTAAAAAGCATAAAAAGTTCATGATGCAACCAACTTCTCACCCTTTCATGCATACTTGGCATCAAAATGTTACACAAGTTCCCATTCATTCATTTCAAACAAATACATAAATTAAGGCACAATTTTCCAACAGCCTGTAAGTAAGGAGCCAGCTCAGAAAAGAGATGCAAACAGCAACCTATGAGAAGGCAGCGTCGGTACTTATGTAATAGTTCCAGCAAAAACAGGCTCTTAATCCACCAGTTGATGGTGAGATTCTAAAAGTCAAGGTAGATGAAGAAGGGTGTGACCCCAGAGATGATGACTGCAAACAGTTCCAGATATTATAAATCCATGGAGTACTTGGAGAACTAGTCACTTTCTGCAAGGCAGCCCTTAGCATCCCACAGCACATAGTTAACAACCTGAAGGATCCAGAAATGTACTTCCAGTCTTCATGGAAAAAAAAAAAGTGCCAAACAAACAACTCTGGAGAAATACTTAAGAAATTAAGCAGCCCCAACTTCCTAAATACTGTGCCTTAGTATTGCGTCTACAGTATAACTATGAAAGGAAAGTGACAAATAATTTTGTGCTTGCAAGAAACATGTTGCTTTGTATTCAAGAATCTGTCAAAATCACTTACATGAAATTAATCCAGTCATCTTCATCTGAGGTGTCATCTGAACTGGCACTCTCCTGGTGCAAGGCGCTTGCTCTGGATTCATAGGACACATTCCACTCCACGCTTGCATCATTCATGGGCGGAGCCAGCCTCTCAATATCATCAGACAGGACTAACTAGACAAAAACAATTACCAGCACAGACCATAAGAAGTGACATGATAATTAAAGTCACAGCTTTGACAGTCTAAAAACACAAATGCATCTGTACATACATGTCAAATTAGTTGTATCCAGAATAAAACCAAATTGAAGGCAAATACTAAATCACTATTCAGTTATTATATTAACTGAAATATATTGTTAAAATAAAAAATTAAATCTTTCATTACTGTACTGCTGGGTGGATCAACAACTTCAACATCATGGGCTACATGAACACAACATCTAAAGTTGCCAGGCTACATATGATAACTTTACCTTGTAGGAATGTGTACGGCTACATAAGGGTATCTGCTCGACACGACACTTACACAATCCAGCCTGAAAATTGGCATTAACACTGCTTATGGATACAGTAAATCTGTATTCTAACAGTAGCTTTTTTATAAGGATAAATCTTGTCTCTGCTCAATATCCACCAAAGTTATCTTTCCAACTTAAATTTGGGTATTCCTAAAGACAGGTCTGGAGCCCATATGTTCAGAAAAAAAACTACCCAATAGTTCACATCCTAATACTTTGGAAAATTTTAACATACATAGCAGTACAATGGCCAGAGACATAAGAGGGTAGAACACTGCAGCTATTGTGTGTTACTAGCATGGCATGGCAACTTACCATTACTGAAGAACCATGAGCATGCATACAATTTTGTTGGCTGTGTACAGCAAATAATACTTTTACAAAAATAACCAAACACTCTGAGTCCAATGTATTTGATTCATACGTGATTTGTGGTTCACTAAACAACAAACAACAACAATTCATTTCAACCACACTGATTAATTTACAAAACACATGCAATGGCATGGTGTGAAATATGGCGGCACTGCAGACTGTGCCATTTCATTTCCGTAAGTACTTTCAAAAAACTAAACATTTTGCCAATCCATTACACCAGCAGTAAAATGCATGTGGACATCACTTGTAATTTCTTCTGTAACATATGCCTCTTAGTCCCTCCTTTTGTTCCTTCCACTCTAGCTGTATCATGTTGCCAACATACAGACATCAGAAGACCCCTTTTAAAATATTTTGTGGGTTGTTGAAGCCTCAACATGTGTCCATTTGTACTGACAATGCATCAACAGGAAGGCAGGCAGCACTCAAAGCCACAGATTACACAACTAATGACTTCTATTTATATCTATTTAGCTAACCGAATGTTTGTGGCTAAAGGCCAGTGGTAGAAATATGGTAATTTTTTTTGTCTAAAATTAATGGAGCATGAATTATGCACAGTACATTACGCAAGTAAATATGGTATATTAAATTGCCTATAGACATGAAAGAAAACACATTTGTGTGATATGCTGACCTGGTTAGAATTCACCTTACTGGTGTGACTGGGTGCACAGGACGGGGCAGTACTGCTCAGTGCTGAAGCAGGCTCGATGGTTGCACTCTCTATCCACGAGTTGTAGTAGCGCACCACATTTTCATGGTTCAGTCGGGACAGGAGCTTTACTTCACGAGTTATCTTCCTGTTCAGTTGTTTGCTCCTTGGATTCAACTCAATACGTTTTATAGCATACACACCACCATCCAATTTATTACGAACCTAATAAAAATAAAGACAAGCCTGTGAATAATCAGTAACATCTCTTTTCCTTAACATAATTTCTTCTGAACACAGGAGATGGCTACACTTATATATACATATACATGGGTCGTTCAAATTTAAACGAGAATTTAGTTCCCTCGAGCACAGATCAACTTGTATGAACGTGCTTGCGCTGACAAGTTATGACATGTTTAAACTTGCAACCCACACTAGTCGGGTCCCTCTCCACCTCAACCATCAGGTGCAATCAAGATGGAAGTGCAAGCAGTACCCAACAGTGTTGCGCAGCGTATAATTATCAAATTTCTCACGAAGAAAGGTGTCATTCCTGCTGAAATCTTTACCAGGCTTCAAGCACGGTTTGGGGATGAATGTTTGTCACAGCCAAGGGTGTTCAGTTGGGCAAAATCATTTCGAGAAGGACGAGACCGTGTTGAAAATGAACCTCACGCTCGGCGACCAAGAACTTCTGTCAATCCAGACAATGTTTTGAAAATTGGTGAACTTATTCAGGCTAATCGTCACATAACTGTTCTTGAACTGTCATAGGAAGTAGGAATTAGTGTAGGGAGTGTTGAAGAAATTCTGCACAACGAGTTGAAAGTCAGTAAAGTGAGCACAAGGTGGGTCCCACGGCTCCTGTCACCGGAGCACGTTTAGTGGCCGTTACTCAACTTTTGCAACGATACAAGAGAGAAGGTGCCAAATTTTTGGACTCAATTGTGACCTGTGATGAGATCTGGGTCCACTACTTCACTCCTGAATCAAAAAGAGCAAGCATGCAGTGCAAAACCACCCATTCTCCACCCCCCAAAAAAAAGCCAAAGCAATTTTTTCAGCGGGGAAGATCATGACTGCTGTGTTCTGGGATTCAAAGGGTATCATTCACCTGGACTTTCTCACTGGTAAAAAATCCATCAATGCGCAGTACTATTCAACTCTACTGAATGAAGAAGTGAAGTCGGCAATCCGCTCAAAGCGAAGAAACAGGCAGGATTCAGTTTGCTTCCTCCAGGACAACGTTCGTCCGGAATAATGATGAGGTCATTGTAGCTGTGCAAAGTTGGATACACAAGCAATCGAAAACCTTCTTTGAAACTGGAATTAAGAAGCTTCCAGAACGTTGGCACAAGTGTATGGCAGTCAACAGGGGCCACATTGAAAAGTAGTGTGTAATACTTTTCCATTTTATTGTGAATAAATTTTTTAGAAACGAATTCTCGTTTAAATTTGAACGACCTTAGTAAAATAAACATGCCAATTTCTGATTCTAAGTTTGTACAAAATTTCACCCTATATATACAGAATACCTGACAGACGAAGTATGACTTCAAAGGAACATGTTCATCTCATCATCTGTTGGTATATTATTACCAGCACAAAAAAATGTCATTAACTGTAAAGCACACAGTCCTGGATTACCTAACAGTCACTCAGCTACATGAGAAACACCTTTTATGGAACCCAAAAGTTCATTACTGTCTTCTGATGTTACCACCACTGGTCCTTCTGAACCAGATGAATTCAGCTAACATCCTCCCACCCTTCAGAACCATCTTAATATTCTCCTCCCATTAATCCCTAGGTCTCCTGGGCAGTCCTGACAAAACAAAACAAAACAAAAAAGGCTGTGTGTGTGTGTGTATCATGTTTCCTATGCATACTACATGCCTTGCACACCTCATCATCCATGACTGACGGTGCTAATACCTGATGGTGAATGCAAATTAAGACTCATCAATTCTAAAGGCATCTGACAATGGTATATAACACCCTGGATTACTTGGTTTATGAACTTTGTGAATTGTCACACACACCTCTAAGTTAATGACTTGGTCACTTCAAATTCTGAATATTCCTTCATGTGTCTAACATGCCTCTAAATACCATAAACTTTGCAATCACTCCATACTGCATATCACTCCAGCTTACCTCTTCTCACCTCCAAACTTATGAAATACAGCTTTACTTTAACTACTGTAAATGTGACTGTCCTCCCAGACTCTCAGAACAGAAGTGTACATGCATAACATTCAAGCATGTGATGCTACTAAATGCATATTTAAACCAATTATAATCACCTTAAAAACATCTCCAAAGGCACCTTTTCCTAACCACTTTAAAACCTCAAATTCATTCTGGATTCGTGATTGACCTTTTGGATTAGCTGGCAAGAATAAATGAATATCAGCCTCTGGTTCTTCATCTTCAGTCCCTTCCATACATTTCTGCTAAAACAGATGAACAAATTAACTAGAAATAATGCCAAAGCTAAACCTAAAGCACTGAACACTAAATACTACAATGAATTAATAGGCATTTTAATGACAGGTTATCAGTCATTGCTGGTTGTTCAGAACGACGAAACAAAATATCACTTAGTGCATTTAAACAATAAAATTCTTAACACTGTAAAGATTCTTATGGAATTGTTATGCTTGATGCAAGCTCCCATTATGTGCTTGTGGAAATATTATGTTACCTTTAAGCACACTGTATTTTTATAATTCTTTATACATACTTAACATAAAGCAAACAAAATTAATGCAGAAGAAACCCATGTGTGTCCACTCATGTTTAAACTCAGATACTATAAAAAAAACTTCAGTGAAATTCAGTACTCATGACGCACAGCAAACGTTGGTGAGGCAGGTATGTATCAGTACATTGATTACATGAAGCTCAAATCAAATCTTATTATATTTCTCAAAAACCAGTAGACACACAAAAGATATTTAATAACATACACTGGAATTATGATTAATATTTACAATATTAATTTCAAAAAGTGTCAATGTAGTGAGTATTCCATGAAATAAAATGCAACATATTTTCTGGCTCCATTCTTTGTAAATGTTATAACGTTAACTTTGTAACAGTGGGTTGGAATCTGCAGTAAATACACACTGAGACCAATAAAGGTATACAAACTCTGGAACACATCTGTAAAATATGTGTACTTCATTTTTTATGGACTTATGTCTTCTATGTATCACAAATGCTAGGTAGTCATATTTTCTGTCTTAAGATGTTACATGCAGAATACTGACATTAAACAAATGTCAAGAAAGAAGGGGCTACTGTCTACCTGACTTTCTTCTGTACTCCGCTGTGGACTCAGCCCATGTTCCACAGGAGTTTTAAGAAACCTGTGTTCTAAGAGCTGTTCCGCACTCCACCTCTGTCGCTCATCTCTCAATAGGCACCTGGTAAAATTCAAGAAGTAAATATGTCTCTGGTCAAAGTATGTGATAATGAGAAATAAAGTTACTGATTGCTGTGTATGATTCACCTCTTCCATAAAATCAACAGCAGAAATTCCTTTTAGACACTATACAAACCCCCAAAAATTACCAAAGGATATCTCAAAGGAATAAAAATCTATTTTTACATATAAGTAACCTTTTGTGAGTGGTTTTATTATTTGAAGTCAAAGATTGTCATCTCTTAAATTCTTCATAATCTGTCACTTTGTGTATCTAAAGCAAATGCTATTAGTAGACCATATGTTAGTGACATCTGGTAACAATGTAGTAAACTTGGCAAAACAGCATAAAATTGAACTGAAATCTACTCATCACCAGGGGAACACTTTGCACGTACATTGGACACTGCTTGCAAGGGGTTAAACATATTCTTGTCATCTGTAATAAAAATCAAAGGTAAGCATTTTGTCTCTTTATAAAATTAACATTCAAGGTACAGAATTCTGTAGGCCCTTTTAGCAGCAAACAAGAATGTTTCAAGTATTACCAGACCATACCACATGATAGGCCCCATTTTGTTACACCACTTTCATTACAGCCTAGCTTTTCCCTCTTTCACTAAATTAACTTTTTTCTTTCTTGCTTCTATTTTCTTTTTCTTTTCCTCTCTCTCTCTCCCCCTCCTTTCCCCCCTTTTTGTTCCCCTTCTACCTGCAAAGCTGAAACCCTAGGGCAGAAGCACAAAATTATCCATAATGAAACAATCATCTAGCATAGGCTTCAAAGGGTAATCACTTCATAAATTACTACACTACAATTAAATCATATGGAAACCATCAAACTTACACTCTTAGACTGCTCAATTTGCCCTACATATATTATCCGCTCACTACAGACACCTTCATATGTAGCAACAACTCTTCCAAGCCTCCAAGCCAAAGTTCCTTATCTTCCTAGATCTCACAAAGATATCTTCAGCAGTTATTTACATATTCTAATACTTGACTTAAAAAACTGCCAATTGACAAACCGGAACCTTATACTAGATTTTACTTTTAGACCCTAATTTAACTTTCCCTTTTGCTCAACATGCAAAACTCACTTGGAGAGAAAATCTTTAAGGTCAGGCTGCAGGGTATCTGGTATATCAGGTACAACATCATGGACGATACAGCCGTTGATAAGGGATAACATCAGAATTCCAAAGCGGTAAATATCAGCTTTCTTGCCTCCTCGACCAAGAGATGGAGGGTAATTGTTTTCTCCTTTCCCATTCACAGAGGCCTGGAAAGTATCTGCCAGCCGTTTGTCCAGACTATAATCTCCAACTTGAACCACTCCTACATAAAATGATAAGCCAAAATAATAGAATACTTCTGCCATATCATGAAGTTCAGACAAGACTTATCATTTGTAAAAGCTTACCAGATTTGCCAATGAACACACTGGTATCTCGGAGGTCCTTATGGACGACATTGTTACTGTGCAGATAGGCCAATGCACATAAAATGCCAGCAGAATAACGTCGTATGAAATCAGCATCTACAGGCAAGTTTTCCATAAGGTGGAAGGCTAAATTTATACCACTTACAAATTCCTGAAATTCAAACACAATCCTAAAATAAAACAGCTTCAGCACTGTGAGGTATATTAACATAATGTACAAAGACATGTATGTAACCGTAACTGACTTACCTGTACTATATAAATGACTAGACATCCCTTTTCTTGAACATATTTCATACTAACATAATGAACCAAATTTTCATGGTTCAATTTCTGAAGATAATTCAATTCTTGCTCAATACTACAAACCTGTAACAAAAATCGTGCATAGCGTACACAAGATTAATTTTTTTCTGAAACCACATTCACAACAAATAGAACATTTATCTGTTGTTACGTACGACACATGCATGTTGACTGTGACATCAGCATTGCTCCAGTCAAGCTGCTATTTTTTGACAATGCAAAAGTAAATCAAGAACAATGGTGCAGTGCTGCTCTAGACTTACAGTCAGGACGGGCCTGGTCTGAATCTCAACTGGGACACTGGCTCCTCAATGAAGGTACTCGTAATTTTCCTCAGTCACTCCAGGCAATGGCCACAACATTACCTCAATTAAGCCATGACTGCTTCCTTCCCAATCCTTTTCAGTTCATCATTCACAAATCACCTTACCATTGACACTATATGGTCTTAAAAAATTACAATGTTGTGAAACTAAACAATAGGAGTAACTTCATTTGTAGTTCACAGCTTCAAAAACATTGAAAAAGCTACCCTGACCAAAAATTCCAGATGCATGGATTGGATCATCAGGGAAGAAACAGAGGTTGAACTTCATGACAACAACATTAAAATGGAAGTTGGTTTTCCTGAGAAAGTCATGAAAGCTTCTCATTCACACCCTGCAAGAACGAAAAAATGCTCTTTCGAACAGCAAAGCTTAACTTGGTCACCTCTTTATGGTCCTTATTAAGGGCCTCTTCAGGACCTCCTGCCATTGAGTGCTGTTGCCCTATTCAGGACTTAAACAGTCTGCACTTGCCTGCCCAGTCTCATCTCTTCTTCCCCATCCCTGGTTCCAAATAGCCATTATTTCTGTCCTCCATGACCCAAAAACCCCAGTTCTCCTATATATCATGCTTGTTTCCCAAGTTGGCCCACCTCCACCCCGAAGCAATATGTTCCTCCAAAACGCCCATAACCACCTATCAGACTACAGGATATCACAAGCACAAAGACCACAATAAAAGAAGCTTATTAAGAGAAAAGTTACTACACACCATTAAAACAAAAAGATCAAAGGTAAGATGAGAGTGAATATTTCTGAGGATTAAGTGGAAAACAGCAAAATGATTGATGAATGAATTAAACTCTTTAAGAGTTTACTGAATGCCAGAAATGAAGGTTAATACACAGCTTGTTTGTGCCAGGGAATACAAAGAATAAGACTATATGAACACAGTTTAAGAGAGACAAAAGAGAATCCCAAAAAAATATTTATAATATGAAACTGCAAAAAAACATGTCCAAGAGGAAGACTGAGATCAAGATGGAGACAACAGGTTATAAAACATATAACTCACGAAAATGAGAAGCACATGGGAAACAGTAGGGAAGGGGGTGCCTTGGACAGACACAGAGACCCAGTCATTACACAACAAGCATAAACTGCAAACACCTCAGGAGGAATATGGCTTAACAATGATGTTAGTGTCAGTACCTCCGAAAACTTGTTAATTAAAGACTGACAGACACTGACACGCATATTCACACTTAAACACAATAACATAACAGTCCAATGGAAAGAAAGGAGTGCAGAATATTCACCTGCTTCATGTAATCTGTGAGATCACTACTGGACTTTGAATCTGGATCATGAAAAGTCATGTTTTTACTATTCTTTGGTTTTAATTTGAATGACCATTCAATGATTGTGACCATTTCGCCTGTTGCCATATCTACACCAGCATACGTTACACTGCCTCTTGTACTGTGACCTAGTGCATAACAGAAAATAAAATAAATTAACATACCTTGATATCATAAGTCTATATAAATGATGTCCAGAGAACTGTACCTATGACACTGGCAATTCCTTGAAAAACACGGAGACAAAAATATCAAAGTTTTATCAAGGGACATTTTCATCTAAACAGTCAACGAATCATATAGTGAAGTCCGCATCACCTACAAAAATTATGCACCGATTCAGATCTACAGAAACACAATCATTCCAATATTCATCAAGGATTCATGTAGTAGAGTTCACAGGCATGAAGTCTGGGACATCTATACTGAACTTCCTTTCACAGAAATATATGTAACTTCATTCTAACTAAACTATATTCTACCTCATCTACTGTTAATCTTACCTAAACATTTACCACGGAAAATCTGTCTCTCACCCCGATGAGTAAACTCTATGAGTTTGGTTCCCTTATGGTTGCAGAAGGAACCCTCACTGCTCTGACTCCTGCAAGAGGACTGCACAGTCAATCATCTACATTCAACTGAGATATGACACACAAGACCATGTTTCACAAAGGCTAGTTCCTCTTAACTTTTCACAACATAATATCAAAGATTTATGCAGCATCATGTTGGTACTTTCCAACACTAAACAAGAAGTTCCAGAGAGAAGTCATAAAGCCTACATTCCTACTGCACAACCTCCTAGTATTTACACATCTTTCCATTGTACTGATGTATTTTAATGATATATTTAGGCACGTTTGTAATCTGTACAATAAAAGAAGATGTCTATGTCTGCATGTGTCCGTCTGTGGCAGCCATAACTCATCAGGAAACACAGATATCAGCTTCAAATTTTCACAGTAGTCTTAGGACGGTTACAGGATGGGCTACGCAAAATATAATCAAAACTGGATCATGGGAAAGGGGTTGGGCCACAGACAGCTGACACCCCTGGTGTGAGTCACACTTTGTTACCATGGTTATCATGTTGAAAAATAAATTAAATCTAATTGCGACTTAATTGTAATTGCTAATGGAAGAACAGTTCAAAAAATGCCTACACATAATAAAGCAGATGAAGGCAAATATGGGTCCAAGGTTTTAAAAATATAAATAAATAAACACATTTCACAGTTCTGTTGCAGATCAGTCCTGCATGCTTGGAACCATGCTAAAATGACAATCTGAGAACCATTTGTAACACAATATCCCACCTCCTCCTGGAGTTTGAGCAGACATGAACAAAGCTGCAACTCTGACTTCTCTCAGTGTGGCTAGGACGATCACTATTAACTTTATCATCCTCAACAGTCCTGCACTGACCCCTCCAGCGTCGCTCCTCCTCTTTCATTGCCTCCTGCTTCCTTTGAATTTCATCCTGGATGGCCTGTCTCTGCAACAGCAATCAAAGTAGCCTTGAAGCCACAGGGAAGACACAGAGTAAAAGTGAAAGAGAAACATAGGAAAATTTCTATGCCTAAGCTCCATGAAATGAGTGCAGACAGGTGACATGGAGGTAAACATCCAGGCATTCTTAACATTGGCATTATACGGGGCTGTGTGATCAGCTTCACTACACAAGAAACTGGGTGGCCCTCAGAGCCAGTGTAGTAGACAAGAGCATAGAAAGAAAAGTCCCTGCCACAGATTGAACGCTGGTCACCTAGCCCATAACCAGACTCTTAACTATACCAGCTCCTACTAGAGAAAGTACAGCAGATTAAATAAATAACAAAATATCTTGTGAAGATCTAAGTCTTCTGTCATATTACACCATGCTGAGTGGTAGATGGTTACTGATGTTTCAGCATACTGCCTCCATCACCAGGGTCTAGCAGTCCAAAAATAAAGAACAAGAAATATCCACCCTGAAGATGGAAGTAGTACACCCCTCTGAAATGTCACAAAGTATTTGCCAGTGACATGCTACAACATCCCAGGAGACTTGGACCTTCATCAACACCACTGTGAGAACCCCAACACTTGCAAAATATCTCGTGTTTTCTCTCGGCTAGTGTTTCCGTTAGTCAGTATGTACTCCTTCCTTCTCATTGAGCAAAGAACTTGAAAAGTGTTCTGATAATCAACTGGTATTTCAACTTTAACAGTTCAAAATTTGTTCAAGCCTGTATGTACCATAAAGACAAGATAACCTGTTTGTCTTCCTTCTGCTTCTTGATAAGCTGCTGCTGCTGTTCCTGCTGCTCCTGGCGTGACATCATCTCCTCATAGAAGGATTTAAACCCTGGTTTGTTGTGAATATGCAGAAATTTCTGTAACAGGTAGCGCAAGTAACTGAAATGAACAAATGTGTGTAAATACCTCATTACTGTATAAACATACACTACAGGCTACTCACTTGTACATGTTGAGCAAGTTCGAATATCATCACTTCACCCTTAAGTTCCTCAGCCAAACTCTCTAACTCAGACTGTAACTGAACAATATGCTGAACTGACAGTCCCTTGCTCTTCTCAAGTTCAATCTTTGGAACCCTGAGAACAAAAAGCATGCAACACAATAACATGACAAAAGTAACTGGCCACAAAAATACTTTGACACAACAATTATATATATATATACATACACCCCACTCTTGACTGTCCTCATGTCTCCTTTGACATTAACTAGACCTTTTGTAGCTGATAAAACTATTAAATAACCTACAAATCAATCAATCAAAATAAATAAGCATCTGTACAATGTATTTTGCACTGTTTACTGTGGAAGTAGCATTATAATATGCATCTGAACATAAACTAAAGCAAACTGAATCTTTTCACAAACTGTGGTCCAGACATACAACAACAGTAGCACAAAGGCATTTGAACATAAACTGAAGCAAACTGCATCTTTTCACAAACTGTGATCTAGACATAAATATCAATGGTACCAAAGATATCTGAACATAAACTGAAGCAAACTGAATCTTTTCACAAACTGTGATCTAGACATATAACAATGGTACCAAAGACATCTGAATATAAACTGAAGCAAACTGCATCTTTTCATAAACTGTGGTCCAGAGATATAACAATGGTACCACAAAGGTATCTGAACATAAACTGAAGCAAAGAATCTTTTTGCAAAGTGTGGTCCAGACATATAGCAATGGTACCAAAAAGGTACCTGTAAAAAGACACATAGGGAGTGTTTCATGAATCCTATCCATCACAAACCAACTGATAATTTAACAGTTCAATGTATGAGATGAATTAATGTTAGAACAAAACATCTCAAAACACAGTTCAGTCCTGTGTTGGTAAATTATATCTGAGTACAGAACAAATGTTATGTCTACACATTATCAGCCGAAAAGGTGCTTCTAGAAGTCAAAACAATATTGCTGTATAAATTAAAACTGTTTATGTGACTTTTCTGATTTGCTAAATTAATATCAATTCATCATTCATTAAATGAATTAATTAAAATTAGTTTAATTTAATTTCAGACTTGCTAAATTAATATCAATACCACCACAAAATTCTAAGTGTAACAAGAATTATCTTACTAAACAGAATCCTCCAGTGCAGCTGTCCCAATCAAGAGCAAATTAATATCTGTAGGAAGGAACACCTAAGATCAGAAGTGCCATATTCCAGACTTGTGATGAAAATTCTGTAAGATCAATGACTACTATTTTATATGTACTTCCTGTGATATGCTGCCTGTAACATAAGACTGGTGTGAGCAGAAAGAAAACCTGCCATTAGATAGATATTCTACAGCCAGCCCAATCAGTGGAATCCAGAAACTACACATCTTTCTGTGAATCAGGAGTGGCTCTGAACTAACGAAAACATATTCTGCTTAATCAGACTCTACCGAATGCAGCACGTGTGACTAGAATGACAGAGGCAAAAGAAAGGCATTACTGAATTTGTTACATGTGTCTACGACTCCTGCCTGTAGTTGAGAACATATGAAAATTAACATCCCTTCCTGGACTGCTTGACCCTGAATGTGTAGGTATTACATTCCTTTAGAGCGCTGGGAACTATTTAGTAGATAAGATGGCCTCAACATCCCAGAAGACCTACATCTCAAAGTGAAAATTACTTGCCTTCATCCCCTTGATCCATCACTAAGTTCCATTTATCTCTTAAGTTATTCCCAGACATGCTAAATATTCCTCACACAGTAGTTCTAATGACAGTGGGCGCAAGGATTGCAACAGGGTATATATATAAAATGACTGTGATAAGCAATCACTGCAAATCACCTACTGAAGCAGCAGCATAAACTAAGTGAACAACTGAAAAGGTTATCAACTTGTGTTTAGTCCCTCAGCTATATTGACTTACAAGATGCATCCCACAATGAAATTTAGAGCAGTGCTTTATTACACATAAAATATTTTTCCCCACAAAAATTGCAGGTCTGAATTTTTGCCAGTTCAAGGGCAGAGGTAAGTTTGGCAACCTTTACTACTTTTCCCCCCAGCAATGAACACAGAATGCACATCAACAGAAAGGGCATGCAATCATCCTTCCAACACACTTTTATTTAGCCCTCTAGGACTAACAGGACCACAGCTGTGACCATTATAAGGTGACAAAAACTTCCCAAATACATGAATTATTGGAATTTTGGACCACCACTATTTCAGACTTATTACACTCAGAATAATGGTACACATACATCCATGACACCTAATAACTATGAAATTTTCATGCAAAATCAGTGAGGGCTAGGTTGTGGGTTGTGTTGATTTGGCATGGACTGACCACAACAAGTATGTGACAACAGAATTACAATCAAATACTCAACAAAAATCCTATACTATGCAGGTGGATATTATACAGTAAGTCCCTGATGTACAAAGTTAATTCATTCCAAAGGTTTCCATGTCAGCTGAAAACCATATATGTCCAAAATTGCTTAGATACAATCTATTTTTTTTACATACCACATTCATTTCAATGGACAGTTGAAGCTTAAAAAATGAACACAAAGTTATGAATGTTACATGGGAAGCAATTTCAACATAAACACAAAATACAACATGAACACAGTGAAACCTGCTTAAGACAACCCCACTTAAGAAGCTTGAGAAGTTATAGAGCTGCACTGGTAAACATCTGCATCCTCAATTTTGTCAAACTTCAGTTCAGGACATTTCCATGTTCACATATAGAATGGGGCTGACTTGCTGTGGTTCTGAACCAAAATGTTTGGGTACAAACTTTGCCTTTACCATTTAAAAACCATTCTCATATCAGGAAGAAACTACGAGACCACTTAATTCAGACATGAAGAAAACTGTCACACAAAAAATGATTCAGTAAATACTTCTACTTACTGTTCTGGGTACTGCTCTGAGCATGTCACATGAAGATCAATACGAGCATGCACTTCCTGCAAGCCACTGCTTCCTTGCTGTGGCGTCAGTGTGATCACAATTTCAAGAGGACGCCACAAATTCCAAGCATCCCGTTTGCGAACATCTTGTAGTTCACGAGTGAAGATAGACTGTAAAAATACGTCTGCACTTAACTTGTTTTGTGAGCAATGTGATCCCTCAAAGAAAATTCAGAGATTATAAGGCTACAAAAAATCACTAATGACTTGTCCGTACACAATTTTCCCATTTTATTTTACAAAGAAATAATATAATAATAATAATAATAATAATAATAATAATAAATACAACGCGCATCCACAAAGTAAGTACCACTTGGCTATAAAAAAATATGCTTGACGTAAAAAATGTTTATTCATTGTTATCAAATTCTACATACCTTAGCCTACTTTTTTGACATAAGCACCATCCACATTGAGGCACTTGTAACAAGACACAAGGTTTTGTATGCACTGTTCATAGAAGTGGGCTGTCTGGGACGTGAGCCATTTCTCAACGCTCTCCTTCAACTTGACGTTGCTGTCAAACTTCTTACCAACAAGAAATCTCTTCAGGTGCAGGAACAGATGAAAGTCATATCTGTTCCTGCACCTGAAGAGATTTCTTGCCGGTAAGAAGTTTGACAGCGACGTCGAGTTGAAGGAGAGCGTTGAAAAATGGCTCACGTCCCAGACAGCCCACTTCTACGAACACAGCATACAAAACCTTGTGCCCCGTTACGACAAGCGCCTCAATGTGGGTGACGCTTATGTCAAAATGTAGACTAAGGTAGGCAGAATTTGATAACAATGAATAAAATTTTTTTACACCAAGTACATTTTTTATAACCAAACGGTACTTACTTTCTGGATACACCTCATAAATAAATAAATAATAAATATAAAACAGAATATTTACTAGTTGCATCTAGTTATACATAGGATTGCACCTGCTAACACCAGTTTTGTGCAGTATGCAGTCCTTATATCTCTACAATTCAGAGATAGTATCTTAACCTTTATAAGGTCATGCAAAATCAGTAATATGTTGCCTGTACAATGTTTTTGCCACTTTATTTTGTAAAAGAACAGGACAGAATATTTACTAGTTGAATACAGTTCTACAAAGAGGTGCACCACTAACACTGGGTTTTGCAGTATGCCGCCCTCATACCTCTAATTCCAATGACAGCCTACTCTTGTTTATTCTTATTACAATAATTCTATCCCTTTCCCCTCTGCTCCTAATACTAGGTTTCTAATTTTATTCTCCCATTTACACCCAACCTTGTATAAAAATTTTCCTCAACTCCTCAAATCTTTAGTATCAGCAAATTACCTCTTCATCAACCTTTACACGACAAATTTAAATGCCAATTGTATATTGTGACAGCCTGAGGTTTTCTTGCTTAAGACCCGTTTACACGGTGCCAGTTGAGGTGTCCAGTAACTGGATGCCAGGTACTGTCCCTGTGTAAACACACCAGCCAGTAGCTTGACAGGCCAGTTGGACAGCAGCTGGCCATGCCAGTGAATTCAAACATTTTTGTTTCCACTGGCCACTGGCGTTCCCCCACCACCTCACAGTCCAGTAGCTGTCACCGTGTGAACGGTACAGCACACAGGCCAGTTGCTGGCGGGTAGTAGACACGTGCAAGGCAATCAAATTTTTCTTTGTCTTTCTTGTAAATTATTTTTAATAATTGTTGTAATTATCAAACAAAATGTCGGGCAGGTGGAGTGAGGAACAAACAACTAAATTTGTTAATATGTACAAGGACTCTGAAAATTTGTGGAATGTATTTACTCCTGAATATAAAAATCGCGAAGCCTGGCTCGCATCTCTAAAACACATGGTACGGGAAATGAACATACCTAATTTTGGTGTGAAGGACGTGTCTAAGAAGATAAAGAGTTTGCGCTCGACATACCATCTAGAGGTTACAAAAATCACCAAGAGTAAAGCTAGTGGAGCTGGAGCTGATGAAGCTTATACACCAACAATAAAATGGTTCGTAAAATGATCGTATTGCCTTACGAATTAGAACTCTCCTTTCTTCAGACATTTTGCCGCAACTACAAACAGTGGACAACCGAGCAAGGCCAGTTGAACTGGTCTACTGTCTCTCCAATAGCTGGCACCGTGTGAACAACAATGGCCAGTCCAACTGTCTATCCAGTAGCTGCCGGCCAGTTGGGAATCCAGCTACTGTCAAACTGGCTAGCCAGTAACTGGCACCATGTAAACGGGCCTTTAGTGTAGACAATAAATTGCTACCAAGTGAACATGCAGAGACCAGCACATGGCATGCTAGGCCAATTGCCAGTTCCTTTTAGAGACTAGCACATGGTCTCATAAGACAATAAAGGTTAATACTGAGCCATTGCATCACATCCACACTAACTGCTACCCTGTGTGTAAGGTTATGTCCAGCAAACTTCTTCCGCCCTGTAGTACCACTGATATCATCATTCCTATGCTCTCTTTTACACATAAAACTTCATCTCTCCTCTTTGTCCCTTGGTCAAAGTCGCTAAGTCAAACATTTCCTGCTTCTTGGTGACCAATATCCTCCAAACCCTTCAACTTCTTCTGAACAGTGGTGTCCAAGCCCCAACTTTTCTCTTCTAACTGAACATTCTTTCACAGGTATTCCAGCTCATAAATTTTTCCATTCACCATCAGCTTGTCCTTCTTCAAAATGACCCTATGTACCCTTCCCTTCACATCCTTTAAAGAAAGGTATCAGTCCATTCCTAACCCCTTTGTTTCCAACACAAGAATTTCATCAGCTCTGATCTTCAAGCCTGCTAAATTCTGGGTATTTCTCAATGTTTCCAACTTAACAGCAAAAACAAGGTAACTTCCACCAGTATAGCCTGCTGCCCTCTTCCCAATCTAGCTACACAGTCAATGTTTCTATCCAAAACCTCCTACGGTCTCCTTCAAACATAATAAAGTAAGCCTCATTTTCCCTCTCTGCCAGCCTGAAAATCACAACATGGATTTTCTTGTGTGCTCCTTGCAGTAAATTCACTTATTACTTTTCTTCCCACCCCTCACTCTTTGTTCAACTTGTATCAACTCCATTTACTGCCTCACTTAGTTTCTCGAATTTCACTCCTAGCTCCTTGGTACCATTCTTAATTTCTACAATCTCTTGCTTGCAGGACCCGTGTAGTTATTTTTTATCACTATACTTTCCCTGTCCTGCCTTCTCACATTAGTTCAAATTTGATCAGTCTTCTCCTGCTTCATTGGTGGGCCCAAATTTAACTGATCTCCTCTCACTACCAATAACATCAACACTAGCCCAGAAAACCAGGCCCATCTTCCTACCATCTCCACCTCAGAGCTCTCCAGTGTGCTTCCATATATTCTTGAATTTTATTTTGCCAATATACAATATACAGGCAAATGTTACAAATTAAAGTTGTACATCTTAATGTTATCTATATCGTATGTCATGCACAAATGTTCTGTGGCACAGAAGTCTCATGACTGGCTGGTGATCTGCTGTGTTTGCATGCCTACAAGAATAACACAGAGTGGCAGTAAAGTAAATATACAATGTTAAATGGCTATATTTCCTAAATGGAATGCTATATTGCTATAATTCTTGCACCATTTTAAATCCCATACACTACAATTTAGTGTCAGATTCTGCAACCTGGAAGACACATACTCAACACATTTCCTTGAGAATTCAAGAGGAACAGTGACACAAGTATCTCAAATTTGTTGTTCACGCTCACCAAGAGTTATTGTTTGTGATCGGTAGACTTCCTATTTGGCCCAACCCCACAAATAGATCACACAGTAACATACGGACTTCATGAAGCCCTTTCTGTCGGTCCTCAACACTCAATCCACCAACCATGAAAACAGTTGTCAACTGTAGTTGGAACTAAATACACAATGTTAAACAGCTGTATCTCTAACTGGAGTGGTAAATTGCTACATTCTTGCACCAATTTAAAACTTACACATTATCATTCTATGACCACCATCTTATGTATTTACTTTCAAATCACCCTGTGGAACAAATGTGGTTTACAAAACACAATATTTTTAAAAACACACTCAATTAAACTTTATAGTAATAATTAACACTTAAAACAATAAAAACAAAAATGGAAGGATGGGGCAGTGGTTGTAAAATAGATTTTGTACATTATTTAACCAGTTCATGCAACAATGAGGCAGCAGAAGCTCATATTCCAATTATAAGACATCTAAAGCACCTCACTCCCCATTGCTTTCTGCCAAATTATCCTACTAAGAAATCTGCTGACTGGAAACTTGGAACACACATGGCTAGGCACCTGAAGACAACAAATTTTCCCTAATTATACAACTGATTTCATATAGAATAAAAATTAAAGCTGAAGAAGACTGCCCTACAAACACTACATTATTAACAGCAGCTTTATTTCAGTCTTACTTAAATGCTTATTTCAGATATTGTAATGGGTTATTACTTCCTTCAGTTAAAAAAAAAATCAGCAACTGTTAAGACAATTTGTTTCAGTAGCGTCAATTATTAGAATCACTCTCCTTTCAGTATTGGCAATGCATACCGATGTCATTACATATGCAGCTGATACTCCAACAGGTTTTATTTTACAATATTACAAACATTTATTACCAGAGTTCAATATTTTTCCCTCGGCTTCTACGGTTTTACGAAATATCCATTTGGGGGCTTGTCTATATACAAAACTCTCCTATTCAGAAAGGATTATACATAAATTAAGTCACTGTGTGAGACCTGAGGTTCTAGCAGCGGTGTCTACAAAGATTAGTCGTCTGAGATACGACACCACGTTGTATGACAAAAATTTACATTCCTTCGAAACGTCGATACATTTATATCACATTACACGGTGTCATATACCAAAAGACGGTAATTTTTAAAAAGGCGAATTTTATTATGTCTGCATAGATGCCACCACATGATACATGCATGGCTCACATAAATGTAGTGAGGTGAATATTCCAATCGCCGTACCCGGTTTTTATAGAACGTCTTATAAAGATGACGATGCAGACAGAAGTAACCCATCACACAATTGCCATTATTTTAAATAAAATAATGTGCTAGCAAAAACAAGAAAAAAATCATTACCCTGGAACATTTAAATTCTAACCTTAAGTGCCTGTATTTCATTTTCTTGTCTCTCTTGCAGAGACTCCATGCCGGCTAACGACAAATCACATTTTGTCGCCACAATACTACACATATAATGTAATATTAGCTTCTCATGTTCAAAAAGTCCACGCCAAAACTTCCCTCGGCGCTCCTTTGAAAACGCAAATGACAGTCGAATACATAGAAACAGTTATCTAATACATCAAAGATACCACGAAGGCTATTTTCTATCGCGGCTTGCTATCACTAGTCGGTTCTTCCCACTCCAACTTGATCTGATCCATGGTCTAATCCATGTTTCCTGAACCGAGTACAACCACGGTGTCTAGGATTAAACATTCGTGTGCAATAGACAGGAGCGAGTTATAGACCACGGATCGTTAACGCAGTATGGACCATGGACTGCATTACAGTGCAGGGATTGCGGCTGAATTCGTTGTGTATATCTGAAAGCACAATCACATACCACATTTTTTTCGTCGGGCTTTAAACGTTAGAATTAAGGTTCTGGAAGTGAAATTGCTGAAGATTAAGTCTTGGAATATTTGTTACCAATACTTCACGATTTTGCGCGTAAACCTTGCGCAGGGGCTAGAGTAATCGTCATATACATATGTGCCGACGAAAGATATACATGTAAAAGTAAAGTTGTTCCTGTGCACACTACCAAGGCATTAGGGGCAATAATAATCTGTGGGGGCAATGGACATACAGCTTCACTCATTTGTTTCCTCTACGCTAGATGAGAGTGAGCGGTCAGCTTCACGCCTCAGCTGTTTTTTTCCCGAATAAAGTACCTACGGTAACCCTTACATAGGTAGCTGGGTGGGCGCCAGAGCTAGTTCGGACTCTTTGAAAAATATAAAAGTCCCTTGTCCCTCCGGTTGTCCAACCATGATCCCGCAGTCGTCCATCCTGTAGCCTAGTCACTAAACTGACTACACTATCCCGACCCTACTACATACAGACTCGTGTAATTTTATATATATATATATATAAATTATATTTATTAGCTGAGTCAAAATGCACAGACGGCTGCGTCTTTGCAGCACGCAGCCTTTACATTTAGCTTTACAAATAATATTGAAAGACTAACACCTCAATCTACCAACCAGATTTATCATTATTGGGACATCCCTGCAATACTTGTAGTCTAGATAGTTTCACTGTCACATTTTAAACATCATTATTGGCTTCCTTATCAAACTTTGCAGACTCGTATGCGCTTTCTTCGTTACCGTGCATTCCCTTGGATTAGAAACTGTATTACTAAAATTTTCAAAGTTTGTTCAGTTCGTTTAATAGCTGTCAACCACCATTCTAAAACTCAGCAGATTCATCCATCATATACGTATGTGTATATATTCGTACGTAAATTATATGAAAGGCTGTATTTATTGCAATATTATTATTACACTAATACGGAGAGTCTCCTATAGGAAATTACTTCCTTCATTCATTCTGCAGTCTGTCTTACGACAGGTCCGTAGCCTCTTCCAAAGCGAGTTCTCCACAGGGTGGACTCTAGTGCTTCCTCTTTCAATTTCCAGTATCTTCTTTTTTCCTTACTTAGGGAGTTTAATTTTTTTTTTTTTCCGCTTGCTAGCGAGTTATTATTCTCGGTATTAGCTTTTATTCGTGACAAAATAAACAAATTTCAAACAAATTCAGGTATATATAACACATGCACCGGTAGTAGATATGGTATATACCTGTCGAGCACTGAGTTTCGTAAGTACCGTACAAAAAAAAATTATTTTACAGGTAGGAAGTTATTCAGTGTCCTTCCACCAACTACTAAAAGTTCAAATCACGACAGAAAGTTATTCAAGCCAGCGGATAAAGACTATTTATTATTTCACACCATCTACTCTGCACACAGATTTACCACAAATAAAGATGCTGAAATGTCTTAAAACATGCGAGATAAAATTGTAATTGTGTTACGAAAAACTGTCATTTTGCTGCAGAACTGTAAACAAATACAGTATTTATTATGTCCTTAATGTGGTATTTGAGAAGATTATTGAAGAACTGAAATAGTTATTGTTCCTACATACTCTCTTTGATACAAATTTTTTATTTATTTCGTGACATGTTATGCATCCTTGGTTGAGTCCTATGAAAGATCTACCAAATTAAATAAGTGTAATTCCATTCTATTGTTGCTGCATACGTTCGTGATAGTAACTTCTACGTATGGCTTTTTATATAGCTCTTTTATACTTTTTCGCATACAAAAAAAGGTGATGCGACTAACTGCGGGGGTTAATAAACGAGTGTCTTGTAGAGGCATATTTTCAGAATTTAAAATTCTTACACTGCCTTCACTTTACATCTTGGAAGTACTATGTTTTATAAAAAATTGGAAGGTAATTTTAAATGCAATTTCCAGATGTATAATTATAATATGAGAGGTAAAAATAAATTATTTATCCAAGCATGTAACACAGATCTTTATCGGAACAGTGTAATAAATTAGGCAATTAGATTATATAACAAGTTACCGGAAAGAATAAGAACTTTAAAAAATTTTAGAGGTTTTAAAAAGGAGATAAAATTATTGCCGATCTCGAATACCTTTTAATCGATTGATGAGTTTCTTAAGTCCAAATTCCTTTAGACCTAAACAGAGATGCCTGCGTGTGTACATTAATTGTATTTTATTGTTTGTACAGATGTGATTTGAAATTTATTAATATTTGGCCTTGCTTGCATGTTGTAAGAATTATTGTGACTTGTCCAAGGTCGATGTAGACTGAATGGATGAATAAATTGAATTGAATTTATTGGTACAATGTTTCATCATGGAACAGGATTCATTTGGCAATGGATACAGGCGACCGCTTGTCAATACTGTAGTAAACTCCCTGTTTCATAACAGTCGGAATGACGGAACTGCTATTAATTTATCAAAAAGTGTTCTGTTACATTGTTATGTTTTAACAACGACAAATTCTGTCCAGCAGTAGCATAACATAACACAAACATGGATCTTGTATATGTTACTGTAGCTGTTAATACTTACGATGAGTCCAACTTACTCATGTATTGATATTTATTTTTCAACAACAAAAACTTCGGAATTAGAAATGTAAGTAGAAATTGAATACAAATCTGTGCACTGAATAAGCCAGTTCAATTACGTATATCGATTGCCAATGATAGGGTCGACTTAAGAGCGCTCTATGGTCCGTTGCAATAAGGATTTCTGAACGGTATCTATGTTCTGACAAAAGAACAACGGAATGCGTGAAGCATTTGTAGAAGCATATGTGGATACAGCGGGTTACTAATCAACGAAGTACTTACAACAAAATACTTACTAAGTGGAAGGGAGTATTATGTCAAGACAGATAATGAGCGAGGAAAGCCATCCGAGGACCTTGTATGTAGGGAATTTGGATGCTTCGGTATCGGAAGATCTTCTGTGTGCCTTGTTCTCGCAGATTGGACCCGTCAAAGGCTGCAAAATCATCCGTGAGCCCGGAAATGATCCATACGCCTTCTTGGAGTTCACGAACCATCAAGGGGCCGCTACTGCATTGGCTGCGATGAACAAGAGACTATTTCTTGATAAAGAGATGAAGGTAAACTGGGCCACTTCACCAGGTAATCAACCTAAACAAGACACTAGTAACCACTACCACATATTCGTTGGCGATCTGAGCCCAGAAATCGAGACGCAGACGCTTAGGGAAGCTTTTGCCCCTTTTGGAGAAATTTCCAACTGCAGAATAGTTAGAGATCCACAAACATTAAAATCAAAAGGTTATGCTTTCGTATCTTTTGTCAAGAAGGCAGAGGCAGAGAGTGCCATATCTGCAATGAATGGTCAGTGGCTGGGTAGTCGAAGCATTCGAACAAATTGGTCTACAAGGAAACCACCACCTCCAAGGAGTGAGCGACCCCGCCATGGAAATGCAAAAGCTCCAACATTTGATGAAGTATATAATCAGTCAAGTCCTACAAATTGTACTGTTTATTGTGGTGGATTTATAAACGGGATTACTGAAGAGTTAATGCAGAAAACATTTTCACCTTTTGGCACTATCCAAGACATCCGTGTATTCAAAGACAAGGGCTATGCTTTCATCAGATTCTCGACAAAGGAGGCAGCCACCCACGCTATTGAAGCAATTCATAATACAGAGATCAATGGGCAACCAGTGAAGTGCTTCTGGGGTAAGGAGACTGGTGATCCTAACCATGCTCAAAATACAGGGCAGGCTCCATCTGGAACCCAGTACCCATATGCATATGGTCAGCAAATGGGATATTGGTATCCCCAGAGCTACCAAGCAACTGCAGCAACAGCAGCTGCCGCACAGATGCAGGGGCAGTACTTGCAAGGTATGCAGAGTTATCCATATGGACAATTTGGCTATCAGCAGGGCTACATGAGCAGGATGGGGATGCAGGTGCCCACCTGGCAGGGCATGCCAGCACAAGCACAAGTTCCAGGCACAGCACAGCAGATGGCTGCGGCAGCACAGGGTGCCGCAATGCAACAACAGGGTGCTGGCATGATGGCTTACACCATGCAACAGTTCCAGACACAGTGATGAGCAGAGACCACCTAGCTATGCATACAGTGAGAGATATTGGTTAAATTATATGTGATGCATATATTCACTATATTGACAACAGGTGAGCTGCTAAGAACAGGAAATTTTCATCTCAAGGCAAAGACTTGTCATTACATCAATTATGATTAGGTCTTGTCCCCAAAAAATGGAAGTGGATGAAAGATGGTTTTGGCTTCCTCCAGTCTGAAAGTGGTATACCTTATATAATGACAAAACCATTTTTTTACTCCACCATTTTATCACACTTGTGTTCTCATGATTTGTGTAAAATATAAACACTGAAATGAAAACCTGTCATATATTATTTTATCATTACGTCAGTATGTGTACTCTTGATTCATACAGAACACCACTCAGTTTTGTTACAAGTCGAGCAAGGCAGGTAGTGTTCAGTTTAAATTTAAAGTACCGAAGTATATTTGAAATGTAATCAGTGATAACGATTGTGTAGATTTGCTAGAATGCGCTAGCATGATGTCTGATCCTATATAGTCATGGTCCTGCCTTCTTTTTCTTGAAGAAATAAAAGTGAAATGGAGGGCTACTGTATACCACCAGCAGGATATATCTCATATTGTGGCAAAATGCAAATATGTAAGTTTGTCCAGCTGTGTGCAGAAATGTGCTGTTTGGATTCAGTGACAAAGTGATGATTATTTGATTGCACTTACCTCTTTAATTCAGACATTGTGACTTTTTTCAGTTGTATCATAAACAGTTTGATGCTCACGCAAGAAACGTTGACCCATATTGTTAGATCTTGGGCTTTAAAGCAGAGACTGTTCCTGCTGGTAATCTCTGTTTTGAAACAAGTAAGGCATTCACTAACAATAAAGTAAAACTAGATTTAAGTTCCAATCAATAATTGTCACAAAGCATGTATCTATGAAGGTAACTGTGCTGAATTTGATTCTTCTTGTTATAATAAAATATTTGGGTCTGGGAGCATTGTTTTTGTTCTCAACTTTTCATAATTTGGAAATTTTAGCTCGGTGGTCAATACTAGCATTACCGATTTGGGCGATACCATTTTATTTTGTGGAAACAAAGAAAACAAGTGATGCCTGATAGGTATATTGTTTGTTCCTGTCGCTCCAACGTGGAGCATAGGGGCCTCCTTTCGGAGGTTTCTATGGTCATGTGCGTTGATGTAGTGAGTGACCAGCCCACTGACTGCACAAGTTCGACTCAATCCTGATGTGACTGCCAGAGCCATCTGGCAGGCAGTCGGGAGACTTGGGTGAGAAATGGCCGCTGAATTTTGCTTACGAAACATTTCTGATAGGTATATAGTGGATGTATTTCAAGATGTTACGGCATGCTTATGGAGGAAGTTCGTGGAACCTCAGGATAGCTGATTTGTCCACAAACACACTGTTACAAATCATGACAAAAGCATACCATTTTGTGGGCAAGAATCATGGAAGTTCATCCCTTCAGATTTGAAACATGCAAGTCATGTGGACTGAGCAGCTCACTACTTCTCATGTCCCTGTGTAGAGTACAGTACCTGAACAGACATGGGTAGAGTGCAGAAGATAAGTTAGCAGTAATGCTCATCTTAACAGTTTATTCCTGGTCTTGTTCGCTGTGCAGTGGCATTCAGTACTTGACGTTCACAGTCCAGCATTCATGTCATTGGATTTCAATTCCAAGTACTGATCCACAGTGAGCAGTGATATACCAATGCAACACCACCCATAAAATCACCTTGGTTATCCAAGGCATAGGTGGGTTATTTTAAAAAGAAATATGTACGTTATGGACAACATCTTTACTAATTGTTTGTGGATTGAGTATATTAACTAAATGGTTTGTGAAACTTCTTTCTGCAGTTTGTTTTGCCATATGTTACTCAAAGTAATATGAAAGATTACAAGTGGTCTAGAACATGCATTTTTGTGAATATATTGAATTCTTTGGTAAATATGTGGCAGCCATAAGTCATTTTAAGGGTAATTTATAAATCTGAATTCTTAAATTTGTTGAAGTTGACTTCCCTCACACCATCATTTATGCATCTTCAGAAGTACAGTTCAACTTGAACTTTGGTGAGATACCAAAGCTGTGACCACATGCTATAATTGATGAACTCTTATATCACGCCTTAGTTACCTATTTTTCCTAATTCTAATAGTAATCATATTTTCCTACACATCTTCAATGTTAGCACTGTGTGCATTTGAAAGTTTGATTCAAGAGGAAGTGGAAATAAGCCCCAGTTCTGCACACGGATGTTGGAGGCATCTGTGGTCTTGCCTGCGCAATGCAAGTAATGTGTGAAAGTTGTTATTAATTGGCATAGAGCATCAATAAGAAATGTAATTGGGAGGGTAGGAATAATTACTGGGGTAAGGGCAACAGAAAGTCTGATGCAAACATATTTACTTTTATAATTGCCTGTTTCTCTAAGTTTTAAAATCTAAAACAAAGGAATCTAGTACTGTGCAAATAATTTTGGGCTGTGTACACATTCCCCATTATGACCAGGATAAATTTTCATGATGGATTTACTATTATGCAATGATAAAGCTTCCAGAATCCACAGGGATGTCACCTCATCACTGGAAATCATATTTTAACATTATTGTGTAGTACAAGCGAGAATATGAACACACAACAATTGAGAGGAGTGATTTGAATTTTGCATTTTTGACCATTATGCAACAAAATTAATTGTAATAGTAGAATCCATTTTGTTGTATCATTGTCATATTTTAATTTTCGTATTACCATCAGATAAAGCTAAAAGCAATTATATGTACCTATAGAGCTGACGTGTTTTGGCTCGTCATCAAGGTTACCATAATCTTCAAAATGGAGCTATTAGGGTTTACAGAACTGTTTCAAATTAAAGCAGATACCATCTCTAAAATACAATAACATATACTAAAATTTATATAATTCAAAATCTTATGTCTTTCACATTATTCGTTATGTTTTGCAGGTATCTAAAGAGATTTTTGTATATCTTGTGTTGGTTAAATTACCTAATTATGTGACATCCACTCATTCGCTTCTTTATTGTATATTAATTTCTTCTACAGTTATTTGTAGGGCATATCTCCCATATTTAGCCAACTTCCCTTCCTTTGAAGGGAAAATATAGGCTTATGAGATCACAATGCTCTCTGTGTGTCCTGTTTCATCTTCTGAACCAGTTGACTGTTACAAAACTTGGTATGAACATTATGGTACTGGAACCCACCCCAAAGCTGGAATTTTTTAATTTGCTTCAATCTGTAAAAAATATGTGGCTGCACAAACTTGTGAAGTGTCAAGTAAGCTGTATAAGTTCTGCTTAGGGGAAACCCAAACTAGGAAGCACCTTTGCTAGGTATGGTTGTAGCAAATAATTTCTTTACCATTTCCATTGTGAATAGGGTGACTACGTATATCAATGTCACGTGTCTACATAATTTAATTTTATAACAGTATTCATAACAGGAAAAATTTGTGTATCTTTGAGTAGAGTAGGATTAATGAGTTCTTCCCAGAATTTGTTTGTTTCTTTGTTAGTAACAGTGCTATTTAAATAAATGATATTGCTTTACTGAATCTCCCTATTATTCCTAGTTCTGTTTCACAGCCTGTTTTTGTTTTGTTACTTTCAGTCTACTGTGGTAACTGCCCTAACAGACATACCTTAATGAAGATGTGTTTTGTGTCAGTTAATGCTGTTAGGTTGCCCTGAAATGTCTGTCTGTGCTAGCTTCATTTATTGTAATGCTAAGCCACCTCATGTCTTCTGGCATTGCTAAGTTGTTTACTGTCTTCCTGCTTTAAATTAATTTCTGATCCTATTTAAAACACTGTTATTTCCCTCACACAGTTCACATACACTGTTGCCTTGCTTACTTCTATACAATTTTCTTTGCCATTCATGTTTATTTTGGCAAATCTATTTTTTATGTCTTTTGTTTACCATACCAATGTTGATCGTTCAGACTGTGCATGGAATAGTGCATGGGATATCATGTGTATTGTGTACATATCTTTATGTTTTTACTTAACTTCCAGTGATCTGTCTGGTGGCCTGTGTATGATTAATTGCATTCTAAGCATGTCAAACTGTATAACACTGTGGTATTATATGTGACATATTTTGAATTTTTGTATTTTAGTAGTTTCTGAACTGTGTTGTGTTTTAAAAGTCATTTGTGTTCAAATATAATTCTCTCAGTATGTTAAAGTGACCTATTCCTTTATAAATTAACCTTGTTTTTCCATTTCGCTTTTATGTATTTGCTACTTGTTTGTTCATCTTCAGTATCTGTTCTTGGTTTCTTATCTATGTTTCTTCATAGCCAGGAGAAAACACATGACATTCCAGAAACAACATACTAAGAATTTACAGTGCCCTGTAAATGCTGACAGTTTTAGATGGGGGTGAAAGCATAAGACAAAACCAGAATTATAGGTGCTGAAATGAAGTTTATAGAGATAAACAACAAATTACATTTAGATGGACTATAAAAACCTTGAAGACATGCTAAATGAACTAAAAACGAAGCCAGTACTGGACAGAATTTTGAAAAATATCTTAGTCTGAACTCTGAGCTGTTCATTGTAATCCTAACATTGTTTTAAAAACAAACTTTTCACGTGAACTTCAAATATACAGCTTTCGTAGAAAAATTAGAAAAGCTTAATAAAATTGCATGGTTATATAGCAGAATAAAAGATAACACACATTAAATAAGGCGGATATGTATGGACAACAATTT
Source organism: Reticulitermes speratus (assembly GCA_021186555.1). Taxonomy (NCBI): domain Eukaryota; kingdom Metazoa; phylum Arthropoda; class Insecta; order Blattodea; family Rhinotermitidae; genus Reticulitermes; species Reticulitermes speratus. The sequence goes on from JAJKFL010000006.1 coordinate 24,409,079, forward strand.
TGGCATGTTCACTCTCTTGTATTTATCTCAAAAGAGAATTTTCATAAACTAATGGTCATATGAAGACATTTAATTATATAATTTCAGATGGAAAGATGCTTCATTTAATTATAAAAATAAGGGATTTTGGTAATCTTTGTGTATTTTGTGAAGACCATTGTTTAATGCTGAATATAACATAAGTTCAGAAATATACACACACCATCCCTTTGATTTATCTCAAAAACCATAAGACTTATGGAAAAATTGTATTTGACATAAAGTGTGTTTTGTTCTTCCATACAACTTTTGTTCAAAACACACAAATATATGCAAATCTTCACGTAAAGTTGTAAGGTGCCCCTTATTTTGTCCAATTTTAACCAAAATCAGAATGTGTCAGCAGATTTCAGTAAAAATCCCAAATACATACTATGAAATTTCACAAACGTGCCTGGTGGGAGTGGCTCTGATACACGTAGACAAACTGACAGACATGATTAAGCTAGCAGTCACTTTTCACAACTGTTTTGCAGACACACTTAAAATTTCATTTCTACAAAATTAAGAACAGTGCCATAGTAACCATGCAGAATCTGTTTTATTTTCAGTTTTATGACCACTAGTAGGACATGTACCTGAAAATTTAAATGAAACATAACTTGTGTATTACAGTGACAAACGTAACAGTGGAGTAAACTTCTGGGGCAAGTTTGACAAATTTAGATATGGAAATTATATATCTCAAAGAGGAATAAGGGGCATAATTTTGTTCCATGATGCCTTGTATTATGTGCGACTTTTCCCAGACGAGGCCAACGTAAATTGAAAACTGAACCAGCCACACAATGGGAGACACTTGCCTATTATAACATACTCCTATAAAAATATGAGAAGGAGAAAATAAAGTGGTTACCAACTCAAGAAGCATTGCTGGCCAAATAATTTGCGTCCTGTGCTTAGTCTGTGGCGCTACAAGTCTCTGGGGACAATTACAATTGTTCACGATGCAAGTCAATTTGAACAGAGGTCCACTCAGTCATCTCTTTGGGCCTTGTGTATGATGACTAATGCATCACTTCTCATCCGCATAACACAGATTCTAAGTTTGACTTATAAGAGAAAATCTGTGTGTTCAGAATGATGGTCTGTCTTGCAGAAAGGTGTCGTGTGGATATGGTTGTACATACTCATAAGGTGACCAAGGTAAAATGGGAGGGGCATGTATAAATGTATTTTATTTTTCACTGATTATTATTTCCTGTCTGAAGGTGTGGTTCAAGATATGGGTGAATGTGACATGAGTCTGTGGAATGCACTGAAACACCATCATATAACCCATTTCTGTATGTATATATATTCTTCACATTACAAAAAGCAGCAATATTAACAAATGCTCTTTAAATTCCAAGATTGTCAAAGAAAATTAAAGCTCCACAATAGCAATTATGTCAGTTTGCAACACTAAGTTTAAAAAATTACATTATATGAAAGACACGCATAAAGAAGACCTGAAAAATTCAAAATATTAAGGAAAAGGTATATTGCAGCATTTTAAATAAAATACAGCCCAGAGAGAAAAGGCAGAGCTTTTCATATCACAAAGGAAGGATCAAGAACAGCTGCACTCTTGATCTTCCATCTGTGCTTTATTCTATATCTCTTATGAAGATGACATTCTTGTCTTTCTGTCACTCTTCCAAAGGTGAACACTGAGAAGTTTCAAATTCTTTTCACAAATGGTGAAATATTTTAGGGCACTAATATTGAGTCTTTTAACAAATGCTCCCAACATAACCACCACACGCTGCTGCTTGGTTCAGAGTAGCTGCATTCACGGGAGTGGGGAGAATGAGACCAACATGCTGAAACGGGATCATCACGCGATGAGTATTACAGATTTATGGGCTAAATTTCTGGAAAACAACTGCTACTAGCCAAAAACTCTTTTAAACAATTACTTTATGATACTGTCAGTATAATATTTACACTGTAAAATATGATCAATGTGTGTGGGAGAGGGGCAGCATGAAAAGCAAAAGCAGGTGGGTACTTCTTATAATACTGTTCCAAAAGCATCTTAACAAGCCTTTCTAACAACTGTCATGCAATGTTAATTAACTTTATAGGTAACGATACTTGAAAATGTGTTTCACATCTAGCTGTTAAAAATAAACTGTCATTACATCAACACAATCAGATTGTGCACTCTTACAAACTTACATGATTCATATATATATATACACACATATGCATTTCTTTGAATTAAGAGTTAATTGACATGAGAATTTAAATATTTATATCTATTTACAGCTACTTGATTTAGGAGGGGCATTGTATATAGAAGGAAAGCTTATATCTACCACTGCAAGGATCCATAAGATGATTTGTTCACATGCGAGACCCTTGCTCTTAGAATGCTCTTTTCTTTCTCACACAGCAGCTACCCAAGCAGCAGCCAGCCAGAGTTTACATATCATATGAACGTCTTCAATACATAACACTTAACAACAAAAGGAATAACGTATTACATAAAGCACACACAAACTGGTTTCCATATAAAAGTAGCAAAACAAGTTTGTAAGGCAATGGAACCGAGACAAACAAGATTGGTTCACCACCTTAGTTCCACTGAACATTAACAGAAAAGCAATGTTTCTTTTTCTTCATGTCGTGAGGCCTTGAAGTTGGTGTTCAACATGTACACCCGGTGTGTATTGCAAAAAACGAAACAAGTTAATCATGTAGCACATCTATCACTACAATCTATGACTGAGTTACACATGCTTGTTTGAGCTATTCACCCACTGACTCGTTGCTCATAGGGTGGCAGAACCAGCTGCGCTGAGTACAAAGTAATTATACGCAAATATCTATAAATTTATTTTCAATACAATAACGATGAAAACAATGAAACTAACAATTTACATACATTTAAAAGAAAAATTCAGGACTATATCTATTGTATCATCTGACACCAATCTGAATTTACTGCAAATAAAACTACATTAATTCTAACAATACAGAGAAACCATGGTTCTACTTTCCTAACTTGAGAGTTCTATGATTTGCTAATACCAGGTCTCACCAATCAATGGTATGGATTTGAGGAGATTGTATGTTTCAACAGCATCACAGCCACCTCCACCAGCCGACAATCACAGACAAGCTTTGAAATGTTGGATTATTTCATCTAACAGACATTGCGCAAAACATCGGTCCTCCAGTATTAGTTTGTGCGACACTGACATGCAAATGCTCGCTGATGATGTACCAAACTGCGGCACCTGGTTCCTACAAACTGACATCCCCAAATTCCAAGTTCCACTTTTCATACATAGCTAAACTATGTGGAGACACGCTACGCCGGATTCTCTTCAGTGAGTCTTGAAAATCTTGGAACATAATGTTGCGGACACTGCTAGGGTCCAGGCATCGAACTTGTTCTGGATTTAGTTCTGCCAATAACAAATAGTATTTTAACCAGCATAAACTATACAAACTATTATAACAATATGGAAGTACACTGGAAGTGCAATGTTCAGTTACATACATTTTTAAAATTAATATGAATGAGAAATTGTGACATGCCATATCTCACCCAGCTGGTTAGTCACTGCCTTCTTACTGCAGAAACCTGGATTAAATCCTGGGGTAATCCATGTGGGATCTGGAGTGAATAAAGTTGCAGTGGGGGCAGAAATAGAGGCCTGGATTCAATCCTGGCCTAGTCAATGGGGATCTACAGTGGATGAAGTGATACTGGGGCACATGAGGGGGCCTGGATTCAGTCGTGGTGTAGTCCATGTGAGATCTGTTGTGCACAAAGTGCCAGTGGGGCAGGCTTTTCTCTCCAATGATCGTGGTTTTCCTCTGCCAGACACCAACATTACAATAATGCTCATCAGGGGCCAGGAACATATGCTCATTTGAGTCCGCAATATCAAGGGGCTTTGTCTTACCTCACTTCTTGTACAACCATTCATACAGCTGTTTGAAATATTTCTGGAAGCCATAACACTCAGCATCCTGAAATGCAGTCTTTGAAGTCATTTAAACCTTTGTTGCATCCCTTCAGCTGGGCCTTCATGTGTGCAGAGTTAACACAACACTATGTGAGATGGGGAAAGAGTGGTGGACAGGGAAATACAACATAACTATGCACATTGAGTTCCTACTGCACAGGCAGTGATTAGTACACTAGGGCATTATTACTGTCTTTGGCACCCATGTTTTGAGACACTTCTGCCATAGATGCACAAGCACCTCCTTGCATGTTTCTTCAGTGGCAGTAATGCAAATTGTCCCTTTTATTACGTCACTCAGCACAGCAGCTGTCATGAAGTGTCCTGACAGATGCAGGCTTTCTATGCGGTAAAGGTGCTGTGATCAGGAACACAATAAAAGTGACACATGTACCACTAGGAATATACTAAATGTTGCATTATGTGCTGTCAATTGATAAAAGGTGTCTTCTGGAATGTGACACCATGCAGTTTCATAGACAGTTACTGTGCTGGAGAAAATTACTGCCTCATCTTCAGGGCAGAAGAATGAGCTATGTGGGAAAATCGCACAGACAGAGAGAAAGTCGTAAATAACAGAACTCTGTGAGTGGGCCACTGGGAGACTTAGGGGACCACAAGGCCCACAGCCAAAACATCTCAGGGAAAAGAGGTAAAAAAAAATTTAAAGGAAATGCGAAAGGGAAGATAGCATAGTAGTTCTGAAAGAAGTGTCAAGCCACCAAGTCCAGTGGGAGGTCAGTACACAAGATGTATGAAAGGGCAGCAATGCCAAATGCAGGTGGCACTTCTGCATCATCAGGCAGATGAAGGAATGAAGTCAGTCCATTGAGTCTTATGAATGAGACATGACACCTAATGCAGATGAGCCTGTGCAGTGACCTGTAAGTCTGGGGGGGGGGGGGGGGGGGGGGAGAAGAGAGAGAGAGGAAGGAAAGGTGGCGAGTGAGTCAAAGCACAGGAGCTTGCAAAAGAACAACTATGCCAGTTACAGGTGAAACTGTACATTAAACTGAAACGGAGAAAGGAAATACTGGAAGGAAAACTGGCAGATTAACCCACAGGGGCAGTAAAATGTACTTGTGCATCAAATGAAATGGGAGGACTCGAAACATGGCATATCCACTGACAGAGGTTTCCTCTGTTTTTGCACGGAACAGACAAGAGGATTCCATGATTGCTGTCTGGTCCCAACATGGAGAAGCACATAACTAATGGTCTGGGCTCCACACCTAGAATTGCATTCTGGGACAGTGGGAAGGGTCCATTCAACACTAATTTCTGTGCATGCTGCAGGGAAAAACAAGTTGAAAGTCACTGCCAAAACTGTGGGACAGCACCATGAAAATTGGCAAGATTCCTGTTGATGAGACAGGAGTTCAATGAATTAACAGGATCTCCCCCCACCCCCTAAAAAAGCCCTAGAACAGAAAGAACCATCCTGCTACATACAGTCCAATGTGACAAGTCCATAGATATGGACAGTATGATAAACATGAACGTAACATGTGGCAGGTGTTACAGATAATACACGAATATGGTAGAAGGAAATATGAAGGAAAAGGAAAACTTACAAACAGTTCCCTTTGCATCCCCATCAGAATGTCAAATGACCTACCTGGATAGGAACGAAGACTCATATCATTCTTGAATACCATAAATCTACAATAAAAATGGTTTCTTTACCTAATTTTGCGTAACACCCACTTAGTGAAAATCTTAATATTAGCCATTCCCCCAGAGATTAATTCAACAGGGATTTTATTATAACAAGATTGGCTGCAAGGATTAACATTTGAGCATTATATAAAATCTTGGATGTGTAATTAGTCTCATCTCTGATCTTGAACAAAAATTCCCTCCTTCTTGAAGCATACTGGCAACATACAGGAATCCATATCATGGGCATTCCCTTCCACATTAAGACCAGGAAGACACCACAAAACAACACCTTTCTCTTCCATGTTTAATTTCAGAAGGCTGCTGTCTGAATAAAGGAAATATATTTTTGGAAGTCTATAAATTGGGAGACACTAGTTGGCACACGACCAATAATATTTTCCTTGGAGATGTGGGCACAACAATTCTACATATGTGTTCAATAGATGCAAGAAGTTATTCAGTGACACACTGCCATTAAACTACAATCAATCACAAAGAGTTAAAACATTCATGCAGACAGACTCTAGGATTATTTCCTCTGTAACTTACCTCATGTAGGCATTTGACATCAAACATAAACCTCTGACTTGAGCACTTGCTGAGACGCTTTGTTGTCCTAAAGTTTAGAGTACCAAATTTTTCCCAAAAGGTTCATGGAACCAGAACCTATATTATGACAAGGATTATAATACAAGCATCGCTTTGAGATTTTTAAGTACCTCTTATTGGTCCTAAAGCCGCATCTTTTGCCAATCCTGTGAGGTCGCTTCCAGAGTAACCTTCTGTAAGAGTAGCCAGTTTTGCCAGCTCTTCCTGAGACAAGGGATTGTTATGTCGACTCAATAACCGCCTCAAAAGCAGAACTCGTGTTGTGTGATCAGGTAGTGTAACGTATATGCGCTTTGAAAATCGTCTGCAATAGCATATTGACAACAAACTAATTAGCAATGAAATATATATGATGTCTTGCACACTGATATATGGTTATCAACAGACATAACAGAGTTAAGAGAATTTAAAATATAAGCAACAGAATTAATAAAAGAGAGGAACCAGCCATAACACAACCACAAGGCTAGTCTGAAAATTTACTAAAATTTCATATTTTGTGTACCACAAACATGCGTAACTTTCAGAATGCAAAAAATGTCCAACAGTAAAATGTAAATAAACCCTGACATTTCATCTTACTCTTTTAAATGTGTGGCTTCAATTTTGAAACCCAGTTCAGTATTACAGAAAAGCTTTGGAAAGTTTAAGCAGTATTGCACTAATGACAAAGCACGTAGAATTAACATGATGTTTATGCACTGTCTTATGGTATGCCATTCCTGCTGCCAAATGCCATCACCGTATCAAACCTTCAATCCCATCTACATCTGATTTATTTTGTGAAATAAAGCTTGAGAGACCAGAGAACTTAGAATGAAGTTCTAAAAACTAGAACATTTCATTTCCACACTGGGCCTCTTCTGCTGCAAGTGCTGGCAAATTCTGTAGTCAGGCCATTGTTATTAGTCACCTGAAATCTGAAAATCTGGATGTGATGGGGAAAAAGAAAAACATCCATGATCCTGTCATAAATTGAACCCATCATCCAACTGAGTTAGCACTCACCTGAGAGCTGCTTCATCCAGTTCCTGGGGTCGATTTGTTGCAGCCATGACCAAAACTCTCTCCTCTGGGTTTGATGGAAGGCCATCAAACTCCACAAGGAATTCAGTCTTGAGGCGCCGACTTGCCTCATGTTCACCCTCTCGTCGCTCAGACAACAATGAGTCTACTTCATCAATGAAGATGATGGACGGCTGGAATAAAAAATTGAAGAAAACTGTCTTACTCTAACATTTTGTGGTACACAATAATTACTGTTTTGCAGAATGCATTACATTTATCTCATAACAACAATGTTCGTTTAATTTTCACATTTAACATAATGAACTGAAATTGATCGAAAAGCTTCAGTAATTATGGCAGTTTCAAGATTCTCCACAGTGCATATTTAACAAATTTATGCCCTAAACACATGTTGGAATTCAGTGTCTTGTGCCCAAGATATCTTGTTCAAGACTGGTCAGGTCCACCACAGATTTTTTTGCATGCCTTTTCCTTCACTCACTTGTGAGAAGTAAAACTATGAGAATAAGAGAAGTACTATGCCCCACTGTGGCACAGGGCATGTGTTAAACATCTGGTCCTCTCTGTTGGCCATCATCATAGTCACCAAGATTATCAATGGCAGTGTGCCTCCACCTTTGAAACAGCCTCATTCACATTGCAAGGATATGCGGGGCTTGGAAGGTCAATAAGATCATAACTTGACACATTATCCACACAACTTACTCAGCATGTAACAGTATGCCAAATATAACAGGATGCCAGTATTCAATTACATAAAGTTGAATATGTTATTGGGCAGGGCTTGGCAATAAAAATGTTTTCTTGCTGATGAATATATCTCTGTTTCAGTGTCAACCCTTCAATGATGCTGGACTTTAAATTGCAACTACTGCTCAGGACAGATGGGGTTTTAAATTAACAGCATCCTTAAATGCATTCACAGCCATACAGTGTGCATGATGCTGGCAGCATGTGAGGGATCACTGAGGCTGGCAGTGAAGGGTTAACTTGATATGATAAAATCTGTGCAGATTAAACTTGGGGGAACAATAGCTATCATTCACTTCAAAATACTGTCTTCCTCTTTCCTGTCTAAACATCTAAGACTACAATATAAAAAACTATAATTTGATCTCCTGTTTTTATGGGTGTGGAACTTGGTGTCTCACCCTAAGTGAAGGCAACAAATTGAGACTGGAGAAACTGCATGATGAGGACCTTCATAATTTGCACTCTTCACCATGCATTATTAGGATGATAAACCAAAGAGGATGAAAAGTGTAGGACATGTAGCATGAACTGGAGAGATGACATATGCACAAGGGCGGAGCTGGAGAGGTGATTGGTGGCAGAGTTCAAGGGGTGGCAAAATGGGCAGTAAATGAATACTTTAAATGAAAAATTCTGATTTTCCACAGTCAACAAATTTTAAATTATTGACCCAAATAAAAGAAAATTCAATAAATGATTGTTATTTTTTTAAAAGTTCATAACCTTTATTAGGGGTGGCCATTGTGGTTACTTGCCCCAGGCACCAAGAAAGGTAGCAACACCACTGGATATACATAATTCTGTTCTGGAAATGCTAATGGAAGATATTATTTCAAACATCTAGGTATGAATGGGAGAATACTATTAAGATGGCATTAAAGAAGTAGCATGTTAGGATGCAGATTGGATTTAAGTGGCTCAACAGCTGTGAATTCCATAAGTTGGAGAATTTCTTGAATAGCTTCTGACGTAACACTGTTTCAAGGGGTTAGTGAACTTGATATTGTCTATGTGTTGGTAACAGTAGTGGGATCCATCTCGCTTCAGTGTAACATGTCCCACAACTGATGAGAACCAAGGGTTTGTGGAATAGCAAACTCAAAGCAGTAAGAAAACTGTAACTGTTATAATATTCTTTCATTTTGAACATTAAAGATGCCTGAGGGTGAGCATGTGAGGTAGCAGCATGTTAGTGAAATTAGGGAGCACAGAGAGTAAACCTGGTAAAGACAGCAAGTGACATGGCTTGGCTGTCAAGAAGTTGCCCACCTTTTGCAAAACCAAATAGCTTGTTACCATGTTCACAAGAGCCTACCATGGCCCACAGACGAAATTTAAACATTGTCAGTAAAATAACACTCCTGAAACTCAGTAAAAATCATATACTTATATACACATCTGTTCAATTGTTAAAACTTTTCATGTGAGGGCTGTACAGCTTAATATGTTAAGGGTGACAAGTGACATTTACCTGCAACTCCCTGGCAACAGAGAAGAGAGCCCTGACTAGCTTCTCACCCTCACCAACATATTTTGACGTCAGGCTGGCAGCACTAATGCTGAAGAATGTGGCACTGCATTCAGTGGCAATGGCACGTGCAAGCAATGTCTTGCCATTACCAGGTGGTCCAAACAGCAGCAAACCTCGGGACGGAGTGCGAAGACCGGTGAATAGTTCTGGCCGCAATGATGGCAATATCACCATCTCTTGTAATGCCTGCTTGGCCACCTAGGGTGAAGAAATAAGTGTCAATGCAGAGGTTCTTTCAGAACCAGTTTGTTTTGATTTCACTGCTGACATGCGTGGTTCCATGTCTAATGTATATGTTGACACCTCATGAAAGCTTTCACCTCAACAACTCAGTGTGGGCATTCCTGTATTCCATCAAATTATCACAATGTGTGCGCATTTAAAATGTGACATAATAACAAAATACATTCAGTATTCACTACGGATTTACACTTCCAACTCATTTCAAAAGCATACTTGACTTATGAACGAACGGACTTGGATACTATCTGTATGCTAACATCATCTAATTTCAGACTTAAAAAATAATAAGTGCTTGATTTTTGTACTGGCCTTCTGTACTTCAAAAATTCCATTTGGCTCTGTCTACAAAAGCAGTTCCAATGTCCCTACTAATAACTTATCACAGCTGGGATAGCTATATCACTATAGTCACTAGGCTAGAAGCTCCATGACTGAGGAATTGTGGTTAAATTCCCAGCAGGGCCAAGATATTTTTCTCTTCTCCAAAGCATCCAAACCAGGTCTGGGGCCCATCCAGCCAGCCTCCTATTCAATGGGTACAAGGGGCTCTTTCCCCAGGGGTAAAGCAGTAGGGGCATAATGCAGCCTGACCTCCATCTTGTGCTGAGGTTACAAATGCATGGAGCTAAACCGGCACCCCCATATGCCTTCATGGCAGGCATGGGGACAACTTTACTATCACCTACGAGTAACAAATAAAAATTTGGTTATTCTTCATAGAGTCTACATTGTGCAACCCGCATACAAAGGAAAATTTGGGAATGTGACCCACTGAAAGAAATAAGCTGTGCATCGAGATTTCTGTTCTTGTGTGATACTGCACCACATCACTGAGTGATTGGTGCCCAGTGTTTTGATACAGCATGGTGGTCTCATCTTCAATGGTTGAATGTCCAATGTAGAAAAACTCACAAGTTATCCATCACCATCCCGGGCTTTTTCACGTTGAATTACAGTTTGAAATGTGGTATGCAGTAGGAAACAGTGGCTTAAGAAGTCTAAAATGTCTATTTTCATGAGAAAAATAAAGAAAATGTGAGTTTGCAGCAATCGTTTTAGAATGCCAGTGACAGAAACTTGACAAGAATCACAGATGATAAAATACAAACATTCTTATATTTGTAATGAAGTTTGGAGATGGGACCCTCAGTTTTTAAAATGTGGGTTGGCATTTCAAAGTGTGCATTCAAACAATTTGGAAGGCTGTGCCTAACAAAAGAACTGAAAGGAACAGAACTGTTTATTTTGGCAAGAATATGGCAGTCTAGGAGGGGGAAAAACCCTGGTTAAATGTGTGGAGACCAGAAACTAACTGCATATTTTTTGAATGGTGGAGACAATCACTGTGTTGGTAAGTGTGGTAAGTGGTACCTCTTGTCCTGCTATGTCCTCCCATTGGACAGATGCGCCCCCTTCCAGAATCTCATCCAAGATGATTTGAGCAAGTTTTGGATCCACACCTTTCAGAGCAGGTGATGGAGTTTTGTGAGATGGTGTTCCCTTCACAGCAGTGTTGCTGTTGCTGCTGCCACTCACCCTGCGCACAGGAGAACTGCTGGGGCCCTGTCAACACATACAAATGTACTAATTTTACAGCTACAGCTCAGCTTACAGTTACATGCTGCACAGAACTGAAAAGGTCATGTGACAGGCACAAAAATGAAAGAACTAATTCCATAAGAACAGTCGGTCGCTCAGCTGGTCAGAGATGTTTAATCCTTTATGGAATTTGAAGGTCCATTACTATGATCACAAGATCCCACCACAGCACCCCCTCATGAGTTAAATGAATCCAGACCATACTGTTACACTCATTTCTCTACAATAATATAGTTACCTTAGACTCCTGATGTGCCAACAGTGAAAGAAAACAAAGCAAAAGAGGAAAGACACATACAGAACTGAATAAGTTAATCACAGACCAATGAGAAAGGAATTTGAAAGCCACGAAAACTGTCAGTTCCAAGCATTACAACAGCTAGGGCAGTCTTTTGTGTGGTCACCCACTCAAAAGATTGAGAGAGTGAACAAAAAATCTGGTGCAGAATAGTACGGCTAGCTGGCTGGTTGCCTCTGTCTCTGTTCCCCTGTGCAAGACAATGCTACTGACTTGTGCAGTCAGTCCATATCAGAAGACAGACACATAGCCATACACTAAACATGGCAGTTCTTTCTTATACAAACAGCAGACAATAGCCAGAGAACATGATATACTTACAAATTTTTAGAATGACAAAATAACTTTTATTGCTAACTTTGACATTGTTTTTATTCACCTACAAACAAATAATTTAATTCATCCTTACAGAAAGTTGCCTTTTGATAGCTGGAGGTGTGGAAGCCGGCTTGTTGGGTCGAGGAGGGGTGATGTTACTGTGGGAACGGCCCATGCTACGTGGCAAGGTTTGGCTCTTGTTCATCCCTGTGCCTGTTGTCCTCTTCCCTGGAATGTTCAGCTTTCGCCCAAGTGCTGCAAGATCAACAGCCAAGCTGTCTCTGATACAGTGTATGGAAATATTAAAGTCATGAGCTGATTGCTGAATGTGTGTGGCTTGGCATGGAACATGTTAAGATTCCAAAGAATGTGGTCATGCAGATCTTAGTACCATATATGCTACCAGTAGCGATGTTCACAACATGTCACCAAATAAATGTCAACTGTCACCATCACACACCATATAGTCTGCGTGGTAACAATCTGGTTATTTTACATTGTCTTAAAATATTACCTTTATGAAAGTCACATATTTTTCAGAGATATATACAGTAAAACCCAGATTTAATGTTCCCGTATTTAGTGAAATCCCAAATTTAGTGATGATTTTTTCACGTCCCGACAATAGCTCCATATAAACAATGTAACCTCTATTTAATGAAAACCTCGATTTAGTGAAATATATTCTAATCCCCCAGCAATTCATTAAATAGGGGTTTTACTGTAACTATACAAAATGCCAAGACCTTACACTGAAAATGAGACTAGTGTTGTTGCCATCTCATAAGTTTGCATGCCTGTCATGTTAAAAAGTGGTAAAATCTTTACTGGCATGGCATTTACACCACACTTTAAACAGATCAGTCAAGTTGTGTCTACTGACACCTGCAACAGGAACACAGGAAAAAGAGGAATATACAGACAGCTTGATTATAAAATCCCTTCAAAACCTTAAAAATTATGTACAGAGATATTAACACACCCTTTGATGCCTCTTCAGATTCACCAAAAACAAACTTCAAAATCCAGGCAACTACTTATAACACACAGTACTGAATACCACTGCATTATGTACACCAGGGCACTGATTTCTTCCACTCTACAGCCTCAGGACTGAGTATCTACCTGTTAGATGATCACACAGAATGGCTTCAAACAAGCACAGGACTGTGAAATAAAATTCATTTCTATTTAAAGAATACTGTCTTCTGGGGTGTGATGCTGTGCAGTCTGGTAGAAATTTGCCAGTGTTTCAGAAGATCGTGCTACCTCTATCTTCAAGGCTGAGACAGGAAATTCTTCTGAAATGCTGGTAAATGTTTATTGGACTACACAACGTTACATCCCGGGAGACGGTATTCTTCATAGTCAATGCCACAAGTATCTGAAACATAATTAATTTATACTTGCTGATTTCGGTCCCAAACAAATGAAGAAAGTGGTTTAGTATGTTACACTTAGGTTACAAAAATGCAAGCATACACTAAAATAAAGTTAGAGAGATTACCAAATTATAAAGAGAAGAAAATAATTTTTTAAAGATGAATGATTTAAATCCCCAAAAAGGTGAATTTATTAATTGGCGTTCTCTCTATTCTCCTGAATGGCAACTTCGAGTTTTCATTTTTAGAATGACATGGCTTAGAAGCAGTAAGGACTATTGGTTTTTGGTAGTGTGTCATACTGACATGGCAGTTGCTAGATCAGACATGGGTATCAAAATTAACAGTTCTGTTCACAAGACACACAACAATGGCTCGTTACTAAGGTAATACACAAAATTTCAATTTCCATCACGTCTAGTTTAAAAACACATTTCAGAAGCTGGATCTGTTGCCATAATCAGGTAACACACAATAATTATCAAACATACTCTGATGGGTCACTGGATTTAGTTAATCTCTCTCCCCAGACATAAGCTCCATCAAGTAAACGTAAGAGTATGTTTCATAATTTTTGTATTTTACCTGATGGTAGAAGCAAAGGCAGCTTCTGAAATGTTGTGTGTGTTCTTTCTAATAAAAACTAGGAATATGATGGAAAGACAATCTACAAAATATTGATTTTGTTGATATTGAAGTAGTTCTTAAATATGAGATTAAAAATCTAATTATTTAAAAAATGTAAAACAAAATTCTGCACACACATATTTTTGTGTTTTGTCAGAAAATTATTACACTTGGGGAAAAAATATATTTGACAATTTTTATAAATCATATATTTAAAAATGCTCGTTTCTTTGTAGGGGTAAATGATCCACCAGTAAACAAATATTTCATATATTAAATTTCAAATGACAAAGGAGGTGGAAATGTACAGAAGAAGGTAAATACAGGGCAGACAAAGTGTGTCATGCTTCATGAAAAATCCAGTAATATTTCAATGTGAAAATATGCAACTTTCTGAACAAGCAGTTTACAGCCACGTTTAATTATAACAGATGCATTATTGTGCTGTATTACACAAATCTAGTCCTCCAAATCATTAACTGGCCCAAGAAAAAAGTCTTTTTCTCAGCAACTACAGGAGCTGAATGTTCAACACCACTAACAATAAAGCCTACCACTGGATACATTCCTGTGCTAGTTACAACCATTTGCCATCCTCACACCTATTTTCCTATCATTCAGTATCATATTATCTTTCCACATCTTGGCCTTCACAGTGGTGACCAGTACAAACTATGAAGCTCCTCAGTATGAAATTGCTCCATCCTTTTGTTATTTACTGTTTTAGGTTCAAATATTCTCCTTAGCATCCTGTTCACAAACACCACCAATCTATTTTTTCTCTTATGATGTAACATCATGTTTCACATGCATACCAATGAGCAGGTAAAATGAGTTCTCTACATTTTAATCTTAAAGTTTTTAAATACCAGATGGTACAGGTTTCACAGCTCCAGACAAATTCTGGATCTAAATACAGTTGAACTCGGTTATAACAACACTGGTTTATGTGACATCTAATTTCTAGTGTCAAATATTCTGTGGTACCAATTAATTCCTCATAATAATTAAATGATTTTTTTACTGTAAACCTGTAAGAAAATTTACAATTAAAATAAAGTAATTTTTTTTACTATATTTTAACTGTAATTTAAATTTAAAATAAATCACACTGTAAAAATTTAGGCAATATCCCTACAAGCCTGTATTTGCCTTGAAAAGTTTTTTTCTTTACCGTTACCATACTCCTCCATTAGAATGGCACTCGTTTATAATGACACAAATTAATCAGTCCCTTTCATGATGTCATAACCGAGTTTGACTGTATTTATATTTTCCACAAGAGTACATATAGTGTGCAGATTGTGATTTGTACATAATGGAAAGCAACTTCGCTACATCTAAAATACAGTGTACAGTGAACAGTGTTTAGTGTACCCAAAGAGCATGCAGAAGTCAACATGATGCAAGTCTAATATTCTCTGCATGCAGGCTATGCATGTCCAAAATTAAAAAAACATCAGCATTGTTCATATCCAACAAAATTCCTGTAAGCAACAAATTAACAGCATACATTATCAATACAAAGCATTCAAATTACAGTACCAGAAATAAACAGTACAAAGTCCTTTTATATAGAGTTAGATGTTGGATGGTTATTTGACTACAAGTGATTCAACTTCCCTGGTTAAAAGACAACTGTCAACACCCTCCCCCAATCCACGCACATACACGCATCCTATCTAACCTAGATTTCCATAGTGTCATTTCCTCCAAACCAGGTGTAATAAATAAATTACCAACACTCTGTCACCACAGCCTCATTTGTGATAACAAGGC
Organism: Reticulitermes speratus; assembly: GCA_021186555.1. NCBI lineage: Eukaryota > Metazoa > Arthropoda > Insecta > Blattodea > Rhinotermitidae > Reticulitermes > Reticulitermes speratus. The sequence goes on from JAJKFL010000006.1 coordinate 24,424,913, forward strand.
AGATCCTGTTGCGTTGGGGTTCATGCTTTATATCAAGAACTGTGTCCTTACACCACAGTACTACAAATCTTGGCCCAAACGAATGGTTTAGAGCCAGACATTTACAGAAACACTACACTGTCTGTTGTAAATCCTAAGTTCACACATCTGGGCCCCAATTTCTTGCTCTCCACACCAGAAACATGTGCCTTTGTATCTCCCAACTGGCAGCAAAAATTTCATGATGAAATGATACCAAAAACCGGGAAGAATTGAAATTAATACTTTGTGAGACAGCACGCAATAAAAATAAATGCTGATATCAAATATGATCTCCATCTGTATTAGGACAAAAATGGTAGCTTTAAGTTTTAGTCTGTTCATTCAGTTCTAACACAATGAATATCTTCAACATGACCAAAAATGGTTGATTTGAGTTTCAATCTGTTAATTCATTTCTAACAAAATAAAGATCTTAAACATGACCAACATTTAAGTTTCAATCTGTTAATTAATTTATAGATTTTCAAGACTTGTTGGAGGAAATCTGCACTGCATATGAATAAAACTGTTTGAAGTACATCAGTGCACATAGGGAAAAAATAAATATAATGATTCCATCATATTCATTAAGCAATGGGTTACTTATTAGGGTTTCAAACTGTGTCTGGCTCAAGTTATACGTATTAACTCAAGAGATTCCAAAACCAACACTGCTGTGTGAAACTCAAAACATACTTCACTACGATGCTGACTGATGTGAAAGCTTGAAACAATATTAATTAAATGAAAAATGTTCATAAAAGCTTTCTGTCATAAGGCATAACAAGTACTAAGCAGCTCTAAAAGTTAACCTAAAAAATAGATATAAAATGTTAATATTACATTTATGTTAAACTGTATTGTTTGTGATAATGTAGGCTACATTAGAGCACATTAATTTCAATATTCCATCATTCCACAGGGACGTCTGATTCATTGTGAAACAAACAAACAAACCGGGTACAGTATCACAGGGATCTCAAATTGCTGCCAAAGGGCTGTCAATGGCCTACAATAAAAACTTCAGCTATCTATGCAGCTCTGAAACTGCTGGTTATTCCAGCACTCTGCAATTCTTATTTCTTTATTTCTTCCTCCACAAGTAAGGGCTTCCCAAAATTCATTGCACTCATATCTGAGTGCATTTCAAACTTCATGAGGTAAGCAGAATGACCAGTCTGTTTTAATCTCAACCCCCAAAAGAACAATTTAGGACAAACATTACCCGACTTGACTGTAACCCAAACGTTAATCATTGCCAATGGACAGTAACCTGGGCCAGCCCAATCCAACCATCATCATTCCATAACATGGTATATATCTCCATGGCCTCAGTAAATCGACCAATCTATCAATAATTTCCACAAATATTTTCCATCAAAAAACGGTATGAATTTATGCTACATGTCCAGCTGATTACAGCCGACATGATGAAATTTCCCTATCACAAAGGTATGTGCTGAAGATAAAGTTTCTGAACATTCCAGTCAGCACTTGTGGCTTATACAGGAATGTAGGAGATAAGCCACATAACAAACATAAGGGCCTTGGATGATAGCTATGTCTGACAACTGAAATTACTTCATATGCCTTTATGCACAGTTTTTAATTGTAAATGTTCCATAACATACTGTCAGCAATTCTTAGGTGCGTTCGTATAGTTATGAACAGCACCTATTAGCTTCATCATCTACGTCCGTCTGTCCATCTATCTGTCTGTCCACATGTATCAGCACAGCTCCCACTGGATGGATTGCTGTAAAATTTGATACTGACGACGTTTATAAAAATCAGTCAAGAAAATCTAAATTTGGTTAAAATCAGACAAAACTACTGGGCAGTTTACATGAAGATGTAAGAACGTCTAGTTGTTGCCAGCGCCATAAATTTGCCAAAAAAGCATTGTTGTGCAAAAATCAATATTTTCATAATGTTAGCAGTTCCATGTAGCTCCATTACACGAATGTGTCACAATGTTATGTACATTGCCTATCTTGTTATACTGTAAAACAAGCACATGTAGGTATTTTAATAACAATTTATACTGCACAATTAAAAAAAAAAACACTGGTCCTTGGATCATGTGCTAGTTCTTTACCAGTCTGTTACAGAAACAATGGCCATAAAATGATTCATGTGCAGTCCATGAAGAAACTCATTTCTATGGTCTATGCTAGAGATTTCTAAAACAGGTTATAAAAACATAAAATAATCATAACCACCTTCTTCAGTTGTGCACATGTGGCCATTGACACAACAATCTGGAAATCCCTGTATGATTTAACTGTTAATAATATTAATTACGTTTAAAAGTGATGAAATACCTTCTGAGGGTTTATGAATGGGAGGAGGCGGAGGTGGAAATTTAAACTCCTGCTGTTTTGGCTTGGGGCTCCCCCTAGTGTTCACTAGTGTATACGGTTTAGATTCTGTTTTAGGGATGGTCAGGGTTTGGGGAGCTACCCTGGATCGCTGAGTCTTCCCCCGAGGGGATGAGCCTGTCTCACCCGACACTGCTAACTGGCCCAGATGCACAAGACTGACTATAAAAAACAGAAAACAAAAAACAAACAGTGCAATAAACGTAAACAAATTAAATGCTAATCTGTATCAAATTAAGCAGAAGTTTGTACACAGGATACACTAAAGCCACACAACTTGCAGAAGGCCCAGGGACAGTTCTAAAATGAGATATTTTGTACAAAAAGCTTTCTGGACAACAATATATATCATTCATGACCAAAATAAATTGAAGAAAGAGGGATTTATGATCAAACATGGACCTGGATACAACAATAATGAGATATCAATGGGTACATGCATGCTTTGGAGTAACATTGAAGAAGTGTGTTTTGATTAAGCATGACACCTATCTGTGGTGACAGTAAGACAGAATGCTGTAAACTGAATACACAGCAACTACGCAGGAATATCATACAACACTTTCAATGGCACACCTGCAACAGACATCATTATTACTACAAGTATACTGATCCTCTTGAAATCAGTCACCTTTATAAAAATACTGTAATCAGAAACAACAGAAGTATTTATGTATACACACAGCCTTTATCCAAGGCTTTAGCTTTAATTTGTCTCTTAAGAGAATACTTAAGGGGGGTTCATCCAGACATATATTCAGGCCCCTATGTAAAGTAAATCATGAAAGGAATTAGCGTGAATGAATACATATATACATACACACACACTTGTGTGTGGTGGGGGAGTGGATATTTTTACCATGGGATTTTGATATTTTCATATTTGGTGCTCCACCAACATGTCCAGTCCACATGTTGTCTATCACCCCTCTTACTTTTAAGTTTTCTATTACTGAGACACAAGCTTGTTATTCTTATTTATCATCATCATGACTACAGGTGTTGTTATGATTTCAATGGGCACCTGTACATTTCACTTCAACATGCCAACAGACAACACAAACACAGTACCTCAGTCATGTACAAACATAAATTTTACTGGATGATGATCATGGTGGTGGTGGTGGTGGTGGTGACAACAATGACGATGACAACCATCACACTATATGCTCAGGTTAAAAATTTTTAAACTGATGACAATCTGTGACTACAAACAACATTAAGTTAAATTAATTGGTTTGAGGATTATTCTGGTCTAAAAGCAGTTCCTATGACAAGTGAGGCGGGCATCCAGTTGACACACGAATCAACGGATCCCCTCCACAAAGAAATCCCTGAACTACTGCTAGAACCACTGCACCACCATGACCGTGATGTCTTGCTCCGACCTGAATCTAAAGCCCTTCAGTGCTTTCTTGAGGGGACTGAACGCATGGAAGTCACAAGCTGCAGGTCTGGCTGTACGGGGATCAATCATCCAGCACCTTCCAGTGCATGGATAACAGCATGCTCTAACAGTGCAAGCCACATGGGGACAGGGGTTGCAGTGTAACACAGTAACACCCTTTAGAAGAATGCCACTCATGATAAGTGTATGAAGGTCTCAGAGGGTTATACAACAGTACTGTGGATTTATAATGATGTGAGGGTCCTTGAATGCTGATGTGCAAAAGAAAAAGCCATGGATATGGGTGAAACAAAGGTGCAAAAGCCCACAGTGGGCAGCAGTTCCAGCAGCAGCCTAAAAAGCCCTTTGTTGAGGGGATCCATTAGCTAATGTGTCAATAGGATGACTGCCTCATTGGCCTCTACTACTTCAACCTGAGAAGTCCCCATTTGGGGTTCATTTGAACAATCCTCACATACAGTGTCCTGTACCCTTATGTAAATACTTCAACATTCTATGCCTGAGACCACTCCAAGTCAGAAATATCATGTGAACATGGGTATGATTCTCAGTGGTTATGAAGCTATGGATGTTTCCTGTTGTGATATCTGTGGGCATATGCAAGCATGCAAGGATGTATTCAAACAGAATCCTATGTGGCATGACATGAAAACATGGTGTATGAACAAATTCCATGGTCAAATCACACCGAATGTGCATCCAGACTAAAAGTGATCATTCTGAGCATTTCTTCAACTAAATTGTACATAAATATTCATCTCTCAGTAAAACTTAATTATGGCTGCTCATAGCATCTTTCATTTCAAACATCCACAGCTCTGTTAACACTGTCAACTAAACTCATGTCCGTATATTTCTGACTGGAAATTACCTCAGGAAACAGACACTAGACACCCTGTATACACATTTAATAAATGACACATTGTAAACAGAAGTTGGAACAATGTTACACATAGTGAGCATGCATTCAGCCTTCCTAGAATACACCCATACACTGTTGCACACAATCAGATATGTCAGAGAATTCAAGTTTCATTTATATTTACTAGGAATTACACAAACACAACATGAACTAAACAACAGTTAAAGTAAACTGAACTAACCTAAGCAAACATAGTCTGCTGTTCAAATTTAAATTTACTGCATAAACACAAAATATATATCCACACTAGAAAAAAACTATGCTTTGGTTTTACAAGTACAACTACAGAGGTGTGTCAGTAAAAACTGTAACATCATGAAAACACTGTGAAAGCAAAGACAACCAATGGCCACAGACTGTAGATGTACCATGAAATTAAATATTCACAGATTATGTTCAATAATGTTGTCTGGACGTGAATGAGATGTTGTCTGGATGTGAATGAGAGTAAACAAGTAAGATAATTACCAGTACAATAGACTGAGTAACAGATGATATATTTTCAATCCACTTCATCTGACAATTTGAGCTCAGTGTGATCAGTGCTAGGTGCTTCACTGTGACCCTGTCACACTCCACATACTCCGATGCTCCCAATACATAATGCTAACAAGGGCCACCTTCATTTAACCAGTTAATTAAAACTTCATAACATGTATGAATATGTAAATGCACGTCTCTCATGCACTGAGAACTTGAATTATTCTTTTTTTAATTTATTTTACCGAAATAACAATTTCCAGCCTCTTTATATAAGTAGTACAATGTCAAATTACTTATTTATTTTCATTTAATTCAAAGACCTAACCGTCCAGAAAATGAAATTGAATCAGTGCAGTTACAGCAGAAAATAAGTTTTCCCTGCCATTTTTCACTACCTTCCACAGAAGCAGGAAAATAAAGAGATATTTCTATATTTTTGTTCAGGCCTATGCATGGTCATCACATTCAAGGACAAAAACATGTCACTTGAAGCATTGTAAATAGGGTAACATACGTAAATTTTCCTTATTACTTACAAGTAGCTAAGGGTTTCATATCATTCAAATTAATTAAATCATATCAGTGGTAAAACAATTTTTTTTCACAAACTTTTGCCCACACTCCTTTCCAAGAATGAAAGCCTTGCGGTATCATGTCTGAATGCATACCAACCTGTCCTCTCTAAAAACTTCTGAATCAATTTATGGATTTTCATAAAATGGAATCATGTGCTACTTTCATACTTCTCAGTTCCGAATCATCAATAATATTGTGTCAAACCTTCTGCACGAGCAAGATACTAGTGCCACTTATTGAAGTGTTCTGAAATTGTGGGACAAAATATCTTCAAAATATAAACAACTTCTGTACAATGTAAAAGAGCAAAATGATGGTTGCATGAAATACATATTTATCATCTACTTTGATGACCATACATAATGTGCCACTGTGTATGGGAATATAAAGTATGGTTTAAAAATATTATAGAAATATAAAAAACTATTTTCTGTTCTTAAAATCACAACTAAAGGATGTGCGCAATATTTTGAAGTCATGTCTGATAACACTCACACAAAGGAAATCTATATTTATTCACAATGTGTCCCAGTATGACTTCAACTGACAGTACCCATAGCAGTGATGTGTGAATGAAATGTCTAAGATTAATCATGTGGCAAGCTTTATCTTTCTTTGATGTGGATTTGTATAATATTAAAAAACAGAACTTACAAAAATAAGACTGCAATGCGACGCACAGCTGTTTCTTACCCGGCACTGACCACTGTGAGCTGGGGGTGACATGAGACAGACAACACTCAAGGGGAAGCCTACCAAGAACATGCAATGTTTCCTGCAGGAGCATGTTGCTGGCAGGCTCAATACCTAGGAAGTCCAGGCGATCCTTGGCCATCACCAGGTTTGTCTTCATCTTGTCATGCAGGCGCTGTGCTCTCTCCCACACTTCTCCCTTCCCCCCAACACACTCCACAGCAATCCCCTGCTCCAGCTCAGATATGCCTTTCTTGTATAGTTCAATGGCCAGTTCCTTATGACCTGCAAGCAAAGTGAGTTATTTATTCATATGTTGAAACAATGTACTAACAGTGTTTTGTGTGGTTTATTTTACAATGCTGTCAGTATCCAACACTTATTTTTGTATGGTGTAACAGCTTGATATCCAACACTACTCAGCCTTACATGATAGGACAACTAATAAACAGGAAATGATTTGGCAAAATGCAGTCGTGGCACAACTGAAGTACTATCCTAAAATTTCCTGGAGTGAGTGAGGAAAACCATGGAAACATCAACTATAATAGTAAGTGTTCAATCAGAGATACAATCTGGGCACCTTCAGAAGAGAAGTACACAGTGTTACTACACCAACCTGCTGGGGAATAATATTCTTAGCATTATTACACGAAGGAGGATGAGACAGGTAGGGCATGCAACATGTGTAGGGAAAATTAAAAATAATTATGTTTTTGTTATAACTCAGGAAAAGAGACCACTTTGAAGACCTGGACATAGATGGGAGGATACTATAACCAATCCCAGAGACACAGGGTGTGAAGCCTGTACAATAATGAGCTCCGTGAACTTAGTAATAAACCAAATTACAAATTTCCATACACACAACAAAATTTTACATTCAGGAACATGCCTAATCACCCGATGTCTAATTCTGCAGTAGAATATGCAAACAAAAAGGTCCAGACAATGTGGAAGGTCCAAACAAGTTGCTTGTATAAGTTGATTATGTTAATTCGTTGGTGGCCTGAGTGAGAATATACAGAGATAAGACCAAGTGCAAGATTTAATTAGAAAACCATAACGTGCACGAATAAATTGCTAAAGATGACTTCAGAATACTTATGAAACAGGCTGCCTGGGCACTACGTAGCTCTGTGTAGCAGAGTCTTTCTATAGCTAAAGTGCATGTTCAGAGAGTCCGTCACTGGTCCTTGTTCTGAGAGAGATGCAGCTACTACACACCCTCATACTGTATTTGAGAACAAGAGGTTGAATCAAAACGAGGTTCAAGACTTCATGAAATAAAAAGAACACACGTAAGAGTTGCCCGTAATTTTTCGTATGTCCTGAATTTTAAAGTACTGCGGACACAGAGAATTAAAAAGTGCCTTTGTATGTGGCCACGTCTCTGAACTAGAAACATTAAGTCCGTTGTAATTTTAAATATTCCTAGAGTCCATTTCAGAAACCTGGGAGATTCGCCGTGATCGTGCTGCAACTTCTCCGACACTTTTGTGAGGCGCGTTTTCTAAACATCATCCAAAAGGCGTTACGAGTTACGAGTATTCAGCGCAACCAGCGCAGCGGAATGCTTTGTGCCACAGAACTGCGTCAGAATCCTGTTTACATTCTGCCTATACTCGTATGTGTCTGCATGCATTTCTTGCCCCTTATTTAGAGGTTCAGGCACTATGGCTTGATTCATTCATTCATGTATGAACTATCAGCTTCATGTCCGTCCGTCCGTCCACCCGCATGGGACAACTCGACTTCCACCGGACGGACTTGCGTGGAACTTGACACTAGGGATGTGTACTAAAATCTGTCGACATATTCCAGTTTTGGTTAAAATCTGACAAAAGTAACAGACACTTCAAATGGAGACCTACATTCATTAATGGCTGCGTTGTTCACTAACATTATCATGGTTACCTTAGTTACCTAGTTTACCAATGTTCCTTGGTTGTGATGGTTACCCGAACGCGCCAATAGTTTTTTGCTAAGCAGGCGTTTCCTAGCTTGTTAAGATTTAAGGTTTAAGCACTTTACTGTAAGGGCTGAGGAAAACAACGGAAACTTTAGTTAGAATAGCCATCGCCGGGCCGAATGTCGCAGCAGGAAAACAAAAGTGTTAGCCGCCACCTCCTAGGTGGGGTATCATCCTTCTCGAAATACACATAATTAATTTCTGTTACCACAAGCGCGCCTCAAACCCGTGAAACCGGCGTACCGCGCGGCAACTTCGAATTCTTATATCGCTTCTGTACAGACAAAGCGTGAAACAACTCAGGCATCTAGCCAGATACAACAGAGTCCTTCTCAGAAGTAGAATAATCAGACGGTCAAAAAATTCTGTCTTTCATGGAGTCCGGAGGTCCATTGCCATGCTCACAAGACTCCCTATTGGGCCCAATCCCAAGCCAGTTTAATCCAGTCCACGCTTCACTCCCTATTTCTTCTATATATATTTTAATATTATCCAATAAGCCATTCCCTTAAAGTTTTCACACTACAATTCTGTATGAATTTCAGCATACCGATATTGCACAAGTGGTCAGCAACAGCCCATACTGCTGTCTGTGGCAGCCTGTACGTTTCTAGGAACAGCTATAACGTGTTATATGACCCACTTAGTACAGTCTACCTTAAATGGTTCTACACCAAGTTTAATATCATCAGATTTTCTAAACACGCTAGGAGGCGCAATGTGTTTGGTGGAAGGCAGGGATCAAAATGTTTAAACAGACGAAAGGCCGAATGGCAAGTTGCCATGCTATTTAACTTCTGATTCACGTAGTTATTAAGGGTTTGACACTAACCCGCAACCAAAACTCGGTGTTAAAGGTCGCAGTGTGCGTACAATTAGACTCAACTTAGAAACAAACCAGTAAACTTGAAATTCGTAACTACAGGCGGATTATGAGGACGTAGCAATGGCTGAATTACCATTGTAAATTCTTAGAATGAATCACGTACAGCAACAGATTGCAGCACATTTCAATACCTAAGACTATGAAGAGGCATGTCATACTAACCAGTCCACGGTTTTAATTGATTTCTACATTGACACCAAGGCTAATGAGCTTGTTCAAAACACGGTCTATGAGCTTACTGATTACCAAAGTGACCTTGACCTCCTTCCACTAAGATTACTGATAGAGTTAACCGCTAGGCACATTTTCTCCTACGATCTTAGCCCCTGTCTGGAACGGCAAACACCCGAAGTTGCTTGGAAGCGATTTGAATTAAAACCTTTCTTAAGCATTTCTGAGCCTGCGTTACTAGCTCAATAACATTCGCTGTTTATGTTTTAAGTTCCTTTCAGGATCAATACTCGAACAACGAACAGGCCAGCTTCCGTCTCCGCCGCAATACAAGAGGATAATATTTCACGTCTCTCGACCACACTGCGTTTACCGACAGTGGACCACTGACTAACCAACTGACAGCGTAACTCAATGCCTAATGATCAAATAATAATGTAATTATAACAGCTCATGCATCTGCTGTAATTTGCCTTAGTAAAGAGTTACGCAACTGCTCCACAGGGATTGTAACACTGTCGTAACACTCATTGCAGTCAATAACATAAGTGTAGAAAGTAATTACTACCATTTAAAGACTTCTTTCATTTATTGCTTGGAAAGTTTTATTATTGATTGCCCAACTCGCTACTCACTTATGAACTTGACTAACTACTAAACGACTGCCAACATACTAGCGACTTCCAACGAACAAACATCTGATTGCCTAGCTTACCAAACACTTACTGCCAACTTACTACTACCACATAACTTACATCTAACTGCCTAACTTACAACCGACTCAGTGCCAACTTACTACCACTTTACAACTGACTGACTTAGTATTAAGTAACTGACGAAGTATTTTATTACCACTGAGAGTGGCTACAGAGAAAAATGTTTGTCGTGGGAACTAAATATAGAAGATTAGCATGACGTATGTACTGTAGCTGCTTGTTCCTTGTAAAAAGGTAAAGCAACCCCATTACAGGCCTAGACAGGCCCTTATGGCTCCAGGAGGTTGAGGCTCCCAGATTTGTAGACAATCGGCACATGAAGGTGGTAAGGTTGTCAGCCCTACGCACCGGCCGCCTTTACCCCCCAGGAAATATTCCTGGAACTCATTTCTGTTAGAGGCTGAGTCGACCCCAGGGCCATAGTGCGACCGAAACGATTATGTCAAGGAATTAATTCCAGTGACACCATCGGGAATCGAACCCGCGACGTTCCGGTTTGTAGCGTAGTGCCTCAACCAACTACGCCACCGCGCCCCCCCCGCTTGTTCCTTGTACGTAGTATATTTATTGCAGTCTCAGTTGTTACGTCAAGACAGAAACCCTTCTAATTTCATATTCCCACGCTGCCTATTAGCTTCTTCGCTCTAAACCATGCGATGTTCTAAATTAAACACAACAGCAGTAAATGATCGTCATTATACGGCACTTTTTGTGTAATTAAAACATCAATTATTAACGACTGAAAATGTTACTTATTAATTTCTCAACACTCGCCTCTCGCCTTGACTTCACTGTTTTATTTACGTATAACCTATTTAACAACAGTGATAGTAACTCGGACTACATAACGTCGCTTAATACAACCCGTCACGCAAACACACAGATCACGTGAGTGTAAGGATATTACTACAGGAACTTTGTTTCACGGCTCCTAACTAGCATGTGTTATTGGTGACCTTCAGCATATTAAGAGTAAAATAACTGCGTCAATGCAATTCAGATTCTCAACGCCTGATCTACGAATGCATGCATTATCACTCATATTAGCATTAATCTCCAAAACCTATGAACATCAACAATAAGCCTCGCGAGTTAGTCACGATTAACTGTAACATGAGGGTCGTCGGAGAGTGCTGGTTACATAAGCGGTGCAACAGATACAGTTTTTTTTTTTTTGTGGTGAGGGGGCCCCGCAGCTGATGCTACGGACGCACCGCAGCCTTAAGGCTTATTGTGCAACCCCTGTGATGAAGATGAAGATGAGGATGAGCAGTTTTTTACCAAGTTTTACAAGTAATGGAGCACCAGTGGAATGAAATTGACAGGGGAAAACCGACAACTCGGAGAAAAACCTGTCCCAGTGCCACTTTGTCCACCACAAATCTCACATGGACTTGACCTGGGATCGAACCCGGGCCTCCGTGGTGAGAGGCCGGCGACTAACCGCCTGAGCCATGGCACGGCCAACAGATACAGTTAGTAGCTATGTGATACTAGCGAAAGCAACGACTTTCGTCTGCTTCTTTTCTTAAATCCAAGAGCACTGAAATAATCTAAACTGCTTATTTATTGTGACATTCCTGAAAGTACGCCTATATTCTCTTCACATTCTACTGTTTACCGCTAAGGTGCAACACAGTGATCGCGTCATGAATTATAAGGTTGTCAGGAAACATAACAAACACGCAGGTACTTCTCCCACTGCGAATCTGTTACAGTCGCCTAACATCTAGACCAGAGAACTAAGAAACCAGACAAAATAATGCTATATATAAGCCAGACGCATGCGTATAGACACATATATAAATACACATAGGACTATACACGCAAGCAAGCACACACACAGTGCACAGTGTTCTAGAGGTCGTTTGGAACAAAATGTTTCTTATAAACCACACGTCGATTCGACACCGCTATCGAGCTAAACGCTACCGTGCAATACAAAGAATACAGATCCCATTTTAAATTGTCATTTACTGTTATCCAACGTTTACAACTCCACACAATTTTCAAAATGACCGTCACCTTGTCACTGCATGCAAACTGTCAGAAGTCGCTCAACTGAACGCCCCCAACGAATGAGTTACACATTCATCCCCCGACGTTACGTCGTACATGGTCCCGAGACCGGCGACGTTAGTCGAGACAGCTTTTCCCATGAACACAATGTTAAAATGGGGAGGATGGTTCCAATCTATTTTGACGGAAAAAAATTCTCGTATATAGAAAAATTTACAAAAAATACGAAATGACAAACAAATGACAATTGAAGCAGGAGGCACTTCGTCTTGAACTGTAGGCGGGTCATCTGATCATCAACTTCAGTGTCCGACAACACAGGTGGGGATGCAAGAGTCGCTGCAGATGACTTCAAGAAATCACCTACTGCAGTCTGGCGAGACAAAGGTCTCTCCTTCTCCTGCACAATCTCCTCACGGCAAGCAAGCATCCTCATAAATCCTTGTCAAGTTGTTACTGCTTGTTGCTCGTTCGAATCACTGTCCTCAAACACCTTGATGCCAGCTTGATTAAGTCCAAGCCCCTCAATCAACTTTGAACTCGTCATGGTCTTCTCCTTAGGCTCAGGCTCAGGTTTCTCAGTTTCAAAGGCTCAGTGTTTCCGAATTCCAGCAAGACGGTCCAGCGTCAGATCCTGGTCATGGTACACATAACTCAGCAACTTGAAGGCGTCTCCAGAATCGTACGTACGCATTTGCGCGCTTGGGTCTGTGGACAAAGACTTAAGTGCGGAATGATGTAAGTCAAGGGATGACGGTCTTTCATTTCTTATACAAGCAGTGGCATCGATTATGCACTCCTTTACCAGCAGCTAGATTGCTTCCGGTTTACCGTTGTGGCACAGTACCGGAAGTTAACTGAAAGTTTGTAAATTTACATCAATTTACCACTATAAAATATGTGCTTTTAGAGAAACTGCATCTGTGTTTTCCTGTATGCCCTAACACGCGAACGGGTTCATTCGGCAAGAACTGTCAGCACTGCCTGTAACTTCATACTCATGTCTGCAAAGCTCCTGCTACATACAGCTGCAGGGCGGAAGCACAAAATTGCAATTGTTTTGAAGGTTTACTTTATCAACATAAAATTCCAATGCCATATTATCTACATTCCTCGGTTAGCGAAATTCCTTATACGAATTCATCCCCAAGAATGAAAAGCGGCACGCCACAGAGTAGGTAGGCCACACAGATATTTCGAAACCGCATTTTTGGAATATTTTTATACCTCACTGATAATGCTGTATTACTGTAGATTCAAATTTGTTGATCGTTATTCAGAACATAATCATATTAAGGATTTTCATCTCAATCTTACACCTGAGAATTCATTCGACCTTCTTCAAAAATCCGAATATAAGATTTAAATCAGTATCGAAAGAATTAAAATACATCACACATACTATAAAATACATGCCTTTTTGGAAATTAACCGCAGTGAACACCGGTCTCAACTTCTGCAAAGGCTATACGCTTATAAAATACAAACTGTTATTCGATACTAGGTAACAAGCCGGAAGACTGCGCTGCTAATGGGGTCGGTCTAACGACCTGTGTAAGAATTGGGCGCAGCAGCTAACTCAGTCCATATAGGCCTAATCTAGAGTCTATACAGTACTTGGATACAACAAGCTCTTTAAGTATGTGAAGCAGAAAGAAATACAACTGAACTGCACTAAAATAAAAACAAAAAATGTGCGCTAAGTCGAACGACAGGTATTCAATATATAGTTACCAAGAAAGCCTAGAAGAAACTGGCACGGACCAGCTTGGTAATATCAATACAGTAACATTAGTTCCGACAACACATCCGCCAGCAAAGTTCTGTCGATGAGCCGTAGATATCACCAACAGGCTTACAGATAACTTCAGCTTACATTTAAAAAAGACGTTTAAATGTAAAATCTAATGTGGAATTCGAGGGACCAGTGTTAATCTAGTAAATGAAATGCGTTTTTTTTACACCAGTGCAGCAGAAGTCTAACACGGTCCCCTTAATTGGTTAATATCGATCTGTACCGGCTCTCAGATATGTAAACAAAAAGTCCTGGGAAGATAACCCCTACTTTCTTTCAAATCTGCTCAAATCTATATGGCGACAGAAGAAAAACTATAAATCAGTAATTATACAATGCTGCATTATAATTCTATCATAATTTACACAAGTACAAATTCCGACTTGCATGTTAACTTTCAGCCCCACATTTTAGTTTCGCATGTTCACCATGTTTTTCACTGGTGGCATAGCCTAAAAAGAAGTGTTTCATGCAGTACTGTAGTCATGTGTATGATCCATCTCCATACAAAATATCATCTGTCAATATTAAATGAGTTTTCGTCATCAAACCAAAAACAAACAGTTTATTTCACGCGGACACCAAAATGTTTCACATAAAAAAAGTTGCTTTTACAAAAGTTACATACTTCTCGGACATCCACTAGCACACAAAATATCAGGAGCCTTTATTATGTACAGCGACTGTCGCTCCCAACTCATAAGTTAGTACGGCCGCCACGATGGTAAGAAATTAAATGTACGGTGGTGAAATGATAATCATTCAAAGTTTAATTAAAATACATATACTTGAGAGGATAGCAAAAGCAGGGCTTTCATGTTCAACACGTTACTGTGGTTCCTAAAGTTCAGACGAACGCTCCACCACTGAATGTAACAGAGTTTGAACACACATAAAACGAGCCGCTGTAATACGACGAGATGGCTAGTTTTATGTTCTAACTCCGTTCCATCGGTGGCTGAGCGCTCATGTTAACCATACGCGCTCGGCTAACAAGATTAACATGGACGCTCCTCGTATGGTGCACGGACTGACGGTCACACGGGCATACGCCTTCATAAAATGCGGGAAGTATGCATATACTAACAAGGAACACTTCTAGTCCTCCCAGTATTTAAATTTGTAAACAATCTTTCTGCATATAGGTATATGTTACGTACGCATTTTTGACGGCTTTGGGTCTTACTGCTGAAGCTGACTGCTGCTCACAACATAAAGTGGCGCCATACAACTCTCAACTTGCATGTAACACGGGTCCCCTGTCCAAACGCACAGCGCACTGCTCCCGCAGGTTGAGGACGAAGAATACGTTCACTTAATTAAATACGCGAATGGAGCAGCGTGGGGAACGTCTTCACCCTCCAGGCCAGGTCTCAAACTTCCTTATTCTTCCAGGTCAATAATTTCAAATCGTTTTGAGCACGACGCCTGCAAGGAACTACGGCTTTAAACTTGATTAGGAACTGGGACAAGTTTCTGACATTGCAGGAGTAAGCCGCAACAGGGAAATTAAATCCCGCCGTTCAGTTTCCGGTGACACGTCCCACAGCTAATCCGGCACGGCGCCCTGCATGAAGAACGTGCGACAACTCAGTATCTGCAGCTCCTAACTCAAACTAGCAGACAGAAAGAACGAATGCATCTGTATGCAAGAAGAGGATCGAGAAGAATCAAAGACTCCAACGACAGAGGAGCATGTGGTATTCGTCCATTCGTTTCCGCTTTATCAGTTTTCTTAGCGTATCTAAGTGGAAGTGGAAACGAGTGGTGAACAGAGAGTACATACGAGGTTGCGACAGTTAAAGAAACCGGACGGGTTTCATGTGCACAGAGACGCATGAGCGCGCACACCCGTGCGTCTTTGTGTGTGTCACTTATCTTCAGTGAATGCGAAGTGACGTGATTCACGTGTGCTAGACGAGGCGTTTAGTTTATTCCATGAAACGTGCAATTAAACAGATAGGAACCTTTCATCCGAAGCACAAGTCTAATGGAGTCTTGAGTCTTCCTGTTGTCTTCATGTTTGAATATCACGTGACTGAACTTGATCGCGCAGATTTGAAGCGACAGCAAATATACTGACATTAAATATACGAACCTGATTTTGAACAAATAATACATCTAAATTTGGTTACTGTGCAATTTTTATCAGCACAGAATATCTGCTTGATTGGAATTAATGTGAGAACTGAGTGGGCAGCGGCTGGAAATACAGTATATTTTCCAATTCCGTATACACCGTGTCCCACGGAAAGGCCTGCCAAATTTCAGGTGGTTATACGTACACGGGCTTATTTTGAGTGAAAAATGTTACATATCAAGGGTCGTAATCTCAACCCCTCGCACAGCTACCGTACACTCCAGATGATCGCCCCCATCAAAGCTGAAACGGTGGAATCGTCCGTGCCTTGTGTGCATACCCACCAGTTGACAGGTAGGCTTATCTATTTTCAGCAGTCGTGGATGTCGTCGACTACCTAGCTGGGCTATTCGTTCTCGAGCCAGTGTCGCAGACGAATTGTGGGCCATGCCGTATTTAGACTGTTCTTGTATGCTATGACTATCACGTAAACTTTTGGTGCTATGTTTGCCAACTGGAATTCGCTAGCATATTAGCAGAAATAACATGCGAACAAATTCAAGCAAACATGAAATCCGGAGACACAAAGAAAACACACTCAGATGCAGTTTCGGATGAAAGATTCCTGTCAGTTTAATCGTAGGTTTTTTGGAATAACTGAATGCCTTGTGTAACATTCATACTTCATTCACGTCACGGCGCTGTCCTTTAAAAAAAGAATTCAAAAATAAAACCCGTAAAGCCAGAGTAGGACTCTGCGCAGTACAGCTAGATTCATCGATCCGACACGTAGGCAGCTTGCTGGCGTTATTCGACCCTGCATGCAGGGCAATGTGCCCACACCCGGGATGGGCACCCATTAATTTGTTACGCAGTTCAGAAAACCCGAAGTAATAAAGGACTGCCTAAAATTACATAATACAGATCTTTATAATTTGTGCTCTTAATCTACCATTGTTAAAGCTACAATATAAATGGAGATGAGGTGGACTGGGCGCATAGTACGCAGAACAAAAACGTACGTAGCATTCTTATTGGGAAACATAAAAGGACAAAAGTACTTGGGATACCGAGGCGTAGATGCGGGACAATATTAAAATGGGTGTTGTCAAAATGCTGTAAATGTGCAAATAGGGCTGCTATGTCTCAACACAGGGCCCAATTCAGGATTACTGCGAAACGGCGATGAACCTCCAAGTCAGAGTCCGAAATTTTGTTCACCAGCTGAATAGGCATCGTACTGTCGAAGAAGACCCTGTATCACGTAGGTAGTCAAACAGCGTTGGGCCTCACATCATATTAAATGTATGCATATTGACGGTTTCCTTTCATGCGTGTCAAGCTACAGGGGGTACTCAGGAACTCAACAAAACTTTTTTCCTTAATGCACCAGTTTTCTTCAAACTTTCTAGACATAATCTTTGCATCAAAGTAAAGCTATATGAAATACTTTGTTTAATATGCAAATTATGCCCCACTTGTATTATCAACTTCACACACCTTTTCATTTTTTATCACATTTCCTAATGCACACTTCTTACAATACGACTTCAGAGTTAAAATTTTTTAACTTGAAAGAAAAGGGTTACGTGTACAATTCTATGCAGTGGTTTTACACTACACAGTCTTGTCTTTATCATGTGCACTTTTTCATATATAAAACTTTCAAATTTTAAGATAAAGAAAACCATGCACAGGGTTCTTAGGCCTGTATTTCTCTATGCAAAGTAAAATTTCAATCAAACTAGTTAATACTTAATATGGAAAACTATGAAATGAAGAAGAAAAGTTTCAAGTAACAGGAAATAAGTCCAAAATTTCTATTACATGGCTTTAGGAACTGCAGACGTCACAACGAAAATTTGTCGATTACTTTTTGCATGGTTTTTCAAAAGCTTTTGTAACATCAACACAGACACTGCACAATTCCCATTTCTGCAATAAAAAATTCCCCAGATTAACCCATAAGCCTATATTGAGGTCCTGGGTGTCCCATCAAACCCGTTCTCGTGCGACTTAATCCTGCTTATGAGCGAAACATAACACTTAACAGAAAGTCCATGCCTTTTCCCGCCTCTGGCGTCTTTTGGTAAGCCTACTATTAGTTAATACGGTTTATCCAAATAATGTAAACCGAAAGACTTGACACTGACACACACTTGGAATCGTACTGCAATAGTTCCACATAAGAGCCACGTTGAAGGACCGAATATGAAGAAACTACCCCAACACCCCACGATGACAAGTAGGGGTGCATATAAATTGCAATTATGTCTTCACTATAAGCCTCAACACATCGAACTGTTAACACTCGGTGCTCTCACACAGGAACAGGGTATATCATCCAGCAAAGTAACTAAGTAATTGAATATGAGAGAGAAGACGGCCGCACTCCATTCCCAGACATGCTTCTTTTCACCTCCACGTTCAAAACGTCACAGGATTAAAGCGACAAGAGCATGATAACTGAACTCTGCCTAGCACCGAGGTATACCTGCAGATTTACTTACACGATTCTTGTGCATAGTCATGGCGTGGCGCTTAAACAGGGCGTCAGTTGTAATAGTGACTATACCTTCTCGTAAGTTAAAGTCTGTAAATTGAAACCTTCGCCTAAATCTCCCAACCGCGGTCTTCCCTTCACGTTTTCCAACCTGAATTTTGTATGAATATTTAATTTCCTTCATGAACACACCACCTCATCACGCTTACACAAACATTAGATATAACTATGGAATTATGTTTTAATTATTCAGAAAGCCGAACATGCCATGACGTTTCAGCTGAGCGAAGGCGGAACTCCCGGAAAACTAACCCCTCCAATGAGAGACGTCGCAGGTCCCTGGATCAGGCCGAGGTCATTATTCTTACAGACTCCACCAATTCTACCAAACAAAAAACTGGGTTTTATGTGCAGTTCAAGGAACGGCTCTGTTCGGTCCTTGCTTTTCACTTTCACACTGTTCAATGCAGTTTACAGCTACCCCCGAATATAGAAAGTAGGTCTACTGAACTAACCACACGCTAATCACAATGTAGTTCATTAATTAAAACACCTTACCCTGGCCAATAACCAATACTCCTTACAAACAACCGATGACTCCTGACTGTTTAAGAGATACCGCTGACCACTATCCTATACCCTACGACTTGCAGCTGATAACTTGACCGGTGACCGCATGGACATGAAACAAATTACATATAGTTACAATTACGTAGCTAAAAAATGTCCTTTGCAACATCACAGAAGCAAGCCATCAGATAACTTCAGAAAGTGCAAAGGTTTCTGCTTCAGAGGCTGTCAAAGCGTGACGTACGCGTAGATATTCTGTGATCAAAGAATGTAACGTCAATCGTGGAAGCAAAATAATAGTGACTGTTGTCCGCTCGCGTGGAATAAAGATCTGACGAAGTGAAGAATCGCCTCCTTTTTGTAGCACGTCACACCCAATGACCGTAATGTGTAGGACAGCGGGAGCGCTAATATAAGAACGAAAAATGTCTTCTTTTTCCCCGCCTTTACGGGAAAGGTAAAGTTCACCCTAGAACAGGCCATGAAGGCCCAGAGGGAGAGTAGAGATATAACTCTACTCTTTATTTACCGTCGGCGCAAGAGGGGGTGAATGGTAACCGCCACGGCCCAGCCGCTTTACCCTCGGGGAAGACACACGGTACCCATTGGGCCGATGCGGAAAATCTCGCCCCATCGGGATTCGATCCCCGGACCGTCCAGCTCGTAGCGAGTCGCTATATCGACTACGCTAACCCGGCCCACTTTACACTGTGACTAATTCGAGGCGATTCATTAAAGATAAACTAATGCGGGAGTGGTGTGGTCTACGGAACATGCGGTCATAGGCCACCTGAACAATGACACCAAGGCACTTTCCTGCGCTGTGCTCGAATGTGCAGGCACAGATGGGCAGATTCCTCCTATCTAATGAGTCCTGTCAGGTGTCTTCAAGTATTTAATGTTTTGGAATTGAGTCAGAAGTCAGAACAGGTCATAGTGTCTAACCCACAAACAAGAAGAGGGAGCAGGACAGGCCTGCATGAATTACCGACGCTGTGTCGACCAGATTATTTATAACTGAGATTAGAGGAAGATTGAAAGGGTGAGCTGTGAAAAAAAAAAACAGTCGCCTCTCTTTCCAATAAACAGTTCAGGCACTTACTTAGCCTTAAAGCGATCACAAACACGTAACCGCTGCCGAGGTTCAAACAGAGTGCACATTGAAAATAAGAGATGTGACTATTTAAATAAATAGCCGGCGCGCGCAGCGCCTGACCTTGACCGTTGATCACTAAGTAACGTTACGGTACCGCTGAACCTTCCCAGTCGCGTACTAAACCACGCACCGTGACGGTGACGTAGTGTCGAGTAATAATATTTTATAAACAGTCATTAGAGTACCACGATCATGCTTGATAAAAAAAACTGAGCAACTAGTAAACGTCAAATTTCTTGTAAAATTGAGGAAATCTGTCACCGACGCCTACAATCTGTTACGTGATGTGTATAGAGAAGACGGCAGAATTACTAAAAGCACTGTCAACAAAATGACTTCAGTAATGCTTCAAGGGCTGAAAGGCATGTATGGAGTATTGTATAGCTTCCGATGGAAATTACTTTGAACTTGACAACATGAAATTACAACAATTTCATTAACAAAATACTTTTAATATCAGTTATTTAATTGCGACACCTCGTACGTCTGTGACAATGTGTGTCTAATACGGTAAGATGTCACACCCAAAAAATGCCACACGCCGAACTTCAGCATTGTGCGAAAACAATAATTAATGTTTTCATTTTCATGAGTTACTTGTACGTGTAATGGAACAGCATGCCTCTTCCTCCATCTCAATGTTTCACAGCTACAACTAAGGATAGATTTCGATTAAATTTTCTGTGTTTAATACAGACTGAGACTTACCGTAAAATTTCGTTTGTTTCATTTCGGCAAAACATGAAGCCAAAAAAAAAATCTTAAGTTTTAAAACGTCGAATCACAGTAAAAACATTGTGAATGACATTAAGACGTAGGCTTCAATGAAATATTTTTCAAATATTTGTCGATGTGATACGTAATAAAATGCAAGGAAAAATTATTTCAGAGTCCTGTGTAGCTACTGTGAATCGCTTAGCGGCTACGTTATTCGTACCATCAGCAATAAACAACCATCAAGATGAAGTATGGTATGTATATATATACACATATATACTGCATATGTATGTATGTATGTATGTATGTATGTATGTATGTATGTATGTATGTATGTATGTATGTGTGTGTGTGCGTGTGTGTACATACATATGTAGTGAAGATATAAGGAAACGAAAAGAGGGAATTTCGAACATGCGTACTGTCACACAGCCTCCTATTCAATATGTGCCGGGGGTGCTTTCGCCGGAGGTACATGTGTGGATTTGATCGCACACCTCCATCCAGTGCTGAAATTAAGAATAACTGGAGCTATACTTCCACTTTTCCTATATGATTTCGTGGCGTGCGCACGGTCAACTATACATTGCATTCATTCTAATCTGGAATAGACTTTTCGAATCTTATAAGCACGACCAGCCACGAAAACAGTAGTGTGACATTTTCCCCTAATTTGTTGTTGTGGGTCCACACAGTCTTCTACTAAGGGCAAATATAAGAATCCACATAATAAAACGAGGAGGGGCCATTTTGTTCGGATGGCCGGATGATGCCCAGCATATCGAAGTGGGATCCTAACAACCGTAGGGGCTACATGTGTCAAATGGATTTAACTTCTTGCTCGTCGTTTGTGTACGTAACACACACATTTCAATTAGTGCTTTCACAGTAAAAAGGGTTGAATTTGTCTGGATTTTGAGTATTCAATGGGCTCATACTCTGCAGTCGTATTTCAGTAGTCCGAGATTATTAATTGAAAAAACGAATAACGAAAAGGGAATGAGTTATGCCCTTATTAGGGAACACAACATTCCACACACCTACGGGTGGACAGTCGACATGGTTCGCAAATCGCCGCACTGTCTTTTAAGAAAACTGACGCAGAAGAGAACAAGTGTTCTTAGCTGTGGGGCACGCCATTCATAAAAGTGTTTCAGTAGAAAAAAAATTGCTGTAACCGAGATCCGACTAAGGCACGTAATCCGAAGGCTGTCGTTAACTGGACTGGAGGGGAGAAGCGTGAAACTGCTGAAAAGCGCGTCGAGAAAAGATATCATTAAAAAGAAAAGTTTCGTTTTGATGTTGAGTTCAAGAAAATAAATATCAAACCCTTCAAAAGTAAATAAGATGAAGTGGGTAACCTTAAACAAGTGTCAATAATGTGTACTTACAAAACACGTCTCAATTTTGAGCTAGCGCCCTGTTCCGATACCATTTCACAAGACTCGTGTAACGTGACAAATCTGTATAGTGTACTAAGTATATTACAGCCTACTGTAGGTCAGAACCTGAAACATGTCAGCAGCAGACTCTGAGCAGAACAAACTTAGTATGTTTACTGCTGCTAAGAGTAATTTCACAATCAAAACCCGCAACGCGAGTGAATCCTTTGAATACATCTCGGTCTATATTTTAAACACGTTTTCTACGACTTTGGGCATTTCGCTGACCATAACAGTCGTTTACCACAAATACGCATGCACTGTCATTCGATTCCCGGCAAGGGAACGAAATTTTTCTCTGGGAACCGCCCGGCCTCCCATTCAATGGGTACTGGGGGCGCTTTCCCAGCGGGTGAAGCGGCCGAGGTGTGAAGTTGACCACTCCCCTCCATATAATCGTAGTGCCGAGTTTAACAATGAGTGGAGGTATACCTCCGCTCCCCCATATGCCTTCATGGTGTATACAGTGACAACTTTAATTTTACTTTACCCATCTACTCTTGCTAAGGTTTTTTTTTGGGGTGAAGGGCCCCGCAGCAGATGCTACGGACGCAACGCAGCCTTGAGGCTTATTGTGCAACCCTGTGATGAAAATGATTAGTTTTTCCGTTTTTCCGTGTAATGGAGCACCGGTGGGATAAAACTGACGGGGCAAACCGAAGTACTCGAGGAAAAACCTGTCCCAGTGCCACTTTGTCCACCACAAATCCTACATGGACTGACCTGGGATCGAACCCGGGCTTCCGCGGTGAGAGGCCGACGACTAACCGCCTGAGCCATGGCACGGCAGTTGCTAAGGTTACAAGTACCATATTGCAGTCATGTACCGTTTTTCATGTTTCTTGTTAAACATACGCCACAACAAAAAACCTAAGAACATCAAATACGAAGTTGTGTATCTTAATACGATAAGCCTCTTCTTTTGTGTCACGTACAATTTTCGTAATACTGGCAGTATTTATGAAAGACGATAAAAATTTGACTTGAGCCACATGTAAAGTATGTGCGTAGGCTAAATATATCTAGTTAATATTAAACTATACAACATGATGCTACAGTAAGTCCAGTATTAAAACAGCAACAAACAAAAGCTGCAAATCATTCCAACACCCACACATAATGAACTGAGGTGTCTCACAAATTATATTCCACACAATTATGAACAGTTCTCTAACTTTCCGTGAATGTGTTGTTCTTACTTAGGATATGAGGACTGCACAAATTGATACTTATCCACACCAAGCGCGAGGGTACTTGTGCTTAACGGATCTCTCTCATATTGTGCTTGCCGTGAAATAGAGGGAATTTGTGTCAAAGCGTCCTTACCGTAAAACGACACCGTACGAACTGAACTCTAATATCCACAAAGGACTTCAGTTCATACACCCTTCTTCAGTTTTCGTCCTGCAACAGATTCAGCAATTTACTTACTCCATTCGCACATTTTTCCACAAACAATCCGCGTCCCTTCGGGTTAATGTCACAAACTCCATGGCACGCAGTCCTTCTTTACCAGCTGGCAGTTATTCAGCTGGTCAAGAAATTACCAACCTTTTACGACACCAAAAGGTTTTTTACCGTGTTCACAAAAGCCCATCACTGGACCCCAATCGAGTCACTTGCCTCCAGCTCACACCTCAAACCCAATTTTATATTTGCATCCCATTTAAGCCCAGGTCCCCCAAGTGGTATCCTTAAACACATTTTCCGAATATCTGTGCGACGCTCTCATTTGTCTTATGCGTTCTGCACGCCCAGTTTATATCATCTTCCCTAATGTCGGGAAATAAAAACTAAATTTCAAAAAATAAAATGGAACACGCACACACACACACACACACACACATATGGAGCATGGTGATCTCCTAAGCCCACCTTCCTCTTTTCAAGGAAGGCAAGAGGATAACAAGGCGGAGATAGGGAACAGTAAATTGTATTTTTGTTCCTTACAATATCAAAAGTGGTAGAAATTTTATATAGAAACAGAAAAGGATGGAAATATGATTGGGAATTCAATAGGTAACCTAGGGAACGGTGTTGAAACACCTGCTGCAAGAGCAGACCTACCCACTAAGCTACGTGACTACAGAAACGACTGCCGCTTGTTACTCGGTTCACAGTAACGGCGAGGTACTGCAAGGCGGGCAGACATTAGTCCGTTGCGACTCTAAGCTTAAGACAGCTTCTATGTGCATCATTCTAGTAAGCTTGAGACAGCTTCTACGTGTACCATTTTACAATGCACCACGCTTCTCTGACGAGCAATGGCAATAGCTAATTCTTTGTAACACGATGCTATTATGTCGGACAGCGTCACTGCATACGTTCACAACCGGCTGGCCTATCGCATGTTGCACCTCTGATACTACTGAAAGGATTATTCTGATTAAGCTTTAGTCAGAAGTCTTAGTGGTGGATTTAACTAATCCACAGCTATCCAATGCAGACCCTAACCCACAAGAAGCTCAAACAGAAATTCATCGATGTTCTCAAGAAAAAGTTCATCATACACAAAATGGATTGATATACAGTATGTATAAAACAGAGATCTTAACATCTACCACGTATAACATTTGTCTAAAATTTTTTCAACGTGGCGAAGTATACTTGTATAGTTAATGAAATACAAGACGAGAAACTGAATGGACATAAATGGAAATATACCGTTAAAACGAATCCTAAACAGTGTCACGGTGCGGTAAGGTAAGGGCAAAACGTTTTCCCATTGCTTCATTAAGCGCCATGGCATAAAGACACACGAGGAATGGAAGTAAAGCTCCGTGCATTCTTAACCTTGGTAGTAAAAGGAGATAGTGCACTTCACGTCCGGGCCGTTTTGCCCCGGGAGAAAAAGCCCCGATACCAATTGCATATGGTAGGGGTGAACAAATCTTCCAAAAATCTAAGAGTCACCTCAAAATTCTAGGCTCCAAAAGCGTAACATGAAGCAAGTTCCACACAGAGAACCCACAAGCACTAGGCGCCACCGTACGAAATTTGGTCGCCCGGGATTTGTGCATCCCTGGCACAGGGTACCGGTTGAGCCCCAGAACCGGACTGGACGCTTTGAAGCAGAGAAAAATCTCTTGCACATGCCGATAACCGCACCCCGATTTCTCGGGCACACAACCGGTGTGGATTTGCATCTACAGCTCAACAGCGGGCTCTTGTGATCAGGTAATAATCTTATGCCAGGAAAACTTCTTGACAGCTGTCTCAAAGATTCTATCCATGACGTCAGTTAATTATTAACAAGGAAAAAGTAGCTGAAGGCTCTAATGATTGAGGCATCTGCACACACCTCGGAAAAACTAATTTTAAAAATATATGCAGATCTAGTCTAAATTCGAGTATTGTCAGCAGAAAGAGGACAATATTAAAAGGGAAGCAGTTCCAGTGCATGTGTGTTTGACTTACAAAAGACCTACGTGCCGCTTCGATCTAATCACTTCGGCCTTAAACACTGAAATGCACTACAGTCAAAGCTCTATACGGCGCCACTGTTTGTTCACCGCAATTTGTGGCGGTATATCGAGGGTGGCGGTAAATCGAAATACTGTATAATACGGAATTTGTATTCACAGACTTGCATGGACGCTAAGCGAGGGTGGCGCTATATCGGGGTTTGACTGTATATGGTTTCTTTGAGGCGCCACCTAGTTATGTGCATCATCAGAAATCTCCATGACGTGCAGCATTCAGAGGCGTTGCAATTTGCACGAGTAAGGTAAGAATGAATTATGTGTGTGAAATGTGTATGACACGTATAATGAGGGAAGAGAAACCAAATTGATAAATTCAGAGACAGGCCTATAGGCTACAAGTGTGGCCCAACTGCGAAAACCAAAGTTTAACTTCAGCTTCAAAATGCCTGGAATCAAGTAATAAACTGTCTATGGGCGCTGCAAGAGAAATCAAAAGGGGTAACTCTGATACGGTGTGAGTCGTTAGACCCAATGTTAACGACTGAAAAAGTTAGTGTAACACTACCGGTATCGGATACGTACTTGTTTCGAGACTCAAGAGCATTATCAACTTCTCTTAACAAAGTCTGTCGTGGATTTCCTCGGTCTCCGCAGCCGAATAACGAGATTGTCCGTTCAGATGGGTCAAGACAGCGTTATTCCAAATCCTTATCCATTCACCATTCATGGTCACCTCCACTTTCATTCCACGCTATATAGGCTAACTTACGCAGCTGGAAGAGTGCTGCAGAATAACTAAGGTCTGAACGTTCCGATCGCGCGATTGGCATTCTTTGATTCGTATTTGGGAGATCTAGCCTGGCTATCCTCAGTTCATCCAGGCTGATACTTCAAAAATGGCTATGGCCACTCTTCCTCACCATTTCAAATTTATCATGGTTCATAACCATTCTACTGTGTAACGCTATACTGTACAACCAATGCGCGTATAAAGCGTGTTTAAAATTAACTAACAACACATACGTCAATCCCACGGTACAACGTAGTCCAGAACACATAAAGTTCCAGAATGAGATTGTGAAGCATAAGCAAGCGGCTGTTTCAGTACTTTACTACAGTAATCACATTTAATAGAGTTACGGTTTTACGTTCGCAAGCGGCCACTTAAGTGTTTAAATTGGCAACTCATTCATTAAAATTCGGAACTAACATCAAAGCTATCCTTCATCTTTTACCGCTGCATTATCGAATGGTGAAACATTTTTCGTTTCGCTTATAAGGAAGCGATGAAATATGCAAGAGTAATCAGCCTGCCCGTCCAAATTATGCAGATGAGACGCCTCTGTGACAATATGAAGGCATCTGCTGTTGGAACAGGATTTGAAGACCAGAGAGAACGTTTATTCAATCCACCCCCCCCCCTCTATGCCAGTACATATATACGAACGTATATACACACATATATATTCTGCAAGTTTTGTCTGTGTTTCGTGGCGTCCATTAGAACAGTTCTGTGTAGCAACTCGTATTAAGAAAAGACTTTATCGTGGTGTTGAATGACTTTAGTACGGGCCTATTAACGCTGCTGTTTTAATTGTACAGTTTCGAGCGAGACGGAAAGGTGGTAATGAATAGGAAGTGATGTGGAATGAAGCGGTCCTTGTCTGTTTCACGACATTTATCTTAACAGAATAAAAAGATCTACGTTTATTTTTTCCCTTTCTCCGTCCTCTCAAAGGTGAAGCTGCTGTCACGTCACGTTCTTCTGTTTTTAAAGCTCACAGTTCTGAACACAGCGCTCTGCCACAGACACACAACCCGGTTGAGATCGTTCATAACCGGCTTTTACAGCACAACGTTATGTTTATATCAGGAACGGGGGTAAGAATTCGCAACTCGAAGTATAATTTAGCATTACAGAATACATTTTTGCAACAACACCAATAAACCTACATATTTCACCAACTATAGGAACCGGGACAGTGTACTAAGTACGGTGACTAGGCAATGGGCTGGAAAATCCGAGGTTCGAATCCAGGAAGGAGCAAGAAATTTATCTATTCTCCAAAACGTCAAGACCGGCCGTGAGGCCCAACCGGCATCCTACCCAATGGCTACCGGGGCCTTTTTCCAGGGTGTAAAGCGGCTGAGGCGTGAGGCTAACCACTCACCCCCACAAGCCACAGATGACAATACAATACGGCGCATGCGCTTTGCATGCTGGATAACTAACGCTACAGACACACACTCAGAATGTGTAATATTTATTGTTTTTCCACGGCAACAATGGTTACGCGAACGCGCCTCAATGTTACGCAATACGTAAATGGCCTGTCTTGTTAAAAATAACGCAACACCTAAAACTTAATTAAATTACAATCAATTGCAATATTAATTTTACTAATAATTAATTAATTAAAAGTAACTTTAATCTCTCAGTCGCTTAGTATAAAATACATTTTTCCTGAAAAAATAAGACTTTTACTCTAAAACACTGGTTTGCGGCCCGCGCAGTTTCGTTTTCAAATGAACCCTATGCAATTAAACGTTGCTGAACGCCGCCCTACAGTATTCTCACCGAACGGCCGGGCTGCATGCATCAGACATGAACAGACTTAATGAGCAGTAAATGAGTTGTCTCGAAAGAGTCATTAGGATTCAGAAGATTTAAGAAGTAGGAGAAAACGATTCGCTTCGATTGATCCCTGTGTGCACCTGCACACTTCGTTTAGGCTTCACGCATTACTGATCTGTCGGAGAAGTTGCCGCAACTACAAGGGGTCCCGGTGAATTAAAATAATTTCTGATACCTGCCGTGCATACGTGTTTCAAATGCAGAACACGGGGAATAAAACCGCGTATATGGATGACATTCTGTTGTTTCCTGGCTTTACGGACTGCGACAAATACTCAGTTACAGCTACAGTGGCGAATAACAAATGACAGTGGTGTAAACCTGCTGCTCATTTTCCCCTAACGCTGTTTCCCGTTGGAAAATATCTACAATCGCCTGCACCTGAAAGCTACAACAGTATCCTCGTTCAAGCCGCATGCTTAATAAAATTCATTAGTTCGAGTTCGATCATATTTTATGTCTGAGTTGGAGGCCAAATGAAGGGCTAGCTCGTATTTAAAGAGTGCTGGCTTGTCAGACCTGTCTCGCACCTCAGTATCAATAGGTTACTACGGGGCACTAATAGAGTGCACAACCAGTGCGGACTAGAAAAAACATTTATCATTGTCACTCTGCTCACTGTGATTCCCGTATGGATAAGGCGAACTCTCGTCTTTGAGGTAAGATGCCGGTGTCTAACGGTATGTATGCTCAGCTCGAAGCAGGTTGTAACACTGGTAATTGAAGTACCTCTAGTTAATTCCCAAGCTGCCGCCTGCATCTCCATATATTATCGTAACTCAATTAGCTTTGTCAGGTGCGAAGGAAGTCGGCGGAGAACAGAACTAGGGAGACATGTCAGCAGCTTGGGAAGACACACCAACAAATAGGAGCGACGACCAGAGTGGCTTCCAGACGCCATGGTAAACACGGCGTGACAGGCTGTCGACACTCCAGTTCGATAGGCCTCTTTGTTTGTTTTAATATTTTTTTATTTATTCCCAAGAAAGCACAATAATGTGTAGCACATCGCCGTGCCTTTAGATATCTGAACATCGGATCCGTATGCAGCAACTGTTCACGAGGCTTCTCTCTTAACTTAACCACGAGTGTCCTTTTTTAATCCATACCATGCAGTAAACACATCGATCTATAAATCATCAGTCGACTTACGGACGCTTTATCAACTGCACTGGTTATGTAGTGTGGATGATAGGGTGACTTCCGACGTATTTTGCTGTGGAAAGGGCGTGACATTATTTAAGGTATTCCACAGTCTGCTTAGAACGCCTACGAAAATCAAGAAAAGCCTTAGTCAGGATACCAGGTATCCGGGCAGGATGCTGGAGGTCTTAATTTCGATACTATGATAACTTCTTTCCATCGTTTATTACTCTTATGTAACTGTAGATATCCAAACACTGACTGCAAAAAATCAGGAAATTTTACACAGCTTAGAATGTTAGAATGTGGATCACTGACCTTACACATTTGTTTATGTGATACTTCTGACTGGGAATGACCTCAGGGCTCATAAGTATATACACATGCACGTACTGTACTTCAGAGTATATGAATTCCTTACACAAGATCTTTCTTTCTTTCTTTCTCATTCTGACTTCGTTCTACCTACTCGTTGTACGTGTACAGACTTATTGTTGCACTTGATCACACTCAATGACACACACACACACCACACTCCTCCGGACGAGGGATCGGCACGTCGCAGAAACCTCTACCTGACAACACACAACACTGATTATGATTACGAATTAGAAAGGATGCGGAACGCAGCGATCGTGGAATATTTGAGGCACAATCTCAGATTTATTGGAGGGACCGAGAAAAAATTATGAAAACTTCAAAGAGGAGAAAGGGTCCCCGTGTCGATATTCGAACAAGGTACCTCCGTGTCGAGATTCGAACTAGATACCTCCCTTAATTCGAAGCAAGAATGCCAGCATGTAACCCACGTTTTATGCTGTTTGTAGCAGTGGCGGGCGATGTCCATTAATTATTCCTGTAATCTACGCATTATACGACCAATTAGGTAGCCGAGTGCAGCAACTATGCAAGCTAACCCTTTATTTGGATACAAGTTAAGTTCTACTGACCATTTCGACAACATCCATGTTTGTTTCTTAGTTTATTAACGACGCTGTTCCAACATCGTTGGTCAAATGGTAGATAGTAAGATGGGAAGACAACCATGAACAGTGAAGAGGCAAGGAGGCTATCTTGGTATGCATGTACGCCAACGCCCAGTCTACAGCACGTACAAGATTTCCAAAACAACTTTTCTTTCGACATGTAAAGCTCTGAGTTACTTTCACTAGAGCAGAATTTGCGGCCTCTGTCTTACGGGCTAGCACAGTGTTATATTATTATTATTATTATTATTTACTGCAATTGGGTTTTCACCCGGTGGCAGTAGTCCTTACACTAGTACACACAATACAAATGGATATATAATATACATAAAAGTAACAATACAAAACAAACTATACACAATTACAAAACAAAATACAGTAAAACAATCCCTTCTGCCAAAGTGTCGTACGTTCCATGACAACGACAGTGGTCGAGACCCTCATACACTATTCCTTAGTACCCTCCTATCTGCGCCTACGTTTACAAAATTGTCTCTTCCTTTCACTATTGTGAGTACAATGATTACTGCACCTCACCTCTCCCACGCTAAAGTCCCAGCCAATTTCAAATTCCTCCCAAATTTTACCCCTACTTCAAACACAGTTTAAGGGCAAATACTCAACACTGAGTGCTGCACATCGTACACTCTGCTTGCCGTAAGTTTCCAAAATCCAATTCCGTGTCACGTCTTCAGAGAAACTTACTATTTGATGGGGGGAGGGAGGCGGTAGCGAAACTAAGACAACTGTCGTTGCCAATAACGTATGAAACTTTGACAAAATGGGCTGTCGTGCCACTGTGGGAGCGAATGAGACGGAGAGGACGCAAATTGTAACTTAGTAAAAGCAAGTTCGGGTTGAAAGTCGGAAAGACATGCTATTTTGGGCACATATGTGTTGTTGTAAACAGGACATTGAAAGAACAGTACATATACAGGTTTACACAGACGGGAGTCGAGCAATTCCATTACCTGATAGCAGTGGCGAGAGAAAATGTTTGGCTGGCCAATAATTTCCCACTCGGCTTTCGGTAGTTCGTTTTTTAAATTTCTTGAAATCTAAATTCAAGACTACAAGTAATCTGCCTGATAGGAGCTGTGATAAGGAAAACAATTTGACTAAGTAAAAAGAACAGCAGACTGCGAGCTACTATTTCAGTCAAGAATACACAACATGACAACAAAACACATTATCCCAAGAAAAACAAAGTGCGATGCAAGCTACATGGGACGCCTGCTAATGCACACTGAGCCAGCCCGAAACAATGATTGGAGCGTGCTAAGGGAAAATAGCAAAATAAAATGCTCCATAAACCTCGCGTCGGGAATTAATAAAGGTCTCAGTGACATCTCCTGAAAGATACCTATTGACAAACAGTATAACAGGTTTTACTGACAGCGACGACATTGATCCACGCTTTCCAACTCAGCGACCCTCACGAATATCGTGCTAATTCCTGGAAATTTCTCTCTCTCTCTGAAGTCTACCGGATATGACGTAAATCTATACATATTGATCATTTTCCAGCATTCAATCAAAGAAGTGGGAGACCACGATTTAAAAGACAAAGTCATTACACACCTTCAACACACTTTCACATAGGCCTATTCTTCTACCGTCATATTTTCACAAAGCGAATCGTAAGAGGTTATTTACTAAAGCTGTTTCAACTGCAGATCGTTAAATTTCGTCGAACGAGAGAAGATCAATTTCGTTACACTGAAAAGTCCATAGTCTCCGAGACTGAAAAAGCATGAATTAATGTCAAAGGGCAAACTGTCTCCTCTTAGCTCGTATTATTCACTAAGAACTTTTGCCTCCACGACAATCATTCTGTTTTCAAGATATGAAAAGCTTCCGGCAACACATTCGTCAAGCAAAGAGTAGTGGGCAGATCTCAAAGCCTCTTTTTTTTTTTTTTTGTGGCTCTTCCACAGATTTACAGTCCAGCAGATATATCAGACTACGCTACTACTGTTATAAGGTTTTATTTGTGTCAAGAACTTACTCTTTACGCACAGATTGCGCACACCTTAAATTTGTCTTATACAAGCCCAAAAACTTGCACTGTAGCCATGTTTGTAATTGCTGACTTACAGTCATACGTAATGCGTATGTACGTATGTTCACGATTCACCTTCGTGCCGAATTCCTCGTGCCTAGGTCAATTAACGCCATCAAACTGAAGAAAACGTTCGCACAGCCGACATTCTGTCATTTTATATTGTACAAAAAAAGGCTATTGCCATAAAACACAACACATTTTTGCCAGAATCTACTATTATATACCTTATCAGTTCTGAACCCTGAAGTAAGGGGCACTAGTGTCGCCTCCTACAGCCCCCCCCCCCCCCCCGACCGCACTCAACAAGTTCGCGCAGACGCTACGTTATTAGTCACTTCAGGCGCTTAAAAATTATTAACTCCAATGGCATAACATTAAGACCGAGTTTCGTCAAAATCGGTTAAATGGTTCAAAACTTTAAATGGACACACACACACACACACACGTGTCGCTTTTCCAACTGAGCGATCGGCGTGGGCGGCAAGAGTTGACTGAGCTCGCATAACGGCTGTGACGTACCGGATGCGGCCCTATCGCCCGTAAGATATGCATCGTAGGTGCGAATCTTTACTGCGGCACTCACTACGCACACCACCATCATGCGTAACTGACTCTCAGGGACAACTCTGCAAACCATGCCAAAGCTCAGGAAACTACAGGCCGTTTTCCAGAAACAAAATAATTGAATGCCCGAATACCAGGAATTTTCGTGATATTTATGGTGGAAGAAGTGACCGTGAGGCAAGTTCCCCAGCCAATCACCATTCCACCAATGCTCCATACAGATCCAACAGCGCCCTTCAGACGTGCGATAGGGATAGACTCGGTCAGCCTCAATTGGAGTTTCTTGTATGACCCGGCATGTGTCTGAACTCATTACAGCATGAAACATTTTCAGCTGAAGAACAGTGGACCTGTCAGGTTCAACCGTACGAATTGGCTGGACAGCATTGCACAGGTCAAACTTGAGACCTATCGATCCCTGGGGAAATTTCCACGCTGATCCCCAGTGCTCTACCAAATTCCAGAACAACGCGAAAGAATGCCAAGATTCTGTGCACAGAAGAGGAACTCGTAAAATCCAACAGCATTGGCAAAGGTGCTGGAACAACAATGACCGTGCCAGCCGCTAAGAAAGTTAAATATGAGGTGTAATGAGAACAAGATTTGCGCCATGCCCTGTTCGCGATTACGTATATCTCATAGGATGAATCTTGGGAAACAGAATACGAGGGTGGAAGGTGGGATAGAACTAGTTCAGGATCGTGCCAAATAGTGGGCTTTCATAATAGGGGTGTTGGCAAAACACTTATTAGTTTATGTTAGTTTTATGCTAATTTAAAGCTAATACGTGTCACCGATGTCGTATCACACTGAAACAAATTGTTTGTACTATTTCACTCTTGTCAGTAATTACAGTCACAACCAACATATATATTTTTAACACACTGGGCTACCGGTTTCAGCTCTATACAGCCATCATCAGGCCTATACGAAACTGTGAAAATCAAACTTTATACATTTAGTAAGAGGAATCCCCTTATTTTGTACAATTATATGTACAAACACGGGGGGGGGGGGGGAGGTTGCCTAAGAAAAAAAAGTATGTATTAACAATGTGGATATAAAAAAGTATAAAGTACAGAAGCATATAAGCATAAAAACGTGATTATAAAAAAGGTATATCAAAATATATAAAAATGTATAATATATATATAAAATAAAATGGCGTCGGACCGTAAGATGTGCATGTATGTGCAGTGCTAATGTACAAGGCTAGTGTTGATCCTGTACTTTTACGTACGGATCTTCGTGCGACCGGACAGACTGGTCCTGCAGGACGGTCGGTTGTATAGACTTTTCCTGTACTCCTGGTATTTTGTGTGGTATCCACGCATGTGCAACTTCCTAGGTTTTATTTTTTGTGTGGATACAGGAGTTTGCGTAAGGCACGTATTGTCACTAGTCTTTATACTGCTTCAACAGCACTGCTGTGTTTACGTACTTCTCTTTCAGGCAGCTCCCCTCCCCCCAGTCTACGTTTTTATACATCAAATTGTGCAAAATAAGGCAATTCCTCTTACAAAATGTATAACAGAGTTTGATTTTTGCAGTTTTGTATAGGCCTGATGAATGCTCTATAGAGCTGAAACCGGTAGCCTAATGTGTTAAAAATATATATGTTGGTTGTGACTGTAATTACTGACAAGAGTGAAATATACCTTGTATGTACATGCCAACGGGGTTGTCTAATATTAAAGTTCTTTGTACTATTATTGAACTGAATACACAGAAATTGTTCATATAAAAGTTTCATATCTAACGAAATCTATATTTTATTTAATGTGCAATTTTTTTTAGACGAGCAGCTTTTTATAAAACTGACATAGTTAAATTTGAACTTCATAGCAGAACTATAAGTCCACGGACCAGAACTAAAATTTCCCTACACCTTTTATGCTACACTCACCCTACCAAATTTAATTTAAATCCGTTAAGTGGTTTCGGAGACAAATCCTGCAGACTTGCAGACCTACCCACAGTGCGTTCATTACACAGGCACACAGCAGGAGCGACATCTCAAGATGAGTTTTCTGGAACTTTGAAGTACTTAAACCCACAAGCGGGGTTCAATAAACAGCTTCAGACTTCATACCATGATTGGAACGTGTCACTAAGGAATCGGCCCACTAGTACGGGTCATTTATCCACACCATCAATCTTCATTAATCATCGCCGCCACAGCGACTGGTTGCCTAAACTCAAGGAACACTTTGTAGTGGAGTAACCTACACGCCACTCGATAAAAGTTCACCCTTTTTTGCTGCCAAGCCTATGGTGAGTTATCAGCTGGGAGGGGCTGCTGCAGAAGCGGTTATCTGTTTTAAAGCTTGAAAGCAAAGTAACATAAGGTCACCCGCTCCACCTTCTGGCAGCTATAATTCATCAATAATCAATCTTCTTAAAAAAAAAAAAAAAAAAAAGTCCTTGAAAATTTACACATACATTTCGACAGGAATAATAATACCTTAATTAGTGAAAAACCTGGGGGGAATATAAACCCCCTTTTTGAAATTATCAATAAACTGCGAACATCTTACAAACGCGTACAAGCATTCGCATATCCAAACACGTTTATTGTACCATTCTACCTGCTTAGCCTCTATTAATCACCCGAAAAAGCCGCGTCTACCTTCCACAAGCATAATACTGAATTACATGATAAATTCCCTAATATGTACAATCTAGGCATAGGGCATAGTGATATATCACGTTTTCACACTGAAATTTAATCTCGTGTCGCTTGCAGATTGGAGACATTAATTTTTTTATTGGAATCTACCCACATCAATATACGTATGTATTTGTAAACATAAATAGCAGCAGTTTATTTACAGGTTTTGAATACTTCCCTATTACACAACTTTTAACTGTTTAATATCTACATAGATGTTACGCTGTTCAATCCTTCACATTCACAAACAGATTTTTGGATACAGACAATTTTCATTTTCGCGATTCTCATGACCACGGCGCCCAAATCACTAAGACACCCTACGGAGAGGCCCAAACCAAAACCTACACTAGACTGAGGGCTTTATCCTCCTCCACAAAATTCTTTGATAAGACATCGATGTACGCTTAACAGCCAAGTAACTATGGATGGTTGAACATAAAACCGTGACGTAATACCAGGAACAATATATACACACAACCTCTGAAGCACACTGTATTAGGAAAAATCAAAATATATTTCACCTTTTTAACGTTGATATATTTTATTTTATTTGAACTGAATGTTGGGTTCTGTTCTTCCGAGATTTGATGCAGTGTCATATCACAGAAAAACGGAATCCTACACCGCTGTGAAAACTTCAAAACTCGCAAATTTAACTCTACAATCGATAATAATTATACACTTTCAGATCGTCCTATTTTCCACACACAGAATAACACATCAAAGATTGAGAACAATGGAACGTTTTATATAGGTTATGGCAAAACATTAATGTAAATTATATTCAGCAATACGCCAGCTGACTTAAGACAAATTTTTAATGTAAAACTTGTAATTTCTACTTGGCATTTTACATGTTCTCCCTGACGATGGCCAAGCTTGACCGAAACATGTATGAAAAAAGTTAAACTTACGTCTCCCTAACATATCGTGTATCGTACGAGACTTCACTGACGAACTGCACGGTGAGTAATACATTAATTAAAGTTTACGGTAGCTACTGTCTCCTATTCTTCCACAATATGCGACACTCACTTATTTCGGCATTCGCATTTCCGTAAAAAAAAAAGTAAATCTTAAATGTGATATACTGTAGAAAAGTAGGATAAGAAACATAAAAACATCGAAAAACGTAATTCAGATGTTAAATGAGACATACAATGTCATCAGTGCAACTTTTGCACGATATCTGGCTAAAGTGATAAAAGCAATTTGAACTTCGATGACATCTGAGTACTTCGGAAACGAAACGTGTAGATGGAAATATACAGCCTCCCTGTTAGGCTACGGCCGCAGGAGCGATTATTCCCTGTCCTGGTTTTTGTGTTTTCGCAGGGACGCTTGAAGAATTTGTCCCGTTTTATTTTCGTAAGCTTTACCTTTGCGCAAAGTAATACCTTGAAAAGTCTCTGGACAAGTGGAAAGCAGAGCCCCTTGAAAGTGCTATCCTGGAATGCAGTACACTGACTCGGAACACTTGATATTTGATGTCTCAGCGTTTACGAGCGGGTATCACGGGTGAAGAACGCTTATGTACATCTACGGACAGACCTTCCAAGTTCCGTCCGAGAACCCAACAAAAGGTTTAATTTAGGACAAATTAAGCATCGGCTAGGATGTTAAGTATGCCGTGGATGTGGTTTTATCTTTACACTGTTTGGATCCCTCCTCCAACTTCACGGCGTGTTTTGCAACCAACATTTCGTTTTGTACAACTAGCCCTTCATTCTCCTTTTAACTTGCAGAGCCAATGCTGTTTCTTTCAATAACAGAAGACGTCTGACGCACAGTCTTCAACAGAACTGTTATCCGTAAGGGTTTCGGAAATAGCACTACAAGAAAGACACGTGCCAGAAACATTTGGAACTGACCTGTCCACGGCCCTATTACCACTTTCAGCTTCGGTACGTTAGTTTCCGCTTCTTTACAACAAATCTACCTAATTAATCAAAATATTTAGCTCTAAGCGCATTCACGACTCTTTAAAGAATGAGTCTGTTTATGAAGGAAGAAAACATACGCTCTATTTCTGTGACTCAAATCCGCATATCGCAGCAGTGTACTTTAAGCGCGGTGTTTGCTGTCCAACAACGTGTGTTATCGCCCCTACGCCTAATGTTAACTGCACTTACTCCTCACCGCAATTCTACTTGATTTTGCAAATGCAATGATTCATGTCAAATACTTATCAATGATATACCGGTAAGCAAATTTTGGACAGAAACGTATCTTATGAAACTGAGAGGCGCGAAGAAGTGTTGATATAACCGGTATAATGAGTTACATCGAGAAATTCTTCTCCGTACAATATGATTCCAACACGACGGTGGGGGCATCAATGACAGTGGAGCGAGGAGTGCTTCCGCAACACGTTGTTACGCGGAACGGCGATGTGCAGTGGTCTGTACGTTCACCGGATTTATTCGCATCTGCTTTCTTTGGGAGTACCTTAAAGTAAGTGTACACCACCCAATCGCGGGCCTCAAGCAAAGAATACGGAAGATATCTCGGCGATCCCAGAAGAAATAATGCAGCGAGTACAGGAAAACCTTCGGGCATGATTGGAACAGTGCTTGAGAAATGGCGGAAGCCGTAACATCGACATGATTTTTTTTTTAAAATGGCACGTAATATAGTTTTCAGTGATAATAAACATTTAACAAGGAAGTAAAATTTCACTGCGTTATTTGAGTTTAAAAATCGTCGTGTTTAATCTCCGCACCTGCATAAAAAACGACCTCAAACTTCGACGGATACTTCATCGTCATCCTGTCATCAGTAGCCTACACATATGTATAACCATATGTATATGTATAACCATATTAAAAAGAGGATCAGATGGGCGATACATGTAACACGGGTATGGCACATGATAAAATGCATAAATTTCAGTCGGAAACCGTGAAGATAACAGACCGCTTAGAAGGCCATGTGGAAGACCTAGGTATATGTGGACGACTAAACCAGAAAGTGGTTCGAGTAACAAGTGTGAGGAGACAGGATTCAAGGACTAAGGCAGCTTGTGGTTTATTCTTACTAATCTAGGTGTGGGTACGGTGTATGTCCGAGTCGGGGAATGGTGAATGTATTGATCTTCATCGACACCCTGCACACCTCAAAAACACAATGTACTGAACCTTGCCTAACGTCTTAATGAGACTGTGACCAGGCCAAGTTTGCCAACAGAGGGCACGAAAATTCTTCGTTTCCCACACGTACAGCACATCACGCCGAAGGAATCAGAGAGCAGTAGGAATTCTTCATTCCTAGTATACAAATTCAGTATAATACTACAGACAATAAGCATCAAATCGTTATTCCGTGGAAATTGACTGCGTATTAATATCAGTATCTGATGCCCTGAGAGAAATAAATGTCTGAAAATAAAAGAGTGACGATGAAAAGACGCGGACCTTAGAGAGATAAAATACGTGAATCAAGACATACACAACTAAGAAATTAGTGCTGGGCTCCAGATAGGCAATGTACACATCAACTAGTCAATATTCTGCCAGGCCCTATAACTGATACTAATATATTACAGCCTGTATTCAAATAGTCAAATGCTAAGGTCAATGAAAATTGATATTATGCTCTCTGGACGTTACATGTGTTATTAAACGATTGTTGGCCGTGCCATGGCTCAGGCGGTTAGTCGCTGGCCTCTCATCGCGGAGGCCCGGGTTCGATCCCGGGTCGGTCCATGTGGGATTTGTGGTGGACAAAGTGGCATTGGGGCAGGTTGTTCTCCGAATACTTCGGTTTTCCCCTGTCATTTTCATTCCACAGGTGCTCTATTACAATGGAAAAGCAGAAAAAGCCTCATCATATTCATCTTCCTCATAGGGTTGCACAATAAGTCTTCAGGCTGCGGTGCGTCCGTAGCATCTGCTGCGGGGCCCTTCAATATAAAAAAATTTGTTCATCACAACTTTCAACAGACCTGTCATGTATTTCTACTGCAGCTAAAAACAAACTTGCTACCGCATGTTTCATTAGACCAACATATGCACTATATTCTTATAACCAAGTCGATCACCCCTACATATGTTTCGGCCTATAACAGGCCATCTTCACGGGGTCAAAGTTTTTACATAGACTTTACATCTGCTCAATTTTTTTAAAAAAAGTTAGTACATCCACATAAAAGTAAAATAAATCTTAGTTCCCAATGGATTTAGGTATTATTTCTTTCAGCTGTAAAATCCTAGGGAATGTGTTTACATAAAAGTTTAAAATTACATATCTGTTGTTATATATAAATTAAAGGCAGTCCGGTCTTGAATGCAGTTATCACAAGGATGTTGAAGTTTTCCTGTAGAAATATAAACGGATATCCGTTCATATTTCTACAGGAAAACTTAGAATATAGTGCACATGTTGTTCTAATAAAACATTTAATTACTTAACAAGATGCACGGTGAATACAACGTAAAAACAAACTTGCTACCGGTTTAAGGTTAACTCGGTGTCGCAAGCGGTCTCATCTTCTCAGGTATCCGACGTATACCGAAAGTTTTGGTCTTCTAGATATCGCCTCAGGTGTGTTATTTCTAACGACTTCTGACAGAATGCAATAAGATATAAGGTGAACGTTCTTCATCCAGTAACCTCAAAGAAACGTGATTCTGAGTACGGGCAGGCGCAGTATAGTATAATTAAGACTTTACGGTGACGAGGGAGCGAAAATCTAATATGCAGAGGAATTGGTGGGTAAAAGCGGAATGGAGGGAGGCCAAAGCGAGACAGTCCCGAGTAAGCCTACTGGTTGCGTGGTTCAGAAACGCTCAATTCGAACTGAAATATCGATGTGGTTTGTCACGGTCCAATTAAAGCCACTTGAAGAGTAATGCAGTTCCCTCACATTCAGTCATACGAACATTTAACAAGAGTATACAAGTGTATTCAGTAGAATACACATATTCAAAATGCGTTCTGATTTCCGGTTCATATTGATTTAATGCAGGCGATTTCAAAGGCAGTATGCAGTATACAGCACAGATGTGACATTGTATTACGACATGAATTGTCTTTCCTGTTAGTTCGTGTTCTACGCCAAAAAGCGTTGCAAGTGAATATTTCAGTTTTTAAAGAAATCGGTACCATATTTCATGCAGTGTACACATTTTTTTCTTTGTAAGACGACACTTCTCTAAGAAAAAGAAAAGCGACGCACTCTGTTTGGACGTATCGTAAATGTGACTATACTGCACCGATAGTGATCAAACCCTAACTCGCTCAACCCTCACTGCAGATCCCAAATACCACACATCCTTGAAATCTGCATAGTAATTTCGTGAGTGAAACAAAACGGGCGGGGGGGGGGGGGGGGGGGGGCACGCGTGCGCGCAGACGCAGACGCAGTACGCGCGCACACACACACAACATTCCTGCAACGCGCCTTGTTTGCACTTCACTTGACACATTCTTGGACATTCCGACCCTTGACAATAAGGTCACTACGTTGCCTCGAAACCTTGGGAACTGATTAGGCTTACCCAGTGACGCGGCGTCATATTCCAGAAGAACGTAATCCTCAGCCACACGGCTATGAAAACCTCAGAACTCTCAACGGATAAAGACACTCGGCGGTAAAAACCGCTACACCCTTCTCCGACAAGCTGTGTAGTTACACTTCTACGTAATGTGGTCATTGTCTACAGAGATTTCAAGTCGTTCTGCCAGGAAACTAACAACGGTAATCCAGTCAATTTATCACTCTTGCTATAGATCCATGCGTTCTCAGTCCTTAACTGGAACCGAGTGTCAGGTTCATGCATAGACCGTCTCTACACACCAGGAAAAGCTTGGGTGTATTTTGGAAATTCTCTAAGCGTAATAATGAAAATGATTTCAAACACGCTTGCCAAGTTCCGAACAATGGCGATCCAGCCGCAGCACTCGGAATTTCACGGCCTACCCGTAATTGGATGACTAGTCAAAGGTATGAACTGGACGCTTCATCAGCACAAAACGTCATCAAATTAATGCCAAGAGAACCAAACAAACAGAAAATAATGTTTTGTCCTTTTATTTTCATATATATAATCAGGGGTTTCGTTCTTGATGGACCGGACATACTGTAAATTTGCGAAAGTAGCATCACTGTACGTGCACGAAATATTGATTTCCTCTTCATTTGACCTTACTCGGGTATTTTCGTAGCCGCGAACACAAAGCCTTGTACACATGTCGTGTAGCTCAAGCCACTACAATAACAAAGCAGACTACTCTGACGTCATTCACAGGCTCTAACCTTTACCGTAATAATTCAATGTTTTTTTAATAATCCACATTTAATATCAAGGTGTGGAGGGCAGTTTCAATAACATCTCAACAAAAGATTATTCACTTTTACAAATTACCCTTTGCCCACTGGTCACACTGTCCTTTTCTCTCTCTACAGCAGGGCTTCGGAATCTATTGCTCTGGCTGCCATTGACATACTTCAATTATTATGGTATGTTCCAGCCGTCGACTGGAGGCTAATATTACACTGATAGTAAAGAAATAGGATGAGGGCATTAAATGGTTCCAAGTGGCTCAGGATAAGGCCCAGTGGCAGTATCTTGTAAAGATGGCTCCAAACAAGCGCACATTTTAAGTATACATCTGGTGTCCTTGAGCAAATTAAAAATACCGACTGCCGACATTCTGTTGTATGTTTGTTACTATTACGTAATCTTGATTAATTTTCATCCATTTAAATTTCCACAGTACTGAAGGACGAAATTGCATTTCTGCATGTATAATCCAAACTCTTCGCCTACAGGGACAATACACTGATTTAAAATCATGGGTATTCAACAAAATAAGTACGTTAGGCTATGTCCTGTACTACAACACTTGCACAGAACTCATTGTTTCGAAAAAATCACTAATATAAAACAATCCATGAAATGTGCGTCAACAACTCTGTACAAGCTCCCACAATCATACAGCAGTCTAGTGGAACTCCCATACCTAGCCAGCAATCAGACGCTACGCCTGAACGAAAAACACGTCTGTTTAATACAACACAGGAGGATGCAGTTGTCTGATGCTGTGCATCTTTAGACACAGTCTGTTAGTCTCTGTTTAGCGTTACACGTAATATGGTTTATTGTGGTAAGCGATTTCATACTCGTACCAATCATAACGTGGGGGATTTTATCTA
Source organism: Reticulitermes speratus (assembly GCA_021186555.1). Taxonomy (NCBI): domain Eukaryota; kingdom Metazoa; phylum Arthropoda; class Insecta; order Blattodea; family Rhinotermitidae; genus Reticulitermes; species Reticulitermes speratus. The sequence continues at coordinate 24,468,072 of JAJKFL010000006.1, forward strand.
CTGTACACTCTGACACGTTTTTCGATAATCCACAAAATTCATATTTGTTAGCAAGAAATTAACTCGCCTAAAGCAAAATTCTGGTACTATGTGGTCTCTTTTTTCAACACTGCGCTCTCTTTGAGTCGACGAGTATGGGATGATTCGATTTATATTCGTCATGGATAAAGCTGTATTTAAAAGCACCTTCCTCCCGGACATAGCTTATTTGTGAGCTCAACGTTTCTCATCAGAGCGAATTAAACAAGATCACCTGTCACGTGGGTAGACGACGGCTTGAAGTCTACGAAGTAGGCATTCCGCACATTTTTATCAAACGTGGGTCCAACAGGCTATAATGGACAAAACCAGTTGTCACCATATCTAAGTTACCATGACGAACAAGCGTCAATAATTTGTCCCCTCCTTGTCTAAATAATTTATTTCAATTCACCTGTATAAGCGCTTGGCAAAAGAAGGAATAAAAATTCGAGGCAATCAAGGGACACAAAAATTACAAATATGAAAAGAACTAGAGACTACACGACAAGTGTCCAAACGTACAATATAAAATCTAAACATTCCATATAAAAAACGCTGAATAATCAACATCAGACATTACAAGAATAAAAATGCCAGTAAGCGAAACACAGTCTTTGCTGGAGACGACCATGTTTCTACAAAATTGCCTGCGTTAGCTGCAGAAACAGATTTAGCTGGGGGGACTGACTTCGAGTAATGAAGTACGTTAACAAAATAGCAATCTGATTAACCTTGTACTAAGGTATCTTTAGACTAACATCCCGCATGGATAAGCAACTAATTTTGTGCTTATAAATAATAATGAAAATAGAGAATCGAGACGCCAATGCCTGGAATCGAGCGTCGGAAGATTCGACCTAACAAGTTCAGCCTGCCTGCATATTATTTTTCACACACGTCATTAAATATTCGATATTTCATTAAAGGTGAGACGAATCCATCCAAGCAAATCAGTTCCAAACGACACGTGCATATACAAATTTTGACCGCAACAGAGTTCTTTACATCACAGGCTATAGCAAGTTCGGGGGGGGGGGGGAGATGGCGTTGAATTAAACCAAACATCTCTAATCCTTAACAAAAAATGTCATGGTCAAAACTGAGCCTAGAGTCGAACATAATGCTAATATCTTTCACATGTTGGGATCGTGGTAACAATGTTTTACACTTTGTAAATATGTTACATACTCTTTTTATTTAACGAGTAGAGGATAACAAAACCATTCAGATATGAAAACGTACGTAAACTGTATACGTATCTACCACGCTCCTTTACTGTGAACGTTCAAATACAAGAAACGCATATAAGTTCAAACATTCCCTACGCACGAAAAAATAAAAACACAATTTGGAAAACCAGAATAACATGCAAACTGGATAAACATATCGAAATGGCCATCCTTCTCCTTTCAATCTACGCTGCAACGCGACTCCATGACCCTACACAGTGTCTTCTTTTTACAGTGCGCCTTTAAGTTGTACCCAAAATCTGGGCCCCAAAACGTATCCACTGTTTTAATTTCTGCGCCTCGCGATGTTTCTGGCAGGCACATGGATTTTATGAATCTCTTCCAGTTAAGAAACGGCGGTCATGTTTATCTTCCCAGGATATTAATTACGACAGGATCGTCACGAATTTCATGAAAGTCGGGCAATGTGGATATACAGTATGCATCACCCTATAATAATCCTTCGAAACAAAGCTTAAGAGGACGGGCGCACTATGGAAGAATGGCAGATTCATGAGTGATTTGGAACTTGCTGTAGCAAAGTATGCAAAATCAGCATGCAATGTGGCCCGACAGCGTTAATACAGACGCAAATAAAGCGATATACTCAGCAGACGGAGGGTGAATTTATCTTATCCGGGCCAAGGCAGCAGCTTGCAGACGCTTCACCCAAGAATGAAACGTCGCGACGCCTTACTCTATGCTTTTACCAGTACAGCGCCTTTTCCACACATGTTGGCAAAAACGCATCGATTTACGGCATCTGATATTTCAAACAGCGAAAGCTTACAATATGGTGCAATGGTGTGTTCGACAATTTCCAGAACTGAAGGCTTCCATGTCTCTTCTGCTCCGGCTTTTAACTAAACATAAAATGCCATGGTGTGGTTGCAGTTACAACAGAGCTTGTCTGGAGATTATGAAAGTGGATTGGTAGTAAATGTAGGTGCTTATCTTTCATGTCTGCGGTACAAAGTTTTAAACTATTACAAAATAATTGGCCAGTTCGTCGCTTAATAACAACAGAATATACTCTGTGAGGTAAATCTTTCCGAAGAAGTGTAAGTTGTTGAAATCTGTGGTCTTCTGGGTTATTACACGGCGTCGTGTGGTAAATATTTACCACACGAGGCCGTGTAATAACCCAGAAGACCACAGATGTCATCAACATCGCGGCGGAAGCCTGAAATCAAGTGTAAGTTGTAACTGGCAACTCGGGTTACAGCAACCACATTTTAAATCTTACCTAATAAGAATTGTCTTCTTGCGGAAGAAAGTCCGCTGCAGCTGCAATACGCGTCGTCAAATGACGCGGTACTTAATCCACAAACTGCTAGTAGATGGTGTTACGTATACAGATTAGTATTAGATATTATCAGTAGACACAGTGCGTAATATTGCGTCACGTTACTGTAAGTTGAGATTAACAATCCAGACAGACATAAATAAAGACAGTAACAGTTCTTGAGAAATTTCAAGACGTTATGATTATCTCGTGTATGGCTGTAAAACCCCACGATATCACTTCGCCCCATTAATATACCTAAGAGAAAGTGTTTAATCAGTGGATGTAGGTTCGACGACTGAATGGTGGCAACCAAAACAATTTCACAGTAGCGAATAGTAGGTGTGTAGTACAATGTGGCGGTTGCGCAGTTGGGGCCCAACGTAATGGTCAATTGCTGAAACAAACTGATCACAGGACTTGTGTATAATATTCGGTTTCTTAATCGGAAGGCCGCAGGTTCGAATTTCAACGAACGTGACTAAGAGTTCTCGGCACATTCCGCAGTATCTCTTCCCAAATGTTAGTATAATACTCGTACATTAGGCATAAAGAAGATCAGAATCTCATTCTTCCTAACCAACTCCACAATTCGTGATTCACAGTCATCCTACCATTCGACACAATGTAACACATACAGTTGAAAAATGTTAATTAACACTCATTCACGTTCTTTAACAATGTGTTCCCAACGCTTCAACGTAATCTACGAATCTTTTTACCTTGCATGTCTCACAAAATATACACTCATTTTCAGGCGCGTTCGCAAAATTGCGAAAAGCGACTATTAGCTTCGTCATGTCTGTCTGTCCATCCGTCCGCATGAAATAACTCGACTCCCACAGAACGCATTTTCATGCAAACTGGTATCTGAATATTTTTCGAAAATCTGTCGAGAAAATTCACGTTTCTTTGAAATCTGACAAGAATAAAATGTGCTTTACATGAACATCTATGTACACTTATGATAGTATATTGCTCAATTCTGCTTAGAATGAGAAACGTTTCAGACAAAAGTTGTAAAGAAAATCAGAACACACGTTATCAACAACTTTTTCTCCCGAAAATCGTGCCGTTTATGAGATAATGTGGAAAAATATGGTGCAGCCGGATAGGCCACAGATGACAATACAATACGGCGCATGCGCTTTGCATGCTGCATAACTAACGGTACAGACACACACTCAGAATACGTAATATATATTGCCTTTCCACGGCAACAATGGTTACGCGAACGCGCCTCAATTTTACGTTTATAAGTACATTGCCTGTCTTATAATTCCGTCAAAAGAAGAAAAAGAACCGTAGTGAGACCGTTCGCGTCCACGCTGAACTCAATCGCTTACATCAACGCACTTTTGCCGTCTACTGAAGAATGCTTGCGCAAATCAGTTGTCATTCGGCCATGCTTCGGAATTATAACGAATCTTACATACCCCTGCGGTCGAACAACATAGTACTTGTTCATACAAGGCGTTCCCAACATGGAGATTCCACAGGCGTCAAATGCCTAACGTTTATTTCAAATTAACTGAGGTACATCTCGCAACCAGATCACAGCTTCATTCCGGACGTGACTAGTGGATGTGTGTTCTTAGTGAGACTGAAAAACACGACTGTGGATGGGGTACTAGCAAGACATTACAACTAGGTTGCGATAAAGAACTTTCAGGCATTGTTGTGTGTGCCACTATTATATTACTGTATTGTTGTATGTACTATTATTGTATGTATTGTATGGATATTATGGGTTATGCATATTGCAGGATGTGCACATTAATTGTCACATGTTTACTGTAAATAGAATTGTATGTATTGTACTTTGGCACTTGCCCCGTGGTGGTCCGAGCCCCTGATGTGAGACTCAGAATCACATGCGGTGCAAAGGCAAAGACTACTGGACTTGGAATTCCTTGGAAATGATATAAGCGGGGGACTCCCTCAGATACCTTCTTTTTGTTCGGATTATTATACACGCCTGAGACAACACACGAGGGTTGGAGTGTGACCCGCCGCAAGCAGGACCAGGCAGTGGCCATCTCATCCTGTAACTTTCGTCTTCTCTTCGTTAATACATCAGTATTCAACCTACTACCGTGTTTAAGTGATAACTCATTCCGCGTTTCCAACAACCCGACTGACGCCTTTAGTGGACAACATCTAAGATACGTCAACAAGCAGCAGGAGATATCGGGATACAACAGCATGTCTCCACATTATTAGTCTACATTATGAGGTAAATAAGTAATCGGCTCACAGTTCAAACATGTGGATACTTCAACAAAACTTCCTCGGGCTAGTAGCCGCGTCTGGTGGTTCAAGGACAAGTAAACCGACGTTTAGAGAACTACCCCTGTTCTCCTCATAGATGGTTCTCACAACGTCAGTTTACTTGTCGTTCGACCACCTGAGGCGGCTGCTAGCCCGAGGAAGTTGCACTGAATTCAGTCGCCATAAAAAACTTTAGATTACATATGTGGATCCTTGCAACTTACCTAAGTGAAGACTGGTTGTTCTATTTTACGACGCACTCTCAACTGCATATGCTACATAACGTACGTGGAAGGTTTCTTTAAAGGTCATGAGTTGTCCCAGGATTCGCCTATGCTTAGGACAGCCGGTTGCGAAACAGGTTATCTCCCAATCAGATGTTCTAGCCTTCAGCCAACAGTTTATTTAATCTCGACATGTCAAAACAAAATAAACATTACAATGTCACTTCCTGCTTGCGATATTTTTGACTACCACGGCGGTTACAACTCTGATGGAGGCAGTAGGTTCCTCTGACATGTCGGTACATAGAGCGTCATATCGAGAAAACAGTAATCGCTGACTTTTCATCCGTTCCTCTCTTTCCTTCCATCCTTGGCCCACCGTGAAAACAAAATACAAAGCAGCAGTTCGTTAAAATTTTAACAAACGGACCATCCCAACATAAATTAAATATAAGAAACACAAAACACCTGTTTAAAATAATTTATCTACTTTCAACCGGAATGCCTTTCAGCGCACTACACATCATTCACAGGACATAAAAGGTCAGTCCAGTTTCGCAGAAGAATAGCCTAGTAAGCAGACATAGTGGGCATTTATGTCTATTTTAAAAGTGTCCAACATAACATACAATTCACATTTGTTCATCCAGACAGCATGACAAACTACGTCTCGCAGCGCACCTTTACTAGGCGTTAGCGTGAAGAGTGAAACTAGAATACAGTTACGTACTATAACACGGCATATTTCATAGCAGCAGCTGGTGACAGACACAGAGACAAATGTTAGTGATTCTCGCGTGAAAACACTCGGTTAACGCTCAGTCAGACCTCAATGCCCACCACCGATTAGTTCGTCCAAACTAATACCAACAGCATATAAACAGTGGCATTCAATTTTCAAATCACACATAACAAATAAACACACATGTATGAGACAAGTGAAGCTGAATTTACAAATTCCCGGCAGCTGGATAGTCAACACAAAAAAAAAAAAAAAAAAAAACACTGAACAACGATGGGGTCCACAAAATGTGATTTACAGAAAAAACAGGCCTACGTATTACCAAAACAATCGGTATTCTTCAGGGTATCTCAACAGATATTGGAAACTGGGGCAAAGTGGTTTCATAAGAAATGGTTTAATCCTTATAGCAGCGGCTTTACATTTGGACCTATGTCTCCGACGTCTTTTTAGGATTCTGATTCCTCACTCACGAGTAGTTCAGATAAAATACATTAACAAACCACAAATTCGCATTACGTCTTCCATACTGGTAAAAACCCGAAACCTAAATAAACTTTTACGCCTACAACAACGAGTTTCATTTAGCAGAATCCACAACCACCCGATACTTACTCAGATGGTCAAGAAATTCCTTCTTTTACGGTTTCCGAAAGTTCTTTACCGCGTTCAGATGAAGCTGCCTCTGACTACATGACTTCTGTCGATACCCTCACACGTCATTTCTTAAAAATAAATTTTACTATTATCCTCCCACACATCTTTGTGTCCCCAGCATTGTCTCTCCCTTTCAGATTTCCTAACCAAACTTTCGCAAGCATATCTCACTCGTCCCATACGAGTTGCATGGTTCGGCCACTTAATCATCCTCGATCTGTTCAATCGCATATACATTGTTGGCTTAAATCAGAAGTATGTAGTCCAATATACACACCCTTCAGTAAACTCAACTCTGCACCAGCACAATGTTCTGGTATGACATACAACACTCCTGAATCATTTGTCCACCACAAACGTTATTCCCGGACTTGCAATGTCTGTGCAGAACGCATTTAACAATGAAGGGTACAAAATAGCCTAACTCAAAACTGACTAAAAGTGAATATTCAATATTTGTACTTTACACGAGCAATATGGTGACAATTCCTCGTTTGTACAATCTCTCTGTCTAAACCCTGTCAACGAGTGTTTCACAAATAAGTAATGAAGTTGGGAATGCACCATGATATATCACCGTTGTGTCCAGTACTATCACCACTTCAGTGCGCTCATTTGTTACGTTCTTTTTCACTTTCGCTGTACAGTTTTGTTTTAAAATGTTTGTCTAGGGGTGCAACCGTGTGTTGAAGATACCAACAACCGTTGTCTTAAAACAGCACTGTGAAAGCACAAATTTATCCTGGGGTTCATGGTAACATGGGCAGAGATTATTTATCCATGAGGCAGACAGAGAAAAAGAAAACAATGCAACATTGCGTGTAAATAAACGTATGTGTATTTACAGAAAAGAATGCATAATGAATTGGGTAACGCGATTACGAGTTCGATTTGCAGGTACGTTGAGCTTCTAAGGCACATAACTGTTCACAACTGACAGTACTTTGAGCCTTGGCAAGCAGCCCCTCGCAACATACGTATTACCAGTCAGATACAACAAAAGAATGCGCTGCCTTTACCAATACACAGGATTCCTCTTTCAAGCGTGATAAATCGTATACACAGAACGGTGCAAGATTTATGCCACGATCCCCTTCTATAAAGTGCCCTCTGCTTCACAACAGCCATCAAGGCAGTGGGATCTGAATACCATTACTGACAGAATCGCAGCTACTCTGCCGATGTGTTGAGAGATTTTATACTTCAAAACACAAGAAAAATATCGTATGAATAGTTCTGTATTTTCCGTCTATACTTCAACTGGACATCCATACAAAGCCACAAACGGTGTCACTACACACATGCCAAGCTAATAAAGGGCCTAAAATTACTACTTCTTAACTCTCTCAGGTCCTTTGCAAGGCCCAGCTCGAGACCCCTGGATGTTGTACAGTCCAACGTTGGACTAAACCCGAAAACTCCCTGTTCTTGAGATTACAAAAAATAAATTCAAATAAATAAGTTCGTCACCAACAAACTGCACTAGTTTTCGAATATAAAACACTCCTACATGTTTCGGCCAATGTCCGTAGCCATCTTCAGGGAATATCAGTATTTAAAACATACAGCGTTATTATACAGCTTGTCAATAGTAAATGGTCAAATGCCAATACGCTATTAAAATAATGTATAGCATTATATTAAAATTATACAGGACACAGTAAAAACTGCTGCATCCAAACATCTTGAATAAGCGAAAAATTCTTCCACTTTATTAAGCGGTAAATCCTATATGTTGACACACGATGAGTGATCATTTATGTGTGTCAATTGCATGAAATATGTACAATATTAAATAAACTCAAATTGACCCTAGTGGTTCGTCGCCCTTTTTAATAAATGGACTTCAATAAGGGTCGGCCGCGTCGGGACTAGACCGATACCGTTGCACGTCACATCCCTATTCAATGCCGAAATGAATCCGACAATTCCAGTAATCGGTAAAGGTAATTTCCCTTGTGCATGCCATGAAAGCACATAAAGGTAAAGGTACAGTTCACCCTACATGTCATGCAGGCACAAAGAAGGGGTAGAGGTATAGCTCTACCCTTTCTTTAACATCGGTGCTAGATAGAGGTGGGTAGTTAACGCTACGCCCCGGCCGCTTTACCTCCGAGAAAAAGCCCCGGTACCCATTGCGCAGGAGGTTGGGTGGGTCTCGGGGCGGGTCTGGAGGGGCACGGAAAATCTTGTCCCCATCGGGGTTCGAACCCCGAATCTCCAAGCCCGTAGTGAGTAGCTATACCGCCTATGCTATCCCGGTCACCAGGAAGGCACAGGGGAAAGTGACAGTATAGCTCCAATCATTCCTAACCTCGAACTACATGGAGATGAGTGGCCAGCTTCACGCCAGAGCCGTTTCACACCGCAGCTGCAGTACACATTAAATGGGAGGCAGGATGGGCACCAGAGCCTGTCTGGGCGTTTTCGAGAAGACAAGTATTTATTTCCCGTGACGGGAATCGAGCCACGATTCCTCCAACTTCCAGCCTACTTCCAGCCCCTGGCGTAATCACTATAACGACTACGCTATCCCGGTTCAGTTCTGCTAATAAGCAATGTTCCAAAATATAAGGAGACACACCAGTGATTGTACAAGAACACGCGATAAAATTCGCGCTCTGGGTCTGCATCTGACGACAGCGGTATTACCACATACGCCAATCATTTCGGGTGCCAGTAGCTAGACAGGCTCCGCCAACACGTCGCCCCGCTGTGCAAATGTAATTATTTTCTGAGCCCGTCCTGTGTGCCTCCATATCTCCAGTTTTTCCATTTTTTCGTGTTAAAGCTCTACTCTATTCTCTACTCCACTCTGTCTATTCCACTCTACTCAAACACATATACACATACGCGCACACGGTAGCGTCTAATTCGTCATATATATGTATGTACGTATGTATGCATGTGTGTGTATGTATGTAGTACGTACGTTATCAATCTATGTATGCGGACATCGAACACGCAAAACACGTATGCCTATTTTGACAAGAACTGCGTTATTTACGTAAGAAAAGTACGTGCGACGTACCTCCAGTACTGGTTACAACTACTGTACTAAAATTTCGGTTACTGCTGGCACTGTAGGTTAGATAATTCCTTCTTGTTTAAAACATATCTTTATCCCTCAATGTCGTGGAATAAAAACTCAATTTTTCCCAAACGTGAATACACGTGTTTTTGAAAATAAACTCCCCACATTGATGTCGGGGATCAATTACTGTGGCGGACAGGTTCGATTATACGCGAGGTGGAACAATATTTTACCGCATAAATGGGTGTCTCAGCGGGGAAAACGGGAATTTCTGGTATTGGGTTAACAATAAGGCTCAGTTTGTCTCAGTTTGTATTGACACTGTACAACCTGGACTGCCACTTGCAGAAAATTCCTCCCAGCGTTGACTCTTTTAACAGATTCCGTGCCTGAAGTTAAGTAAGATTTTAAAATTGATATGAAATACGGTTACTAACTTCATGGATGCTGGTGAAACTGCAACATAAGACAATATACGCAGTCACAATACATAAACCACTCTCATTATTATGTGCACTGTGCATTTACATAACTATTGGCTCACAATTAAACGACAAAATAAACATCCTCTGAATAACAACAAATTAAGAATGACATCTCTTTTAAGTTTCACTAGTAGCCACTTGGTTGCTTACTTTACAAACGCAAAAGCGTATGCGTGAGTGTCCTTGCACATGGCAGGGTCTTTACGCAGCCACACATTTGATCTCCTCCCCTCACGCTGCTACATGAAGGGCCGTATTACACTGAGCAGTTATCCACCGGGGACTCCACCCTTCTACAGTGATGTACCACAGTGTGGGGGAAGATCTCCATCCTACTTCGTGACTAACAGACCCCGTCCGCACCGGGGTACTTCCAAGTCCCCGATGTTTCGTTTCTGTATTTTTCCAGCCGACATGGGACTCGAAGGCCGAGCTTAGGAAAAACTATGCCTGTTCATGCATGTTTTCAGCTAAGCACTGTCATTTCGGAAAGCGCTTTACTACCTGTGAGCTTCGTGTCCGTACACGTCCGCCAGTTTGAACTGCAGATGTTAATATTACAGACACCGTCAGGCATGAATGACAATCGGAACACAGCACGCCATTGCAGGACCATCAATTTTGATCGACATGTCGCTGATCAAGACTCGCACACCCCGTGCTGACGTCACTGCATAATTTGTAACAAACAATCAACAGGCCTATAAATAAAAACATGCCTCATTCCGATTTCCGATATCGAAATCAAACAAGAACAGAGAAACAGAAGACAAGAGGAAAATACACAATTGGCTAAACAAGTACGGTATAAGACTTTACATGAGGATCATACGAGTATTCATACTGAAGCGCACGGAACATTTTCCGACGCAAACGCTTCAGAATCGAGAAACGCTATACCAAATATTTTTCAGAACAGAACTGAAATGTCGAATCATACGGAACTAAAAACGACGTACCGCCTAGACTGACGCTAGCGTCAGTTTGCTCCAGCGTCGACTACGACATACTTTACAAGAAATGCGATTAAAATATACTTGCAACTGCTCATGCGTCCACAACCGAAAACTAGTAAATCCTATTTAAATACACACATCCCTCAAGTAGGCCTACCTCTGAACACAGTATTCGACAATGCTGAATCCCATTTCGGAAGCTGTTCCTCAATTCCAAGGAATCTGAATCGGCAAAGATGTCGTTGACCTGATGTCATTCTTGGATTCCTAACGTACAAGCGCTTCTGCACGTCAGCGTCTGTATGGGAGTGGCTGGCGATATTTAGTTCAGTTCTACTTTAGAAGAGGCTAGGATAGCGTTGTCGGTATAGCGACTCGCTACGGGTTGGACGGTTCGGGGTTCGAACCCCATGGCCGATCCCAGTGGCCGCGCGGTCTAAGGCGTGGGTCTTCGGCCGCTCGCTTACTAGGATCGTGGGTTCGAATCCCACCGGGGGCATGGATGTTTGTGTTGTGTTAGATGTATGGACGGTAGCATGAACCGTAAAGTGACATGCAGGACAAAAAGGACTTCAACAGTACAAATGGATCAAAGAGGAAAACCCAAGATTTAAAAAAAAAAAAATCCCACCGGGTGCATGGATGTTTGTGTTGTGTTAGTTGTAAGGACGATAATATGCAACGTAAAGTGACATGAAGGACGAAAAGGATTTGAACAGTACAAAAATGGATCAAAGGGGAAAAACCCCCGGACAGAAAAAAAACCCCAGTGGGGGCGAATTTTTTTCACCCGTCCAGAGCGGCCCTGGGGCCCACCAGGCCTCCTGTACAGCAGGTACTAGTTTTCCCGGAGGTAAAGAGGTGGAGGCGCGGCGTTGTCCAACCCCCCCTCATCTGGCCCCGAGGTTAAAGAAAGAGTAGAGTTACACTCCTCCTCTGTGCCTTATTGCCATGCTGTAAGGTGAAATTTACCTTTTACTTACAAGAGTCGGAAAATGAAGTCATCAGGTCGACTACTTCATCGGCGGAAACACTTCGTAATAAAAAATTGACTTGTCAGGTATGTTTCAGAATTGAATGTATAGGTCAAAACCAAACTGAACTAACAAAAGTCCACGCCTAAACCGATGCAGGCGTCGACGCTGACCCCGACTTTGACCATGCAGTATATTATGTGGCTACGTGACATTACGATATGCTGCAGGCGCTCATGTGTCTACGGTCTGGGAAAACACAAAATTAAATCCAATGTAACGACATATCCCCCACTAACTTCACGTACCATACCGTCACCTAAACAAGCCTAACATGATCTTACCCAAACCTTGCGAAAACCTCACCTACAAACCTAATACAACAAACCTAAACGTTTGAGGACGCGCAGATCATGCACCATAACTTGTGCAAAGAAATTAAAGGGTGGAAATGTCAAGTCAACGAAGCCGTTACCGTCCCAAACTTGCCGAATATCTCATCGGATATGTCCGAGAATATAAAGGAAAACAGAAAACACGTAGAACTAAAAATTGGTGCTGAGATTGGCTCCAAATGTAACAATATGGTTATTTTACAATGACTTTTAAAATGATATACTGGCAGTAGCAAGTAATCGATTTGAACTGTTTAAAGCTCTCGTAAATAATAGAGATTCGATTCCCACTTCTCAAAAAACACATCTCATCTCCATTGCAAAGGTCAGTATTCAAAAAAGCTGTGTATTTTGAAGACCAAACCAAACACAGAAGTACACTATGTTTGTAAACCACTGAGTTAACGAGCATTCAACCAAGCGATACACAGGCACTTCTGTCAGCTACAGAGTTAAGTGTGTAAGTTTTTAGCGGTTTGAAAGTACCTGTCAAATGACATGTTCTCCGCAGTCCAAAGCCTTCGTGAAATTGCAGGATGGGAATCAAAGCAACGGGAACTAAGGCAAGTACAGAACATGTTAGATGTAAAGTCGTTGAATGTTAAGCCGCGTCCTCTCTCCCAGGGAGTTCAACACAAATCACGTCCTCAAAACATTCCTTCTATCGATCCCAAGTTCCGTTTACGACTAACAGAAATTAAGAGCGTCTTCTACAGTTAAATTAAAAAGAACTGGCAAACGCTGAAACTCCTCTTCGAGGCAATATTACGCAATACAGCGCGCACTTTGGTGACATGATTAAGTAACAATCACAATAAGCACAAACAGATGAACATAAATCATTAGAGGCCTTCATGTGGATCACTTTCACAAAAGAACAGGAAAGGAAAAATAAAAGACGGCTGGATGAAAGAAATTGTGTAATGGATGAAGACAAAAAAATAAAAAGATAAATGCAACAGACTCAGGAAGAAAGAAAAATGGGAACCACAGAATATCGGATCTACCTGAAAAAGAAGAAATTGAGTATGAGAAGGGGGAACAGACAGTAAGAAACAACATGGAAATCACGATCTCACACCAGTGTCAAATCTTCGGGGAATGTTGCATAAGCTGGCAATTTTAAGGAAATGTATCAAAACTAAGCATTTAATTAGAATTATAAAACTGATTTTAATATAGCAGTTGAGTTCACTGCTGAACTAAGTAACATACATGTACAGGAATGCCTTGACTTCACTTTGTCAGGAAAAAATGCAGCTACATACATATTTATTTATTTATTTATTTATTTACATACAAAATGGTACATGGTTTTCCGTCTACTTGCTCAACGTAATGGGAAGATGACGAACCCCTACTGCGGTGAGTTGATGATCCAATAACACTCATCCGTTAGCACACCCGCGCCTTCATATCTGCAGCACGCTTCATGTTACAACCTTTTGCAAATGAACACTACGGCACTACTCGTGAGGAGGATCTTTATCTCGGTGCAAATACAGCACACGTAGCTATCGTCCTACAACTAAACTTGTCTCCTCTCATTTTCCACGTTCCGTACATTCATATACTTTCCATCCCGTTCTTATACTTGGTCCTCTACCAGAACACGTCACCAGAGAACTCGTTTCCACACTAACAGTCAATGGCAAATTCATCACTGTTCCCGCCATCTTACCACGTCACAGAGGCTATAATCTCAATAAGTTGTTCTCAAATTCAAACCTTCTCCGTTCACAGATTTTAATTTAACATAATTCTTCAGTAGGCAATATTATGTCGTTAAGGGTAATACAAAGTTTATTTAATGATGCGATAAACTAAAGTCGCACGGCCGTTAATAAACTGCAGAATCCAATTCCCCATAGATAAAAAAAAAACCGAAATCATGGCTCGCAAACCAAACAAGTAACAATAATTTCACTTCCAACCGACAAATTCAGTTCCACTTTCCTTTGCTTAAATGTGTTTGGACGTCTCTTCGGTTTAGACTTTAAAAACGTGTTCCATAACATTTAATTTGTAATGTATTATGCGTTTTATTGTTCTGGCGATTTGTCAAGTTCTTTTCAAAACCGAAAGGGCTCGACAGCAAAGTTACTTTGGGAACACTGACCTACGCAAGAATATGACGTTACATTTATATGCTCCACAACGTGTCGGATAGGAATAACTGAAATATATGTTTTGCAAAGCATAAACAGTACTTCAGTGAGTCCATTAGTTTTTGGGAACAAACCTTAAGTAAAAATAAGGACGGAATGCATCCAGGCTGACAAATAATTACTACCGTGACTGTACGGCCTGATTAAATAAACTCTGGCGTGAAGTGCCCTCAAGTGTTACCATACATTTCGTCTTACAAATTAAATGAATGAAAAAGTTCAACTCGTCTCTCGTACTGCCACCATTCGAAATACTGTTACTTCGCCATCTTACCCTACTTTCCCCTACACTTATTAGAGAGGTCAGGTTACTAGTAAGAGATATAGATCGGACTCACCATGAACAGAAGAAACGTTAATGATTCTACTTTCCGACTTATCACTTACTGCATACATTTAAATTAAAAGGGAAGTCCTTCGTGAAGGACAAAGATACATGCCTACTGAAGTTTGGCACAACGCATTCAGCGCTTTGGAATTCTTCACGAATATGGAACTGATGAACAAACGTCAATAATTAACAGGTTATTAAAATCCGTAAGCTGTTATATGCTGCAAACAACCAGGAGAAATATCTAGGACTCAAGTGTTTTTAATAACAGCTGGGGAATTCGAAACTACTGCGTCAGTTTTAGGGATCTTTAATTAATTTTAATCTCCGCTATAAATTTAAAGATAATAGGTTATGGCCAGTAAATCTCTAGGAGCAAAATCTGAAATCGATAGGGCATGCGCATTACTTTCTGTGTCGTCAGCTGGACAGTATTCG